>BSBK01006635.1:0-704348 GCA_027943335.1 Chamaecyparis obtusa
AAAAGAGGAAGCAACCTTATAAACAGAGTTCATGCTCAGTAAACAGGGCTCTGTTAGGAGCAGTCCCTGATCTTAAGAAACAGTTTTTTTTAACAAATCTTGTTTCACTGTCCTTGCCAGGTGTGCCTGGAGGAAACAACAAAGTAGCAATATTTTCCATCTCATCAAATGAGATTCTTGACTTGTGAAATTTGCCCACCTGTTTTGGTGCATTAGGCGTTGCAGGCCTTTTTGACGAACTAAACAAACATTCCAAAACCTTCAAAGCTGAAGCAACCAATGCAGGGCAATACACATTTTAGAACAAACATAAAAACCAATGCTCTTTGAAAAGGTATAAAAAAACAAAAACCCATCCACCTTGAATGATTTTGAGAGATTTCCTCTGGTATCAAAGAATCCGGTCTGTTTCTAGAAGCTCGCACACGAACTGGCGTTGTATAATCAAAATGCATTTGTCTAGCAATTAAAACCTGCTTGTTTTTGGTAAAAAGGATTAAACTTCAGCAAGGGCAAATGCTCATTGTTGACATATAAAAGCATTAAAATCTTAAAATCAAGTACTGAAACAAATGTTTACCGCTTCTCTGAATTTGCTTGAAACATGAAAGAGGGGCTCAAGTTCATCATGATGAACATTACAGACAATCCGAACCTGTACAGCAAACAAGGTAACCCTAATTATATATAACACCCATAATTCATTTTCTCTTTCAGCAACTGTAATATATATATAGATAGATATAATATAATATAATATGGACTATTACACAGAATTGGTCAAATACTTGGCATATTGTTAATCAAACCAAATGAATTGAAAGCCTAAATTTCCTAAACGAAAACTAGAATGAAAGAATACACAGTAATAAAACTATCCCCTCCTTTGTTACTTAGACAAGGAGGAAATTAATTAATTTAATTGATTTCTCTTCATATGATTTCTCTTCATATGGAGAAAGCAACGTCTAGGTGTACAAAATTTGAAGGAACAGTATATAAGCTAAGTAGAATTAACACCTTCAACATAAACTATAAGCTTCATGTTAAACAGAGAAGAATCAGGCTGTTGAGTTTTTCATGGACTAGCTAGAACTTAATATAGGATCTTTCATTTCTACTGGAGTGATCTATCACTGAGTTGCCGGTTCTCATAGGACTAGCTCATATTTGGTTCAGATGTAACTTATCTTAAACAGCCCGCTTAAGCCATTCTATAGAATGCTTTGGAGCTTTTAATCTGGTTTGACTCTAATACTATATTGAGCTTTTCATGAATTCATGAACAGGTTAGAATTCATACCTAAGACATTTTTATAGATGGTGTAAGTTCGACCTACATTTGTAGACAAACCAGACAATCCTAAACCAGACACAGAGATGCAAATATTGCTCTGAACAAAGCAAAATCGAGGTATACAGAAGGGTGTTTACAAATATCTATCATCTGTTAAATGATATTTGGAAACAAGGTTGAAAGAAAAATTTAGTGAATCGAGAACCTCATCCTCTATATAATTAAGAAGAAACATGAACTCCTCCCAATCGTAGAAAAATCTTTACAATCTTTCCCTAACAACGCTGTAATTCTTCAATTTCAACTCCTTAAAACATTAGAAAGCAGATGTTACCTGTTATGCTACAGAAATTAAAGCCAAAACGTAATCAATGTCTCAACGACTCCCGTAGAGAAGATCTACAAACTAATTTCATCTAAAAGTCCTTAAAGTTGTCCTAATCGTCATCAGCAGCAAATACGAGGATTCGTTAAAGAATAGAAAAGACTAACTGAAAGCAATAAATCCTAAGGAATTCACCTTGGTTGAGATGTCCTGAAAACCGAAGAGAACATCTCAACCTAAAACAGCCAAAGCAAATAGAGATACATCTGAAACTTAAAACACACCAGAATATCCAAGGGAAGCGACTCCATATTCGCTTCCATAGCCAAATTCTCCTCTTTTACAAGAACAGGGGAGCAATTTTTCCAGGAGCCGTCAACCAAAAACTGGCATCCGTTCGGGCTTTTTCTGAATGACGGGGGGAGAAACACTCGGAGGAATTTACACGACTGTCCAGAACAGTGGCAATTCGTTTCTTTCTTTTCGTTACCAATCCATTAACTCCCGTTTTAACCCCTGCATTTCTCACAACCCTAATCCCCTGTTTCTTCCCCTGCGATAAAGACGACTTCATTTTCAAATCCTTCCTATGCTTCAGTCCTACGCCCTTCACCTTCTTAAAAAATCCAATTGGATTTAACATTGAAGACAAAAGAAACACAAGGTTTATGTGCCTAAAAAATTGCAGAAACAGGCAATTTATACACGCCTACGGACGGAGATGTTTTCGGAGCCAAACAGAGAATCTGATTGCCACTGTAAATCAAAATCATGAATGAAGGTGTTGGCGCGGCCATTACTGACTGGTAATTACTCATGTATGAAGATGCTGGCCGCCATTGCTGACTAGTCGTTTGGTTCTGCCACTGGCCTATCTTTAGAACACGATAAATGCAAAGCAAATTTAAAAGGAATAAGACCATTCTCAGACATTATGACTTTCATTTAGGATGGTTAAAGCGAAGAATCTTTGACTATATATTGATTAGAAATTTAAAAAATAGACTTCTACATTGAAGCGGATAGACATCCATCCCCCATTTTCCATTAAAAAATATTGCAATGCATAGTATAGTGTTATCCTTTTATACAGTTCTATTTTTTTTCAAAAACAAATGTCTTTTCTATCTTCGGAAGAGGTCACCACTTTAAATTCTATAGGGGATAAGATATGTACGCCTCGTTTGTAGCAGAGTTAGATGCCTCCTACAAGGAATGCATAGTTTTGAGGTAACTTTTGTTCAAAGGAGTTAGCCGTGTCTGAGATGAGTCGGATGTGTGTGTTCACTGGTCAAGTCTGTCTAAAAGAAGAGATAGGAACGGGTTTCCTTTTCCTCCCAAGCACCTAGTTATCTAGTCATGATGGTGTTGGACTAACTTAGTTGGGCATATGATTGTTTGTTCAAGGTGCTTGCTGGTTTTGGGAAGGTTCCAACATACATTAGATTTCCTACAAACAAATGCTACAACAAACTTGAGAAATAAACTTCAAAAGATAGAATAGAGTTAGGAATAACATGGATCTATCTATAATTACTTTACCATTTACACCATCAACTTTACTCAAGACAAACAATAAAACCATTTACATACATGATCATCAATTATAATATGTAAAAGCAGCTAGATTCATTTCTAGTAAGACATCAATTATCATTCAAAGAAAAATAATCAACATTCCTGAGTAAAGGATACCATAGAAAGTAAATGATACATTCTTTACCAATAACCAAAGTGTGCTCAAAGTAGCGGAAAAGCAGTTGATCTTTCTTTGATTAAAGACAATAAAGTCTAGCCTTCATTGGTGTAAGGTGTAAAAATATGTGGATAGGGTTTAGAACAATGCACATAAAAGAGACCCTAAACCAATATTTCACACATACATATAAATCTAATGATAATGAATATAAATCAGGAAATGCTTGCAAAGAATAATGAAATCAGATCAAATAAAATACATACCTCATAACATAGTAAATCTAGAAACACCTATTTTCTGGTGTCTATACTGAGTTTCTGAAAATTCTGCAACCGGATCTACTACAAAAACATAGAGACAGAGAAAACCCATAAATCTTTTCTTTTTTTGAGTCGGGTCGACCTTGACCCAAGTGAAGGTCGACTTTTACCTGCACTGCTTTGACAGAAATTTTGTTCATGGATCCCAGAAGTTTGCCAAAAAGGGTATCCAGATTTGCTCTACAACTCCCGAAACAACGACTGTAGATATTTGAAAATGGTGTTTTGGGGTGGCTATTTAGGGTTTTGCCTTAGTCAAACCCTCGTTTTGGTGATTTCCACCTCCACGAATAGTCGGATGTAATAGAATATGTGTGTGTATGTTGCTCATAGGAAGAGATTTGAATGTGTAATACCAAGATCTAATCCTCTAGATTGAAACCATAGCATGAATTGAAATGAGCGAGCAATGCATAGATTTAAATATGATAAAGAAAGCATACCAAGCCCCCAAGGCTAAAGTACTCCTACCAAACTCACAATCCGTAGTTGCTACCCCATGATTGTATCTTTTGAATGCTTGTATGTTGAAAATGGTAGATCAAGGAAGAAGGAATCTTTCTTGCTCCAAATGAATGTCCACAATAACTTGTCCACAAAATGCTTGCTTGCATCAAGGCATCATCAATATCTTGTTCTCCTATATCATTCTCTTGCAATCTTGCATCATCATCTCCTCATCATCACTTGTAGCTCCTCATTTGTAGCTTCTCATGACTTATTGAAAATGAAGGCAAAAGAGAGTACTTATATAGAGATTTCAAGGCAAGGCTCCTCAGGCAATGTAAGGGCTCTTAATTCAAATTTCATCTCGAATTATGGTCCATTCACAATAGCCAACTAAGGAGGGAAAATAATTAAATGAATTTTGAATAAAAACCCTTCCGCATTCAGATCCGAAGGCCCATTTTTAATTTTGGGCCTCGCTATGATCTAAATTTGGAAGCGGGGACCAAAACCCGACAAAGGTCAAGGTTGACCTCGACCCTAACCCAAGGTTTCAGGCCAGTCAACATAGAAAACAAAGAAGTTTCTAGGTTGGCTAGAGACCTAGAATGATGGGAAAGCAGGATAGAATGCCGAAATAGGGCACAAAGGCCTAGAAGAGATGTGATGAAGGCTAGGAGGGCCAATACATAGGTCCTACCTAGAAAATAAAGCCATGAAGAAGGAAATCAAGGAGAATCCTCGGGATCCTAACCCTAATTTCACCTAGAAATGAAGAATCAAGTGCAAATGCATCCTAAATGCAAATCTATCATGAAAATGCACTAAATGAGGGTGCTAAACCTACCAAAATGGAAGTGCTTCCATTTTAAGATGAAACAACTAGTTGTGCATACATGGCTCTGAGGGAGCATGAAAGTAAAACTAAGTGCTAAAGAGTATGAGAGCATAAACTGGCTAATTCTATTACTATAGTGCCTCAAAATTATCAATTTTGCGGACCCTTGAAATGTCCCAAAACTATACATTTATAGGGATTTCACCATATACAACCTATCTACTATTTTGGACAATATTTACATATGTGTACAATCATTTACAATCTCAAAAAGGAGATAAAGAAGAAAAAGGGGGAAAGTGTAAGGAAACTCAGGTGCGGAAACAGCTTCCTACGCTAATCTCTATAGGAGAGTATTGTGCAAATTCTTATAAATCCTTACAATTTCAGATTCGTTAACTACTTTAACAAAGATATTGCAACCACATACCATACATACAGAAAAATAGAGAATGACACAATGATATACCCTGGGAAAAACCTTTCGGTAAACAACCCCAGCACTCCAAAACCTGCACAATGTATTATCTTCAACACAAAGATTACAATACACTTGCAATGCAAGTTCTTTCAGGAAATGAGAGACAAAGCCAACAAGACTTAAACTTTTGTTATATCTCTCCCATAGGAGCAGCATCATATATATAGACTCCTCTGGACCCAAAAATGGGCACAACCACCAAGACCCATGCACAAAGCCACATGTACACAGTTGTTACATGCAATCACAAGAATAGGCATCCATCCCTAGAATAGACTATGACAGCTTGTCATAGAATCCGCCAAAAATAACGGTCACAAGAGAAGTGTAAGAGAATCTATCATACCAACCTATTTTTGGCATATTCTCTAACACACACCAACCACTTCTTCTTGGGCGCCCAAATAGGCCCAAGTCATAAGATGCTCTTACACCTGTGATAGCACATTCCTTAAATAGTTCTTACGCGTCATAGGAATCCGTCATGACCGTTTCAGTCATGATCTCCTTACGCACAAGATGTCGACACATCAAGTGGAGTGACACATCAACATGCCAACTAGACATGTACACTCACACTTAATTACATTATTTGCAAAAAATACATTTACAAAACAAATAATAAGAATAGGAATTATCCAAGGTTGAGACACCTTATTCCTAACAGAAAGAAGGGGACCTAGGATTCCATATCTTGATGGAATGTCCACTAGCGTGCAAGTGTTCGGTTGTCAGGTGTACTTTGTCCAAACTCAAGACTTGTCTCATTAATCTTGGATCGACGGACTGTCTAATTTATGTATCATGTACCCTGTCATAAATGGAGGAGCGACATAGAATGCATGGAGTCGATAACACCTGCAGAATGCTCGTCCTGTCTGTCACACCCCTGATAGAAGTACCTATAACTCTTTGTTACTGAAAATGTAGTCCATAGAAGTCAACATATAGGCGGTTGTCTATTGGCACCAAGTGAGTAGGTTTTTACACTAATATTCGAAAGAAAAAATAAATAAATAATAAAAGAATATTAGAAATTGTATACTACGTGGGATCTAGTATCTTGGAGCTCCCACTAATACATTTGGGGGCATTTTGCGACGGCTATGTGTCGCAATAGCAACACCCATAGACGTCGCTATTTTTTAGTCGCAAATTGCGTCGTCTATGGGTAGCCGTCGCAATTGCGGCGCCCTCCCGTCGCAATGTCGCTAAGATTTGTTAGCGGCATGGGCGTCGCCCCCCCCGTCGCATGGCTTCGGAGGGCCGTCGCAATTGCGACGGGCCTCCCAAGCAATTGCGACGGGCGCATGCATCGCATTACGACGGGCTCCCGTCGCAATTGCGACGCCCGTGGGTGGATTAAAAAAAATAAATTATTTAATACATTGCTAATGAACCACATTAATGCTTTTTTCTTTCAACAAATGAGGACAGCCACTGTAAAGACAACATGATAATGTACACTCACTGTAAGGATAGTCACAAATGAGGACATCTCACAGTGACTGTCCCTTGTGTAATTGCCACTTGAATGTATTGCTATTCAGCCACATTAATGCTTTTATTCTTCAACAAATGAGGATAGTCACTCTAAAGACAACATGATAATGTACACTCACAGTGAGTGTACATTATCATGTTGTCTTTACAGTGACTATCCTCATTTGTTGAAGAAGAAAAGCATTAATGTGGCTGAATAGCAATACATTCAAGTGGCAATTACACTAGGGACAGTCACTGTGAGATGTCCTCATTTGTGACTGTCCTTACAGTGAGTGTACATTATCATGTTGTCTTTACAGTGAGTGTACATTATCATGTTGTCTTTACAGTGTCAATATATGCATTATTACTTAAACTGAAGAGTACTCTAAATAATATGTCATTGTGGAGTTCTGATTGCTTCCAATTTGATATACGCTTGTTCTACTTATGTATCCAGCATCATGTAAGAAAAGTTGATGCTTTTAAAATAGATTCATTTAGCCATGAAATGCCTGTGCATGTTACATACAAGATTCCAAGACCCAAAACTGATTACTCATTATAATTCATGTACAGAATGATAATCAACCACAACGAGGCATGCGTAGGCGCTGCTTAGATTTTGAGGCATCAGAAGCTCGTAGAAGAAACTTGACCAATGGCTCATGGAATGCAACAAACTTATTGCCTAAAACAGGAGCATTGGTAACCACAGATGATGGTTCTGAAAAGAACACTTCACCATCAATGTCATGTGAGGGAACTGCAATTTCTGATGGCAAGCAACTTGTAGTATATAAGAGAGATGCAGGTACAGATGCTGGGAGAAGTTCCCAATCTTTATCTGTTGGACAGTTTTCATCTGCAAAATAGATTATAAAAACATGAAAATATATCAGAGATGTTTGATATTGATACAAAACAACACAGATTCATTTCTTCGTACACCTGTATATCATAAAAATCCTTGCACACTTCGAAAAATTGTATTGCCTTTTACTTACTCAAAAGTAATTTACATAAAGCAGTCATTTGATTAACATGGATCCTAATATTCACAAGTACATGGTCATGTGCTCCATTGTAGCATCTTATAGATTTAGATCTGTTCTCTGAAATAATTCAATGTTTTGTTTACAATCCACAAAAGAAATATTTTCCCTCGTCTACTTAATCCTAAACAAAAGGCCATATAGCAATATAGATAGAACTATATAATAGAAACCATAAACAATGGTAACCTTAGCAGCAGCAAGAAATTGTTGCAAAAACTTTACCTTATCATACCCAGATTGTTGCTTTGCCTGGCAGAGGGAAATTTGATCAGTAAAATTGACACAGAGTATGCTGTCTCCATTGTCATGCTGGATAACAAAACACCAACTTTAATGGGCATGTACTGTCCCTTGTGTAGTTGCCACTTGAATGCATTGCTATTGAACCACATTAATGTTTTTTTCCTTCAACAAATGAGGACAATCACTGTAAAGACAACATGATAATGTACACTCACTGTAAGGATAGTCACAAATGAGGAAATCTCAGAGTGATTATCCCTTGTGTAATTGCCGCTTGAATACATTGCTATTGAACCACATTAATGCTTTTTTCCTTCAACAAATGAGGACAGTCACTGTAAAGACAACATGATAATGTACACTCACTGTAAGGATAGTCACAAATGAGGAAATCTTAGAGTGACTATCCCTTGTGTAATTGCCGCTTGAATACATTGCTAATGAACCACATTAATGCTTTTTTCCTTCAACAAATGAGGACAGTCACTATAAAGACAACATGATAATGTACACTCACTGTAAGGATAGTCACAAATGAGGACATCTCACAGTGACTGTCCCTTGTGTAATTGCCACTTGAATGTATTGCTATTCAGCCACATTAATGCTTTTCTTCTTCAACAAATGAGGATAGTCACTCTAAAGACAACATGATAATGTACACGAGCTGTAAGTGTACATTATCATGTTGTCTTTACAGTGACTATCCTCCTTCAAGTGGCAATTACACAAGGGATAGTCACTGTAAAGGCAACATGATAATGTAGAGAAACGTTGTCATTTGTATTTTCAACAGTGCCGAGAGAGATTCCCTCCGCGAAATCACAGCTACAATTTCTGAGTACGTTGGGTTTATTTTTCTTTTGTCATTATTATGTAATCTGGTATTCAGCTGTTACAGAGCTAAAATACCCAGAAATGAGGACATATCTGTGTTGAATTTATTGTTAGCGGCTTTGGTTATTTAGAAGTTTAATTTTATTTGTTCATCTTTCAAGCACAAATGTTTTGTGGACCGTAACATCTTCATTGTTTCGGGTATGCAATGAAACAGCCCTAACTTACAACTACCTTCACGGTACTTGTGTACATTATCATGTTGTCTTTACAGTGACTGTCCTCATTCAAGTGGCAATTACACAAGGGACAGTCACTGTGAGATGTCCTCATTTGTGACAAGGACAGTCACACATGAGGACATCTCACAGTGACTGTCCCTTGTGTAATTGCCACTTGAATGTATTGCTATTCAACCACATTTATGGGCCCGTTTGGACCACAACACACAGTAGCATCTACAGAGAAGAATATCCCAGGTGTAACAAGTTGTAAGAATATACCAACAGTTCTAAGAAGTTCCCTAGCACATAGTAGCATCTACAGAGAAGAATATACAACATGAGGGCAGCCACTGTAAAGACAACATGATAATGTACACTCATTGTATGTGTACATTATCATGTTGTCTTTACAGTGACTGTCCTCATTCAAGTGGAAATTACACAAGGGACAGTCACTGTGAGATGTCCTCATTTGTGACAAGGACAGTCACACATGAGGACATCTCACAGTGACTGTCCCTTGTGTAATTGCCACTTGAATGTATTGCTATTCAACCACATTTATGGGCCCGTTTGGACCGCGGCACATAGTAGCATCTACAGAGAAGAATATCCCAGGTGTAACAAGTTGTAAGAATATACCAACAGTTCTAAGAAGTTCCCTAGCACATAGTAGCATCTACAGAGAAGAATATGGGTCAACGAGGTTGACTTCAAAGCCATGCAATCTAATGGTAATAGTAATATCATAATTTGACATACTATCAGAAATACTTCCTAAATAGACTATTCAATCTTATAAGAGATGGATTCATGAGAACTATTATTTATGAAATATGAGTCAATGACTTTAATTAAAAAAATTACACAATCTAATTCTTGTAAAAATATCAAAATTTGACACATTGAAAATACCTTCCAAAAGTATCGTTAATTGATTAATATGAATCACTACTCATGAAATATAATTTTATAAACCTAATCTAAAAACTACACAATAAAAATCTTAATAGCAATATTGTAAGAAACTATTCCCAAAAGCAAGCCTAACAAAATTTGATGAAAATAATTTTTGTTTCACTCAACTTTGACATTCACAACTTCCTCTTTTATTATAATAAGAAAAAAAATGTCTTTTTAGATATACCTCATGAACCATACTCGAATAATCTATCATTTTTCTTCTCAAAAACATATTTGCAGAGCCTGCTTCTTTTACTTGTTTGTACTTTTATCTCTCTGATGGAAAGGGTTCCTTCAGGACACATTTTTCCAAGTTCACTGCTTGAGATATTTGAGGAGGGTTCCCCTACTTGAGTATCCATCCAACCCATATTCGAGTAGTTCTACAATTGCACAGTCTAAATTAATAATACTGACAATTGAATGACGAATGATGATACATAGAATTGATATAAACTAATCCTAAAAACACTAAAACATTATTAATATATTTATATTTCATAAATAAAATTGATATAAAAGATCTGGAAAGATACATTAAAAAATAGAAAAACAGTAATTTATAATAGAAGGAAACTTAAATTGCTATTTAAAAAAAAAACAAGAGTCTTAAATCTTATCATTTTGTTTCATTATCATCCATAAGTACACACCTCTAGCATAATAATTATATTTTACCACCCATAAAATGAAAAAAAGATTTTCACAAGAGAAATTGAAGCTAGATTATAAAAATGAACCATCTTATTGGAAACTGGAACTGTTATCATACCCAAAAGGACTACAAAATTTCACCTTATCATACCCAGATTGTTGCTTTGCCTGGCAGAGGGAAATTTGATCAGTAAAATTGACACAGAGTATGTTGTCTCCATTGTCATGCTGGATAACAAAACACCAACTTTAATGGGCATGTACTGTCCCTTGTGTAATTGCCACTTGAATGCATTGCTATTTGATGCAGGGGCATCCCTAATGCAAGCCAAAGACACCATGATTGAAGGAAGTTGCCATGAAGCCAAGGAGTCAAATCCTATCAATTGGAACATAAGATTTTCACCTTGGAACTTTGAAGGATTGACTGGTGAAAGGTCCTTTTGATTGACAAATCAGAGTCTTTTTGAATGACAATAAATTAGAATAGGAGTTTTAGATGTTTTCTTGGTTTGTAATAAATATTAAGGATTGATTTTATCTCCTTATAAACATCCACTTGTTGGACACAAGACCCCTTGGTGACTTATAAACCTTGGGCATCTTTTGAGTCCTTGGATGAAATGAGCATAGTAAGTGTTTATTAGGTGTCTTTTAGATGTTGTTAAGAAGTTTGAAGGTCCAAAATAACTTTAATAAGGTTCCTAAAGTTTCACAACACATTTTTAACCTTCTCGGCAAAGTTGTTTGCAAAGTTGTAATGCAACTTTAAAAGTTGCTTAGCAAAGTTGACATTTGTTGGATAAACTGTTCTAACCACCTAGATGGTTGAACCAACATTTGGAGAGCCTATTTTAGGCTTCAAATGGTCGAAGACAGACAGAGAACCAGTATTGTAATCATTTTGCTTTCATAAAAAATAAAAATAACCCCGTTTTAGTGCATTTCTGGTGAAAAATGAACTCTGTACGGCTGTACGGATGGTGGTACGGCTGTACGGCTATACGGATGGTCTTCTTGCTTAGCTCTAGAAGCTCTCTAGCAATCAAAACATATAAGCTACAAGGCCTAACAGCAATTTCAAAACATATAAGCTACAAGGCAAGACATATTACATGACATGGCAAAAGGATTAAAATATACATTAGATTAAAATATATACAATTTTCAAACCTGAGCGCGCGGCTATAACTCGTGCAATGGTCTTCTTGCTTAGCTCTAGAAGCTCTCCAGCAATCAAAACATATAAGCTATTAGAATTCATTAACTTTCTGTAATTGGAAAACTCTATTTGATATTAGACCATAAACTACTACTATTCTCTCCATAAGAACTAAGTACAAAATTCTTTCAAGTTCACATCCATGATTCCCTTTAGATTAAAATATACAGCAAAAATAAGCTAAAAGTCTAGTTAAAATATACATTAGATTAAAAAATATACAATTTTCAAACCTGAGCGCACGGCTATAACTCGTGCAATGGTCTTCTTGCTTAGCTTTAGAAGCTCTCCAGCAATCAAAACATATAAGCTACAAGGCCTAATAGCAATTTCAAAACAAGGGTCATCAAAAGAACCAAAAACAATGTGTGCAAACAATACCTTGTGAAGTGGTATAGACAATTAGAAGATGCTACTATGTGCTAGGGAACTTCTTAGAACTGTTGGTATATTCTTACAACTTGTTACACCTGGGATATTCTTCTCTGTAGATGCTACTGTGTGCCGTGGTCCAAACGGGCCCATAAATGTGGTTGAATAGCAATACATTCAAGTGGCAATTACACAAGGGACAGTCACTATGAGATGTCCTCATTTGTGACTGTCCTTACAGTGAGTGTACATTATCATGGTGTCTTTAGAGTGACTGTCCTCATTTGTTGAAGAAGGAAAGCATTAATGTGGTTCAATAGCAATACATTCAAGTGGCAATTACACAAGGGACAATCACTATGAGATGTCCTCATGTGTGACTATCCTTGTCACAAATGAGGACATCTCACAATGACTGTCCCTTGTGTAATTCAAGTGGCAATTACACAAGGGACAGTCACTGTGAGATGTCCTCATTTGTGACTGTCCTTACAATGAGTGTACATTATCATGTTGTCTTTAGAGTGACTGTCCTCATTTGTTGAAGAAGAAAAGCATTAATGTGGTTCAATAGCAATACATTCAAGTGGCAATTACGCAAGGGACAATGTCATGAGCCGTGACATATTGAACTTAGTATAATAATAAAATGATTAGATGATATATAATAATCTATTATTAACGGTATATAACAATAATATATAATTATTATCAAAAGATAATAATATATAGTTAGCATAATAAGTAATATGTTAATTAAATAATATTAAAATATTAATAAATAATATAATTATGATTATAATTATAATATAAATTAATAATAAATAATTATTAATAAATTATATATATTATATTATAATAATATATTAAGTAATAATATTAAATCAATTATTGATATAATAATTTTAATATATAAATAATATTAATAAACCTCTCAATATAAAACAATATGTTATCACTATAATAATATTTATTATAATATTATTAATATTACTAACATCATTAATTATAATGTTTAATAATAACAATAACATTAATAATAATAATAATAATAATAATAATAACGTTTAAAGCAATATCGAATATCTGTAATCGATATACATCTACATTAAACATCTGCATTATCTATCACGATGAGGAATGAAGAAGTGATACAACAATCACTAGTCATTACACATCGATACCATGAGAGGATGATTAATGAACCAAATACTATGAAGTCAAGATCAACATGATATGAATAAGGGATAGGTCGCTATGTGTTTCAGAAGATGTATTGATAAGCAAGAAGGATAACCATTCATATATTATAAATAATCATTAATTACACAAGTTTAGACAATGACATATCCGATAAAGCAATATCAAACATGAAGACCTGCTAGCAAATATGCACCATCACTTCCTATGTTATCATGACAATAACATAAACTAGATTGAATTCTACTATCTATATCAATAGACACCACATAGGAGGATATCGACTAAAGGATTGAAAGATTATCGATTGTCTGAGATAAACCACATCTTGTAGAAACACAAAAGCATCAGTGATTATATCACAAGCTATTGATGAATGAGGCATCAGTCATGGATAATAAGTACAATGTATCCTTAAGTATTAACAGGAATGGAAGTCAATTTGAAGATCAAACTCCATTACCAGCAATCAACCAATAAATGGACAATTATCAAAAAATGATATCGACTTATATCAGAGTAGAAAGATTGGATATAATCATAACAATATGGGATAAGGCAAGAGTTAATATCAATTGACTAAATACTAATGATAGTTAGACCAAACTAATACAAACACAATGGATGTTAACTACTGGTTGCACTACCAATTAGGGAAGATTACCTTCATAAAAAGATTTGATATTGAGTCAATCTGGGAGTTATCTATGATCAGAAAATAATGAAATAATATTATGTGAACTGTCGGATTATGGAAAGGTGTGATTAACAAAGGGACATGGAGGAAGAAACAAGACATGTCTCATTCATAGCATCTCTTCATTTGTTAAAGACAATATAAGAATGCATTCTCGTCAGTCACTCAAGGCATCATTAGAACTTTATTTACTTATCCATATTTGGATATACTCAATAGAGCATCTACCTTTGGCAGTTTGGTTTCAAGTTTATCATTGCAGATCAGAGACAACACCATGATTGCATAGATAGAAAGGATAGTCAGAAACAACATCAATATTTGAAGTTGCAAGCATATAATTCAGAATCTGAAATAGCAACATATCACTCATAGCGATATTACACATTTGCATAATTACATCATCATATCAGACACAACAAATACATTGCTATAAGCAATACTTATTGATTGTATATCGATATTATTTATATCAGACATAGCATCATTATACTATCACTATAAGTGATAGGAAACATCATATTCATAGCATATTTCATATCATTATATCCGACAGTGCTATTAAACATATTGGTATCAATATCATCTTGCACACATATTGTGATTGAATCTGAAATAGCGGTTGACATCTTCAGTAACCTCCATTACTTAGTTTAATTGTAAGTATCTGATAGAGTAAGTCTGAGAAGTGGAGTAATTGTTCCTATTTTCCAAGTTAGCCAAAAAGGGGACATTACAGACAATCACTGTGAGATGTCCTCATGTGTGACTGTCCTTGTCACAAATGAGGACATCTCACAATGACTGTCCCTTGTGTAATTCAAGCGGCAATTACACAAGGGACAGTCATTGTGAGATGTCCTCATTTGTGACTGTCCTTACAGTGAGTGTCCATTATCATGTTGTCTTTAGAGTGACTGTCCTCATTTGTTGAAGAAGAAAAGCATTAATGTGGTTCAATAGCAATACATTCAAGTGACAATTACACAAGGGACAATCACTGTGAGATGTCCTCATGTGTGACTATCCTTGTCACAAATGAGGACATCTCACAATGACTATCCCTTATGTAATTCAAGTGGAAATTACACAAGGGACAGTCACTGTGAGATGTCCTCATTTGTGACTGTCCTTACAGTGAGTGTACATTATCATGTTGTCTTTAGAGTGACTGTCCTCATTTGTTGAAGAAGAAAAGCATTAATGTGGTTCAATAGCAATACATTCAAGTGGAAATTACACAAGGGACAATCACTGTGAGATGTCCTCATGTGTGACTGTCCTTGTCACAAATGAGGACATCTCACAATGACTGTCCCTTGTGTAATTCAAGCAGCAATTACACAAGGGACAGTCACTGTGAGATGTCCTCATTTGTGACTATCCTTACAGTGAGTGTACATTATCATGTTGTCTTTAGAGTGACTGTCCTCATTTGTTGAAGAAGAAAAGCATTAATGTAGTTCAATAGCAATACATTCAAGCGGCAATTACACAAGGGACAGTCACTGTGAGATGTCCTCATTTGTGACTGTCCTTACAGTGAGTGTACATTATCATGTTGTCTTTAGAGTGACTATCCTCATTTGTTGAAGAAGAAAAGCATTAATGTGGTTCAATAGCAATACATTCAAGTGGCAATTACACAAGGGACAATCGATCACTGTGAGATGTCCTCATGTGTGACCTTTGTGAAGGCAAGTGCCAATTTGTACCCAAGTTACCAATATTGTGGCAAAAGTGGGAATGAAGCATTTAGGGGTCAAATTGGGCAAAGAAGTGTAGAAGTGGCCTATGTGAGGTCTAAATAGCCTAACTAAGTCATGGTTAGGGTCTTATGGTGTTTGAACAATAAGTTTTGAACCAAAATCCCAAAGGTTGTAACAAGTTGTCAATGTTGTCATTCACAACATTGACAACATTTGTGCAAGGGAGCATTTTCGAGTAAGATGGTTATGTAACTATATGAAACCATTGAATTAGGCATCAGATCAACTATAAGAGGCCTCCATCGATCTGTGCAAAAGGTTGGGGGGAAAAACATTTGGAATTAAGAAGATTTGTAGAGTAACACGGTTTTAGTGAATTCTTGAGTTTTTTTGTTTCTTTGTTTTTAGTTGATTAATGGATTAGATAGCTCGCAGTGTCTATTGGAAAAGTTAGTACAAGTTGTTTTTTTATTCTGTGTTGTGTTTTTTTTGAGTTTTGAAGCATTCCAACTAGTTTGTTAATTCTTTTGTTAAGTACCCTATCATTGGTTTGAACCAGGCAGGTTGAACAAATGGAGTCTTAGCTCATCATTCCATTGTCAATTTTGTACGAGCTCTTGGAATGGGTGAGGAGACTCCATATACTATATGTTTGGAAGGAGGGGCCCTGGGAAGCTCATTTTCTATGTTTGCAATGATGTCCTAGGTGAGTCAGTTGAGCACAGTTAGGGATGACAAATCATTACAAGAAGATTACAACAAGTTGAATGCATTGGTTGCTTCAACTAAAATCTCATGGAGAGGTAGACACACATCTAAAGAAGCCCCAAGTCAAATTAGAAGATTGGGTGAGTTTCTTTGGCTGCTAAGAAAACAAACTCTTAGTCAGACTGTCCAAGTTGTGTCAAAATACTTGTTTTCAGGCATGGCTGTAGCAGTTGGTGTACAAAAAATCTAGGAGGAGAAGACCTTAGATATCTTGGAGTTCTCAATAAAGGGCATCTGAATCCTAAGCCCTTTAGGTGGCTTAATATAAACAAAAAGGCTTGACAAAGGCCTAATTGCTAGCAGCCTATTTTTGGGTGCAATTGGCATGGTTTGATGAACCGGATTGAAGTACTGATGAAAAGTATAGGTGAAGGAGTAATATTGAAACCAATAGAGGTCCTAGTGGCCAGCCTCTCCATGGAGTAAAGTTCTAGTTGAATGTGTTTCAATTTGTGAAGACAAGACTAGGAGTGTCCTAGTAGCTAGATTGGTATTGAGCAGAGTTCGTTGTATTTCTTGTTGGTGTGCACTAGTTGAAGGAGTGGGATCTTGGGTAGAGATACCTAAAGAGTGTAGGGATAGTTAAGTACCCTATCAAGTCAAAACATTGGCCTAAAGAGACCCTAGTGAAGGATAGGGAGTGAGCAAGACAAAGTGTTACATCAATTAACAAGATCATTTTTTGGTAATTGTGTACATTATCATGTTGTCTTTACAGTGACTGTCCTCATTTGTTGAAGAAGAAAAGCATTAATGTGGTTCAATAGCAATACATTCAAGTGGAAATTACACAAGGGAATATCACTATGAGATGTCCTAAGTGTGACTGTCCTTGTCACAAATGAGGACATCTCACAGTGACTGTCCCTTGTGTAATTGCCACTTGAATGAGGACAGTCACTGTAAAGACAACATGATAATGTACACAAGTACTGTGAAGGTAGTCGCAAGTTAGGGCTATTTCATTGCATACCCGAAACAATGAAGACATTACAGTCCACAAAATGTTTGTGCTTGAAAGATGAACAAATAAAATTAAACTTCTAAATAACCAAAGCCGCTAACAATAAATTCAACACAGATATGTCCTCATTTCTGGGTATTTTAGCTCTCTAACAGTTGAATACCAGATTACATAATAATGACAAAAGAAAAATAAACCCAACGTACTCAGAAATTGTAGCTGTGATTTTGCGGAGGGAATCTCTCTCGGCGCTGTTGAAAACACAAATGACAACGTTCTTGTTTTTTTTGCCCTTATATCCCGATGTGATTTCGCGGAGGGTTACGGTGCTGTTGAAAACACAAATGACAATGTTCCTTTTTTTTTTTGCCCTTATATCCTGACAACATCACAATTGCAAGTTAGGGCTGTTTCACTGCATACCCGAAACAATGAAGACGTTACGGTCCACAAAACGTTTGTGCTTGAAAGATGAACAAATAAAGTTAAACTTCTAAATAACCAAAGCCGCTAACAATAAATTCAACATAGATATGTCCTCATTTCTGGGTATTTTAGCTCTCTAACAGCTGAATACTAGATTACATAATAATGACAAAAGAAAAATAAACCCAAAGTACTCAGAAATTGTAGCTGTGATTTCGCGGAGGGTTACGACGCTGTTGAAAACACAAATGACAACGTTCTTGTTTTTTTTGCCCTTATATCCCGATGTGATTTCGCGGAGGGTTACGGCGTTGTTGAAAACACAAATGACAACGTTCTTGTTTTTTTTGCCCTTATATCCTGATGTGATTTCGCAGAGGGTTACGGCGCTGTTGAAAACACAAATGACAACGTTCCTTTTTTTTTTGGTCCTTATATCCCGACAACGTCGCAATGGCGACGTTGCCAAATGTATTGTCATCGCAATTGCGACGGTGTCGGGCTATATTTGAAAAAAAAAAGCCAAAACCGCATGACATTTGCCTGTCGTCGCAAATTGCCGTCACAATTTCACCCCAAATGTATTAGTGTCCCTCGAACTTTGATGAATAAATAATGGAAGAATATGAGGATGTGGGGGTCAATCACCCTAGATGTAGTTTGTCTTTATACTTGTTAAACCTTTGGATGCACTCATCAATAGTCTCCTCATCGAACCCCTCAACCCAATGTACCTAGAGCTTGACCTCTTTGAGGGCATCCTTAGCCTCATTTGCGTGTTCTCCCATCCTCACACTGACCTTCTGAATCTCATGGATGAGTGAGTTTTGTACACTCATCCATTATCTTCTCAAAATCTTGGGAGGATCAAATTTTCCTGTCCATCTACTCATCAAAATTGTTTATTAAAGAATCTAAGGGTGTGAAACTATCCACGTTGTCGGGGTATAGGAGACCTGTCACCTCCTGTAGGTAGTCCACAAACTTTGCGGCATGTTTCTTAATTAGCAAAGGAGAGTGAATGAGCATTTTGTAGGCCTATTCCAAGACATCAAGCTTGAACCCAAGAATTTGAGCACTGACACCCAGGAATTCCAAACTCTCATCCCTAAGGATGTCACTCTAGGGCACTTATCTTCTTCAAAGTTTTTTGTTGCTTTTCGTGCTAGGCATGCTAGGCAATTTTGGCCTTCCGCTCTGCAATTTCTTCATGAGTGATCCAACTTATCTATACTGCCTCAAAATAAATAGGAATGGACTTTATAAGAAAGATTCGGACCATCTCCACCTAGTCAGAGATCCACTAGTCCGTTACAAGGACTTTCTTCTTTACCGTATGCAAAGAATCTATCTTGGCCCATGAAACTGATTCTAGGGTGGACATTTTTGGCATCTATGAGGAAATGGGAGAAGCCAACTCCTGCAAAACTTACTTTTACAGGGCCAATGTGGCCATCAATTATTTCTTATTCTTATACTTTTTCTCTATCCTCACATGCACTATTATAGGGGCATTATCGAGGTTTCTGAGTTCACTCCACTTATCCTATTTTTTGAGATTAATTTTGATAGTCTGAGGGGGTGAGCTCAGAAATAATTATATTCAGAGGTGTTGTAGCAACCTCAACCATCATTTCTCCTTTCTCATTTCTTCTAGTGGAAAAAATGGTTCTAGCCCTCTTGGGCTTCTTTGGGGCCATGAAATCGACCATGAGGTCACCATCCATACAACAAAAGAGGTCATGTAATATTGTTGGGAGTCCCTTATTGCTAGGATTTTTTTGTGGAGGGAGTCTAGGATGATGCACACCCAATTGAATTAGAGGGTCCTGCTGCAAATCTTTACAATGAAGTAATACATTCAGGACTGGTAGTTCTTTACATCCAGCTTGCCAAAGATGTGAAACAACATTTCTATACTGGCCTAGATTTGTGGGAGGAAGTTGGAGTGCAGGATTGTATCTTCCATTTTAGCTTTGTCCTTCAAGTACCTCTTATTTGTAATCTCCTCCTTGTAGTATGCATCCAATGTTGCATCTTCAGTCATGGCCGCCATCTTGGTTCTATTTAGGAGCTGGAGGACAATGTGGATTGCATCTGTTCTGAAACTAGCAATGTCCTTTAGGTCTAGTTGGGTTAGGCTAGGCTCCAAATAACATCCAAAGATTAGAGTGATTGTGGGAAGGAAGCTATCTAGAGAAGACTAGAATCATTGAGTTCTTTGTAGAAGTGAGATCTGGGGAGCATATTCTCTATTGTGACTTTGATAACTTTTAAGTCGAAATCCCCGATGTCAATGTCTATGATATCATGTACCTTTCTTCCTAACCTATAGATTCTAACCTATCCCTGATGGATATACTTCATTGTGATGGGGGTCTTTTCTCTTTGGAGCCCGCTTTGGTCTTTTTACCAAGTGGAGATAGAGGTGCCAACCTTGGTTCTACTTCTAGTGTTTGCACTAGAGACGTCATTGCATCAAACTTCTATCCTACACAAAGAAATAAAATCTTATTCAATATCATATAAACATGCAATGAACTACTAAACTATAAAGTTTTCCTAGGGACCAAGGTCTGTGGATAAAAAGTCAACGTTATTGGAATGAGATTCCTTTAGGAGAGAAGGATGATCAGGAAGGGATTCTCGAGACTCAATGTCCGAAGACAAATATTTTATTAAATATAATATGGGAAAGAAAGATTGGGGATATTGGATCAGGTATCTAGTATGATCCTTCCATTGATTGCAAAGTTAGACTGGAGATGGGAATCCTAAACCTAAAGGTTTGATATTCCATTGCATTTGTATTTCTATTATGGAGTTGAATTTTGGAGTCAAGGCCAAGTTAGGCACAAGGTACCCTAGGAATAGAGGACTATAAATCCAAGCACATAGATACTTGAGCCCAGACATTTGGATTTTAAGGCATGATAATGAAAAGTCAATCTAGACCACAAGTCTCGAATGGAGAAAATTAACCACCAAAATTGGGGACGAGAATCCCTAAAAATGGCACAAGGCCCGCATTGGAATGACTTGATTCCTGAACACAATTGAGAACACTAGGACATCTATGGAAAAGGGAAAACCCTTAAAACATCTATCATGAGTGCAAGGTCCCAACATGAAGTGTTCCACTCTGCCCCTGGTATGGCATAGGGCGCTTATGAAATGCATTAAAAAACCCTAAATTTACAAAATTTGACAAAATTGAGGAGTTGAATGCTTGACACCAAAGCACTAGGGTGCAAGAAGCCTTAGAAACTACAAAAATAAATCCCTATGACAACTTAGGATGATGATTTTATGAGAAATCAATTATTCCTACTATAGGAAAAAAACCCTAAGCTATGAGAAGAAAACCAAATGAACCCTAAAATGAAAAATGGAAAACATGAAAAGAAAAGGCCTAACAAGTCCCACAAAAAAGCCAAAAAGACCATACATGCACAATCATTGTATGAAGAAACAAATAAATCACCTAAAAGAAACCTCAAATACAACCAAAGCCTCATGAATGCATTAAATTTACACTGTTAGAGACCTAGTCGCAGGAGTGCTCTCAAATTTGCTTTTTAAAACTTAGTGGTTTAAAATGAGCCTCTAAAATGCCTTTATATAGGGTAGCAGTGTGGGTACATTAAATGTCAAGCATTAACTTCCAACAGGCAGGGTGTCCACGTGGAGGACCCCAGGGAAATGAGTAACCTAATGTCGCAAAACATTATAAAACCTAGAAAACTGAGAACCCACCCAATACTAGGGATTTAAAGGGAATGGACTTCAGGGTCAGAGACTCCAGAGGGGGAACAAAGAAAACAAAGGAAAAGAAAAGAGCAAGAAACCAAAAGAAAATAAAAAGAACCGACATTTTCTTGGGAAAAATGGAGGGAAGAGGCATAACACATGGTAGTCCCATATTATTATATAAACAATTTTTCATGAAAGAGTTTGACCACTTGATAAATGTCCTTAAATGTTGTAGATTTATAATAAAGGCATTAATAATTCATCTTTTGCATTAGTCTTTTCAATGTTGAGTGGGTTTTGGGAAGAGATTTAATATGGTAAAACATCCTTTTGATCGTAATAGGGATAGATTTCCTAACTTGTCTCATTTATTGAATTTGAAGCTTGGATACTAGCCTAAAAATTTATATACCCTATTAACTAAAAGAAATTTACAAATCTCTCATTGGTTTATGTGGAACATATACAAGGGAGGCACCTTAAGGAAAATGAGTTAGTTGGATTGCATCTATGTATCTCCTAACTACCCCATTCTTCCTTTTCATGATGGTCATCTAATATCTTTAAATCTCTCAACCAATCTTTCTAACCACCTTCTCGTCCTCATCATTCTCTCCCTCTCAAATTCCACCCCACTTTCTAAAGAGCTTCCCTAGAAGTTGAATATTAATCATCTCAAAAATTATGATTGCATTGATAGGATCTTAGTTGTTTGGATTATTGAATGAAAACTACAATAAGACATATGGGTTATCTAGTGGGAGAGAACTATCAATAGGTGATGCAGGAGCATCCTGGGTGTAAGAGCAATCTTGCATCACCCAAAAATATTTCTGTTTTTGTATTCAATAAGGGCTATCTTGTGCAGAGTTGCTATTTATGGAAACTTGCTATTTTTTAGTAAGCTGGTCTTATGATCTCAGAATGTTCTAATTTTACATGTGGAGGTTCATCTCAGTCATATTATCCTGTCAGCAAAGTTTCATGGCTAGATCAGGTCTAGTTTTGAAGATATTGAAGATTTTTGGTATTGGCAGCAGGGTACAGAAACTTCAAACTTAGTTTTGAAGGCTTTAGAGGCCCCGGATGAGGTCAAAAAATTGGGTGACGGGTGCTTTGTGTTGGTCAAGCCTGTAGAGCGCTTCGTGGCATTTTTGAAATGGGGTTATAATAGTCAATCGGTTCAACTAGTGATGACTTATGGTCTCCGGAAGTTGGGTCACCTGAAATGGCGAAAAATAATTTTTCTTCAAAATTTCTGTTTGGGTTTCAAAACTCATTTTGAGCCGACTTTGATGTAATAAATTGTAAAATAAAATAATTCTAAGTTTGGTCGGCCCTAAGGGCTAAATTTCTAGAACCTTCTCGGGCAGTGGAAATTGCCTATATAAAGAAGGCCCGTAGTGTTGTCTAGGGCAGTTCTGGGTAGTAGATCTGGGTATTGATTCGAGGCTTTGTCCTACAGAATACTATAAGGGAATGCCCATGTGGCTTTGCATATTGTAATTCTGAAAGTTTGTAATTCCACATTTGTGGAGATAATAAGAAGCCAATTTTCTATTCTTGCATATTATTGTTGTTGTTTCTCTATTTCTGTTATGTGTTTGTGGTATTAAGGGGAGCACCCTTCATCAAGTGGTATCAGAGCCAAGTTTTCTTGAGTGTGTAGACAGATCACCGACTGTGAGGCAGTTTGCACCAAGACTGTGGTTAGGGTTTCAGCGCGCATCACGAAAATGCCTCCATGAAGAGAACGTGGCGGAAGAGCTGGTGCTGTGACACCTGAGGTTAGAGAGCTACAGAGACAAATGTGAGCATTGCAAGAAGAGATTCGCAGAGGAATGAATCTTAATGTCAGAGACGAAAGCGAGGATGAAGTCGAAGAAGAATATCAAGAAGGAGAAGCTGAAGTTGTGAATCAGGAGGAAGAAAGACTTTTTCAGGCGATTTCCAAGATTGGGAAAAGACCTAAGATTGAGGTTCCTACATTTTCTGGAAATCTTAACCCAGAAGAATTGATCGACTGGATCAATGAATGTGAGGAATATTTTGAGTATGAAGATGTTGAGGATCCTGATAGGGTCAAATTTGCGAAGGCCAGACTGAAAGGTCATGCAAAGATCTGGTGGCAAGAGATTCAATTGGAGCGAAATAGAAGAGGGAAAGATAAAATCACAAGATGGGATCGGATGGTGGATAAATTGAAGTGACAGTTCATTCCTATTGATTATGAGCTTGACCTACTAAAGAAAATGCAAAGTTTGAAGCAAGCAAGAAGATCTATTCAGGAGTATACAGAGGAGTTCTATCGACTCCTCATCAGAACAGGCCATGCGGAAGCTGATAAGGAGAAAGTTTCCCGATACCTTAATGGGTTAAGGCCAAGTATTCAGGAGGAGTTGAATCTGGTTCGAATGAATAGTATTGAGGAGGCATACCAGTTTGCCCTAAAAGTAGAGGAAAAGCTGAACAAGAAGTTTGAGAGCAGACAAAATGGAAGAGGTCGTGGTGAAAGATCTGGTGGATGGTCATATGGTGGCCGAAATGAAGATCGGAAAAAGAAGGATGAGGCCAGTAGCAGTCAGAATCAGAGAGGAAATAATTCTAATCGTTTCCAAGATCAGAGTGATAGAGATCAGAGAGGAAGAGGACAAGGATCTGGAAGAGGAGGCTTCTGTGGAACATGTTTTCACTGTGGAGAAGAAGGTCATAGGGCATTTGAATGTCCTCAGTGCCAAGGCAGAACAGACAAGAGAAATGAAGGCCAGGCCAGAGTTGCACATGTAGATGAAGATGCTAGATCATCAAATTTTGAAGATGCTGAAAGAGGAGAAACGCTAATTAACAGAAGAGTCTTGCTGACTGGTGAGAACGAACCTGAACAAAGGAGGAGCCTGTTTCGCACTCGATGCAAGTGTGAGGATAAATGCTGTGATGTGATTATCGATAGTGGAAGCACTGACAATTTGGTGTCAGAAGAGATGGTGACAAAGTTGAAGCTCAAGAGATAGAAACACCCACATCCATATCGGATTGCCTGGGTGCAGGATGACCACAAGGTCATGGTCAGTGAACAGTGCCTGGTAAAGTTCAAGATCAATGGGTACCAAGATGAGGTACTATGTGATATCATCTCTATGGATGCATGTCATATGTTATTGGGTAGACTGTGGCAGTTTGACAGATGTGCTGTACACAATGGTCATGCGAATACCTATTCCCTGACAAAGGATGGAGTGCGACATAAGCTAAAGCCATTGAAGGAGACTGAAGAAAAGGTATATGGTAATGCAAGAATAACATTTGTTGATGGAAGAAAATTCCTAGATGGTATGAGGCATGAGCATGTGTGTTTTGCTTTAATTCCAAAAGTTGGTAAAGAAGAAGTAGAGGATGTACCTGTAGAGGTTGCAGATTTGTTGAATGAGTTTCAGGATATTGTATCTGATAATGTACCTGATGGATTACCACCGGTAAGGAAGATTAGTCATCAGATGGATTTGATTCCAAGAGCCAGTTTGCCAAACAAGGCAGCACACAGAATGACACCGGCAGAAAGTGAAGAGTTGAACAGACAAGTACATGAGTTGTTATAGAAGGGATTGATTCGGGAGAGCCTGAGTCCATGTGCTATACCAGCAGTATTAGCACCAAAGAAGAATGGAGAATGGAGGATGTGTATAGATTCCAGAGCAATAAACAAGATCACAATCAAGTATAGGTTTCCATTGCCACGAATGGATGATATTATGGACTATTTGAGTGGAGCTGTGTATTTCTCAAAGATAGATCTGAAGAGTGGATATCACCAGATTCAGATCAGAGAAGGAGATGAATGGAAGACTGCCTTTAAAATAAAGGAAGGACTATATGAGTGGTTAGTCATGCCTTTTGGGCTAACCAATGCACCGAGCACTTTCATGCGGCTCATGAATGAGGTTTTGAAAGAATTTCTGGGTAAGTTTGTCATTGTTTACCTAGATGATATTTTGATTTTCAGCACGACATTAGAGGAACATATGATGCATATTCGTATGGTGTTTGAGAAATTGAGAGATGAGAAATTGTTGATTAATTTGAAGAAGTGCAGTTTTGTGAAGAAAGAGTTAGTGTATTTGGGATTTTTAGTTTCAACAGAAGGTCTAAAAATTGACGCAGAGAAGGTACAGGTTATCCTTGAATGGCCTATTCCAAGGAGTGCTACTGAGGTAAGATCTTTTCATGGTTTGGCTAGCTTTTACAGAAAGTTTATCAAAAATTTTAGCAGTATTTGTGGACCCTTGACTAAAATAATGAGAGGGGATAGAAAAGAGTTTAAGTGGACTAATGGGGCAGAAAAGAGTTTTCAATTGTTGAAACAAAAAGTTACAGAACAACCTGTTTTAGCACTTCCAGATTTTAATAAGGTGTTTCAAGTAGATTGTGATGCTAGTGGTACTGCAATAGGAGCTGTTATGAGCCAAGAAGGTAAACCTGTTGCTTATTTTAGTGAGAAGTTAAATGATGCCAAGAGAAAATATTCTGTCTATGATCAAGAATTTTATGCTATAGTTCAGGCATTAAAGAAGTGGAGACATTATCTACTTCCTAAGGAGTTTGTTTTGTATACTGATCATCAAGCTTTGCAATATTTGAATAGTCAAGGAAAGTTGAATCAGAAGCATTTGAAATGGGTTGAGTTTTTGCAGAGCTATACATTTGTTTTGAAACACAGAAGTGGAAAGTCTAACAGGGTTGCAGATGCTCTTAGCAGAAGGCAACTATTGCTGACAAAGATGCAGATTGAGGTGGTTGGGTTCAAGGAACTCAAGAATTTATATCCAGAGGATCCTGATTTTGGTGAAGCTTGGAAAGCTTGTACAGAACTTGTTACTCTAGACAGGATAAAATGGTTAGATTTTATCATCCAGGATGATATGCTATTCAAAGGGAGTCAGTTGTGCATTCCACGAAGTTCTATGAGGGAGAATCTCATCAAGGAGAAGCATAGTGGAGGATTGGCGAGACATTTTGGTCGTGATAAAACTCTTTCTTTGGTTAGTAAAAATTATTATTGGCCACAATTGCAGCAAGATGTGAAGAAGTTTGTACAGAGTTGCAGAGTATGTTAGATGGCGAAAGGAGTGAAGCAGAATATAGGGTTGTATTAGCCATTACCTGTACCAGAGAAGCCTTGGGAGGATATCAGTATGGACTTTGTTCTTGGTTTACCGAGGACACAGCGGGGAGATGATTCAATTTTTGTAGTAGTTGACAGATTTTTGAAGATGGCACATTTCATTCCCTGCAAGAAGACTAATGATGTTGTTCATGTAGCAGAATTATTTTTCAAAGAAGTGGTGAGACTACATGGTTTACCAAAGACCATAGTTTCAGATCGAGATACTAAGTTTGTTGGATATTTTTGGTGGACATTGTGGAAGAAGTTGAAGACAGATTTGAAGTTTAGTTCATCACATCATCCATAGACTGATGGACAGACAGAGGTGGTAAATAGAAGTTTGGGAAATTTGCTGAGATGTTTGGTTGGAGATAAGCCAATGGGATGGGATTTGATTTTACCACAGGCAGAATTTGCATACAATAATTTTGTCAACAGGAGCACTAGTAAATCACCATTCTAGATTGTATATGGAAGTAGTCCAAGAAATGCATCTGAATTGAGAAAGATAGATAAAGGAGAAATAAGTAGTGCTGAAGCTGAGGATTTTGCAGAACACTTGAAGAACATCCATGAGGAGGTGAGGAAGCATATTACCAAGATGAATGCGCAGTATAAGGCTAAGGTAGATGAGAAAAGGAGGCATAAGGAATTTCAGGTTGGGGATGAAGTCATGGTTCATTTGCGAAAGGAGCGGTTTCCAGTTGGTACATATAACAAGCTGAAAATGAAGAAGTTTGGACCATGTACGATACTAAAGAAGCATGATTCAGGAAATGCATATGAGGTAGAATTGCCTACTGAGCTAAATATTTCACCAGTGTTTAACATTTTAGATTTGACAGAGTATCATGAAGGAGGTGTTGAAGATGAGGTTGCAGTAGCACAGTGGAGTATTCCAGCAACCAGTTCAGATATCAAGGAGATTGAAGACATACTAGACAGTTGTGTTGGCAGAAGCACAAGGCACATGACATATGAAGAGTATTTGGTCAAATGGAAAGGATGACCTATTGAAGATTCATCATGGCTAACAAAGGAGGAGGTTAACCGTCTTGGTTTTCCTCTGCACACCTGAGTCGTGACAGGGTCACTTCTCAAATTACCTTGGGTGTCTGATGCAGGAGCATCCTGGGTGTAAGAGCAATCTTGCATCACCCAAAAATATTTCTATTTTTGTATTCAATAAGGGCTATCTTGTGCAGAGTTGCTATTTATGGAAACTTGCTATTTTTTAGTAAGTTGGTCTTACGATCTCGGAGTGTTCTAATTTTACATGTGGAGGTTCATCTCAGTCATATCAGCCTGCCAGCAAAGTTTCATGGCTAGATCAGGTCTAGTTTTGAAGATATTGAAGATTTTCGGTATTGGCAGTAGGGTACAGAAACTTTGAACTCAATTTTGAAGACTTTAGAGGCCCCGGATGAGGTCAAAAAATTGGGTGACGGGCGCTTTGCGTTGGTCAAGCTTATAGAGTGCTTCGTGGCATTTTCGAAATGGGGTTATAATAGTCAATCAGGTCAACTGGTGATGACTTATGGTCTCCGGAAGTTGGGTCACCTGAAATGGCGGAAAATAATTTTTCTTCAAAATTTCTATTTGGGTTTCAAAACTCATTTTGAGCCGACTTTGATGTAATAAATTGTAAAATAAAATAATTCTAAGTTTGGTCGGCCCTAAGGGCTAAATTTCTAGAACCTTCTCGGGTGGTGGAAATTGCCTATATAAAGAAGGCCCGTAGTGTTGTCTAGGGCAGTTTTGGGTAGTAGATCTGGGTATTGATTCGAGGCTTTGTCCTACAGAATACTGTAAGGGAATGCCCATGTGGCTTTGCATATTGTAATTCTGAAAGTTTGTAATTCCACATTTGTGGAGATAATAAGAAGCCAATTTTCTATTCTTGCATATTATTGTTGTTGTTTCTCTATTTCTGTTATCTGTTTGTGGTATTAAGGGGAGCACCCTTCATCAATAGGTATCCCCCATCCTTTGTAATTGTGGGAAAAGAGTTGCAACACAATATTGTAGACTCAATAAATTTATCTAAGGTCAACTAGAACTTGCCCCTGCACTTCTTGTTAATAATCCTCTGAATATCTCTTTACAATGACCAATTGCTAACTTTGAAAATATGATTTGAAAAATGATTTCTTATAAAGGAAAAGGTGCTCAAATTCATACCCAACTTCATTGAACTAAGGCCAAAAACCTTGAGTCCACTTTTTTCTTTCAATGTCTTCATCACAAACATAAATTGAGTACATTTATATGATTAAATTTATTGATTGTACCATACAAAACAACCATTCTAACATTATAAATACCTTCTGTCATCACTCCAAAGATCTTTTTATTGATGATTAACTAACAACATTCTCCTCTTTCTGGAAGAGGGTGTTGTTGACTATATCCCAAAGAAAATAAACCTGAAATATAACAAGTTTATCAACCACCTTCTTTCCATAGAAAAAATTGATAAATCTCTAGTTCAATATATGACTTTGAAAAAAAAAGCTTGAGAATTGACAAGTTCCTAGTTGAATTCTACAAAACCCTTTGGCCCCACATTCGAGAGGATTTTTTTTAATGATTACATTGAAAGAATTGAAACCAGATCATTGAGAATTATCATTAAGGGTTGATTAAGCTTATCCATAAAGGCAAGGAGAGAGGAAAAAAAATATTATGGATTTTTATTTATAATAGCAATATCTATGAAGCTTTTTCTTATACTCTTTTTTAATTTCTCATTATTGCACTATTTTTATAGGTTCTTTTACATTCATGAGAATTTATAAATCTAATGAAATGGAGATTGATAATATCTAAAAATTAGTCTAAATTTTTTTGTGCCAAGAAAGATTTCTTAAATGTATATAGAATATTAATTTTATAGTTAAATAATTGATTATTTTATTTTAAACTTTTCAACATTTATGTATATTCATTAATGTAATGAGATGGTTGTTGATAATATTTAGGCATCATTTGTAAATTATGTATCCCAACTTAAAGTTAATTGATACTTGTTGGTTAATATATTTGTCTTTATAAAATAAGTAAACAAATTGACTCGTTAATGCCCAAATTTGAAAGACAATACTGCAACACAATAGTTGAGCTACTTGCCATACCATTGTGCAAGTGCTCTTTGCTTATTTTATAAGGCTTAGCTACCTTCACGAGATATGTAATTAATAAAAACATTAACTATGTCTTTAACCAGAAGGCAAAGAAGGTGAACAACCATCTTTTCATAAACATAAAATAGATGTGAAAATTTACATTTAGATTCAAAATGAATGCAAGAAAATAATACACAGATTAATATCACTACACTCACAGATGGTAAATAAATAGACAAAGAGTGCAACCCTTTTTCAATAGATGATTCAATCTGAAATAAAAGTTTCAATATCAAATACATACACAGTTTGGCATGACATAAATAATATTGAAAATGATTACAATGAGACACAACTCAAAATAATATGAAGAAAACAATTATGTATTCAAAGATTCATATAAATGTCTTCTTTATTCTTTCAACACCAAAGTATTAGACAAACTCATACTTCTATGTTAGGAATAATAGTCCACCAATACAACTGAGAGGGGGGGTGAATCAGTTGTTTGATAGATTATTAAACTTTAAACTTTGAATAGCAGCAATATCAAATCAAATGAGCACAATGAATGCCAACACAATAACACAATATTTGTTGTCGAGGAAACCCTGTTAAAGGTAAAACCCTGGTTGGAATTAACACTCACCAATGATGTACTGAGAGCATAGTATCCTTGTTAGAAGATCTAGCCCTGTTAGGAGTTGATTAAAACATTACAGTACATAGTCCTTGTTAGAGCACAAACCCTGTTAGGAGGCAAGAAAAGAAAAAGCTCACTACCCAAAGAAGGTTATGTCCACCTTTAGAACTCACTGTTCAAAATATAAGTGTATGTAAAGAAATACACAATCCTTGAGCTGTCCAATAGCAACTGTCTTTTCTTGATCAGTTCCAATGAAGTATATACATTATTCTCTATTCTACATCTAGCAAACACAAGCTTGCAGCTTCCACAATTCTCTTTTACATCACATACATTCTGATGTATCTTTTCAAAAGAAAATATCTTACATATATACTCTATTACAAAATAAATGATCAGGTCGGCCAATTAGGCTTTCCTAATATATAAATAATTACACAAATCCTTGCTAAGATACACACGGTATCTAAAAGAAGTATACAATAATTACAATTCAATAATTAAGGATCGACATCTGTAATCCATGCTCGCCATTCATGATACATGCCACAACTCTGAAGTCGGCTTCCAAATAGATATTCTCCAGAGAACATACCACAACTGACATCATCCTTCTTTTAGTGCCTTGCTAAGGTCAACAAACATTCTTCAATACACTATTTGACATCCCTTAAGCTCACATACACTGAATCCTCATCACCTGTAAGATATACCCAAAAATCAGAGACTAACTCTGTCAACTTCCATTGTCATAGTCTAGTAACTAGTCTTCACAAAATCTTCTTTAACTCAACCAATATGCATTATTATATCATGTGATCTTAGATATAAGATCACAACACCTTCCTATACATAAAACTATGTTTGCACATTTTGAATCATCTGTACGGTCTCTGTACACTGTAATAACAATTATGTTCTCTTCATAGAAACATATGTGGACATTAGTGAAAAAACACAAATGACAACAACAATAATTCCAACATCACTCAACGTAGTGATTAAACATATTAAATGCATCCAATAATATCCCCAATGCATTAGGAATATCCAAAAATCTTCCACTTTGGCATTGATGGCAACATATGGGAAAATCCATCAACCCAAAAGTATTCTCTATGTACCTTTATCACATAGTCTCTTTCCCATAGGATTTTCACATAGTCTCTTTCCCCCTTTGACAACAATGGAAAAGGGTGCCATAAGTTATCAACTGTCTACAACACCTATTTTTAGCGATCACTCCCCTTGAGGAGTAGATCCACACATCAAGTCCAGAACATGATAAGGCTTTGAAAACCTCTAGAATGATGCATCCCTACATCATTTAATTCTCACTAGGAGGGACCTGCACCCCAAGCATACCTCTGAGATATTCAAAGGCATCTTTTGGAAATGGTTTTGTAAAGATGTCTACTATCTATTCTTTTGTGCTAATGTATTCCAACCTTATTTCCTTCTGTCCTATCTTATCTCTTAAGAAGTGATACTTAATTGAAATATGCTTAGTTTTGGAGTGGATCACAGGATTCTTTGACATGTTTACTTTACTAGTGTTATCACAATGGATAACCATTGGTTCAAAAAAAGCTATTCCAATATCTTTCAACATTTGTTTCATCCAAACAATTTGAGTGCAGTTAATTGTAGCAGCAACATACTAAGATTCGACAGTATATGGAGCTATACAATCTTGCTTTTTACTTAGCCATGAAACTGACTTTTTCCCAAGGAAAAATGCACCTCCACTAGTACTCTTCATGTCATCAATATTCCCTACCCAATCAACTTCAGTATAAGCATGAAGTTCAAAGTTATCATTTCTATCATACCATAAGCCATATTCCATTGTTCCATTCAAATATCTAAATATCCTTTTCAAAGCAGCCAGATGTGTCTCTTTAGGTTCTACCTGATATCTAGCCACAATTCTAATAGCATTAGCAATATCTGGTCTGGAGTGAGTTAGATATTATAATCCACCAACCACTGATCTATACTTGTTTTGAAAAAAACTCTTTGTCTCATCTTTATTTATCAGTTTATGACTAGTCACCATGGGTGTACCAACTGGTTTACAGTCTTCCATTCCAAAAAAATTCAACATTCTTTTAAGATACTTAGTCTGAGAAATAAAAATGCCATTCTTGCTCTAATTTATTTGTAGTCCAAGAAAGAGTTTAATTTATCCTATCATGGACATCTCAAATTTATTTTCCATCTCTTTAGAAAATTTCTTACACATTTCATCATTGCCTCCAAAGATCATATCATCAACAAAAAATTCTATTATCAAAATTCCATCTTCACTAGTTCTTAAATATGTAAGTCACTGTCAACATTACCTTTTCTAAATCCAAGCTGAAGTAAGTACTTATCTAACCTTGCATACCAAGCCCTTGGTGCTTGCTTTAGTCCATACAGTGCCTTCTTCAACTTGCAAACCACATATTCATCTTCAAACATAGGTAATCCATCAGGTTGTTCTATGTATACTTCCTCTTCAAGATCCCCATTTAGAAATGCAAATTTCACATCCATTTGATATACCTTGAAGTCCTTATGTGCAGCATAAGCTAGAAATAATCTCATAGCTTCTATCCTAGCAACATGATCAAATGTCTCTTCAAAATCTATGCCTTTTTTTTTGTGAATAACCTTTGCATACTAATCTTGCTTTGTTTCTTACAACAATTCCTTCTTCATTCATTTTGTTTCTGAAAACCCACTTAGTTCCTATCACATTTTTGTCTTTAGGTCTAGGAACCAATTCCCAAGTGTTCTTTTTCTTTATCTGAACTAACTCTTCCTTCACAACTTTGATCCAAGATTCATCTCTACAAGCTTCATCAATAGTCTTTGGTTCAACTTGAGAAATCAAACAAATTTCTTCCCTTGTCTTTGACCTAGTCATTATTCCTTGACTTGTATTACCAATAATTTGATTTTTGGGATGATTTTTCTTAAGATACCTTAGATCTTAGGAATCTCAATAGCCTCACTTGTGTCATCATCACAAGTCTCATTTTTAGATTTAGCCTCAACAAGTTCTTCTTCTTCTGTGGTAGCAACCTCCTTGATCTCTATATTCTAATTACAGTCATATATTCTCTCTTGTATCTGAAAATTTTCATCTATCTTCATATTGTTACTTTAAATCATCTTCCTTAATCTCAGGTCAAAGCATTTGTAAGCCTTTCTTTTAGTAGAATAACCAAGAAAAATTCCTTCATCACTTCTAGCATCAAATTTCTCCATTTCATCATCTCTTTTTATATAGCATTTACTACCAAATATTCTAAAGTATTTTACAGTAGGAGTATGATTAAACCATAATTCATAAGGAGTCTTACTTGTACCTTCTCTAATTTGAATTTTTCTCAATGTGTATACTATTGTCCCAATATCTTCTCTCTAATGCACATGGGATATATTTCCTTCTAGCAACATTGTTCTAGCAGCATCCAATATTGTTTTGTTTCTTCGCTCTGCTATCCCATTTTTCTATGGAGTTCTAGGAGCAAAAGTATGTCTTTGTATTCCATGCTCTTCGCAATATGAATTGAATAGATCTGAAGTAAATTCTCCACCTCTATCTGATCTCAGACATTTTATTTTTAAGCCTGATTCATTCTCTACTTTTTCTTTGAATATCTTAAATTTGTCAAATTCTTCTGATTTCTCTTTCAAGTAAGTGATCCACATCATTCTAGAAAAGTCATCAACAAAAAGTATAAAGTACCTTTCACCATAGTATGATCTTTCCCTTGTAGGTCCACATAGGTATGTATGTACCAGATCCAAATTTCCTTTTTCTATATATGATTTACTTTTAGTGTTGCTTCTAGTCTATTTTCCCATAACACATTCTCTACACATAGTGTTAGATGGTTTTACAATCTTTGGTAGGTCTCTCACTACATTAGTCAAGCTTGCCTTCACAATATTATCAAAGTTGACATGACAAAACAATTTGTGCCACAACCAACTGTCATCTATCTTCGCAACAAAACATGAAGCTTCAGATGTATTTAACTCAAATACATTACCTCTAGATTTTGTATCGGTTGCAATCAAGTTTCCTGTCTTACCTCTGATGAAACATTTCCCACCAATGAACTTTAATTGATATCCCTTATCCATCAGTTGTCCAACACTCAAAAAATTATGCTTAAGTCCATCAAAAAGTAGTACATTGTCAATATTAGTCCTTCCATCCAAAGAAATAGATCATACTCCTATGATAGGTTTAGGAATATTGTCTCTGAATCTTACAACACCACAATCATACTTCATTATTTTAATAAATTTGTTTTTGTTTCTAGTCATATGATGTGAGAAACCACTATCTATAACCCATTCATATTTCTTATCAACATGTGATACTTAAGATTTTTCTTCATGTATTGGCTTTTCATCTTTAATAGAAATAAATCCAATCTCTTCATAATCACAATTATCATCATCATAAATACCTTCACTAGCATAGTAACATTTCAAAGGTAACTTCTAGATGCGAAGTGACCTATCTTATTGCATGAAAAACATTTCAAAGGTAACTTTCCTTCAAATTTACCCTTACCTCTTTTTTCTCTTCTAGCAATTAGGGCAACAGGTTCATCTAGCTTTCTTTCTTCTTCTTGTATATGTTCTCATTCATCAACATACTCACCAAGCTCTACTTTTATATTACTACTGCTAGAGCTTGCAATTCTAGATATTGTCTTTTTGCGTGTAGATGCCTTGAATGTTGTTTCAACTTTAGGTAAAGAATCTCCCAACTCTGCAGCTTCAAAGGTAGTTAACTTTGCAATCAACATTTCTCTGTTAAAGTTTGTTGTCAAAGGTATAATCTCTTCTATAGCCTAAACTTTGGTTTTGTAGACAAGTGTCAATGATCTAAGGATCTTCGCAATGAATTCTTCCTCTTCATAAGTGCCTCCGTAATTTTTGATTCCAATCACAACCTATGTAACTCTTTGTACATAAGCCCTAATGTTTTCATATTCTTTCATTTGCAACTTCTCCATTCTTGTTTTCCAGTTCTGTAATTTTTCTTTCTTAGTAAACTTATCTCCTTCATACAATGCTTCTAATCTTACCCAAATTTTGTGTGCTAAATCCAGGTCTTTCACCTCAGTAAATTGTCCTTCAGAGAGTGCACTAAATCGTGCTTCCCTTGCGACCATGTTATAAGAAAATGTCTTCTTTTCATTGTCAGTAGCTTTGTCTAATTCATTCTCAGTCTTCATGGTTACCTCATTCTTTGTAATAATCTAGTAGTCAATGTCCAAACATAGCAAATGAGTTTGCATCTTGTTCTTCCAAATATCAAAGTTTTCAGGATCAAATTTTTTACTATCCTTCCTATATAATTCCATCTCCAAGATCACCTCAAGATGTTAAGCTTTCTCTCTAAGGACCAGTAGCTTTGATATCGATTGTTATGAATAAAAGTCCACCAATACAACTGAGAAGGGGGGTGAATTAGTTGTATGACATATTATTAAACTTTAAACTTTGAATAGCAACAATATCAAATCAAATGAACACAATGAATGTCAACACAATAACATAATATTTGTTGTCGAGGAAACCCTGTTAAAGGTAAAACCCCAGTAGGAATTAATACCCACTAATGATGTACTAAGAGTATAGGTATCCTTGTTAGAAGATCTAGCCCTATTAGGAGCTGATTAAAACATTACAGTACATAGTCCTTGTTAGAGGACAAACCCTATTAGGAGTCAAGAAAAGAAGTAGGCTCACTACCCAAAGAAGGTTATGTCCACCTTCAGAACTCATTGTTCGCAATATAAGTGTATGTAAAGAAATATACAATCCTTGAACTATCTGATAGCAACTGTCTTTTCTTGATCAGTTCCAATGAAGTATATAAGTTATTCTCCGCTCTACATCTAGCAGACACAAGCTTGCAACTTCCACAATTCTCTTTTACATCACATACATTCTGCTATATCTTTTCAAAAGAAAATATCTTACATATATACCCTATTACAAAATAAATGATCAGGTCGGCCGATTAGGCTTTCCAAATATATAAATAATTACATAATTCCTTGCTCAGATACACACAGTATCTAAAAAAAGTATACAAAAATTACAATTCAATAATTAAGGACTGACATACATAATCCATGCTCACCATTCATGATACACGCTACAACTCTAAAGTCGGCTTCCAAATAGGTCTTCTCTAGAGAACACACCATAGATGATGTCATCCTTATTTTTGTGCCTTTCTAAGGTCAGTGAACATTTTTCAGTACACTATCTGACATCCCTTAAGCTCCCATACACTGAATCCTCATCACCTATAAGATATACCCAAAACTTAGAGACTAACTCTATCAACTTCCACTGGCACCGTCCAATAACCAGTTTTCACCAAATATTTTGTAACTCAACCAATATGCATTATTATATCATGTGATCTTAGACATAAGATCACAACACCTTCATGTACACACAAATGTGTTCGCATGTTCTGAATCATCCATATGGTCTCCGTACACTATAATAACCAGCATGTTCTCTTCATAGAAATATATGTTGACATCAGTGACAAAACAAAAATGACAACAACAGTAATTCCAACATCACTCAACGTAGTGATTAAACATATTAAATGCATTATAAAATATTCCCAATGCATTAGCAATATCCAACATTTTGTATGTTACAATTGTATTAAAAAAGGAAATATGCCCTCTTTCCTCTCCTTGCAATCACAAAATAGATCCACTTCCTTTCTATAGCACAAAGGCTACCTAGAAAGAAGTTGTACCCCTAATATCTTCTTTTTATCTCCTTCTTAAAGAAATCCTCCTCTGAGTCTTTTTTTACTTTCACGTTGTCTTCTAGTTATATAACTGATTCTTGTGGAAACCTTTATCAATTATAAAGTTGATCATTTTAATATTTTCCACTTTACCAAATTCCTAATGTCTTAGTTGTCTTCCAAAAAGATTAAAACATGGAGATTAAACTTTATATCTATAACCCCCCTCTCATTGAGCACAATATTTAACCTAAACATTGGCATGAGTAGATAATTAACATCATGAGGATAAATTCTTTATGACTGTTGCATATTTCCCCTTTGTTTTTGTGACAGTCAAAATCCATCTCGGTGCGGGGAGCATAACTATTTAGTCCACCATTGGATCTCCTTAATTGTTGGATATCTTGGCACAATCCTAGTTTCACGCAACTTCACTAGAGAGATTTGGGAAATTTGGTCTGAGTCAAAAGTTACATGGATCTTAGTAGAGGTATAGAAAACTGTCAAAACAAATCAGACTTTCTCACACTCCCTCTACATAAATCACTACTATATGTGTTAAATGACTATATTGTGATATTTATGGTTTGGAATTCATATGCTGAGGCCATATTTTATGCTATTTATGCATCCTTGAAAAATTTTAATTGCATGAAGGATCAAGATTTATTCTGCAAATGCATAAATGGAACATACTAAACTTTCAAGAAGCACATTTTGAGCAGCTATCTGTAGCCGCTGTCTCTTTCTGTGAAAATCATGTTCATTATTTAACTTCATAAAAATGAACATAACATGTGCATTTGTTTGTATTTACACTTGCATATTTAGAGCCATGTGGGACCCGATTACAGTAGAGTCACCATGACCACAGGTTGTAAGAGACCAAATTCCATCATTATACCCACGTGTGACATTTTTTCAATCACCATCATCCATTGGAATATTATTTAGATGATTATTGTTCACCATTATAGAGGGTGACTAATTCAATGTGCTTCAAAAACAAAATAAACTCTCAGTTGATACGTTACATGAATTTTAAATTTTGAACCTTCCAATCTTTGAACTTCTGAACCTTTAACTTAGGTACTCTTCTCTTTTGAACTTTTTAAATCTTAATAAACCTATACCTTCAAACTAGCATGAACCAAACTAAACCATTTGTACCAATGTGAGCCACCTTGAACCATTACATTTGAACCTTGAATCTGGACTACTGAACCTCTATACTGAACTTGATTATATTTGAACTCGATGAACCTCATGAACCTATTTGTACCAATCAAACCAGTTTGAACTAGTTCAAAATGGTTCAAGGCCTATTCTTGAACCAAACTGGGTATGATGTGAGCTAATTGGACCAAATAAACCCAGTTCAATGAGGTTCAGGAATAAAAGGAAATCAAAACTTTTAAATTTTTAAGTGCGGGTCCATATGTGTACTAACAATACTATAGTTAAACCATTTTTTATTTATTTTAAACTTTTCAACATTCACTTTTATTCTTTGATGTAATGAGATGGTTGTTGATAATACTTAGATACCAATTCTAAATTATGTATCTCAATTTAAACGGTTTCCAAATTTATGTAGGATTTGATACCAAATATTACCTACCTTTTTGTTTGGTTATTTTATCTTGTCATCTTGTGCATGTTATAGTTATTGTAGAGTCACCAATATATTTAAAATATGTAATACAATTAAATATATTCTATCTTTCCATAGTCAAATTACAACATTCGATACTAATCAAAATATTTTAAACTATTTATAAATATTTAACTCTAATATATAAAATAATGTTAATTAACAGTTAAATTATAAGTACATATTGATATAATTTATATCTCATTTAATTCTTACAAATTGAATTTACTAGTTGGCATTTTGATCATTTAAAAAATCCTATTTAATTATCAAGATATGATGAATAAAATTTATCTATAGGAGACAAGGAGTGAAACTATAGTAAAAATAATTTGATCTCAAAACACTACTCATATAAAATTACAAAATATGATTGCGACCTTGATTTAGATACATGTGCCTTTTGTTGCCAGTCAAATAAATTTCACCTTATTCATATGCGGCAATTTTCCAACCTTTGACAAAGTTTAAGTTGTAAATTGAATCTTGAACTTTGAACTTGAACCTGTCGATTCAAGGTTCAAAGTTCAATATGCATTTCTCCAAAAAGCGTCATGTATTGTTAGCATCTTGGTAAAAAGATTTTTCCATCACGGTCGCGTCTTCATTTGTAAATGTTAAAATAAATTTTGAACTTTGAACCCATCCTTTATGGTTCAAGGTTCACATTTAATTTTGCACTTTGACACCTTTGCATTTAAAAGTCTCCCAAGTCAAGGTTTTAAATCTTCAAGCTTGTTATAGATGTCCTAGGGGCCCACCATAGTTGTCAAGAGTGCATATTAATTAAAACATCATGAATCATGTACTTTGAACCTAAAATTTATGGTTCAAGGATCAAATTTTGAGATGTAATAATACCTAGATATAAGCCGCAAGCCAAATCTTTACATACTGACAATGAAATGATTGATGTGATCAAAGGAGTGGTGCCACCTCAACTTATGGGATTTTATTATTGAAGAGAAGTGTGTATGACAAGTTGTTAACATTTATTGCGGCATAAAAATTGATCGCATGGTAGTTCACATGAGTTGATGGAAACCAAGGTATCTTTGACCCTCCAGAAATCCCTAACATTGAAGATTCAGAGTTGGTTTCTGATGACACTGTGAGGTTTACCAAGCAAAGAAGAAAAAGAGGTTTGAAGGTGGATCCTTCTTTCTGCATTGTTCTTGAGTCTGACACTAAAGAACCCAGTGTAAGGTAGTTCAAAAGATTGAAAAGAGGCAAAGTATCAACTATGGACCCAATATCAGCAGGAGGTAGTGGAAGTATAGGTCAACAGGATCTAGTCACTCCAGGTAATCTGATCACCACTATTTCTTTACAAAATACAACTCCTAAGACTCCAAACTAGATGGATTTATCTATGAATAAGAAGAGGAACATCATTCCTACCTGAATTCCTATGGGTGACTTGGTTAGCAAATATCTCAAAAAATCCCCAAGGACAAAGAAGCCAAAGATAGAGTCTAAGGTAGATATAGACCCAGATACAGGTCATTGGGTTGCCGAGATATTCAAGCCCAACTCTGACAAGACTAATGCCGAGGTCATTGAACAAGATTTTAGTGTGGAGAAAGTAGACTTAGGAGTGTCTTCTAGGGTGGCAGATTTGAAGATCTTGAATTCTGCAAACAAGAAAATCAACCACAAAGTACTGAAACATGTAGAAGATAAAGCAAAATTAAAACAAGCTTTATGTGAAATGGAAAAATACATTCAACAGTTGTAGAATCTTGTTTCCTAGCCTTTGGAGATAGTACCTCTAAATCTGGATGTCAAGTCTCCAGATAATCAAAAATTCCTTGATCAGGTACACAAAGAAAGATATGTCTCTAAAGCATTCTATAATTGGATGGGAGAGGTTGGTGAAATGGTTAATCATTTTGCACAAGCCTATGAAGATTCAACTAGTAAGTCTTCTTCTCTGGTGTCTACCGTCGAAGCTAGTATGAAACTCTAGGAAGGAAAAAGGGATGGTTTGGATATAGAGATAACCAACATGGATGAGGCTTTTGTCTATGGTATATACAAGTTTTTATCTAAGAAGGTAGTTCCTGATGTCGATGCTAGTCTCTTATTTGTAGCCAAGATTAATGAAGAGTGGCGATGTACTCTATTTGAACAAGGTATCGAGGAATTGGGATAGATTTTGAAGGTAGTAGCTTATGTTGAAGAGGTTCCTAGCAACCATATAGACTGTCTTTATAACTTAGCCAATGGTGAAGTAAAGACTAGAATTGATGCAGCCAAGATGAAGGAATCCTTTGCTGAGAAGGCACAGGGATTAAAAGATGCCAAAGAAATGGTAGCACGTGATTGCTCAATTGCAGCCCGGGTGTAGTCATTGATAATGATCGGCGAGGAACAAATAAAGACATTGGAGACCAAGCTAGAGTAGCTGTTGAATTGTAAATGTGTCTAGGAAAAGAGGCTTGATCTTGTTTCTTCACCAAAAAAAGTGATGCTGGAGAGATTCGTGACAGCTTTTGAGGAGTGGTCAGTCATGTGCAAAGAAGCTAATGCCACCACTAGTGCTGAAGCTGAGAAAAATTAATCGATTATTTAGTCTTTGACAAAGAAGTTCCAAGAAGTTTAGGGTGTTAGTTTTATTTTCCAAAGATAGACTTTTTAGTTATGAAGTTGATTATGCCCTGCGTGGCTATAAATTAATTTTTGAAGGACCTTGCAAGGGTCGGTTCTTTGGTAACAGAAGCTTAATAGTTTAATATTTACTGCCCAGACTTTTGATGAATGGTTTTGTTTTGGAATTGAAACATATGATATAGTATCAGTTGATATAGCTAGCAAATAATAGTATCTTTCTCAGATCAGTTGCTCTGGTTACTACATGTATGTTGGTTTTAGTTGGAATTAATTTCATGTTGTTGTAATATGTGTGTATGCTTCAAGATCATTTCTTCATTCTTCATTTTTTATTTCAGTACATGTTGAATTGATTTTCCTGAGAGTGTTTCTTTTGCAATCTTAGTTAGTTTGCTTAGATGTGTGTGGATCTTTCTCAGAACTTGAATTTTAAGTAGTCATTTTATGTGAGAATTGAAAAGTCTTTTGTACTTTTAGGTCAAAAGTATACATCTTTTTACTTTTTTCCATTCTTTTTGAATAAATGGATTGTCAAGAATTGATCTTTTTATAAGGTAGTTGCTCCTTCGATCGTAGAGATTTTAGTTGTGAGTGACTAGCTCAACTGTTGTATGAATTTTTCCTTCATTTTGGGCAAGAGTGTTAGCAGATTGATATAATTTTAGTAAGAAGGAAAATCTGTATACCAACATATTTTTGGCGACTCCGCTAGGGAGTTTAACAAGTAGACCAGTGCTTAACTCTTTTCATTTAATGATCGATTATGGTACTACCTACTGATAGAGTACCTGGTCAACAAGAACTGCCCCCAGTGTTACAACCTGATCTTCACTTCTCTGATACACAAGAGGACATTATCATTGATCTTAATGCAACTGGTTGGAATCTGAGAACAAGTGGGCAGTAATATCAACAAGTGAGGTTATTAATTGAAGAGGAGGAAGAAATTGGAGAGTGGTTGAGATGTTTACCTTTGGCTTGACCAGCTGCTATAGAAAACAAAGTAGCCCAAAGACCTAGAGGATAGGTTTTTCTTTATTAATATATCTCTATTTTAGTTTCAATCAGTAAGCTGGTAGAAAAGAGGTATACCAAAGGGGATAAATTGAAGGGATTGGTTGATGAATATTTTAAAGCCCTTGAGCGATTGAATTTCAACCCCAATATCTCTGTGAGAAGAAAGAACCAAACAACTAGTAGAGAATCCTTGCCTACCAAGTCTACCACACCCGTTTATGGTTTCCAGGCCCTTACATTGTCTAGCACATTAGTCCCATCTCTTTTTAATCCTCAATGTCTAAATTTTCTCTACCAATCATGACCCAAAATCAGCCATGGGGTGCTCAGGTTGGCCCTCTAGATCTAACAAATTTTAACCTACAAGCTTTACCCAAAGGGGCTAGAGAGGTTCTACCCAAATTTAGTGGTGATGAAAAAGTTTCCCCAAGTGACCATATTAATGCTTTCAATACTGCATGTAGTGTTATAGGTGTGGGTAAAGAAGATGTGGCAATCCATCTTTTCATTCAGACTTTGATTGAAACCATTGCAGATTGGTTTCATCATTTTCCCAATGGGTCAATAACAACTTGGAATGGTATGAGAAGAACTTTTATGGCTCACTTCAAAGCAGCTGATGATAAACACTCCTTATTGTTGTAGCTTTCTCAATTAAAGAAGGAGATGCATGAACCCATGTGGGAATTTGTTGCTAGATTTAATAAGCTCTTGCAGCAGATTCCAAATACTCATTGTCCCAGTGACGAGAATAGAAAGGGTTTCTTTGTAAATGCTATGCCTCCAAATATCAGCTTCCATCTTAGACGAGGAAGAGTAGCAGACCTAGCAACTGCCCAAGCACTAGTAGTGGAGCTTGAAGATGACATGATTATTGCTGGTAAATGGAGAAGAGAGATTTGGACTCCTAATAATCAGGCTTCTACCTCTAAATCCTCTGATCATGTTGTTCAAAGAATGGTCAATGATATGATTACCCTAAAAAGGCAATTACCAAAAGCCACCCCTGCTCCTTATCAAGATATCCCTAGGAGGTATGGAAACCAAGGAACGAGAAATTTTGCAAAGTAGTCAAATACTTTAACACATCAACCTATACTTTAGATTGAAGCATCTCCTGCTAAAAGCAACATGTGTATCTTTCATTTGACTGATGAGCATGATGGTGATTCTTGTCCCAAGATGGTGCGATACAAGAAAATGGAAGCCAACAAAGAAACCATTATGGAAATCCTTGGAAATGAAGAAGACTCCGAAGGACCTAGCAACTCCATGAGTTACTATCTCGAATATGAGTCTAATTCAGAATGAGGTGGTGACATTCTTACAACTTTGGAGCATCCTTTATGTTCAGTGCTTACCTAAGCTCAGCAGGGTGGAAAATTTCATAGCCACACTTCATCTCCTTTCCAAGGAAAGAAGGATAAAGAACCAATGAGTCAAGCTAGCAGCAACACAAAGACTCCATGGAGTGAACCAGTAGGGATTAAAATCCTTAAAAGGTCAGATTCTAAACTTTTGATTTCATAGAATTCTGTAAATCATCTAAAATCCAAATATCCCCTGCTGAATATTTGAAATCAAACCCTGGTGAATTGGATAAGTTGGTTGCTTATGTGAAGGGTTCTTCTCTTGTTGTGTAGTCCAATCAAACAAATACTGTATCCACTAGTGAAATTCCTTCTGACCCAAATGTTAAACAACCTGAAGTTAAAGAACTCATCATCAATCTTGAATCCTCAGGATCTACTCCTGTAATTAGGAAACTTGAGCCTTTCTATGTGATGGAATATGGATGAAGTGACTGAGAGGGGGGGTGAATCAGTTAATCATAAATCACTTCACAATTAATTCTTTCCAGATCCCTTAGGATATCTTAACAATGTTATCTATTTTAGCACTCGGTAAATAGATTGCAGTAACTTTGAAGATGCAGAAAGTATTAGCAAAATTATCTTTAGATATGTATATGATTGAGAAAGCAATTAAGAACACAAGAGACACAAGATTTAACGTGGAAACCCAATATGGGAAAAACCACCAATGTATCTAGATACTGATTTTCACTTTTCTGAAGTGATGCCCGGTTAGAAGCCAACCCGGTAAAAGGTTACAAAACACACTGTTAGGTGTGACCTTGTTAGAGGATTTAAAACACCCTGCTAGGAGTGGCCTGGTAAGAGGTCTTGAAAACAATTCAATGGAATTGTCACCTTGTTAGAGGATTTACAATATGGTTGTTAAACCAACTCGGTTAAGAGATTTAGAATTCACTGTTACAATGATAAGAAGGTAACAATGAAAAATGACCTGTATAATAATGCAACTGTCTTGCTGATTACAGATCTATGTTCTGCATAAGTCTGATCCTTTCTGATCGAATAAATCTCTGCTGCACCTCAAGGATATCTGAACATCCTTCACAAATTCGCATACACCTTTTCTGCTTTTCTTCTGTAAAATCTTCTGCTGTATATCTTATTTTCTTTTCACATTTGACCTTTTATTTATATGATTTTAGATTTGTCAAATCGACATTATTTAGTATAACAGTCGGCTGAAATAAGAAAACTCTATTTGCAAAAATCCTTCAAGGGCCGATAGTGCTCGGTGACCATAACTTTCTATAATCTTTTGGAGACCGAGGGAACTCGGTAAACACCGACAATCTTTTACCTTCGATAACCAACTGAACTCGGTAAACACTAACTTTTCTTCGATGACCGACTGAACTCGGTAAACACTAACTTTTCTTCGATGACCGACTGAACTCGGTAAACACTAACTTTTCTTCGATGACCGACTGAACTCGGTAAACACTAAACTTTCTTTGGCAACCGAGTGAACTCGGTAGACACTGCTTTTCTTCGATAACCGAGTGGACTCGGTAAGCACTAATATTCCTATCTGGTAGACCGACTGAGCTCGGTAGTAACTGGTTGCTGCGGACTATGACATTGTGTGACATCAAAGACAATACATAATTGAGTAGCAATTTCCTTCAGACAATTGTTTCCAACACTATGTTGCATTGTTCATTCATGGTCATAAGCTTAGTAATTGTATAATAGATTTTGGAGCTTCTAACAACATCATGCCTTCTTCAATAGCAAAAGACCTTTATTTTCCTTTAACCAAAACTTTTGGTAGGTCCTACTCCATAGATGCTAAGCAAGTTCCTTTGATTGGCCAAATCAAAGATGCCCAAGTTGCGTTGGCAGCTTTCCCTAATAAAAGGCTCAAGTTGACAATCCTAGTCGCTGACATACTAGCTAGTTATGGTATGCTCTTGAGCAGAACCTTTTGTAGAGATCTGGGTGGAGAGGTCAAATTAGATTGGTCTAAGGCTATTGTCCCCATTGGGGATAAGAAGGTTACTCTACAACCTGAGACTAAGTGCAAGTACACTATTTTTCCCTCAGATGATCCTAAGTCTCATATCTTATAGCAGGAGACTGATTTCTCTAATTATCTGATAATGCCAGAGATTGATGTCATGAATGAAAAATGTACTAACAATGAAGAGCTGTGGACCATAGAATTTGATGGGAGCTATTCATCTATCGGTTCAGGTGCTGGGGTGGTATTGATATCTCCAATTGAAGAAAAATTCTCTTTTGCTTACAAGCTTGAATTTGAGAATACTAACAATACTGTAGAGTATGAAGCTCCGCTACTTGGGATTCAAGAAGCAAAAAGAAAAAGCATCAAATTACTAAGGGTAAAAGGAGATGTTGAACTGATTGTAAAACAAGTGAAGGGAAAATATGAAGTGAGGAATGAGAGGATGAAGCATTACTAGAATAGAGTCTGAGATGAAGTTGAAGGATTCAAAGCTTTTTCTATTGAATCCGTACCTAGAGAAATGAATTCCAGAGCAGATGCTCTTGCTATTTTTGTCACGCTGCTTATCCCTCATCTTGACTTTGATAGTGATCAGTATACCATTGAGCTCATTCATCAACCTAATGTACTGGACAATGCTAATTCTTGGCAAGTCTTCAGTGATGATGCTCATGTGTTGTCTTTTCTCCAGGGTATAGAAAAGTTTTCCTCTATCTTTTTCAAAGGGTCATAATTTGAATGCCAAGAGTTCTATGCTGATGAAGAGCTTGAAAAGGGAAAAGATGTTATTCAATTAAAAGGAAATCATATTCCTAAAGGTCTTGTAAATATGGAAAAGTTGTTTGATTGTAAAGATTGCTTTGTGGGCCATGCTAATGGGACAAAAGAAGAACAACCCGATAGTTATGAGAAAATCAATATTAGGAGTAATGAAGACCCTAAATTAGTCAACTTAGGTACATGTTGCAGCCCTATAGAGAAAGAGGTATTCACCAAATTACTACAAGAGTTCAGAGATGTGTTTGCATGGTCGTATGAAGATTTGAAGGATTTCATAAAAGAGAAATTCCAACACCACATTCCTCTAAAACTGGGAGCCAAGCCCTTCAGGAAGAAATTGAGAAATTATAACCCTAAAGTGTCTGATGCTATTTTTCAAGAGGTAGATAAAATGCTAAAAGCTAAAATAATTTACCCAATTCATCACTCTACCTGGGTAGAAAATATAGTACTTGTTCGCAAGAAGAATGGGGAAATTTGAATTTGCGTTGATTTCAGGAATCTTATTTATTCAAGTTTAAAGGATAACTTTTCTCTCCCCAATATGGACCATATCCTTCAGATAGTGGTAGGGTCTAAAATGATGTCAATGCTAGATGGGTTCTCAGGGTACAACCAAATTAGTGTGGCTCTTAAGGACCAACACAAAATGACATTCACTACCCCTTGGGGTACGTTTGCATATAACTGAATGCCATTCGATTTGATCAATGCAGGAGAAACATTCTAGGGGGCCATGAATTCTTCCTTTAGTCATCTAATGAATAAAGTGATCATGGTGTACCTTGATGATATGACTGTCTTCTCCCATAGAAGGAAGAAGCATCCTAAAGATCTGAAGCTCATTCTCCAAGAATGTAGGTCCCAAGGGATATCTTGAAATCCCAAGAAATCTATTTTTTGTGTGACTGAGGGAAAATTTTTAGGTCACATTGTGTTAGAAAAGGGAATTGCAATAGATCTTGAAAGGGTGCGGGTGATTTAGCAACTGTGTTTTCCGTCTCACAGAAGTGGAATAAGGTCTTTCTTTGGGCAAATCAACTTTTTGAGGAGATTTGTGCCATATTTTTAAGAAACAACTAGACCCATGGTGAACCTGTTAAGTGAGAAGCATACTTTTAGATGGAATGATGAGGCTAAGAGGTCTTTTGATGAGGTTAAAGAAGCAATTGTGCAAGCCCCAATCCTCACTCACCCAAATTTTTGGAAAGACTTCGTGATACATTGTTATGCATCTCAGCACACTATGTCAAGTGTTTTATTATAGAAGAATGAAGCTAGTGAGGAAGTTCCTATTTCCTTTATGAGTGTTACTTTAAAGAATCATGAATTGAAATATTCACCCACATAAAAGTAGGCTTATGCAGTGGTTAAAGCTATCAAGTAGTTCCGATATTACATTCTGCATTCTCATTCTACTGTATATGTTCCAAGTTTTGCTGTTAAGAGTATCCTAACTCAATAGGAGGTGTCCATGAATAAAAGAGCCAATTGGGTGGCTAAAGTTCAAGAGTTTGATTCAGAGATCAAACCTACTAAATTAGTCAGGGGCTAGGGCCTATGAAAATTGATCGCAACAAATGATGTGGCTTCTGAAGGTGAGATTCCCCTATCCTTATTTATAGGATTGAAAGACACATGGTTCTAAGATGTTTCCTATTATCTCACCTATGGAGAGTGTCCAACTCATCTTACAGCAAAAGAGCAGAGAAATTTGAAGCTTAAAGTTTCCAAATATGTCATAGTAGATGATATTCTATATAAAAGAGCTCTGGATGGAATGTTTCTTAGGTGTGTAGATGAAGACTAGTAGAAGAAGTTGCTTCAGTCCTTTCACAATGAAGCATGTGGTGGACACTTCTCATCAATGGTAACAAATTTTAAAATTTTGAGGAACTACTATTACTAGCCTGGAATGTTTAAGGACACAAATAAATGGGTAGTGCAATGCAAGAAATGAAAGCTATTTTCCAATAAGCCACATTTAGCTGATTTTCCCTTAAGGCCAGTAATAATTGAAGAGCCATTCAAATAATGGGGTTTAGATTTTATAGGACCAATAAATCCCCCATCAAGTACCATACATACCCATATTTTAATAGCTACAGACTATTTTACTAAATGGGTAGAAGCTGTTGTAGCGAGAAAAACTACTACTGAGGTGGTCTATTCCTTCTTGAAAGAGAATATTTTGGTCAGATTTGGTGTTCCTGCAAAGATTGTTTCTGATAATGCATAGAAATTCTCTTCTCAAGAGATGCAATTTTTTTGTTATGATAATGGGATTCAATTAGCACACTCATCTGATTACTTTCCTTAAGGCAATGGGCAAGTAGAATCTACCAATAAAAACTTGATCAGTATTATGAAGAAGTTAGTGAGCTAAAATTCCAAAGACTGGTATAAGAGATTGTTTGAAGCTCTTTAGGCTGATCATACTTCTCCTAAGAGAGCTATAGGTATGACTCTGTTTGAACTGGTCTATGGAGTAGAAGCTCAACTCTCACTACCTCTGGAGCTTGCAGTAATAAAATTGTGAAAGGTGATTGAGGACCAAAATTTTTTTGATGGTTTGGATAAAAGGATCATGTAGCTAAGAAAGATACATGAAGAAAGAGAGGAAATGGTAAACCACATAACGCTGCACCAATCCCGAGTGAAGAAATTTTTTGACAGGCGGGCTAGGCCCAAGAAGTTCATAGAGAATGATAGAGTGCTACTATGGGATAAAAGGAGAGAGCCCCGAGGTGCCCACAGTAAATTTGAGTCCCTTTGGAAGGGGCATTTTGAAATTAGTAAAGTGTTGGGACCTAATTCTTTCAAGCTCAGGTATGTGGATGGAACATAAATGCCCTTGTCTTATAACGGGCAAGATTTAAAGCTTTATGAGTTGTAATTAAGTTCAATAGTCCTTTGTACATATGTTTTTGTTGTGCTATAGGTTAGTTGCGTGTGTTGCCTTTTAGCTTAGTGCAAAACCAGAGAGCTTGGATTCATTGTTTATTCCTTCACAGTCCTAATCCCCAGTTGGAGCCACCTATTGCTAGTCAAATAAATTTCACCTTATTCATATGTGACAATTTTCCAACCTTTGTCTAAGTTTAAGTTGTAAATTGAATCTTGAACTTTGAACTTGAACCTGTTGGTTCAAGGTTCAAAGTTCAATATACATTTCTCCAAAAAGTGTCATGTATTGTTAGCATCTTGGTAAAAAGCTTTTTCTATCATGGTCGCGTGTTTGTTAGTAAATGTTAAAATGGATTTTTAACTTTGAACCCATCCTTTATGGTTCAAGGTTCATGTTTAATTCTGCACTTCGACAGCTTTGCATTTAAAAGTCTCCCAAGTCAAAGTTTTAAATCTCCAAGCTTGTTATAGATGTCCTAGGGGCCCACCATAGTTTTCAAGAGTGCATATTAATTAAGACATCATGAATCATGTACTTTGAACCTAAAATTTATGGTTCAAGGATCAAATTTCAAGATGTAATAATACCCAGATATAAGTCATAAGCCAAATCTTTACATACTAACAATGAAATGATTGATGTGATCGAAGGAGTGGTGCCACCTCAGCTTATGAGATTTTTTTATTGAAGAGAAGTGTGTATGACAAGCTGTTAACATTTATTGCAGCGTAAAAATTAATCGCATGGTAGTTCACATGAGTTGATGGAAATCAAGGTATCTCTGTCCCTCCAGAAATCCCTAACATCGAAGATTCAGAGTTGGTTTCTGATGACACTGTGAGGTTTACCAAGCAAAGAAGCAAAAGAGGTGAGAAGGTGGATCCTTCTTTCTACATTGTTGTTTATTCTAACACTAAGGAGCCTAGTGTAAGGTAGTTAAAAAGATTGAAAAGAGGCAAAGTATCAACTATGGACCTAGTATCAACAGGAGGTATTGGAAGTACAGGTCAACAGGATCTAGTCACTCCAAGTAATCTGAGCACCACTATTTCTTTACAAAATACAACTCCTAAGACTCCAAACTAGATGGATTTATCTATGAATAAGAAGAGGAACATCGTTCCTACCTGAATTCCTATGGGTGACTTGGTTAGCAAATATCTTAGAAAATCCCCAAGGACAAAGAATCCGAAGATAGTCTATGGTAGATATAGACCCAAATACAGGTCATTGGGTTGTCGAGATATTCAAGCCCAACTCTAACAAGACTAATGCCGAGGTCACTGAACAAGATTTTAGTGTGAGAAAGTAGACTTAGGAGTGTCTTCCAGGGTGACAGATTTGAAGATCCTAAATTCTGCAAACAACAAAATCAACCACAAAGTACTGAAAGATGTAGAAGATAAAGCAAAATTAAAACAAGCTTTATGTGAAATGGAAAAATACATTCAACAGTTGCAAAATCTTGTTCCCTAGCCTTTGGTGATAGTGCCTCTAAATCTGGATGTCAAGTCTCCAGATTATCAAAAATTCCTTGATTAGGTACACAAAGAAAGATCTATCTCTAAAGAAGAATTCTACAATTGGATGGGAGAGGTTGGTGAAATGGTTAATCATTTTGCACAAGCCTATGAAGATTCAACCTGTAAGTCTTCTTCTCTGGTGTTTGTCGTCGAAGCTAGTATGAAACTCTGGGAAGGAAAAAGGGATGGTTTGGATATAGAGATAACCAACATGGATGAGGCTTTTGTTTATGGTATAGAAAAGTATCTGAGAAGGTAGTTCCTAATGTTGATGCCACTCTCTTATTTGTAGCCAAGATTAATGAGGAGTGGTGATGTACTCTGTTTGAACAAGGTATCAAGGAATCGGGATAGATTATGAAGGCACTAGCTTGTGTTGAAGAGGTTCTTAGCAACCATATAAACTGTCTTTATAACTTAGCCAAGGGTGAAGTAAAGATTGGAATTGATGTAGCCAAGAAGAAAGGAATCCTTCACTGAGAAGGCACAGGGGTTAAAAGATACCAAAGAAATGGTAGCATGTGATTGCTCAGTTGTAGCCTAGGTGCAGTCACTGATAATGATCGATGAGGAACAAATAAAGACATTGGAGACCAAGCTAGAGCAGCTACTGAACTGTAAATGTGTCTGGGAATAGAGGCTTGATCTTATTTCTTCACCAAACAAAGTGATGTTGGAGAGATTTGCGGTAGCTTTTGAGGAGTGGTCAGTCATCACTAGTACATTTGAGACCTTTTTCTAATGGTCGAACATCTGAATTTAGATAGTATACTATCGATTGAGCGACACTACCCAGTGTCACAATTTTGCAATTAGAAAAATTGACAGTTTTGTTAGGCATCATAATTATGACACCCTTAACCATCACAAAAAGTGGGTGCCAACAAAGCGAACCCGTCATCTCACCTATTTGCAGCCATCCACATTACGATGCCTAACTATCGCAACAAATACAAATGACGGTGACCCATCAGAATATTTCGATGGGTAGCCATCATTATTAACCTATTCACCGACGAAAATACTATTAGTGCAATGGATTTCCATTGCAATATTATGATGGATGTGCCTCATTTATGGTTTGTAATGATGACTATGTTGTACATACGATGAACATGCATTGGAAATTTACGACGGACATTCATCATTTATAATTTGTTTCGACAGTGATGCTGTTAATGCGATGACTGTATGTCAGATGTTTGCGACAGATACCTATCACTGTTGTAATTCCATCGTAGTTACGATGAAAATCAATTTTTTTAAAAATATATATATATTTGTCAATTTAGAACGGTGTTCTTGCAAATCTGGTTCCTACTTGTGATTTGGTTATGGATCATTCAGAGATAACTTTGTAGTAGATTTGGTAGCAGGTTGTGGATTATTGAGTCGAGTCTAGAGACTTGGATTTCAAATGGATCCTACTGAATCAAGACTTGTGATAGTGACGGCTCTGGCACAAGAAGCTAGTGCGGCAATCATAGATGCATTATTGCTAATGTGTTCATGGGATATATGCGGACCTAATTGCATTCAGATCTAATTCAAGAAACTTCTTGACTTCTTTGGTCTAAATTTGATGTGCTTTGTTCCTATGGAGTGTAGCAATGACTTGACTTGGAGTTTGAGTAGATTGTGCATTGATTGGCTTGAAGATGGAATCAAGAAACTCTTTTCATTATTGTTGAGATTGGGTTTTGACGGATCGCTAGGATTGTCTACCATTTTTGCCACAGTTTCAAATGAGTTAGGTGTGATGTCGAGAGAGCGATGTGCAAAACTTGCACATTGGAGATTCATAGATCACTATGGTGTTTGTGATGACTTGGGAGAAGTCTTCTTCTTGGTGAACCGAGTTGAGAGACTTAGATTATAGAAAGTGGATCATTTGATGTGACTTAAGAGAAAATGAAATGTGGTAGATGTAAATGTGGTTTGATCAACCCACCAAAAGTATTGGCATCTAGTATTTCCCTGACAATACCAAATGTACATCAGTTCTTCATAAAATGAGTTGTTATCACATTATTTTAAAATATAAAATATAATTATGAAATATCCAGACCTTTTTCCTATTTGGGAAAACCCAAAATTGATGCCCAAGATTACTTGTTGTGCGTGACATTTTCAACATGCATGGGCCAACACCACATTGACACATAGGCACATTGACCGAAGTCATCGACGCTATTTCAGAAAATATTGCATTGTCATTATTTTGTTCATTCATACTAATTATAATTACAATAAAAAGAAACATACTAATGTAGACTTGCACATTTTTTGGCTAAGTCGAAGTCTTTGGTTTAAATCGCTAGACACTAAAAAAAAAAATGACAAACCAAAGACAACCATGCAATTGTAAAGAAAGGTAATTTTCTTAATCACGTCACTAATTTGTGCATGTCTAAATAATGGTGTCTTTCAAGTGATTTGATTCTTGTCATGCCCACTACAAATGAGAACACTCTTAACTAGTGATGTTGTTTAAGCATATAGGGATTAAATACACTCTTTTAGAATGAAATTTCTCTTAACAAAAGATCAAAGATATATAAGTAGGGCATATAAAACAAGGTGAATAAGAGTAGTACATATAAAAAAATTGTTAGAACATGCCAAACATCTAGCATTATTGTATATTTCATTCATGTCATTAATATTCTTCTTCATCCATCTCATCATCAAGATCATTGTCGTCGATGACATCATCACCACCACTATTGTTGTCGTCATCATCATCACCATCAACATCATCATCATCGTCATCCTCATTAGTAACAACATCAGTAGCAGCATCATCCTCATCAATAGTAGCATCAGTAGTAGCATCATCGTCATCAGTAGTGAAAGGTAATGATCAATGAGGTTGCTGCTATTAGATCATATATTAATACACTTACTATTTTGAATTTGAGCTCGAGCATCATGCAATGTTATTGATGTCATTGCATGCTTGCTACTATTGTGCACTATATATTGTTTTATACACATAGAATAATAGATTTGGGGACATAGACTTATGTTCAATCCTTAGTAATGGTTTGGGGAGCTAATTACTAGATGAGTGACTACAGTACCCTAGTTTGCATTATTAGATGATCTTGTTTAATTTGTGTTCATTTCATGCAAAGATACATGTAAAGGAAAAGAAATTTTTGCATCCAAAGATTACATGTATATATATGAAAAATAACTTGTATATACTATAAAAAATAAAATAACTTTCAGAAGAAAATGCAAGAGTACATGCATACATAAGAGGATGAACATAAATAATAAGGGTACCAGACATTGCCCGAAGTGATGAATTATTGACCTAGGTATAAATCTAGTGTGCCCTTGTGTGATCCAGAACTTGCAAAGAAAAGAGAGATGGAGGTTAGATAAAAAAAATATCTAACCAATGAATGGCATCCTATTACTAAGAGAGATCAAACACTTCACACAATATATAGGGACATCAGTAATAAAATAATACACTTAATATTTTGAATTTGAGCTCATAAAGATTAACTTTCAGAAGAATATGAATGAATGCAAACATACATAGTGGATGAACATAAATAATGGAGGTACCAAACATTGCCTGAAGTAATGAAGTGTTGACCCAGGCTTCAATCCAATATGCTCTTGTATGATCCAAAACCTGCAAGGAAGGAAAAGATGGGGTTAGATCCAAAGGATCTAAGCAATGTCTGGCACCCTATTACTGATCCTCATCTACAATTATGCATGTGCATAGTCAAGCCATACTCTTCTAAAATGAACTATGCTACAGAACATGGGTGTGAGTTAATGTGATTCAAAAGATATTATGCAAGATTGTTTTATTATGCCTATATAACAGGAGGAGTGATATATTTTAATGGCAATGGACATAGAAATTGCAATGAAACTCTGTAATTTATTATTGTAAGTGGACATAGAAATTGTAGTGTAAGTAGTAGGATGATTGTTCATGAGCTCGGTGTTTAATATCTGGCAAGGCCATGTAAATGGTACCAAGCCAACCCAATCAGCCCAACAAAATGTGTCATGTTTATCTTTGTCAAATACACTCATTCACCATTTGGTTCTTGTTCTTCACACAAATATTACATCAAAAGTAATTGTAAACAATGATTCAAAGAAAAAAGAAACAACTACAATAGATCAAACCCCAAAAGAATACAGTCAACTACAATAGCTCATAGTCTCAATGAAATAAATAGTGTATAAAACAATATATGGTGCACAACAGCAGCAAGCATGCAATGACAACAATAAAATTGCATGATAAAATTCAATACTCTTAGTTTTTATTCAAATCTATTTGAAACTCCTATTAGCTCATTGTCCAATAGTTAAACTAACCTATGACTTCAAAGGAGGAATTATGAAATATAGTTGCAGGTAGTTATCTCTTCTATAATGATGGAGGAGTCAAAGGTAATGATCAATGAGGTTGCTACTATTAGATCATACATTAATACACATACTATTTTGACAATAATAACATCCTCAAATTCAAAACAGTAAGTATATTATTTTATTACTGATGTCCCTATTTTATCTAACAGAATCAATATAACAAATAGAGGACCGACCAATCAAATAAGGGGTCCTGGGATACAACAACTGAGAAACATAAATGTAGGCATCATGGTCACAATTTTTTGGATATCTACATTTATGTTTCTCAGCTATTGTGATATCTATATTTATGACTGAGCAACCCTCTACTCATCTCTTCAGTTTTTGTTTTTGTAGATTTCACCATCTGACATTCCTTTTCGGTAAGAGATGGATGGAAATGTTCATGACTCTTAGAAAAATGGCCCGCATACAAATAAAAAGTTATGGTTATTCAAATGGTAACTTCAAAGTTTCCCAAAATTTGGGAGAAACGAGTTTGGAAAGACTTCAATCTTTCATTGAGGGAAAGGATTTTACTTACATTGAGAAGAAACCTTAGGTTTTTTCACTTCATTTTTAGCATCTTCTGTTGATTTTCTTTTCAACTCAATAGATAATTTTTTATTCGTCAAGTGATCAAAACTCGTCAGAATAGCACTTGTGGAAGGATTATGACATTTCCTCTATGAGTCAAAATCACTCTGGATCTTCTCAGAATGAAAAATAGAAATATCTTTTTCACAGCCATCTCTTACCAAAAAGAAATGTCAGATGGTGAAATCTATGAAAAAAAAACCCGAAGAGATGAGCAAAGGGATGCATAGTCATAACGTTTCTAGCAGACATCCTATTAACGCAACAAAAAAGAAAATGACCCTGGAGGTTGCTAAGTCTTTTGAATCAGAAAACCCCTTTGGTTTAGTAATTAATGAGATTGCTGCTATTAGATCATACAGTGATACACTTACTATTTTGAATTTGAGCTTGGGCATCATGCAATGTTATTGTTGTCATTGCATGATTGCTGTTGTTGTGCACCATATGTTGTTTTATACACATAGAACAATAGATTTAGGGACTTAGACTTATGTTCAATCCTTAGTAATGGTTTGGAGAACTAATTACTAGATGAGTGACTACAATACCCTAGTTTGCATTATTAGATGATCTTATTTAATTTGTGTTCATTTCATGCAAAGATACATGTAAAGGAAAAGAAATTTTTGCATCTAAAGATTACATGTATATATATGAAAAATAACTTGTATATACTATACAAGGAAAATAACTTTGAGAAGAAAATGCAAGAGTACATGCATACATAAGAGGATGAACATAAATAATAAGAGTGCCAGACATTGCTTGAAGTGATGAATTTTTGACCCGCGTATGAATCTAGTGTGCCCCTGTGTGATGCAGAACCTGCAAAGAAAAGAGAGATGGGGGTTAGATAAAAAATATCTAAGCAATGAATGACATCCTATTATTGATTGTCATCTACAATTATGCATGTGCATAGTCAAGCCATACACTTCTGAAAGAAAAACCAAGCTCATAGTCTCAATGAAATAAACAGTGTATAAAACAATATATGGTGCACAACAACAACAAGCATGCAATGACAACAATCCCTATTTTATTACTGATGTCCCTATTTATATTTTTAAATCAAATGACCCAAAAACATCAATAATGGTCCTATATGGTCGCTAATAGCCAACTTTCAGAAGAATATAAATGAATGCAAACATACATAAGTGGATGAACATAAATAATAAAGGTCCTATATGGATGGCTCTAATGCTTTGTGTAAGAATTTGCAAATAGCAAAGATTGAACCAAGGATCTAGAAGTTGAAGAAAATCACAAGAGAGAAAATATGAATGCAAGGATGGATTGAATAGATCCAATGAATTAATGATATGAAATGATTACATAATAGGCCTCCTTATATAGGAAAGGCGATAAGAGAGAATGACAAGGAGCTGATAAGCTATCACCTATGCTACGTGTAATCACATGTCCACCAAATGTGGATGATCCTCCAATATGCAATAAAGTATGTGCATTGGATTAGGATGATAATGTGATAAGAGCATGAAAGGTGGATCTCACACACAACAAGGTGTGTGAAGACAACTATCACACCTAAAGTGGAAATTCTCCTACACCATGTGCTTGAATGAGGTGCACACTCCTAGGTGTCTCAATCACTAAATGTATCGTCTTAAAATGAAGGCACTTCCATGATAAGAGAATTTATCTCTCTAAGTAAGTGGTTTTGGGTCATGTTAAGTGCCTTTATTGGGTCTTTGCATGTATTTGGCTTTCTCCCCGCTTTCCACTTCTTCTCCGCACTTGATTTCTTCATTCTAGGTGAAATTAGGGTTAAGTTCTTAAGGACTTTCCTGATTTTCCTCTTTCCATGGCTCTTTTTTCAAGGTAGGATTTAGAAATGAGACCTCCTAGTCCTTCATCACATCATTTAGAGGATTTTCTATCCATTCCAGACACTGGGTCCTAATTTTATATCAAATTCTACATTTCTGGCATCCCCTAGAACTCCTGCTGCAAATCCTAACAAAGTTAGGGTTTGAGGTCAATGTCGACCTTGACCCTAACTAGGTTAGGGTTGACCTCAACCCTAACTAGGTTAGGGTCGACCTTGACCTTGACCTCTTCTTGCTAGAATTTAAAATTTTCATTTCCCGCTAATTTGGCTTTCGGGAAAGTTATTGCCCACTTCCGGGTTGGTTGTTTCAGGCTTCGAAACGGTAAATCATTTAATGGTATTTAATCAAGGTATATTTTCTAAAGGTGAGGACCTAATTGGGATTTAATTCTTCAAGGTGGTCCATCTAGAGGAATTTTCCCTTGTTCACTATAAAAGAAGGCCTTCCTCTCTCATTTTCACATCCATTATCCATTACATTCACATCAAGTTTTCTCAATCAAGCAATCAAGCTCTCAAGTGCAAGCAAGTCTTCAAGCATTCAAGTGTTCAAGCATTCATCCATCAAGGAGTTCCATTGTTAGCTATTGAAGGATTCAATCTCCTTGGAGCCCCATTGAAGATCCATCCTTCTCCATTCATTCAAGCCTTCTCATATGCAAAGATCAAATCAAGATTGGTGTTGAAGATCAAAATACCATTGATTGGAGATATCCTACATTCATTAAAGCATTCTTACTTGTGGATTTAAGGATTTGAATCCTCTACAAGGACTTCAACATAAGCGAGGTGATTTGTTTCAATTACTTTGTTTATGCACCATATATTTCAATTCAATTTCAAGGTTAATTCCTAAATTGGGGTTTGACTAAGGAAAACCCTCCATTTTCTTGCAGGTACAAGTGTGAAATCTTGGATCTGAGAGCGAATTTGGATACCCTTTTCGATAATCTTTCAGGATCTATGAACAAAATTGGAATCAGACTTCAAATAAATAATGTGGTCTTTGACCTTTTAAAAGGTCAAAATCGACCTGTATGAATTTGGAGAAAAGATTTTTGGGTTTTGTCCGCCTCGACATTTCTAGTCCAAAATAGGTGACGAAATCTTCAAAAAGTTCATACAGAAGCCATAATTTAACATTTTCCAGATCTGCCCTAATTTAAGGTTAGTATTTGCACTTCAATTATTTCAGATTTCAAGCTTAATCCAACTATAGGGAAGTATAGGATTTATTCTTTCTTTCATATTCTTCATAGATTGATTCGATTGTGTATTAACCTCTTGGTTGATCAAATTGGATCTCTCTTTTGGGTATTTGGATTTAGGAGTGAATCTTACATTTTCCCCACACACATACACAAATAGTGGTGATTCCAAATCACAACTATTCATTTTGGTGAACCCGACTAGCTTATTCTCTTTCTTTTTGGTGTTAGATTCCCTTGTTAGTATTATATTTGTCCTTTGTGATTGATCTTGTATGCTAATTAGATTTCCTATCCATGCATTATGTGTTCTTCATTTAGTTCATTTGCATTATATTGGTTTATGAGCTTTACTACCACTACTCCTATTTATAACATTTCGGTTAGAAGAAGTCATAGACTCATGGGTGCCTTTGAGCCTGAATCTTCTCCTTTCCTTAGGATCCCCGATGATAACTTCATTCTTCTTGATTCTAATCCTACTATGGAGTAGAAATCTTCTCACTCATCTCATGATGAGGATGATGCTTTAAGGGTTCCTCCTGAACAAGTCCAAAAAATTTCCACTGAACTTGATAAAATGGGTAATTAGCTTCTTCAAGAAAACCATGGTAAAGATTCTATTCAAGCTATAGAGGCTCTTAAGAAAGTTCTCCATGATAGTGATCAAGGTGTTAACCTCTTGCATGGTATTACTCATCTTGTGCATTCCAATGTTAAACCTTTAACTCAAGAGGCTCAAGATTTAGGTTTCACTGCTCCTATCACTAGTGTTGAACCTTCTTCTATTCCTTTACCTAGTATTCCTATCTATACTCCTCCTTTGGTGACTATGATAGTTCCCTCTGTTCCTATGAGTGTTCCTCCTATGTCCCTTCCTACATCACAACCTTCATATCATAGTGTTCCTTTCACTTATTCCACTCCACTTCCAAATGTAGTTCCTAGTGTTCCTCTAGTTGTGTCTTCTATTCCTGTAGCTTCTTACACTTTACCTAGTGTGTCTAATGTTAATACTACTCCTATTTCCTCTAATGATTCAATAATCATCAGTTTGGCTCAAACCGTATCATCCTTACAACAAAAACTTGCTTCCTTAACTCAAAACAAGTTTAGTATTCCTACATGTGACATGGGAAGTCCTTTGTTTAGGGATATTATCCGAACTCCTATTCCTCATCAAGTCGATATGCCTCATCTTGAGAACTATAATGGAAAGGGAGATCTTGTTCATCATGTTAAAACATTCCAAATCCTTTGTAGTGATTATGCTCATGACCATAGGATTTTAGCCAAACTATTTGCTCAAACATTCTGTGACAAGGCCTTACAATGGTATTGTTCCTTGCCTCCTTATTCCATTGATTCCTTTCCACAACTTGCTAATGCCTTCATTCAACAATTTCAAAACAATATTGGCCCGCAAGTGTCTTTGACTGATTTAATGCATTGTAAACAAAGTGCTAAAGAAAAGTTAACTGAATTTATTGGTAGATTTAAGCATTTTCATGCTCAGATTTCCTATCCTGTTCTTGATATTGATATTCAATGTATGTTTACTTCAAATTTGCAAAAGGATATTAGAGATAAGATTTTGCTTACTGAATTTACCTCTTTTCAACAACTTTGTGCAGTGCTTCATCATTATCAATTACAAGTGAGTCAGTTTGAGAGAAACACTCCAATGGCTCCTATTCCAGTTGATAAGAGTGATGCTACTCCTAATCCAAATAAGTTTCAAAAATTCAATAATTATGTCAAGATAAACAAACAAGCGAATGCAGTTGCTGATTAGGTTGCTACTGCATCTCATAATGCCACTTCTGCATCCACTTCTTTTCGATTAAATCATATGTTTACATCTCTTTTTGAAACTTTACATGCTATTATGAATAGGTTGTTAGCTGCTAATATGATTACTTTACCTCCTATTCGACCTCTTTTACCTACTACTATTGCATCTAAATCTTTTGATCAAAATGCTTTTTGTCAATATCATCCTCAGAATGGTCATGATACTGAGAGATGTTATTATTTTAAAACATAAGATCCAAGATCTCATTGATGCTAAAGCTTTATTTGTTGATAATTTGGATAGTAGTGGGAATCAATCTGTCTTTCCTCCTAATCAGAACCTTCAAATCTATATGAATCCTTTACCTAAACATGATACTAGTACTATTTCTCAACCATCTGCTATGGAAATTGTATATGATTCCAAGATGGATGATCTTAATCATGTCGTTAATCAAGTGGAGCATGTTGCCAAGCCTATATCTCCACCTCAACCTTCACCTCAAGTTCAATCTCAACCTCAAGATAAACCTAAACCTAAAGTGAAACCTCAACCTAAACCTCGACAAAAACTTAAGGATAAAAGACCTCAGGAACTTTTGATTACCTTTGATGACTTTGAGATTGTTAAGGCTCTTGATGGTCCCCTTTACATTGCTGCTAGGGTTGCTCAGATACCTACTTGTGGTTGTCTTGTTGATCCTACCTCCTTAGTCAATGTTATCACTGAAGAAAATATTTTTATGAAAAGCTTACAACATGACTTCTATGATACATTGGATGTGTGGATTCAAACTTGTAATGGTTTTCTTTATCCCTCATTTGGTTCTATTACTTTACTGGTTGAATTTTTTGGAAAACTTGTGAACACTACCTTTGTTGTGGTTCCTACTTCTGATCAATTTCAAGTTAAGCTAGGTTTGCATTGGTTAACTACAATGCATGCTATTGCTTCACCTATACATAAGTGTCTTAAGTTCATTCATGATGGCAAAGTGAAGATGAACAATCATAGTCTATATCGACCTTCTAGGCCTAAAGATTGTGTTGCTCTAGATTTCTTTTGGCCTTCCTTACCTAATTCATGTCCTCCTTGCCTTGATAATATTTTTCAATTATATCAAGCCTATAAACATCATAAGATTCTTCAATTAAGCATACCTCCTATGGATCTTAATCATGATCTTTTACCTACACCTTCGATACCTCCTTCATCTATGGCTTCTTGTTCTATTAATCAAGTTCCTCCTACTAAATCTATCAAAGATCTTGTGATTTCTCCTCCTATGGTTGATAATCCTATTGATCTTCCTAAAGAACCTGTGAAGGAGCTTGCGATTGTTCCTCCTAGTTCTCAACCTATTTCACATAAATCAAAATGTAACCGATCTGCTAATGAACGTTGTAAAAAGCATTGTGCTCATGCTAAAGCTAAAAGATCTCTACTTTCTATGTATACACCTATGCATAATGTTGTTACTAATAATGAGGTTCACATGCATGATTATGATGATTCTATTTGTATCTTAGATCCTATTTTGATTAATTTGGATGATGCAAATACTCTTGATGATACTGATAATGTTACTAATGAATATGAGACTATTGATATTGACATTGATTTTCTGAATATGCTTTCATCTCAATTAACTCTTACACCTAGTATCAAACATAGTGATTCTCAAGAGGATCCTTGTTTGGAACTAGCTATCATTCCTACTTTATTGGATATAGTCCCTCTTGTGAGTTACCCACCTACCCTAAATGATATACAATGAGATGGGGAAAGTAGGCAGCACACTTGAGCGGCTTGTCCTTCATGGTAGCTTTATTGTGTGTTTGCCTACTGTACTGTTCTTCTCTTGTAATGTGTTTGCTAAATGTTGTTAGATTCTTTTATACGATCCTTGTTACTCAGTTGGTACAAGGTGATGAAGGGATCAAAACTGTTGTTCAATTTCCTCTCTATGTATCTCTATTCTTCTATGCATTGTTCAATGTTATGTTGTAACTATGCTATTGTTTGTAAATGTTTCCTTGTGTAATCTGCTTGGATTCGAGATATGGTAGCACTAATTCTTTTTGGTCTCCATGTCATGGTCCGAAAAGATTCTCCTTTGTATATCTTATGTGATCTTTCCTCTTTTGTGATTGTAGTTCTACTTTCTTTGGGGAATGATGTCAATTCATTTGCAATAATATCATACATATATTATCTTATGATCATACTGACCCCATGGTAGGTAGATCCCTTCCATTTTCTCTGTATGTTTCTATGATATTTCCCTTGATTTGTCTTCATCTGGGGGCATCTCAATGTGGAAACATAATCAGTGGAGTTGTTTATGTTTCCGTTAAATCCATTGCTCCTATTAAAGTGTCAGTAATAACTTTAATGCAGTGGGGGCATACGCTCTGCTCACTTATTACACATGCACTTTTGAAAAAATTCAAAACATGCTAAATCTTCTAAAGGTAACGCACATAAGTTGCTAAATCTTGAGGAAGACATGCACTTTAAATTTACTTTTCAACCTTTCTTTTTGGATTAAGAACTAATCCTTAAAGTATGGATTTATATTAGGATCTCTTGATCCCTCTAGTTTCAAATACACATATATTGTGATCCCTTAAGGTCGGAAGTGTCCTTAAGACTGGATCTCTTTTTGTTTTTTTAATTTATTCTTATGGAATAGGATATTCCTAAGGATAAATCCTTGATGGGTTGACTAGTGAGTAGCCACATTCACTAGGTGGTTCAATTCCATCTTTTTGGTTGCACCTTTTTCCTGTGTGGTTCACAATGGGACATAAGTTCTCATTGGGCGAGGTAATCACACTTTTTCTTTCTTTCTTTAGAGATGTCTCTCTTATCTATGATTTAAGAGTCAATGAAGACTTGAGTCCCTAGGGGCTTGATATTTCTCTTTGTCCCTTAGATTACGATAAGATCATCTTGTTATTTTTATCTCCTTTACTAAGAGTTTGCATCGAGTCCATACTCTTGCTAAAGTGGGGGCTTAATGTATCGTCCTAAAATGGAATCACTTCCATGATAAGAGTGTTTAGCCCTCTGAGTAAGTGGTTTGGGGTCATGTTAAGTGCCTTTATTGGGTCTTTGCATGTATTTGGCTTTCTCCCCACTTTCCACTTCTTCTCCACACTTGATTTCTTCATTCTAGGTGAAATTAGGGTTAAGTTCTTAAGGAATTTCTTGATTTTCCTCTTTCCATGGCTCTATTTTCTAGGTCAGATTTAGAAATGAGACCTCCTAGTCCTTCATCACATCATTCAGAGGATTTTCTATCTATTCCAGACACTGGGTCCTTATCTCATATCAAATTCTACATTTTTGGCATCCCCTGGAACTCTTGCTACAAATCTTGACAAAGTTAGGGTTTGAGGTCAATGTCAACCTCGACCTTGACTAGGTCAGGGTTGACCTCAACCCTGACTAGGTCAGGGTCGACCTCAACCTTGACCTCTTCCTACCAAAATTTTAAATTTTCATTTCCTGCTAATTTGGCTTTTAAGAAAGTTATTTCCCACTTCCAGGTCGGCTGTTTCAGGCTTTGAAATGGTAAATCCTTTAATGGTATTTAATCAAGGTATATTTTCTAAAGGTGAGGACATAATTGGGATTTAATTCTTTAAGGTGGCCCATCTAGAGGAGTGTGCCCTAGTTCACTATAAAAGGAGGCCTTCCTCTCTCATTTTCACATCCATTATCCATCACATTCACATCAAGTTTTCTCAATCAAGCAATCAAGCTCTCAAGTGCAAGCAAGTCTTCAAGCATTCAAGTGTTCAAGCATTCATCCATCAAGGAGTTCCATTGTTAGCTATTGAAGGATTCAATCTCCTTAGAGCCCCCTTGAAGATCCATCCTTCTCCATTCATTCAAGCCTTCTCATATGCAAAGATCAAATCAAGATTGGTGTTGAAGATCAAAATACCATTGATTGGAGACATCCTACATTCATTAAAGCATTTTTACTTGTGGATTTAAGGATTTGAATCCTCTACAAGGACTTCAACATAAGCGAGGTGATTTGTTTCAATTACTTTGTTTATGCACCATATATTTCAATTCAATTTCAAGGTTAATTCCTAAATTGGAGTTTGACTAAGGCAAACCCCCCATACAACCAAAAACCCCCATTTTCTTATAGGTACAGGTGCAAAATCTTGGATCTAAGAGTGAATTTGGATACCCTTTGTGACAATCTTTCAGGATTTGTGAACAGAGTCAAAATCGGACTTCAAATAAATAATGTGGTCTTTGACCTTTTAAAAGGTCAAAGTTGACCTGTGTGAATTTGGAGAAAAGATTTCTGGGTTTTGTCCACCTCGGCATTTCCAATCTTGAATAGGTGACAAAATCTTCAGAAAGTTCATACAGAAGCTAGAATTTAACATTTTCTAGATCTACCCTAATTCAAGGTTAGTATTTGCACTTCAATTATTTCAGATTTCAAGCTTAATCCAACTATAGGGAAGTATAGGATTTATTCTTTCTTTCATATTCTTCATAGATTGATTTGATTGTGTATTAACCTCTTGGTTGATCAAATTGGATCTCTCTTTTGGGAATTTGGATTTAGGAGTGAATCTTACATTTTCCCCACACACATACACAAATAGTGGTGATTCCAAATCACAACTATTTACTAACTACTATGTGATGCAATAACCTAAGTAAGATTAAGTAAAGTGTAATTAGGAATAATTAATTACACCAACACCCCCCCTTAAGTGCAACTTAGGGGAATGCACTTAAACTCACAATGCAAGATGGGTCCCAGCAACTAGGCCATGTTAGGTACCCATGTACAAAATGCAATACATGAAATGCATAACTCTCATAAAGTGGAGAAAAAGGGAAAACCTCATGGGAAAAACCCTCCCCCAAAAAGAGAGAAGAAAACAAGATGCATGGATGGATGGAGTGCTCAAGACCCCCCAAGAAATACATACATCATGTATATACAAATAATTATCCCCCCATAAGAAGGATAGTTGGAGACATGATATCCCCCCCATAATGAAGAATCTCCTACAAGAATGGTGAGTGCTTGAAGACAAAGTATATTCCAATGACTACAAACAACATTTCTCTCCTTGGGAAGAAGATATACCAAGTACAAATGTAGGTGTGGTTCCCATTCTGGATAGGAACTAGGAAGTGTAATCCACATGAAGTATGATGATGATGCCATGAACCAATCCATATCCAAATGAAAGAAGGAAGAACGTCTCCAAATATGCATCTTTGAAGACTGAATAGGCATCTCCAATCTCAAAGAATCTATCACACCATGTGACAAACCAAGTGAAGAAGAAGAATCAAGAATGTCAATCTCCAAAGAATGTGAAGAAGTATCTCCAACTGTGATGAAACTGTCATCAAAGAGAAGAGAAACCTGCTCAAGTATGTCTCCCAAATCTGAAATATGAGACTCCACAAATAATGAACCAATATCTGGCAAGTAAGAATCCCAATCAGGAAGACAAATAGATATCTCTTGCAATGAATCACTGGAATCACCAACAAGAGATGATTGTGTGATCTCAACTAGAGAAGTAGGAGCTACAGGAGGAGCCACTAGATCATCCTCGCTCTCAATTGCTACAAATTATTCAATTGCATCTAAAGTATAATCATCATAGGGAATATTATCTGCATCATCAAGAGGAATGAGGCAATCTAAAGCAAGATCATCTAGGAATGGAGGAACATGTGGATCACCAAAAATCTCCCAAATGATTGTCCAAATTATGTGTGGACATTTAACACCTCTAAATCTAGGGTAGATGTCATAGAAGAGACACAAACTGATGCTACCAATAATCAAATTTATAATATGAGCATTTTTTTCTCCCCAAACATATTACTTCCCCTGTGACTTCAGCTCAGGAATGAGTCCATAAAGATGAGGCAAGAGATTAAGCCATCTACAATGTGTGATGATTCCTTTTGCCCATGACTCATAATTATCCTTAGTCAAAAGTACTACTACAAGATGTGTTTCATAACCCATGATTACATTAATGATACACTTCTCTCATTACAAATTGAGATCAACAAATTATTACACTCCAAAATCAAGCTATAATAGACTTAGATCATTATGTGAAAGACCAAGCTAAGGCTTATGCATTACAAATGAAAAAACTAAGCTAATTTTAGAAAGTATAGTTTCTAGTTACAGTCACTAAAATCTGATTCCAGATCTGGAAAATGCAGAAAAAATTATGCACTTTCAAAAAAAATTGCACCTAAAAAGGAGTTCATATGAGCTCAAATGAGGCCTTAGAAGTTACAAAAACTGAGATTTGTAATTTTTAGAAAAATTCAGGAATAGAGATCAAAAACCACTTGAACCATTATGTAGATCATGAAATTCTACCCCAAAACAAAAAAAATTGCTCAAAAAAAGGAGTCCAGATGACTGAGATGTCACTGTTTGAAAATCATCTCTGAAATTATTTTTTCTGAATCGCCGCCGCCGCACTTCCAAAATTCAAATAGCTCTAGATTTGGCCTCAGGTGTCTGATTTGGATGAAATAAAATTTGATTTAGAGGTTTTTGGACCTCCTTAATATGATGTCAACCTCTGATTTGCACCAGCAAGCACCAATATTGACCTGCAATAGAAAGCCACAAAATACAAAACTCTAAATTTTCTCCAAATAGACTATGCAATGGTGATGTCCAAATACCTTTATTCTACACCCACAATTGAATCAAGCCAAGATTTCACTTCTTGAGAAAAGGTCTTCACACCTTGAGAGCTCTGATACCATGTAATAATTTGCAAATAGCAAAGATTGAACCAAAGATCTAGAAGTTGAAGAAAAGCACAAGAGAGAAAATATGAATGCAATGATGGATTGAATAGATCCAATGAATTAATGATATGAAATGATTACATAATAGGCCTCCTTATATAGGAAAGGTGATAAGAGAGAATGATAAGGAGCTGATAAGCTATCACCTATGCTAGGTGTAATCACATGTCCACCAAATGTGGATCATCCTCTAATATGCAATAAAGTATGTGCATTGGATTAGGATGATAATGTGATAAGAGTGCAAAAGGTGGATCTCACACACAATGAGGTATGTGAAGACAATTATCACACCTAAAGTGGAAATTCTCCTACACCATGTGCTTGAATGAGGTGCACACTCCTAGGTGTCTCAATCACTAACTACTATGCAATGTAATAACCTAAGTAAGATTAAGTAAAGTGTAATTAGGAATAATTAATTACACCAACACTTTTCCATTACAATAATTGAGCATTCATCATTTGGTATATGAACAGGTGAAAAATAGGCAGACATGTGTATTGTGAGATTTCCTACAACAAATGGACTTGTGATGATTTTCACAATAGTACATGTGTTGGAAGGAAAGCTCACAGTACTGCTTAGGAAAATATGAATGTTCATCGCCTGTGCATATCAAAGTTGATCAGAGAAGGTATATGCACAACAAAACAAATTTTATTACTGATGTCCCTATTTACATCTTTTCATCAAATGACCCAAAAACATCAAGAATGGTCCTATATGGTCACTAATAGCCAACTTTCAGAAGAATATGAATAATTGCAAAATAAATAAGTGGATGAACATAAATAATGAAGGTACCAAACATTGCCTAAAGTAATGAAGTGTTGACCTAGGGTTCAATCCAGTATGCTCTTGTATGATCCAAAACCTACAAGGAAGGAAAATATGGGGTTAGATCCAAAGGATCTAAGCAATGCTTGGAACCCTACTACTGATCCTCATCTACAATTATGCATGTGCATAGTCAAGCCATACACTTCTAAAATGAACTATGCTATAGAACATGGGTGTGTGTTAATGTAATTCAAAAGCTATTATGCAAGATTGTTTTATTTATTGAGATAAGGATATCTTAATTCTACAAGAATAAATGTTTTGAGAAATATTTGAATTTAATTTTGACAATAACATGAGGAGTGATATATTTTCATCATTATAGAAGAGATAACCACATACAACTATATTTCATAATTCCTCCTTTGAAGTCATAGGTTAGTTTAAAATGGAAAAAGTATAGAAACTAACCAATTTAATCCCAAATTTTCATAACATTGCATTCTTGTTTTTGTTATGGTGCACAATAGAAGCAAGCATGCAATGACAACAATAACATTGCATGATGCCTGAGCTCAAATTCAAAAAAGTAAGTGTATTATTTTATTACTGATGTCCCTATTTTATTACTACTAAATTTTGGGGTAAAACCTTGTAAGTCTTACACAGACTCAACAACATGGTAGCATTGATCCAATAATAGAAAATACATTACAAATGCCAAGCTCATAGTCTCAATGAAATAAATAGTGTATAAAACAATATATGGTGCACAACAGTAGCAAGCATGCAATGACATCAATAACATTGATTGATGCCCGAGCTCAAATTCAAAATAGTAAGTGTATTAATGTATGTTTTCATGATGCCAGCTATTAAATAGTGAGCTCATGAACAATGCCAGTATTAAATAGTGAGCTCTTGAACAATGCATGATGCCCAAGCTTACAACCCGCGAGCCATCAAGACATTTCCTCATGAAATGATCATAAATGGGGAGTACCACATAGTGAATATCAACAAAAAAATAAATAAAGAGAGATCAAACACTTCACACAATGCCTTGAAGGTAATATAAATGATGCCCTAGCTCTCAAAGCTCATGGGTCATCGAGCATTCCAAATGCTAAGATGTAAACAATGCCATTAAAATTGATTTAATGAGAAGACAAAGCTCGAATGCCTACCTTCCAAATGAAAAGATGTAAACAATGCTAGTATTAAACAGTGAGCTCATGGACAATGTATGATGCCCTAGCTTGTAGCCCACAAGCCATCAAGATATTTCCTCATGAAATGATCATAAAAGGGAAGTACCACATAGTGAATATCAACATCAAAATAAATAGAGAGAGATCAAACACTTCACACAATGCCTTGAAGATAATAGCAATGATGCCCTAGCTCTCAAAGCTTGTTGGTCATCAAGCATTTCAAATGAAAAGATGTAAACAATGGCAGTATTAAACAATGAGCTCATAAACAATGTATAATGCCCTAGCTTACAGCCTACGAGCCATCAAGACATTTTCTAATGAAATAATCATAAACAGGGAGTACCACATAGTGAATATCAACATCAAAACAAATAGAGAGAGATCAAACACTTCACACAATGCTTTGAAGGTAATAGCAACAATTCCCTAGCTCTCAAAGCTCACGGGTCGTCAAGCATTCCAAATGAAAAGATGTAAACAATGTCAGTATTAAATAGTGAGCTCATAAACAATGTATGATGCCCTAGCTTGTAGCCCACATGAGCCATCAAGATATTTCCTCATGAAATGATCATAAACAAGGAGTACCACATAGTGAATATCAACAACAAAACAAATAAAGAGACATCAAACACTTCACACAATGCCTTGAAGGTAATAGAAACAATGCCCTAGCTCTCAAAGCTCGCGGGTCATCGAGCATTCCAAATGAAAAGATGTAAACAATGCCAGTATTAAACAGTGAACTCATGAACAATGTATGACACCCTAGCTTGTAGCCCATGATCCATCAAGATATTTCTTCATGGAATGATCATAAACAAGGAGTACCACATAGTGAATATCAACAGAAAAACAAATAGAGAGAGATCAAACACTTCACACAATGCCTTGAAGGTAATAGCAATGATGCCCTAGCTCTCAAAGCTCACGGGTCATCAAGCATTCCAATTGAAGAGATGTAAACAATGCCAGTATTAAATAGTGAGCTCATAAATAATGTATGATGCCCTAGCTTGCAGCCCGTGAGCCATCAAGACATTTCCTCATGAAATGCTCATAAACAGGGAGTACCACATAGTGAATATCAACAACAAAACAAATAGAGAGAGATCAAGCATTTCACACAATGCCTTGAAGGTAATAGCAACGATTCCCTAGCTCTCAAAGCTCATGGGTCATCAAGCATTCTAAATGAAAAGATGTAAATAATATCAGTATTAAACAGTGAGCTCATAAATAATGTATGATGCCCTAGCTTGCAGCCCGCGAGCCATCAAGACATTTTCTAATGAAATGATCATAAACTGATGAAGGGTGCTCCCCTTAATACCACAAACACATAACAGAAATAGAGAAACAACAACAATATGCAAGAACAGAAAATTGGCTTCTTATTATCTCCACAAATGTGGAATTACAAACTTTCAGAATTACAATATGCAAAGCCACATGGGCATTCCCTTACAATATTCTGTAGGACAAAGCCTCAAACTATTACCCAGAACTATTCTGAACTGCCTAAGACAATAATACAGCCTTCCTTATATAGGCAATTTTTCCACCGCTTGGGAAGGTTCCAGAATTTTAGCCAATAAGGCCGACCAACTTAGAATTATTTTATTTTACATTTTATTACATCATAGTCGGCTCAAGATAACCTTTGAAACCCGAACATAAATTTTGAAGAAAATTATTTTTCGCCATTTCAGGTGGCCCAACTTCCGAAGACCATAAGTCATCACCAGTTGACCCAATCGGCTATTATAACCCCATTTCGGAAACGCCACGAAGCGCTCTACAGGCTTGACTGGCGCAAGCGCTTGTCACCCAAATTTTTGACCTCATCCGGGGCCTCTAAAGCCTTCAAAACTGAGTTCAAAGTTTCTGTACCCTGCTGCCAATACCGAAAATCTTCAATATCTTCCAATATACACTTGATCTGGCAATGAAACTTTACTGGCAGACTTATATGACCAAAATGAACCTCCAAGAAAGAAATCAGATCATTCTGAGCACATACGAAAATTACCAAAAATAGTAACTTTCCACAAATAGCAGCTCTGCACAAAATAGCCCTTATTGAATACAAAAACAGAAATATTTTTGGGTGATGCGAGATTGCTCTTACACCCAGGATGCTCCTGCATCAGACACCCGGGGTAATTTGAGAAGTGACCCTGTCACGACTCAGGTGTGTAGAGGAAAACCAAGACGGTTAACCTCCTTTGTTAGCCATGATGAATCTTCAATAGGTCGTCCTTTCCATTTGACCAGATATTCTTCATATGTCCTATTCCTTGTGCTTCTGCCAACACGACTGTCCAGTATATCTTCGATCTCCTTAGTGTCTGAACTAGTTGCTGGAATACTCCACTGTGCCGCTGTGATCTCATCTTCAACACCTCCCTCATGATACTCTGTCAAATCTGAAATGTTAAACACTGGTGAAATATTTAGCTCGGTAGGCAATTCTACCTCATATGCATTTCCTGAATCATGTTTCTTCAATATCCTGCATGGCCCAAACTTCTTCATTTTCAGCTTGTTATATGTACCAACTGGAAACCGCTCCTTCCGCAAATGAACCATGACTTCATCACCAACCTGAAATTCCTTATACCTCCTTTTCTCATCTGCCTTAGCCTTATACTGTGCGTTCATCTTGGTAATGTGCTTCCTCACCTCCCCATGGATGTTCTTCAAGTGTTCTGCAAAATCCTCAGCTTCAGCACTACTTATTTCTCTTTTATCTATCTTCCTTAATTCAGATGCATTTCTTGGACTACTTCCATATACAATCTAGAATGGTGATTTACCAGTGCTCCTTTTGACAGAATTATTGTATGCAAATTCCGCCTGTGGTAAAATCAAATCCCATCCCGCTGGCTTATCTCCAACCAAACATCTCAGCAAATTTCCCAAACTTCTATTCACCACCTCTGTCTGTCCATCAGTTTGTGGATGATGTGATGAACTAAACTTCAAATCTGTCTTCAACTTCTTCCACAATGTACGCCAAAAATATCCAACAAACTTAGTGTCTCGATCTGAAACTATGGTCTTTGGCAAACCATGAAGTCTCACTACTTCTCTGAAAAACAATTCTGCTACATGAACAGCATCATTAGTCTTCTTGCAGGGAATGAAATGTGTCATCTTTGAAAATCTGTCAACCACCACAAAAATTGAATCATGTCCCCGCTGTGTCCTCGGTAAACCAAGAACAAAGTCCATGCTGATATCCTCCCAAGGCTTCTCTGGTACAGGTAATGGCTAATACAATCCTGTATTCTGCTTCACTCCTTTCACCATCTGACATACTCTGCAACTCTGTACAAGCTTCTTCACATCTTGCTGCAACTGTGGCCAATAATAATTCTCACTAACCAAACCAACGGTTTTATCACGACCAAAATGTCCAGCCAATCCTCCACTATGCTTCTCCTTGATGAGATTCTCCCTCATAGAACTTCGTGGAATGCACAACTGACTCCCTCTGAATAGCATATCATCCTGGATGATGAAATCCAACCATTTCGTCCTGTCTAGAGTAACAGGTTCTGTACAAGCTTTCCAAGCTTCACCAAAATCAGGATCCTCTGGATACAAATTCTTGAATTCCTTGAACCCAACCACTTCAATCTGCATTTCTGTCAGCAATAGTTGCCTTCTGCTAAGAGCATCTGCAACCCTATTAGACTTTCCACTCCTGTGTTTCAAAACAAATGTATAACTCTGCAAAAACTCAACCCATTTCAAATGCCTTTGATTCAATTTTCCTTGACTATTCAAATATTGCAAAGCTTGATGATCAGTATACAAAACAAACTCCTTAGGAAGTAGATAATGTCTCCACTTCTTTAATGCCTGAACTATAGCATAAAATTCCTGATCATAAACAGAATACTTCCTCTTGGCATCATTTAACTTCTCACTGAAATAAGCAATAGGTTTACCTTCTTGGCTCATAACAGCTCCTATTGCAGTACCACTAGCATCACAATCTACTTGAAACACCTTATTGAAATCTGAAAGTGCTAAAACAGGTTGTTCTGTAACTTTTTGTTTCAATAATTGAAAACTCTTTTCTGCCCCAGTAGTCCACTTAAACTCTTTTCTATCCCCTCTCATTGTTTCAGTCAAGGGTCCACAAATACTGCTAAAATTTCTGATAAACTTTCTGTAAAAGCTAGCTAGACCATGAAAAGATCTTACCTCAGTAACACTCCTTGGAATAGGCCATTCAAGGATAGCCTATACCTTCTCTGGGTCCATTTTTAGACCTTCTGCTGAAACTACAAATCCCAAATACACTAACTCTTTCTTCACAAAACTGCACTTCTTCAAATTAATCAACAATTTCTCTTCTCTCAACTTCTCAAACACCATATGAATATGCATCATATGTTCCTCCAATGTCTTGCTAAAAATCAAAATATCATCTAGGTAAACAATGACAAACTTACCCAGAAATTCTTTCAGAACCTCGTTCATGAACCGCATGAAAGTGCTCGGTGTATTGGTTAGCCCAAAAGGCATGACTAACCACTCATATAGTCCTTCCTTTGTCTTGAATGCAGTCTTCCATTCATCTCCTTCTCTGATCCGAATCTGATGATATCCACTCTTCAGATCTATCTTTGAAAAATACACAGCTCCACTCAAACAATCCATAATATCATCCATTCGTGGCAATGGAAACCTGTACTTGATTATGATCTTGTTTATTGCCCTAGAATCTATACACATCCTCCATTCTCCATTCTTCTTTGGTGCTAATACCGCTGGTACAGTACAGGGACTCAGACTCTCTCGAATCAATCCTTTCTGTAACAGTTCATGCACTTGTCTGTTCAACTCCTCACTTTCTGCAGGTGTCATTCTGTGTGCTGCCTTATTCGGCAAACTCGCTCCTAGGATCAAGTCCATCTGATGACTGATCTTCCTGACTGGTGGTAATCCATCAGGCACGTTATCAGATACAATATCCTGAAACTCATTCAACAAATCTGCAACTTCTACAGGAACATCTTCTACTTCCTCTTTACCAGCTTTTGGAATTAAAGCAAAACATACATGCTCATGCCTCATACCATCTAGGAATTTCCTTCCATCAACGAATGTTATTCTTGCATTACCACATACCTTTTCTTCGGTCTCCTTCAATGGCTTTAGCTTATGTCGCACTCCATCCTTTGTCAGGGAATAGATATTCACACGACCATCGTGTACAGCACATCTGTCAAACTGCCACGGTCTACCCAATAACATATGACATGCATCCATAGAGATGATATCACATAGTACCTCATCTTGGTACCCGCCGATCTTGAACTTCACTAGGCATTGTTCATTGACCATGACCTTGTGGTCATCCTGTACCCAGGCAATCCGATATGGATGTGGGTGTTTCTGTCTCTTGAGTTTCAACTTTGTCACCATCTCTTCTGACACCAAATTGTCAGTGCTTCCACTATCAATAATCACATCACAACATTTACCTTCACACTTGCACCTGGTACGAAATAGGCTTCTCCTTTGCTCAGGTTCATTCTCACCACTCAACAGGACTCTTCTGTTAATCAACGTTTCTCCTCTTTCAGCATCTTCAGAATTTGATGATCTCGCATCTTCATCTACATGTGCAACTCTGGCCTGGCCTTCATTTCTCCTGTCTGTTCTGCCTTGGCGCTGAGGACATTCAAATGCCCTATGACCTTCTTCTCCACAGTGAAAACATGTTCCATGGAAGCCTCCTCGTCCAGATCCTTTTTCTCTTCCTCTTCCTCTCTGATCTCTATTATTCTGATCCTGGAAGCGATTGAAATTATTTCCATGCTGATTCTGACTGCTACTGGCCTCATCCTTCTTTTTTAGATCTTCATTTCGGCCACCATATGACCGTCCACCAGATCATCCACCGCAACCTCTTCCATTTTGTCTGCTCTTGAACTTTTTGTTCAGCTTTTCCTCTACTTTTAGGGCAAATTGGTATGCCTCCTCAATACTGTTCATTCGAACCAGATTCAGCTCCTCCTGAATGCTTGGCCTTAACCCATTAAGGTATCGGGCAACTTTCTCCTTATCAGCTTCTGCATGGCCTGTTCTGATGAGAAGTCGATAGAACTCCTCTGTATACTCCTGAACAGATCTTCCTGCTTGCTTCAAACTCTGCATTTTCTTCAGTAGGTCAAGCTCATAATCAACAGGAATGAACTGCCGCTTCAATTTATCCACCATCCGATCCCATCTTGTGATTTTATCTTTCCCTCTTCTATTTCGCTCCAATTGAATTTCTTGCCACCAGATCTTCGCATGACCTTTCAGTCTGGCCTTCGCAAATTTGACTCTATCAGGATCGTCAACATCTTCATACTCAAAATATTCCTCACATTCATTGATCCAGTCAATCAATTCCTCTGGGTTAAGATTTCCAAAAAATGTAGGAACCTCAATCTTAGGTCTTTTCCCAATCTTGGAAATGGCCCGAAAAAGTCTTTCTTCCTCCTGGTTCACAATTTCAACTTCTCCTGCTTGATATTCTTCTTCGGCTTCATCCTCGCTTTCATCTCTAACATTAAGATTCATTCCTCTGCGAATCTCTTCTTGCAATGCTCGCACTTGTCTCTGCAGCTCTCTAACCTCAGGTGTTACAACACTAGCTCTTCCGCCACGTTCCCTTCGTGGAGGCATTTTCGCGATGCGCGCTGAAACCCTAGCCACGGCCCTGGTGCAAACTGCCTCACAGTCGGTGATCTGTTTACACACTCAAGAACTCCTGCTCTGATACCACTTGATGAAGGGTGCTCCCCTTAATACCACAAACACATAACAGAAATAGAGAAACAACAACAATATGCAAGAACAGAAAATTGGCTTCTTATTATCTCCACAAATGTGGAATTACAAACTTTCAGAATTACAATATGCAAAGCCACATGGGCATTCCCTTACAATATTCTGTAGGACAAAGCCTCGAACTATTACCCAGAACTATTCTGAACTGCCTAAGACAATAATACAGCCTTCCTTATATAGGCAATTTTTCCACCGCTTGGGAAGGTTCCAGAATTTTAGCCAATAAGGCCGACCAACTTAGAATTATTTTATTTTACATTTTATTACATCATAGTTGGCTCAAGATAACCTTTGAAACCCGAACATAAATTTTGAAGAAAATTATTTTTCGCCATTTCAGGTGGCCCAACTTCTGAAGACCATAAGTCATCACCAGTTGACCCGATTGGCTATTATAACCCCATTTCGGAAACGCCACGAAGCGCTCTACAGGCTTGATTGGCGCAAGTGCCCGTTACCCAAATTTTTGACCTCATCCGGGGCCTCTAAAGCCTTCAAAACTGAGTTCAAAGTTTCTGTACCCTGCTGCCAATACCGAAAATCTTCAATATCTTCCAATATACACTTGATCTGGCAATGAAACTTTACTGGCAGACTTATATGACCAAAATGAACCTCCAAGAAAGAAATTAGATCATTCTGAGCACATACGAAAATTACCAAAAATAGTAACTTTCCACAAATAGCAGCTCTGCACAAAATAGCCCTTATTGAATACAAAAACAGAAATATTTTTGGGTGATGCAAGATTGCTCTTACACCCAGGATGCTCCTGCATCATAAACATGGAGTACCACATAGTGAATATCAACAACAAAATAAATAAAGAGAGATCAAACACTTCACACAATGCCTTGAAGGTAATAGAAACAATGCCCTAGCTCTCAAAGCTCGCGGGTCATCGAGCATTTCAAATGAAAAGATGTAAGCAATGCCAGTATTAAACATTGAGCTTATGAACAATGTATGATGCCCTAGCTTGCAACCCGTGAGCCATCAAGATATTTCCTCATGAAATAATCATAAACAAGGAGTACCACATAGTGAATATAAAAAACAAAACAAATAGAGAGAGATCAAACACTTCACACAATGCCTTGAAGGTAATAGCAACGATGCCCTAGCTCTCAAAGCTTGCAGGTCATCAAGCATTCCAAATGAAAAGATGTAAACAATGCCAATATTAAATAGTGAGCTCATAAATAATGTATGATGCCCTAGCTTGCAGTGCGTGAGCGATCAAGACATTTCCTCATGAAATGAACATAAACAGGGAGTACCACATAGTGAATATTAACAGAAAAACAAATAGAGAGAGATCAAACACTTTACACAATGCCTTTAAGGTAATAGCAATGATGCCCTAGCTCTCAAAGCTCGCGGGTCATCAAGCATTCCAAATGAAAAGATGTAAACAATGCCAGTATTAAATAGTGAGCTCATAAACAATGTATGATGCCCTAGCTTGCAGCCCATGAGCCATCAAGACATTTCCTCATAAAATGATCATAAAAAGGGAGTACCACATAGTGAATATCAATAGAAAAATAAATAAAAAGAGATCACACACTTCACACAATGCCTTGAAGGTAATAGAAATGATGCCCTAGCTCTCAAAGCTCATAGGTCATCGAGCATTCCAAATGAAAAGATGTAAACAATGCCAGTATTAAACAGTGAGTTCATGAACAATATATGATGCCCTAGCTTGCAACCTGCAAGCCATCAAGATATTTCCTCATGAAATGATCATAAACAAGGAGTACCACATAGTGAATATCAACAACAAAACAAAAAAAGAGAGATCAAACACTTCACACAATGCCTTGAAGGTAATAGCAATGATGGCCTAGCTCTCAAAGCTCCTGAGTCATCGAGCATTCCAAATGCAAAGATGTAAACAATGCCAATATTAACATTCATATTTTGGCATTAAATCAACAAATTCCATCAAAGTGAAATTGAGTTAATGAGAAGACAAAGCTCAAATGCCTACCTTTAAGAAACTTTTACATCTTTTCATCAAATGACCCAAAAATATCAAGAATCATCATATATGGTCACTAATAGCTAGATTTCAGAAGAATATGAATGAATGCAAACATACATAAGTGGATGAACATAAATAATGAAGGTACCAAACATTTCCTGATGTAATGAAGTGTTGACCGGGGTTCAATCTAGTATGCTCTTGTATGATCCAAAACCTGAAAGGAAGGAAAAGATGGGGTTAGATCTAAAGGATCTAAGCAATGTCTAGCACCCTATTACTGATCCTCATCTATAATTATGCATGTGCATAATCAAGCCATACACTTCTAAAATGAACTATGCTATAGAACATGGGTGTGTGTTAATGTGATTCAAAAGCTATTATGCAAGATTGTTTTATTATTGAGATAAAGATATCTTAATTCTACAAGAATAAATGTTTTGAGAAATATTTGAATTTAATTTTGACAATAACATGAGGAGTGATATATTTCAAGCTTCAGCCAGATTTCATACCACACAATGTTCATAGATTATGCTTAATGCATTATTTATGCTTGTATTGGTGGGAAAACTCTCAAAATTGTGCAAAAGAGATTGAATTCAACCATGTTGTTTACATGATACATGTAGTTTACCTCTAGCCTAAATCAATGTTGCATACAAATCTGCGGATGCTGCGTGGTATGAAGCCTCTATGAAGCTTGAAAATGATAAGAATTATGATGTTGAGGTATGGTGTGGTAAGCACAAGTATAGTTTCTCGTAAGCTGCTATTGGTATAGTTTTTTTTTTTCAATAGTTGTAGAATCTAGCTTCTCCTATACTTACACGTATGTATACATTTTGGGCTAGGCTTTAATGCCATGTAAATTTGAGTGAAATGGTAATAATATTACTAATGTCCCTATTTTATGTGGCACTCCCCGTTTATGATCAAATAGACAAAGCTCAAATTCCTACCTCAAGTGCCAGTGCCATCTTCCCACACGGTGTCGGCCTCTTCGCGCATGCCAAACTCGAATGCCCTCTTTGCGCCACGCAAAAGTGCAATGCCGTGTTTGCGGAAGCTCTAATTTGAATTCACAAATTACAAATGACACTTTATTTTTCTTTTTTTTTGTTTATAACCAAATGGGTGTCTGATATTTAATGCATTATTACTTCATCATGATGATAAAAATTTCATTGGCTCAAAGCACATAGAATGTGGGTAGATGCATTGAATCTCAATCACTACTTCCATTCTATTTTGATTAAGATGAACTATGTTATAAAATTTCAAGGCATGAAATTTTATAGCCATACATATATTTTATGAGTATAACTGTAGAACAGAAGAGCACCCACATGCCTTGGTTATTATTGGTCTATGAAAGGTTTTGGTTTGCCTTCCCCAATTGAGATGTCATCCTAAGATTCAAAAGGACTATAGTATTGGTGAGGGCACCTAGGTAGGGCTATTTGGTACCTAGTGTTCCTAAATTTTGGCTTGTAGTGGCCTTAGCCAAGCCACTAGGTTAGGGAGAAGCCTATTTGGTCTCTCTACGTGTGCTAGCTAGTGTTTGTTCTTCTTTGTTCTTTTGAGTCTTTGGTGTGTCTTTTGGAACCTGGTTGCAGTAGTCTTAGCCAACTTTGCTAGGTTGCTTGTCATAGGACAGTGTTCTAAAGTTGAACAAATGGCCTCTAATATTTTAGAGGTTTTAAAATGGCCTTTATGACCCTTACTCAATCAAGGATTGAGTGCTTTTGAGGAGTGTTTAGGTGGTTTGTCTATCCACCAAAAGTTGCTTGATAACTTTGAAAGTTATCATGACAACTTTGAAAGTTGTCATGACAGTTTTTCTTGCAAAAGCATGTAACCAGCTCAAGAGATAGCTAGCCTGATCCATGGGCCCTAACACCAAGGATGGAGCTATTTAAGCTTTGAAAACCATAATTTGAGGTGTAAGGAAGAGTGTAGTATGGAGAGAAAACTTTTGGTTGCAGTTAGACTGTGTAACTAGTTTTCCTTTGACAGAGATATACATTTTTGTGTTGACAGAGATAAGAAATGGATTGAATATCTGACTGTAATGTTTGCATGTGATGATTGTTAATGTTTTTGAATTCCTAGGATAGTTATTTAGCATTTCATTTTAGTTTTGAGTTAGTCTTCATAGTTTTCTTTATTTTGGCCTGTCTCGGGTTACTACTAACAAAGCTTTGAATAATGGAGTGCTAGAGCACTCTCCCATAGTACAATCTGTACGGGTCTATGGGATTTGTGTCTAGACTCCCTATAATATATGTTGTGCAAAGGAGGGGCCCTAGAAAGTTCAGGATGTATCTATAAACTGATGCCCTAGGCAAGCTATCAGTGTTTGGTTAGGGGTAAGTGCGCTATTGCAGAGCAGATGGAGTGATTGAGGGTGCTCAAAGACTCAATCAAATGATGTGGAGGGGAGGTCAGATGCATGATCAAGTATCTCCAATGAAGAGAGAGATCAGGGGATTGTGGATACAAGGGATAATACTAAACCCTCACTGTTACAGACAGTGAGTTACCAAATCCTCATTTAGAGCCCCATTTTTAGCAGGCCCTATACGGATAGTATCGGAAAAGGATATCAATAGAATCTTAAAGCCCTCTCAAAAGGGTATTCAAATCCATAATTAGTTGGATGCTTTGCTTAGAGAAGTTTGGAGTTATTAGCAGAAAAAGGTCAATTAGGCCTACTAAACCTAGTAGCCTTTTTAGGCTAGACAACAGACAAAACTTTTTAGAAGGGACAGATAGGTTCCTAGAACAATGAACTTTATCATATTCTTGGTGTCATAGACTAAATGGAGAAAGGAAGAGTTTGAAACTTCTTAGAAGGGGACTAGGATAGCACCCTTAAGGCTAGGAGATTAACCTCTTTGATTCTAGGAGGGCCTAGGACAAAGTTATAGCAAGGTCTATGTAACATCAAGTACCCTAGTTTGCATTATTAGATAATCTTGTTTAATTTGTGTTCATTTCATGCAAAGATACATGTAAAGGAAAATAAATTTTTTCATCTAAAGATTACATGTATATATATGAAAAATAACTTGTATATACTATACAAGGAAAATAACTTTGAGAAGAAAATGCAAGAGTACAGGTATACATAAGAGGATGAACATAAATAATAAGGGTGCCAGACATTGCCTAAAGTGATGAATTTTTGACCCACGTATGAATTTAGTGTGCCACTGTGTGATCCAGAACCTGCAAAGAAAAGAGAGATGGGGGTTAGATAAAAAATATCTAAGCAATAAATGACATCCTATTACTGATCCTCATCTACAATTATGCATGTGCATAGTCAAGCCATACACTTCTGAAAGAAAAACCAAGCTCACAGTCTCAATGAAATAAATAGTGTATAAAACAATATATGGTGCACAATAGCAGCAAGCATGCAATGACAACAATAATATTGCATGATGCCCAAGCTCAAATTCAAAACAGTAAGTGTGTTAATGTATGATCTAATAGCAGCAACCTCATTGATCATTACCTTTCACTCCTCCATCATTATAGAAGAGATAACTACCTACAACTATATTTCATAATTCCTCTTTTGAAGTATATATAAATCAAGTATAATTATGAGTTTACATCATATATTTAGTCTTAATAAAATCTTATAAAACAACATAAAACTGACCCAGAATACTTTGTCTTAATAAAGTCTTAATAAAACAATATATTTAGTCTTAATAAATTAATATTACTATTTTGAATTTGAGCTCAAGCATCATGCATTGTTTATGAGCTCACTGTTTGATTACCAACCAATCAAATAGGGACATGAGGTGCTCAAACAATGAGCTCATAAACAATGCATGATGCCCTAGCTTGCAGCCCACAAGCCATCAAGACATTTCCTCATGAAATGATCATAAACGGGGAGTACCACATAGTGAATATCAACAACAAAACAAATAAAGAGAGATCAAAAACTTCACACAATGCCTTGAAGGTAATAGAAATGATGCCCTGGCTCTCAAAGCTCGCGGGTCATCAAGCATTCGAAATGAAAAGATGTAAACAATGCTAGTATTAAACAGTGAGCTCATGAACAATGTATGATGCCCTAGCTTGTAGCCCGCGAGCCATCAAGATATTTCATCATGAAATGATCATAAATGGGGTGTACGACATAGTGAATATCAACACCAAAATAAATAAAGAGAGATCAAATGCTTCACACAATATATGTTGTTTTATAAGATTTTATTAAGACTAAATATATTATTTTATGAGCTCACTGTTTGAGCACCTCATGTCCCTATTTGATTGGTCGGTGCTCTATTTGTTATATTGATCATTACCTTTGACTCCTCCATCATTATAGAAGGGATAACTACCTACTGTAATACCCCAAAAATGGGCTATAAGTTCATTAATCTCCTATAGCGACATCAAAGTCCTAACCTAAGGCACATCTAAACATCATCGAATCCTAATTGATTATCTCAAATTTTGCATCGGGGAATATTCTTATTTATCCTAATTATCTTTAATTTAATGATTATTTGGCGGTAAATCTTATTTATCCTAAAGTTTGATTAATTGAATATTCTAGATATTTAATTAATTAGATTTAATATTGTCACTTAATTATTTAATTGGATTTAATTATATTTATTTCTAGATTGTATTATTTTATTTTGACAATACATCAAATATCCTATGACTAATTGATTAAATTCTTATTTAATTAATTAATGTCAATTGTCAAATTTAATAATATAGTTTTTGAACAAAAGTTTGATTTAATAATTGATTAACCCATAAATCAATTGTTTTATTTTTAAAATCAGTTAAGTTGAGGATAAATCACTTTATTTATTTATTTAATTCATAATTAATTGTGCACATCCAAAAATTAGTTGAACTCCAAATCAGAAAATCAATTCAAGTTGTTTTAAAAATAAACTCAACTCTCTTTTGAGTTAAAAGCTGATCTCAACTTCTGATTTAAATCAAAAAGCTATTTTTGCATGATTTTTTGTGAGTTAACTATCTTTAATTCCTTGTTGACTCAAAAATCAACTAGAGTGATTTATGGCTTTTTCCATGCATCCCCAAAGCCCTGGATTTCTATAAAATCAAGGCTCAGCTCTTCACAAATCATCTCAGAATTTGCAAACTTATGCTGGTGAATTGGTATCTGAAGAATCTTGCGAATCAACCACGTTTGTGAGATCAATTTTTTTTTTCATATCAATTCTTAGAATCATTGCATATCAGTTTTTTCATATAGATTAGATTTCATATCATTTTTCATCATAATTGCATAGAAAACCAAAAATATAGATTAATTTGCATTCATTTCATATCTAGATTTTGCATTCCAATCCTTCATTTAGGTGTCATCAAGGTCACTGATCTCAGTCCAATCTGAGAATACATACTTGCATCTATTAGAAGGTAGTAAATTTCCTAGTTAGTTTAGTTTTCATTTCATTGCATGATTTCGCTTTTAGCTAACCTCTAATGTTTTACTGAAGTGTTGTGTCTACAACTAGGTACAAAATTCACACACATTTTTGGCGCCCACCGTGGGCCCTGAAATGGGTTTCCATTCAATTTCTATCAATTTCTATCATCTTTTTGTCATTTTCTATTCCAAGCTACGATTTTTAATTTCTATCCGTACAATTTTCATACAAGTTTTGTCAGAAATTCGTATCAAAGGATACCCACTGTCGTATGACAATTTATTTGATCGAGGATCATATCGTCAGAATCTAAGTGTCGTTTGGAAGCTCTATTGTCGTATGATCTGATACCCAGTGTCGTACGAGTTTTTGGACTATCGTCTAGTGGGTGACCCACTGTCGTACGAGTTGTAGTGCAAGGTTTCAATTATCATTTCACTTTTCCAAGCAGTTTTCTAGATTTGTTTTTCTGATTTGGACTAACAGCTAACATTAATGATTGAAATTTGTTGTTTTTGATTGATTTTTTCTAGTTTTGATTGGGAAAAGTGTAAAAATTGGTAAAAATAGGTAAGAATCTACTAAGCGCATTGCGAGGAATTCAGGTAATCTTTTCAGCTGATAACATTTTGATTTGGATTAAAAAGAACTCTTGCGTGTCAAGCTTGTGTGACCATATTTCATTTTGGGCTATAAAAATGAACATAGATTTGTTTTTCAGCATCTTTGTTACACATAGTAAATAAGCCCTATGAACACTATTCATGGTTCTTGAGAGAGTGGGTTTCCAGTGAAACTCTTCTCAATGAAGGAACCCTTGTAGGTAGGGAGGTTACTGAGAGAGTCTCACGTTCTACTAGATTTGTGCGTCTTCAGCTTCTGATTGATACATTCTCTCTCCAAAGAGGTTGATAGATCATGAGTGGTTGACATCATAGATCTTTGTGAGATAATCTTGGTCTTATCATGTCAGATTAATCTGTCTACTTTGTTTAGGTTAAAAGTGAAAAGGCTAGAGGACTATGCTCTACTCCCTTTTTGGGTAGTACCAGAAACTCAGATCCTTGAATCTGGAACCAGTCTCCATGTGGTATATTTTCTAAATCATCTTTAGAGAGGGTTAATCGTAGTGGACATTCACTTAATTGGGTCAGCCACGTTGACAGAACCTCAAGTGGTAATAGCCATTTTCTTCGTGGTAGTGACAACCGCTATATAAATGTCCTTGTGGAAGAAATCTCCACAGGTGTGGTCTCTTGTTGGGCTATCTGATCTCCCTAGTAGATCCTGAAGATTAAGTTCTTGAACTGTGTCAAAACCTCGATGCTCCTAGATTGGATTTTTCCCTCTTGAGATCACAAAAGTTGTAGAGTCAGACCATTACTAAAAACCCTAGTGAGGCCAAATTTTCATTTTCTAGGAATATGTACATTATTGCAAAACTTTTTGGAACATACACTATTAGCACTCCCAGGGATTAGTACAATTCAATCACTTGATTGTTCATGCGTAGGGTTGCTTTGTCCACTGTTCATTATTTTCAGACATGCTTGAAATCACTTGCTTTCTATTTTGCATGCTTGTTTATCTATCTTGTTACTAAGAATGAATCAATCCGCTACAATCTTCAAATCTAGACAGAAAATTTTGTGAACAATTTGAAACTAAAAATCTAAAAAATTGCAAAATCTGATCTCAAACACCTTTTTGGAGTCAACAGTCATTTTGTAAAGTTAGAAAGTCATACGAATTTTGGCTATTGTTGTTTTAGAACCCCCAGATGGTCGTATGGTATATGATACATTGTCTTACGAGTTTTGTTGCTAGTCAATTGTAAAAAGTCAAAATTCTTGCAATCAACTGTTGTGCGAGTTTGACAACTGTCGTACAATTTTTTCAATTGTCATTTCATGCTATACCCACTGTCGTATGAGCCTGTAGAAAGTCATTTGAGAAATTTTGAGAACTTGCCAGAAAGTTATTAGAACTGTCAAAGACCCAGCTTTTCCAACCTATTTCTAGAGTCTGTCAAGAAAATCACTGTGTCAGGAATAGAGCAGAAACTACTGAGAATCCAATCATTTTTGTAAAGTGGCATTTTAAATCTGATTTAGCCTTTTATTTAATCAATTTGAGTCTTTATCATCTTGTGTCGAAACCTTGTCATAACTATCAATCTTCAATCAATCATCAAAATGGCTAAGTGTTGTGAACTCGTGTCCGCTATCTTTTGGGAATCTACCCATACATCCAGGGCACAGTCTCCTTCATCTATGTCTAATCCAAGCTTCAATCAACCAAACCTTGACAAGGTTGTGTCATTTGATCTTCTTGAATAAGATCTTTCTTTATTTGTCTTCATCATATTCTTTTGCTTCACCCAAGGTTAATGGTGGAAACTTGAGCTTCCTCTCACAAGAAATCTGGAGAAGCATCCCATACCTTACCTATAACCGTTGTCAAGGGTCCAACTCTTGAGCAACTTTGCAATTCTAGTCTTTATGAAGATGACAGTCTTGGCAATTTTGGATTAATATCTAGTTACATTCCTCCTTCATCAACTCACGAAGGTAATAAAAAAACTCCTCCTCAATCTATCCCAGGGAGAACTCCTACCATGTCTCAAGCAGGGACAAACTTTGGCTCTCAAAGAGCTCAATCTCAACATGGTGCAGATCAGGAACCCACACCTGAAGAAATTTCTCAATATCAAAATGATGATAACTTCAAAAGGATGATGAAGCATTTCTTGAAAGAAGATAGAGAAGCATACTTTTTACAATTAGCTCATAAAGGAGCTAAACTTCCTCCCAACTTTAATGTTGAAGATATCATTACGCATGAGGAAGAAACTCCACTCACAGCTATGATGAAATATATGCATGTCATACAAGTCAAACTTAATAACCTTGAGAAAGAAAAGGAACCCAAGGAGTTCTCCATGGAGGCCCTATGTCCTTTTCCATTTGACAAAGACTTGTACATGCCACCATTCCCGAAAAGAGTGGAGATGCCAAAATATGATAAGTATGATGGACACTTTGATCCTCAAGATCATGTCAGATAATTTTGTACACGATCTATGGAGTTCATGCACAAACTAACCTATTTGATGTGTCTTTTTCCTTGATCTTTGGGAGGAGAAGCCATTCATTAGTTCTCTAGATTGCCTTCTATCAAAACTTTTGAGGATTTGATCAAATTGTTCTATCAACAATACTCCTACAACATTCAACATCTAGTCACCATGATTGGTATCTGCAATCTCAAACAATATCTACGAGAACCATTCCTGACATTTCTCAAAAGATGGAGGAAGAAATTCTCTCTATATGCTAGGCCTATCCCAGAAATTGAGAAACTGGAAATCTTCATCAATAATCTTGTCCCAGAGATCAATTACCCTTTACAAATGCAAGATCATACATCTTTTGATAAGATGGTAGACAATGTGATCAAAATTGAAAAGGTACTTGTGAAAAAAGGAGACATCACACTTCAAAAGGACAAGTACGAATCAGGATCCAATTCTAAATATAAGAACAAAAACTGGAACAAGAATAAAGGCATTTTCATCGATGGTGTTGTTGATACCATCCATGCCCCATCAAAGGCACCAAATTTCAATCTAACTATTGGCACCTAAGCCATCAAAGCCTCAGAGAAAAAGGTGTCCAAATCATCTCAAAAGAAGCCAGAATACAAATCTTGGTCTACTGATAATAAAAAAAAATTCAATCCTTTGGGAGAATCTTTGGAATTAGCTATGAGAACTCTACTGGCTAATAACATCATCTCTTTGCCTGAGATCTGACAATTTGATCCTAATCCTAAACCAAAATGGTGGAGAGAGAATGAATTCTGTGATTTCCATCGAGGTAAAGGTCACAAAACCAATAACTTCTTATGCTTGAAACATACTGTTCAAGATCTGATTGATAAGGGAGACATCACAATTGACAATCATAAGAGAAATAATGATCATACAACATTCACAGAACCATTTCCAAAACATGGTCAAGAAGTTTCATCTTCTCAGCCTAATATGGGGGCAAAGGTCAATTATGCTTACCTTGGAAATAATGTTGTTATCAATATGGCTGAACCTTGTCTCTTTGAGCATTGCAATGTCATCACAATTGTGCGAAGAGATAGAGATCATACTTTAGCTAATGCAGTTACTTGATCACAAGCTCAGACACATTTGAATAGACAAATACCAGATTCATCAAATGTCCCTAAGATGCCCTTCAATCTTTCTTCCACTTCCAAATAGAAGGCTACTTCTAAATCTTCCAATCCTAAAGATACGAGGCCAACATCTTATAGCATTGTTCAACAACTCCAACACACTAATGCAAAAATCTCCATGTTTGAGTTGCTTCAGATATCTCCAGCTCATAGAGCTATTCTAGACAAAGCTTTGCTCGGATCCAATGTTCCTGATGACCTTGATTTAGACAAGTTCCAGACTATGGTTGGACATCTTACATCTCCACAGTATATATCCTTTTCAGAGGAAGATGAAAAATCCTTGAGTCACTCGTATAACCAACCCTTGCATATAGAAGTCTTGATCCAAAACTGTAGAGTCAAACGTGTGTTGATAGATGGGGGCACTGGCCTAAACATTTGTTCTTACCGCTTGGTTACACAATTGGGATTTTCAGAATTGTCTATTGATCCTAGAAAGAAAATAACTATAAAAGCCTATGATGAACAATAAAGATCTTCTAAAGGCACCATTGTCTTGCCTATCAAAGTAGGTCTAGTTATCAGAGATACTATATGTCAAGTTTTTGATCTACCTTTGGCTTACAACATTCTTCTAGGGAGACCATGGATACATGAGATGAAGGCTATTCCTTCTACATTTCACCAATGCTTGAAATTTCCTTATGAAGGAGTAGAAGTCACTATTCCAGTAGACATATCCACCACTTGCAATACATTGAAGGAAAGTGTAGATAAACTTGTGCCTAATAATAGAGAATCTTCCATTGAGCCAACAAAGCATCCACATCTAAAATGGAAGACATTGCAAAAGAGGTCAATATCAAAGAAAATGGTATGGGAGAATATACTATAGAGCCAGTCTTATCTTTGACATCTCTCCCTATCTCACCTAAGTCTTATGGAAAATCTTTAAAACAGTCCAAACCAAACTCTAAAGAGCCTCTTGAGGCATATAAAAAGAATTTTGTAGCTGAACAAGTCTCCAAGCAGGAATTTGAAGAGGATGAAGCTGTGCTTGCATGGCTATACAAAGATGAACCTAAATCTCAAGTTGTTCAAACTAGTGATTCTACAGTATCCAAAATCCCTTCTAAGGCATATGTTCTAGGAGATAAACTGATAGCTAAGATGGGATATTCAGGTAAAGGACCTCTAGGAGTTAGAGGAGAAGGTCTTATAACACCTATTTCACATACTAGTAGGGAAAAAAAAGATACTATGGGCTTAGGCATTAAAAATAAACCCTTCCACCTCAAAGGTAATTGTTCCCATGTCATAGAGCATATCACACCAAGGGAACCCCTTCTTAAGAAGGAAGAAACTAAACCATCAGATAGTGATTCAAACAGCTCAGAACTTATTCCCTATGAGAATTTGCCTAAAGAAATCAAGAACCTTCTCGATGCTGAACATGATCCAATAAAAAGAATTAATGTAGTAAAAACATAGGAACTTACTATAGATCAAGAGATAGTTGCAACACAAGAACCAACTAATCTCAAAGACAATCAAATAGACAAAGAGGAAGGTGGTAGTTATTCTAAGACAGATTCTCATGAGTATGAATTCAAATCAGAATCTAAGGGTAAGCCTTCTTGGGGTATTCATCCGGACTTTACTCATGTTCTTAGATTTCCTAGAGGCATAGATGAAGAATCTAATGACTATGAATGGGGAGCCATTCTAGAAGAAGATGAGTTTATTATAGAGAAACATGTTGATGTTATTCACCAATATGCACCTAAACCCAATGTAAGTCTAGAGAGAAATGATGAACTTATCGAGTCTGGTCCACCTATGGCTGAATTGGATTCCCACAATGACATTGATCCTATTCATGAATTGAATGTCTTAAGATGTAATATCACCTTTGAACTTGAGCATCAGGTTAGGACCAATGATGATAGATCCATGTCCATAAACACTATCTCCCAATCTTTCCCCATTTTGACTATCCAACATCCTGAACTTCTTGATCAAACCTCCACAAATCCGAGCCATGGTATTTATACCTTCCCAAATGACTATGCCCTTTCTTGCTACCTCAATGTAGTTGAGCCTATGAGGACTTCCATCAGTGAACTGAGCGTTAGCATAATGGAGTCAAACATCAAGTATCTTAGTCAGAAAAATAAGAATAAGAATAAAAAGAAAAGGAGTTCTGAGGGTGAAAACCACTTTGTGGCAGTCTCAAAACCTACAAAAGTAAAAATAAAAGACATATCCAAAGGTGAAAACCTCTTTGAGGCACCTAAGGATGAGATATTTGATGTCCTTCTGAGTCATTTACATGATAGATCTCCAGTTCTAATTGAGCCTACTCAATCTATCAATTTGGGAACAACAGAAGAACCAAAGTTGATTCATGTAGCACAATCTTTATCAGAAGAAGAGAAGCAAAAATTTACAACATTCCTAACAGAGAAGAAGATGAACTTTGCATGGAAATATTTAGACATGCTAGGGTTGGATCCTAATCTTATAATGCATCATTTATCTATAGCTCCAAATGTCAAACCTGTTAAGCAAAAATTGAGAAAGATGCATCCTCATGTTGCACTCTTGGTAAAAGTTGAATTAGAGAAGCTCCTGAAAGCCATATTCATCTGAGTTATTGACTATGTAGAGTGGATCTCTAATATTGTACCTATTTCAAAACTAGATAAATCAATCAGAGTGTGCACAAACTTTAGAGATGTAAACAGAGCATGCCCTAAGGATGATTTTTCATTACCTAACATTGATATGATAGTGGACATGACTACGGGCTTTGAGATGTATTCTTTAATGGATGGTTTTTCTAGGTATAATCAAATAAAAATTGCTCTAGAGGATCAAGAGAAAACTGCTTTCACATGTGCATGGGGCACCTTCTGTTGGAATGTCATGCCATTTGGGCTTAAAAATGCTAGTGCTACATATCAAAGAGCCATGACATCTATTTTTCATGACATGATGCATAGGACTATGGAAGATTATGTTGATAATACTTTAGCAAAATCTATGATTCGAGCTGAACATCTAAATGAATTGAGCAAGATACTAGATAGAATGGAAAAATTTAGTCTTAAACTAAATCCTAAGAAGTGTGCTTTTGGTGTCACTTCTAGAAAGCTCTTAGGATACATAGTTTCAAAGAAGGGCACTGAAGTTGATCCAGCTAAAGTAAAGGCTATCATGGAAATGCAACCTCCAAAGAATATTAGTCAAATGAGGATATTGCAAGGAAGAGTTCAATCTATTAGAAGATTTATATCACAGTTAGCAGACATATCACAACCTTTTACAAAAACATTACATAAAGGTGTGACATTTTCTTGGAATGAAGAATGTGAGAACAAATTTAACCATATCAAGAAGTATCTATCAAATCCTCCTATCTTGATGTCCCATTCCAAGGAAGCCTTTGATCTTATATGTCTCCGCTACATATACATCACTAGGGGCATTTCTTGCACAACATGATGACAACAAAAAGGAAAGAGATACATACTATATCAGTAGAACGTTGGTTGCATATGAGAAGAACTATTCAATGATTGAGAAAGCTTGTCTAGATGTGATCTTTGCATCACAGAATCTGAGACATTACATGTTAGCTCATACCACACATTTGGTAGCTAAAATTGATCCACTCAAGTACCTACTAAGAAAAGTTTCCCTCACAGGTAGATTACCTAAATGGGTCATGCTCTTAAGTGAATTTGACATTGAATATGTGGAAAGAAAAGCTATCAAAGGACAGGTTATTGCTGATCAATTAGCAGATGCACCTATGATTGATGATACACCAATGCAAATGGAATTTCTAGATTCCTCTATCATGACTCTTTCTTCTAGAGAATGGAAGTTATTCTTTGATGTCTCCTATACACAGAATGGATCAGGAGCAGGCATATTGTTCATAACGCCTTAAGGATATGCAATCCCAAAAGAATTTAGATTAAAGTTCCCTTGCACAAACAATATTGTAGAATACGAAGCCCTTTTGAATGGTATGAAAATAGAAAGTGAATGGAGAGTAATAGAGCTATACATTCATGGAGACTCACAACTTGTAATCCATCAAGTCAATGATGTGTACCAAACTAAAGATGAAAAGCTCATTCCTTACAAGAGAATGGTAGATGATCTAAAGAAGTATTTCATATCTATCACATTTGAACAAATACCTAGAATAGAGAATAAGGTTGCCGATGTAATGGCAACATTATCTACTTTATTACAGTAGCCTGAACACGAGCTATGCTATGAGTTCCTAGTGGAAGCACTATCTTATCATGCATATGATTCCCCTAAAACCCGCATGATCTACACTATTGTTGGTCATGATTCATCCAGATACAAAAACCTATTTTCCTATCTCCAAGACCAAATCATTCCTGATACCTTCAACCATCATGAAAAGAGATACCTTATTCGTAATGCCTCCCGATATGTCATCATTGGTCATGATTTGTACAAACGAGGTCTAGATGGTATGCTACTTAGATGTTTAGAATGGGAAGAGTCTCAATGTGTGTTAGAGGAAGTCCATGATGGTATTTGTGGGTCACACTCGAACGGTTTAACACTAACTCAAAAAATTATTAGGGCTGGGTACTATTGGCCTGAAATGGAGAAAGAGTCTATCAAGTTTGCTAAGAACTATCAAAAGTGCCAAGTGCATGGAAACTTAATTCATGCTCTAGGGAGAGATCTAATTCCCTTTACTACGCAATGGCCTTTTCACTAATGGGCATTTGATCTTATAGGAGCTATACATCCTCATTCTTCTAATGGACATACCCATATAATCACAACTATAAATTATTTTACAAAATGGGTAGAAGCAGTTCCTTTGACACAAGCAAATGGAAAACAAATATCTATGTTCATATTGAACTATGTCATATGCAGATATGGGATACCTCATTCCATAATCATAGATAATGGTGGACAATTTAAGAACAAAGAATTGGATGATTTATGTGCCAAATTCAAGATTACACAATATTGGTCATCTATCTACTATCCTCAAGGGAATGGTCAAGCAAAGGCATCTAATAAGAATCTATTGAAAATCTTGCACCGTACAGTTAATAAAATAGGAAGAGACTGGCATCTCATGATCAATCCAGCTCTTTGGGCCTACAGAACAAGTATGAGAATGCCCACTAGGGCTACTCCTTTCACTTTAGTTTATGGGTCTGAAACGGTACTGCCTATTGAGGTTGAAATCCCATCACTAAGAATCAGAATGCATGGTCTAGTAACTGATGATGACTATAGAGTGTCTAGGTTGCGAGAACTTGAACTACTAGATGAGTGTAGACAAGCAACGTATAATCATCTTAGAGTATATTAGAAGAGAATGTCTAGAGGTTACAACAAGAAAGTCAGACACAGATAATTTCAGGTTGGTGATCTAGTCTTGAGAGAGAATCCTAAAAATCGATCACATCAAGAACACAAGGGGAAGTTTGAACCCAATTGGCTGGGTCCCTTTGTAATCATTTCTAGTTTTGGCTCTCGTGCCTATCAAATCTCAATGACTGAAGGAGAATAGCTCTGAGAACCAATCAACGTTCTCCATCTGAAAAATTTCTATGCCTAAGGCATTCAGTGTATGGTAAAATGTCTTGAAAAAAATCTTAAAAATTGGAAAAAGTCTTGAAAAAATGAACATCTTGATGAAAACCTAGCAATAGGTACCTTGATGATTCACAAAAAAAAAAAAAAATATCAAAAGTACAAAAAAATAAAATTTGGAAATATCAAAAATACAAAAAAAAAGAAAAAAAGAAAAAGTGCCTTGATGAAAACTTGGAAATAGGCGCCTTGGTAGCAAAAATAGAATTTCTGCCAAGATGGTGAAAACCTGGCAAATGGGCACCACTTGTTTCAAAATGCTCCATCTATCAGCACAATCTTGGTCTTTCCCAACTTTCAGTCTTGCTTTAGTTTGTACATATCTCCCAGTTTGTTTTCAATAAGTCAGTTTGTACACCAATTAGCTCAAGCGTCTATATCCTATCAATAATAAAACTTGGGGGCAATCAATGTCATATCTTATGGTCTCCAATGTATCTTAGACATGTCATATCCAGTCAAGGTCCTTTGAAGCTTCATCTGAGTCAGTCAGTCTATCTTGTCTCCAGAAAGGATTTTGCATTTACAACAACGCAATCAAACATCAAACACAAACTGAAAACAATCTATGCTTTTCCATGCTTTTATCTCCTTGTATGCTTAATGATTCGCATTGAGATTTTTTCATATTATGTCCTTTCAAGCTCTTCGATGATGTCCTTTATAGGATTTAGAGAGTGATGACTGGGGGCATAATCTTTTCTTTGTCTTCTTCTTGTATGTGAAAATCTAACAACTTTGGAAATTCTGGATTGAAATGGTGTCCGACTAAAAGAGCCTCTATCTCAAATTGGATGGCCATGCGTACCTCGACCATTGATACCCAAAAAATCCAAGGAAGTTTGATCTAACTATTGTCTTTTTGAGTGAGTTCTTTCTCCTATTGTGAAACATGATCTTACCTAAGGATGTGAATGATAAAGGGTCACTACGGGTAATTCACATTGGATTTAGAATAATCTCTTGACTGCTTGATGTGTTTGTAATGTAAGGCATATTCAGGTCATCATGACATTTATGTTTTGATGCTTATACAAATTGCTATATCAAAATGGACATGATATTCAGGTCATCCTGGCATTTGTGCCTTGGTACTTATATCTAATCCGACATTTTGAAAACAAAATCAATATTCATATATCCATGGTTGCCTAATCAGTGGGTGTTGTATTGATTCCTGCGCATACAAATCGATATTCATATGTCTATGATTTCATAACTAGTGGTCATTGTATTGATTTATCTAGTTACCTAAAAATTCAATGATGAGAATGACCGACACATGATCAGTGACCAGGTCCTAGGTCTTAGGTTGCATTTCATATTGCATGTTTCTTTGCATCTTGCATGTTTGCATGATCTCACAATGGTTGGATAAAATTTAATGCTTAAATGATTCTTCAATCACATCTTCAAATCTAATAAGAGTCAAATCTCACATGAAGGTTCCTCCAACGAAACAGTAAGTAGAATCCTTTTTTGGGATCAAAATCAAAATCTGAGATCATTTATATTATTCACTACTTGCATAATCAACCTTCAATCATCAAAGAAATCCAGTATTCAACTTAACTGATTATCTTACATCAAACTATCAAAATTTCAACTTGGTCAACTCATGGTCAAACCTAGTCAAACTTGGTCTTCTGGACCTCTAAATGATGTAGAATGCATTCTCGAACGTATTTAACCACTTCTTAAATCAATTAACATGCTTCTAAACTATCAACACTGACTTTTCTTGTTAGATTTCAATTTTAATCCCGAAGGGGGTATGGTATTGCATATCATTCAAAGTCTGTAATCTAAATTTTGAAATCATATCTTGCCTCAGTAATCAAGACAACAACCACATCTAGTTGTTGATTCATCAAAAAGACCTCATCACTTAGGGCAAATCAATCATCGCTCGGGGCATATCAGATTCATCAAGATCCATATCAATCTGGCATTCTCTTAATCTTGTAAATTGTATCAGTTTTTGTAACTATCGGTTCAACTATGTTATTTCCTTGGTTCTTCAGAAATTGAAGGGTTCAGATGTGATACCAATGTGATTCTTATCAACAATCGGGTCTGGAATCGGTCACTCACTTCTTCGCAATCATAAGGTTCAGAATCAAGTGTTTTGACACTTTTTCACAATCATCGGTTCATTGCTGTTATAGTTAACATTATCTTTGGTCATTCAGGACCTATTATCTCCATATCAACTCCAATAAGCTTCTGTCTCATATCTTCATATTAGTTTCAAACAATCAGTTTCAACATCATACACAGACTGTCTTTGAACCACTGCGCTTCGCAGAGCAATTCAAAGAGGGGCAAAATGTAATACCCCAAAAATGGGCTATAAGCTCATTAATCTCCTATATCGACACATCGAATGAAATTGACATCAAAGTCCTAACCTAAGGCACATCTAAACATCATCGAATCCTAATTGATTATCTCAAATTCTGCATCGGGGAATATTCCTAGTAATATTCATATTTATCCTAATTATCTTTAATTTAATGATTATTTGGCAATAAATCTTATTTATCCTAAAGTTTGATTAATTGAATATTCTAGATATTTAATTAATTAGATTTAATACTACCACTTAATTATTTAATTGGATTTAATAATATTTATTTCTAGATTGTATTATTTTATTTTGACAATAAATCAAATATCCTATGACTAATTGATTAAATTCTTATTTAATTAATTAATGTCAATTGTCAAATTTAATAATATAGTTTTTGAATAAAAGTTTGATTTAATAAAATCCATAAATCAATTGTTTTATTTTTAAAATCAGTTAAGTTGAGGATAAATCACTTTATTTATTTATTTAATTCATAATTAATTGTGCACATCCAAAAAGCAGTTGAACTCCAAATTAGAAAATCAATTCAAGTTGTTTTAAAAATAAACTCAACTCTCTTTTGAGTTAAAAGCTGATCTCAACTTCTGATTTAAATCAAAAAGCTATTTTTGCATGATTTTTTGTGAGTTAACTATCTTTAATTCCTTTGTTGACTCAAAAATCAACTAGAGTGATTTATGGCTTTTTCCATGCATCCCCAAAGCCCTAGGTTTCTATAAAATCAAGGCTTAGCTCTTCACAAATCATCTCAGAATTTGCAAACTTATGCTGGCGAATTGGTATCTGAAGAATCTTGCGAATCAACCACATTTGTGAGATCAATTTTGTTTTTCATATCAATTCTTAGAATCATTGCATATCATTTTTTCATTATAGATTAGATTTCATATCATTTTTCATCATAATTGCATAGAAAAACCAAAAATATAGATTAATTTACATTCATTTCATATCTAGATTTTGCATTCCAATCCTTCATTTAGGTGTCATCAAGGTCACTAATCTGGGTCCAATCTGAGAATACATACTCGCATCTATTAGAAGGCAGTAAATCACCTGGTTAGATTAGTTTTCATTTCATTGCTTGATTTCAATTTTAGCTAACCTCTAATGTTTTACTGAAGTGTTGTGTCTACAGCTAGGTACAAAATTCACACACACACCTACAACTATATTTCATAATTCCTCCTTTGAAGTCATAAGTTAGTTTAACTATTGGACAATGAGCTGATAGGAGTTTCAAATAGATTTGAATAAAAACTAAGAGTATTGAATTTTATCATGCAATGTTATTGTAGTCATTGCATGCTTGCTATTGTTGTGCACCATATATTGTTTTATACACTGTTTATTTCATTGAGACTGTGAGTTATTGTAGTTGACTGTATACTTTTGGGGTCTGATCTATAGTAGTTGTTTCTTTTTTCTTTGAATCATTGTTTAAAATTACTTTTGATGCAATATTTGTGTGAAGAACAAGAACAAAATAGTGAATGAGTGTATTTGATAAAGATAAACATGACACATTTTGCTGGGCTGATTGGGTTGGCCTGGTACCATTTACATGGCCTGGCCAGATATTAAATAGTGACCTCGTGAACAATGCTAGTATTAAACAGTGAGCTCATGAACAATGTATGATGCCCTAGCTCGCAACCCGTGAGCCATCAAGACATTTCCTCATGAAATGATCATAAACGGGGAGTACCACATAGTGAATATCAACAACAAAACAAATAAAGAGAGGTCAAACACTTCACACAATGCCTTGAAGGTAATAGAAATGATGCCCTAGCTCTCAAAGCTCGCAGGTCATCAAGCATTCTAAATGAAAAGATGTAAACAATGCCAGTTTAAACAATGAGCTCATGAACAATGTATCATGCCCTAGCTTGCAGCTCATGAGTCATCAAGACATTTCCTTGTGAAATGATCATAAATGGGGAGTACGCACATAGTGAATATCAATAGAAAAACAAATAAAGAGAGATCAAACACTTCACACAATGCCTTGAAGGTAATAGCAATGATGCCCTAGCTCTCAAAGCTTGCAGGTCATCAAGCATTCCAAATGAAAATATGTAAACAATGCCCGTATTAAACAATGAGCTCTTGAACAATGTATCATGCTCTAGCTTGCAGCCCGCGAGCCATCAAGACATTTCCTCGTGAAATGATCATAAATGGGGAGTACGCACATAGTGAATATCAATAATAAAACAAATAAAGAGAGATCAAACACTTCACACAATGCCTTGAAGGTAATAGCAATGATGCCCTAGCTCTCAAAGGTCGCGGGTCATCAAGCATTCCAAATGCTAAGATGTAAACAATGCCACTATTAACAATGCTAAGATGTAAACAATGCCACTGAAATTGATTTAACAAGAAGAGAAAGATTGAATGCCTAACTCAAGTTCCAATTCCCTCTTCCCACATGGTGTCGGCCTCTTCGCGCATGCCAAACTCGAATGCCCTCTTCGCACCACACAAAAGTGCAATGTCATCTTCGCGGCAGCTCTTCGAATTCACAAATTACAAATGACACTTTCTTTTTCTTTTTCTTTTTGTTTATAACCAAATGGGTGTCACAATTATGACGATAGTGTTGCTATTATGACATCATCAGGGGCACTTGCAAAAAAAAACACAAATTGTAGTGGCGTCACAAATTGGCTTCGAAATTTGACCCCAGATTTTGTAGTGCATGTGCAAAGCAGCTAATGCCACCACCAGTGTTGAAGCTGAGAAAAGTTAATTGGTTATTTAGTCTTTGACAAAGTAGCTCCAAGAAGTTTAGGGTGTTAGTTTTATTTTTCCAAATATAGAATTTTTAGTTACGAAACTAATTATGCCTTGCATGGCTATAAATTAATTTTTGAAGGACCTTGCAAGGGTCGGTTCTCTGGTAACAGAAATTTAATAGTTTAATATTTACTGCACAGACTTTCGATGAATGGTTTTGTTTTGGAATTGAAACATATGATATAGTATGAATTGATATATATAGCAGATAATAGTATCTTTCTCAGATCATTTGGTCTGGTTACTACATGTATGTTGGTTTCAGTTGGAATTAATTTCATGTTGCTGTAATATGTGTGTATGCTTCAAGATCATCTCTCCATTCTTCATTTTTTATTTCAGTACATGTTGAATCGATCTTCCTGAGAGTGTTTCTTTTGCAATCTTAGTCAGTTGGCTTAGATGTGTGTGGATCTTTCTCAGAACTTGAATTTTAAGTAGTCATTTTATATGAGAATTGAAAAGCCTTTTGTACTTTCAGGTCAAAAGTATACATCTTTTTACTATTTTCCATTCTTTTCAAATAAATGGATTGTCAAGAATTGATCTTTTTATAAGGTAGCTACTCCTTCAATCGCAGAGAGTTTAGTCGTGAGTGACTAGCTCAACTGTTGTATGAGTTTTCCCTTCATTTTGGGCAAGAGTGTTAGCAGATTGATATAATTTTAGTAAGAAGGAAAATCTGTATACCAACACCTTTCAAATTCATTTGTTCTTATTCATCAAAATAGTTTTCATGATGAATTAATATTTAATGACTTTGTCATATTCTAAATGAGACTGTGTCATAAATCACTAATATTAAATTAATTTTTATTTATACTACAATGGTATTTCTATTTTATTTGTACTATCTTCATAATCTTTAATTTCTCAATAACTTGTTATATTTTAACATTTTCAATATCTCCATCAAATTAGTAACCTGATCCATATTATATCATGTAAAAATGACTATATCACATCTAAAATCAAATGAAATCATATATAAAAGAAATATTTATCATCTTTGTGAATTTTCTTAAATGACTATATCATTTGTTCATACATCAAAATCAAAGGAAAAGAAACATTTAATATCTTTATTTTTTAAATTATTGATTAATGAGAGGGAAACACTGAACCATCCAAAAATGTCACCTTACTTTGTTTTGAGCACAATTTTCTTATAATTTCATAGTAAAGTGTTTGATGTATACAAATTACATTTATAATATTTTTTTATTTTTATTTACTATCTTCTATGATAACATTTTAAGGATTTTAATTAAATTAAATTAAGTACATTTTTATTTACTATCTTCTATGTATTTTTTTTACCATCTTCTAAATTAAATTAATTTTAAGAAGTTCCACTAACACAGAGATTTGGTGTGTCAATTCTTTAACTTTTGACCTCTTGTAGATCTATATAGTTGGATCTTAGAAACTTGGAAGCAATTATGACGGGTATAATCAAGCTTTGCCCTTGCACTAAAGGATTTTTTATTATCTCTTTTTCCTCATTTGAGGATAAAAATTTGTTACTTAGTCAACATTGGGCTTGGGGGGAACATTTTCTCTCTATCAAGTCCTCATCTCCTTCCTTTAACCCCCTCTTAGAACCACCTTATGTGTGCCTTGTTTGGATTAGACTCTTGAATCTCCCCCTTTAGTTTTGGGAGGATACCTATTTTGAGGCCATTTGAAACTTGATTGACCATTTTCTAAATTTTGATGATTCTACTTCGTATTTAAGGCATTCCACCTTTTCTCACATTTTGGTCGATGTCAACATCTTCAAACCCCTTCATGGTGATGTGGATTTAATTGTTGGGGATAGGCTTTGGATGTAATTTCTATATTATGAGGGTCTCCCCTTTAGATGTCATCATCTCTTCGCAATTGGCCACTTAGCTTTTGGTTTCTCTCTTTTATGTGGAAAAGGTTCTGCCACTTGGTGGAAGAATGCCAATGAAAACCACTTGACTATCAAGTTTCCTTCCTCTTTAGATGATAATTCCTTCTTGAATTTTGATGTGCACCTTGAAGCTGACATGGCCTTGGTGTGTCTTGTTTCTTCTATTAGGTTTCCTCCTGCTTCATCTTTAATTTTTCCAACTACAGAGATTCTAGCTACATACTTGACTCCTTGTTGTTCTGATGAATTTCTCAGACCATTCTTCTCATTTGGTTGACACCTATCTCCCAATCGGATCTCTCACTATCCTTCCTATGGTTCTGTATCATCTTAAAATGGATACACTCATAATTTAAGACCTTTTAGCTCCTTCCCTTTATCGAATTATGGACCATGAATGGATTCATGCTCGATCCCCCTTTTCTCTTATTCTATCCCATATCTTCCATTTCAACTCTGCAGTCTTTGAGACCTCGAGGATGGCTCCATGTGGGCCAACCCTAGAATAGGTCAACCAAGTTGACCTATTCTAGAATAGGTCAACCAGGTTGACCTACTATGGAACAGGTTGACCAGGTTGACCTATTCCTTGGGGATTTTAAATCTTGGGGCTAGTGTTGTATCAGGGAATACAATTGCAAAATTGGGTGACCTCGTTGGCTTGCTTTGTTTTCCCACCTAAAAACTAGTATAAAAGTAAGCCTAGGAACCTCATTTTTACATCCAGATTATCCATTAACATAAATGAACATCCATTTAACTTTCATTAGAGATCCATTATCATCCAACAATCACATGAGAAAGTTTAAGCATTCAAGATTCAATGATCCTTTGTGAGCATTTCCTCTTCAAGATATAGCATTTTGTTGCCCATCAAGAGAGGAGATCTACATTTGAGGCATTCATCATCTTCTTCATTGATACATGTTTACATCCATGGCTCCATGATGTGGTTTTTGGTAGATCCATTGTATTTGTGGAGATTTCCTATATCTACCATTGCAAATTCAACATCTACAACATACAAGCATTACAAAATCCTTATTGACAAGGGTTTCTACAAGAAAGGTGAATACTTGCATTTTTCTTGTTTCTTTTACATATTTACATTTTAATTTCAAGGTTGATTTTTCAATCTATGGCTTGACCAAGGCAAGCCCTCATCCACCCAAACCCCAAAACAAGCTTTTCTATTTGCATGAGTAGGATATCATAATTACAACCACAGATCTGGAAACTACTTGCCGAGAAATTTTTGAAGAAGTTAGGTCTACTTTGCTACAATGTCTTGGGAACACGGTTACTTTGTGGAAATTTTTTTGGAACATGTTGCACTAGGTTGACTTGTTCCTGGAGGTCTGAGAAAAATAGCATTTTCTAGGTTTTCTATTGAAATCATGAATCTGCAGTTGGAAGTTCTGTCACATGTTCAGATATATAGTTTTTAGAACTAAAAGGCATATTCCTCTACATATTCTAAGATGAGTACTCTATCATACATTTCATTTCTTAGTCTAGACCTATTTTCATATCTTAATTGGGTTGATTGCATACACTTAGCATCTAGATCTATCTTACTTTTCTCATTAAATCAATTGGTTCATTTTCACATTTGCATTTATACATCTTTAATCAAATCCTACATTACATGAAAGAGGACTTGCTTGTGTACTTCCTTGATATAATTTAGGTTTAGCATTGGCATCCCTTCATTTTCTTGGGTTTTTTCTAATCTAACTTGGATTATATTGAGAGTTATGTTTGGAAGCCCCTCTTTCTCTTGTATTTTGAGTGTTAGTGTTGGAATGGTTAATTAATGAACTCATCTCACATAGTTTATATTGTTAGATTCATTAGTACCCATTTCACCCTTAAACATTTTGGCAAACCCGATGTGTTACAACTTCCTTTTGATCTTGGTGCATTATCTTGTGTGATCACCTCCACTAAACATTTTGGTGAACCCAATGTCCCCCTTTCCTTAGTGATTTTGGAGTTAGATTTAGCTATATTTGTGTGGTTAGATCTTTCTTTTTATTCTCTTTATTACATTGATAATTGTTTGGATAGATCTCATTAGAGTTTCCTTTTGTGATCTCCTCTTTTATGAGCTTTATTACACTAAGTCCAACCTCTATCATTATCATTAGGAGAAACCATAGACTCATGGGCTCTTTTGATCATGATTCCTCTTTTCTTCCTAGGACCCATGATGATACTAATATTTTCCCTCAAGATTCCAATTCTATCATGGAGCATAACTCTTCTCACTATTTCCATGATGAAGATGAAGTATTAAGAGTTCCTCCTTCCCAAGTTGATAAGCTCTCTCATGAGATTGATAAATTGGAAAATTGTCTTGTGCAAGAGAAAACAAATCCCAATAGTGTTTTAGCTATTGAGGCTATTAAGAAGATCATCACTCATGATGATAATAACATCTCCATTTTTTGTGGTATATCACACTTTATTAACACTCATGCTAATCCTTTGACGGAATGTGCTCAAGAGTTAGCATACATTCCTCCTTCCACAATAGTTGAACCATCTATTCCTATTTCCACTACTATTCCTAGCATTCCTACCTATGCACCACCTCTCATGACAACTTCTACACAAGTCTCTAATCCTCCAAGTTTTGGTCTTCCCAACCCTTCACTTCCTACAAGTGTTCCTCCCACCTTTATACCCTCTTCATTACCTTCATAAAATGTTGTTCCTTTCACATATTCTAATACTCTTCCCATTCCTTCTAATCATCCATCAATGTCCTTACATTGTCCTTCCCCCTCCTATAACTTTTCTAGTACATACAACATGTCTATGCATACTATTGCATCTTCTAATCCTACCATTAGTAGCTTGGTTCAAACTGTCACTGCTTTGCAACAATAAGTGGCTCAATTCACTCAATCTAAGTACAACATCCCTACATGTGAAATTTCTAATCCCCTTTCCTTAGATATCATCTATGTTGTTATCCTACAACATATTGATTTACCTCATCTTAATACTTATAATGGTAAGGGTGATCATGTGATTCATGTTAGGACTTTCCAAACTATATGTAGTGATTTTTCTCATGACTATAGGCTCATGGATAATTTTTTTACATGTACTTTTAGAGATAAAGATTTGGAATGATATTTCTCTTTACTTCCTTATTCCATTATTTCCTTTCAAATGATCTCTAATACTTTCATTCAACAATTATACAATAATATTGGTCCTCAGATTTCTTTGACTGATTTAATACATTATAAGAAAAGTGTTAAATAAAAAGTTAGTGACTTTGTTGGTAGATTCAAACACTTGTATGCTCAAATTTCTTATCTTATGCCTGATCATGATATTAAATGTATTTTTATTTATAATTTTCAAAAAAGACATTAGAGATAAGATTATCCTTAGTGAGTATACTTAATTTTCACACCTTTGTGTACTGCTTCACCATTATTAGTTACAAGTGAGCCAACTTGAGAGCTCTACTCCAATGCTTCATGTTACTATTTATAAGAGTGATGTTGTTGTTCATCAAAACAAGTTCTCTAAGCCTAACAACTACATCAAGATTCACAAGTCAATGAACATAGTTGATGATCAAGTGGCTACTACATCCAAAGGTATCACTACTTTTTCTTTTGTGTACCATCCTAATCATAAGTACACTCCTTTATCTGAACCTTTATCCATGGTGATGATGAATTTGATTAATGCTAATATTCTTAAACTTCCTCCTATCCATCATATTAACACTAGAAAATCAATGCCTAAGTCATTTGATCAGAATACTTTTTGTCAATACCATTGTCAACCTGGTCATGATACTCAAAAGTGTTATGCTTTGAAGAATTCTATTCAAGATCTTATTGATTCCAATGCTATATCTATTTATGTTGAGGTTAATAGTACAAATAAATCTGTAGCACCTCCTAATCAGAATTTGCAAATTTACACAAACTCTTTACCTTCACATTCAACAAATGTCATTAATCCACCTTCTTCTCCTATTAAAAACAATAGTTATGATGACAAGGTAGAAGAAGATAATAATGTGGTTAATCATGTTGAGTCTCAACCTCAACTTTTGATTTTACCTTCGCACGAACCTAAATATTCACCTCCTATCACCTTTGATCATTTAGATATGTCTAAAGAACCTAATGGTCCTCTTTAAATTACTGCTAGGGTTGCTCATATCCCTTCTTGTGATGTTTTGATTGATCCCTCTTCCTCTATGAATGTTATCACTGAAGAACATCTTTTTAATAAAGGATTGCATAAACTTACGATACATATAGTATTTGGATTCAAACTTGTAATGGTTTTCTTTATTGTTCTCAAGGTTCTATCAATCTTCCTATGACCCTTTCTGGTAAGGTTGTTCATACTACCTTTGTTTTCATTCTACTTCTGATCAGTTTCAATTTAAGCTTGGTATTTTGTGGCTCTCTTCCATGAAAGCTATAGCCTCTCCTTTTCATAAGTGCATAAAATTTTCTCATAAAGGAGAAGCTGTCACCATTAATCATTCTCTTTATAAACCCTTGTGTCCTCAAGATTGTGCTAAGATAGATTTCTTTTGGCCATCTCTCCCTCAAAAAATACCTAATTGATGCAAGGAGACTAATGGATGGGGCCAAAGGCACACCCAACTACCAACCACCCCGTGGAATCAACAGTTGGAAGAAACAACACAAGATAGGGAGAGAGAGAATACAAAGAACTCATATATTATTCATCAATGAAAAAATTCATACACGTCAGGCTATAAGGACTTCCCAGTTACATTCAATACATTCAAAATTCAATTACATATAGTTCTCATACATGTGAGGATCTTCCAACCATTAGATTCTATCTTCTATCCAAAAACTCCTACCAAAACTAACTGCCTCAGATCTACAACATATTATCATATCTACACAAGAAGGCCATTGAAATAGATTGACTTTAAAGATCCATCAGATCCAACAATGGAGGAAGGGACGACCCTAATTTAGGTCCACACACTTTTGTTGTGATAGACCTAAATCTAGGTCATCCCTTCCTCCATTGTTGGATCTGATGGATCGTTAGAGCTGATCTATTTCAATGGCCTTCTTGTATAGATATGATAGTATGTTGTAGATGCGAGGCAATTAGTTTTGGTAGGAGTTTTTGGAAAGAAGATTGAATCTAATGGTTGGAAGATACTCACATGTATGAGGAATTCTTGTTGTTGAATTCTAATTGTATTGGTCATAAATGCGAAGGCCTTACAACCCATAATGTATGAGGTTTTTCATTGATGAATAATATATGAGTTCTCAACATTCTCTCTCTCACTGTCTTGTGTTGTTGTTTCTAAGTGTTGATTCCATAGGGTGGTTGGTAGTTGGGTGTGCCTTTGGACCCATCCATTAGTCTCCTTTCCTTAGGTGGTATCAGAGAAAAGTTAGATCTGTTCCTTCTTGTAAGCCCTAGCTGATATTTTTTTGTAGGGTGGAAAATTACAATCTGACCTGTAATTACAAAGGGTTTCAATATGATTCATGGGAGGCAATATGTAGGTCCTGGCTTGGTAGATATGCTAAGACAAATTTTTGCTAGGTTAGAAGCTATTGAGACAGCCCACCATCAAGGAAGATATCTTGATGATCTTAGTGATGAAGAAGCCGAAGATGAACAAGGTGAAGAAGAACCCGCACCTATGATGGATCAAGGTGAAGAAATAATTTTGAAGGCATTGAACAATTTGAAGGTTAAAATGTATTTCAATCCTCCTAAATACAATGGAAGAATGGTTTCAGATGAGTTGATGGATTGGATAACCGAGATGGAAAAATATTTTGAATGTGAAAATGTTTCAGAGGTTCAAAGAAGGTGAAAATTGCAAGTACAAAATTGAAAGGTCATGCATCCTTATGGTGAGAACATCTACAATTGGACATAAAGAGGAAAGGCAAAGACAAAATCAAGATATGGAATAAGATGGTGAATAAATTGAAAGGAAAGTTTCTACTTTGTGATTATCAGATTAACCTAGTTAGGAGAATGCAAAGTTTGAGGCAGAAAGATAGCTTGGTAAAAGATTATCCTGAGGAATTCTATAGATTAGACATAAGATCTGGACATATTGAGGATGCGGTACTAGAAAGAATTGTTAGGTACTTGAATGGGTTGAGAGTTTCTATTCAAGATTAAATTAGTTTGGTTAAGTTGGAAAGTATTGAAGAATCTTATCATTTTTCCATGAAAACTAAGGAGAAATTGAACAAAAGACATGAGAAAAGACAAAGAGGAAGATCTTATGGTGAAAATAGTAGATCGGATCAAGACAAAACAAATTAGGATAAAGGGAAGACCAAGTGGAAAGGTGAAAGTTCTTCTAGATGAAGAGGCAGTAACTACCAAGGTGGTTATGGAAGAGGTGGATTCTGAGGAACTTTTTACAATTGTGGAGGAGAAGGACATAGGTTATTTGAGTGTACACATGCAAGCAAGAAAGTCAGTAGCAGTAGAAATTTCTTGGTGCAAGAAGACTCATCGAATAAGCTAGATAAGAAAAGTAACTTGATGGTCACAAAAGCATTATGGAGTGAAAGTAATAAGGAAGATCTGGTAAGGAAAATTTTTTTCTAAACTAGATGCAAATTTTTTGATAAAGTGTGGAAGGTAATCATTGATAGTGAAAGCTCAGATAATCTGGCATCTGAGGAAATGGTTGCAAAGTTATAGTTGGAAAGGTTGAAACACCTAAAGCCCTATCAAATTTCATGGATCAAGGATGAACATGCACTATTGGTAAGTGAACAATGTTATGTGAATTTGAAAATTGGAAAGTACTATGATAAGATGTTGTGTGATATCATGCCTATGCATTGTTTTCATATTTTGTTGGGTAGACCTTGGAAATATGATAAAGATGGTATATATGATGGGAGATTGCATAAATATACTATTTGGTCTAATGGGAGATGATAAATCTTGTTACCTTTGATTGAAAAACCCATTGATAATGTTTTTACATTTGTGAAAGTTTGTTTGATGGAAGGAAGAAAGTTTGTTAAGGATTTGAAGAAGAATGATGTATGTTTTGTTGTGATTCCTAAGAAACCAACTGAGAAAATAGTAGATAGTGTCCCTGAAGAGCTTGATAAACTACTCACCGAGTATAAGGAGATCATTTCTGATACTATAATTAATGGTTTACCACTAAAGAGAAGCATTGATCATTGTATGGATCTAATTCTTGAAGCTAGTTTACCGAATAAAGAACCACATCAGTTGACACCTACTGAGAATGAAGAGCTTAATTGACAAGTCCAAGAGTTGTTGCAGAAAGGTTTGATTAGAGAAATTTTGAGTCCATGTGAAGTACCAGTTGTATTAGCACCTAAGATAATAAAGAGTAGTGAATGTGTACTAATTCTGGAGAAATCAACAAGATAACTGTGAAATATATGTTTCCTATACCGAGAATGGATGACATAATGGATAGTTTGAGTGGAGAAAAGTATTTTACTAAAATTGATTTGAAGAGAAGACATCATCAAATCAAAATCAGAGAAGGTGATGAATGGAAGACCTCTTTCAAGAAAAGAGAAGGTTTGTATGAGTGGTTGGTTATGCCTTTTAGTTTAACTAATGCAGCGAGTAATTTTATGAGATTGATGAATGAGGTTTTGAATAAATTTTTGGGTAAATTTGTGATTGTATACCTGGATGACATTCTGATATTCAATAAGACCAGAGAAGAACATTTGTTGCATATTAAATAGGTATTGCAAAGATTGAAAGAAGAAAAAGTTGTTCATTAATTTTTAAAAATGTTCCTTCATGAAAAAGGAGATTGTTAGATTGCATGGATTACCAAAGAGTATCATCTCTAACCAAGACAGTAAGTTTGTTAGTTATTTTTGGAAGACTCTATGGAAAAAGGTGGGTACCGAGTTGAAATATAGTTCTACATTTCATCCATGAATCGATGGATAGACAGAGGTTGTAAATAGAAGCTTGGGTAATCTATTGAGATGCTTAGTTGGAGACAAAGTGAGTAATTGGGATTCTATGTTGGCACACGTAGAATTTGCATACAATAATTTAGTGAATAGGAGTACTGGAAAAACACCTTTTGAGATTGTTAATGACACACAACCAAGAGGTATATCATATTTGAAGAGCGTTGCTAGAGAAGAGAAGATAAGTGGTGAAGGAGAAGACTTTGCTAATTTCAGGAAGACATTGCATTAGGAATAAATTGGAACATAGAAATCAGAAATACAAGGACATAATGGATAGGTCAAGAAGACATAAGAATTTTTTTGTTGGAGATGAAGTAATTGTTGGAAATGGAATTGAAACAATTATTGTATTGTCATTGATGTAAAACCTTAATTGGTAAGACTATTGCTACTTAGGAAAGTACTATATCTATTTGAGTGTTGCTAAGGGGGCTAAGCAAGGTTGGTAACAATAGCACCTAAGGAAAGGTTGAGTTATCTTGATACTACAAAGTGTACTTGACTATGTTGCACTATGATGAGATAATGTATTGTTTATCTTAGTAAGACTGAAGACTAAACTAGTAGGCTTAACCGAGCAAAGAATGGAAAAATCATCTTTAAGCTGAGTGATGTTAGTGTCGACCGAGTTAGTATATGCCGAGCAAAATTATAGTGTCGACCAAGCACCAGTAAATTGCCAAGGAAGATAGTGCAAGCCGAGGAGATAGTTTTAGTATTGATCAAGCATTCTACATGAAGACCGAGTCAACAATCACAGTATTGACCGAGCATCAACAATTTTATATTTGAAGAGAATTTAATTTTGGAGCCAACATTGTTGAATTCTTGGATTATGTAAAACGTGTTGACTATATTTTTTGTTTGTTTGGAAGCATTAAATGCTTTGTAAAATGTTTTATTGTAAATCTTTGAGAGATTTGAGATGATTCTAGAAAAGGAGTTGAAGAACATAAAGCGTGTAGATTCAATGAATTTGACCTAACCCTAAGATCTACAAATGAGATTGAGCGGCAAAAGATGAGTTAACCTAATTGAGGAAAATATAAGGGAACCTAAACATTGTGATATGCATGCACATGGTGAATAGAGAATGCTAGAAGAGGAAAGTTTTATTGACTAAATAAGCAGAAAAGGCTGAAGGAGAATGGTGGTGATTGCTTGAAGAAAAGTTTTGAGCAGATCAAAGATGGAAATGATAAAGTTTCAAAGTCAGTAAATTAGCATTAGTGTATGGAATCGGATCTGATATTTGCAAAGTGAGTTGTATATTTTTTAGATAATATTGTTGCTACTTTCTAACCATTGTAATAGTTAAAATCCTTTTAATAGAGGTTGACCTAACAGTCATATGTTAAATCCTTTGAACAAGGTTGCATTCGAATGAAGTGTATGTAAGTCCTATGACTAGGCTCACTTTTAACAAGGTGATTGAAATCCTTTAACTGGGTCACATTTGACAGTGTGTATTGTAACCTTTGACAGGTATGGCTTTTTACCGAGCTCACTTCAGAAGAGTGAAAATAATAGTAGCATGTTACAAAGTGGTTTTTCCCAAATTGGGTTTCCACTATAAAACCTGGTGTTTATACTTGTGTGAATGTTTAGATGTGGACATTGCTATGTTTTACAAGTTACAGCTAGGTAGTGGACTGCATTGTTAGATGTTTCTATTGTTGAATCAGTGATGACTGAGTTTGTTTTGGTTTTGGATCTGATTGAAGGATAAGTTTATGAGATTTTTTTATACATCAGGACCTGAGAAATACTAATTCACCCCCCCTATCTGTTGTTCTAAATCATATTAACAATTGGTATCAAAGCTTAGTTGCTTATTATTAGTGTTGACAGATATCAAGTTTAAAGGGGCTTGAAGAAAATGATCAGGATGTATAAGAAGGAGGTATCGAAGCTGAACAAAGAAAATTTCCTTGCATGGAAAAGCTTGATGAAGCTACATCTAGCTAGTATTAGTGACTCAACAAAGTACTACATTGAGAATAGCTATGTCTCACCTGTTGCACCTTTGACTGCCAAAGAAATGAGAGCTAAGAAAGAACATAATAAGGCAATGCTGGAAATTGCACCTGCCCTAAGCTATCCATAATTTGAGGACATTAAGGACTGCACAACTACAAAGGATATGTGGGACACCCTTGCAAGGATCTATGGTGGTGACTTGAATGTACTAAAAGCAAAGGCCGAGAGTCTTAGAGGTAAGTTTGATGAAATGAGAATGCAAGAAGGTGAAAACATTGCACAATATTGTAGTAGAATAAAAGAAGTTGTGAATGCTATTAGAGGAGCTAATGGGACTATTGATGATGAAACTATAATTGGGAAAGTATTAAGAACCCTATGTCCTATATATGCTATTAAGATCTCATCTATTTGGGAATCTAGATGTAACTCTACTAATGTGCTTACCTTGGAAAGTTTGGTTGGTAAGCTGACTACTTTTGAACTCTCTAATTATGATAATTTCATTGTTGGAAGCTTGGAAAATGTTGAATCTACTTTTAAGTCTCAGCTAGTTCTGAACAAGCCAAAGAAAGAAAAAGAAAGATGCATCAGTGAAAGTTAAAGTGACAGTGACACTTCTGATGAAGACCTAGAAAATCTAGAAGCTCTTATGGCTAGAAGACTGAGAAGGGGAAAAGGAAAGTATAAAGGTAAACTCCCTATTATATGTTTTGCATGTAATAAAGTTGGTCATATAGCTTCTAGATGTCCTAACAAGAAGGATAAAGATGATGAAAGGAAAAGCAAACACAAAGATAGAAAAGATGACAGAAGCTACCGATGGAACAGAGACTACAAGGAAAAAGGTAAGAAATCTTTTTACATTGCTGAAAAAGAGACTGACACTGATAGTGATGATTGTGAAATTGAGGTAGTTTATGTGGCAATGAAAGATGAATCTGATGAGGATGAGAAAACTGCATTGATATCCTATGTGAACAAGAATGATAAATGGATTATTGATAGTGGTTTTTCACATCACATGACTGGTGACAAAAATAAGTTTGAAACTTTACATCATTACAGAGGTAAAAGTATAAAATTTGGTAATGATGCACCATGTCCTATTAGAGGAAAAGGTTTGATTAAACTAACTGATAAGATATCTTGTGAAAATGCATATTGGGTTGAAGGTCTTAATTACAATTTGCTAAGTGTTGCTTAGCTTAACAAAATTGGTTACCGAGTGGAATTTCATCACAAGCAAGCTAAAATATTTGATGCTGCTGGAGAAATGATTGGAAGTGGAGATCAGACTAGAGGTAATTTTTTCTATCTTGACCTATTTGAAGAAACATGTTTGATTGCACAACTTGATGATATTTGGTTATGGCATAAAAGGCTGTGTCATGTTAACTTTGACAATCTGGTAGAGATAAGTAAGAAGAAAAAGCTAAGAGGTCTACCTAGATTGAAGAAACCTGAGAATGTGATGTGCAAGGAATGGCAGTTAGGAAAAATGACAAAGTCAAGTTTCAAGAGAAAATCTTTTACTTCTGAAAAACATTCTAGATTTGGTTCATACTGACCTTTGTGGACCTATGGGTGTACAAAGTTACTGTGGTGCTAGATACTTTATCTTATTTGTTGATGATCATACTAGGATGATGCATGTGATGTTTTTAAAAGAAAAATCAAAATCTTTTCAATATTTTAAGTGGTATTTAGCTAAGGTTGAAAAGGAGACAGGTAGGAACCTAAAATGTCTTAGATCTGACCGAGGTGGAGAATTTACATCAAATGAATTTAATCTATTTTGCAATGATAGAGGAATTAAAAGACATATGTTTGCACCTAGAACACCTCCACAGAATGGTATAGCAGAAAGGAGAAATAGATCTATCTTGGATTGTGCAAGGACATTGATGATTGAAAAGAATGTGGCACATAGATATTGGAAAGAAGCTATAAGCATTGTTGTCTACACTCTTAACCGAGTACAGATCAAGAAAGGTACAAATCTGACACCTTATGAATTATGGCATGGACATGCACCGAGTGTTAAATACTTTAGAATCTTTGGAAGTAAGTGCTATATATTAAAAGACACTAGGCATGGAAAGTTTGATGCTAAGAGTGATGAAGGCATATTCCTAGGGTACTCCACAAAAAGTAAAGCTTATAAGTGTTTGAACTCAAACACTAACAAAATTGTGGAAAGTGTGAATGTAAAAATTGATGAGTATGCAGAAAGAAATGAAGCTGACAGTAAAAGAGAACCAGAAGATTATAGATCTTTTGTGTACATTGAAGAAGAAGAAGAGGCAAGTAATCGACTTGCACCTAATGCTAAGTCTAGGGTAAGCAATGCCAAGCAACAAACAGAAGCTGTCGAGCATCAGGAAAATAGTGCCAAGAGAGAACAAGAACATGCTGAGCTACAAGAAAATACTATTGAGTATTAGGAAGAGGTTGCCGAGCATTTTGAAGTTGAATCTGACATTTTTATTGAAGAACATGATGAAATAGAGGAGAGAACAGCTGAACCTATTTTGGCAAAATATGTGAGAAGACATCATAAGCCTGAACAGATAATTGGAGACAAAGATACTGGAATCCAGACTAGAAGTAAGACTAAGGATCCAACATGTCTACTATGTGAATTTGAACTGAAGACAACTAGAGAAGCAATGGAGAATGAAGACTAGATACAAGCAATGAATGAAGAAATTGACTAGATTGAGAAGAATGATACTTGGACTCTGGTGCCGAGACCTGAAAACAAGAATGTTATAGGAACAAAGTGGGTATTTCAAAATAAGATGAATGAAAATGGTGAAATCACTAGGAACAAAGCTAGAATAGTATGCAAAGGCTACGCATAAGAAGAAGGAATAGATTATGGGGAGACATTTGCCCCTATAGCTAGATTGGAAGGAGTAAGAACTCTGCTTGCATATGCTACTTATAAAGATTTCAAGGTATATCAAATGGATGTCAAGTCTACATTTTTGAATGGTGTACTAGAAGAAGAAGTTTACATAGAACAACTAGAAGGTTTTATTGACCCAAATAGAAGACACATGGTGTGAAAACTGAACAAAGCATTATATGGATTGAAGCAAGCACCTAGAGCATGGTATGAGAGGTTGCACAACTACTTGATATAGATTGGATTCTCAAGAACAAATTACATAAGCAATCTGTACATGAAGGATGAAGAAGGTAAAGGTATCTTGTTGGCAAAATTTTTTGTTGATGACATTATTTTTGGTGGACAAGATGCATTATGCAAAAGTTTCTCAAATGAAATGCAAACTAAATTTGAAATGAGCATGTTTGGTGAGATCAAATTCTTTGTTGGTTTACAAGTATATCAGAGGAAGAATGGAATTTTCATTACAGAGTCTAAGTATGTTAATGAAATACTGAAAACTTTTGGGATGGAAGATGCTAAACCGGTAGGAACTCCTATGGTTACTGGATAAAAGTTATCTAAGAATGATGATGCTACCGAAGTGAATCAAACTCTGTACAGATCTATGATTGGAAAATTGCAGTATGCTATACATAGAAAACCATATATTGCATTATCTTTTGGGATTGTGGCAAGATTCTCTGCTAATCCTAAGGAAAAACATATGATGGCTGTGAAAAGAATTATGAGATACTTGAAAGGAACTGCTGACTATGGTCTATATTATAAGAAGGATGACAAATTTGAACTCCAAGTTTATACAGATGCTGATTGGACAAGAAATGTAGATGAAAGAAAGAGTAAAAGTGGTGGAGATTTCTTTCTTGGACAAAGATTAGTCTCCTAGACAAGCAAGAAACAAAATTGCATTTCCCAATCTACTGCCAAGGCCTAGTACGTTGTTGCTGTAGTGAAATATTCAAACTTGGTATGGATAAAACAATTGTTGATAGGCATGAAAGAAGAAATCACTGAACTTGTTGTTATTTTCTATGACAACACAAGTGCTATTAATATTTCTAAGAACCCATTGATGCACACTAAGACCAAACACATTGCAATCAAGTATCACTACTTGAGAGAATTAGTACAAGACAAAGAAGTCTGAATGGAATATGTGAATACAAAAGAACAACTAGCAGACATATTCACTAAAGCTTTACCCAGAGAAGCTCATGAGTATTTGAGAAGTCAATTAGGGGTTCTTCCCCTAACTGAGGCTGCCTAGACAAGCTAGGAGCACTGCATCAAATGTGCTACAGTAGAACATTTGACAAATTGATGCAAAAGATTGTCACACTTTAGGGCTGGCCTAGAGTTGTGAAGAGAAGCAAAGACAAGAAATCAATCGTAAGCAAGATGACAGAGGGAGAAACACAGAGCTGCACAGATATTATCTACATCTGATGGATGTAATTTTTAGTTTCTTCTTTGGCATTTTTGTCAAAGAGGGAGAATGTACTGATATGATAACACATGATACTGAAAACTAAGACTTGATGAGCTGATGGAACTAAAAAGAAAAGAGGATGATGAACTAAAATGTAGAATTAGGATAGAGGAAGATCTGAATACTTCTGATGGTCACAGGAGTGAGGCGTATAGAATTCTGAATCAGAATGAAGCTAAGGATATTATAAATAAGTTTTTGATGGATAGATAAGATTTTGGATTGGTTGGTAATCCATGTGTTATTCAGATGATATCATATGGTGTTTCCATCAATGCCAAAGAGGGAGATTGTTGGAAACTGAATTGAAACAATTATTGTATTGTCATTAATGTCAAACCTTAATTGGTAAGACTGTTGCTACTTAGGAAAGTACTATATCTATTTGAGTGTTGCTAAGGGGGCTAAGCAAGGTTGGTAACAATAGCACCTAAAGAAAGGTTGATTTATCTTGATACTAAAAAGTGTACTTGACTATGTTGCACTATGATGAGATAATGTATTGTTTATCTTAGTAAGACTGAAGACTAAACTAGTAGGCTTAACTGAGAAAAGAATGGAAAAATCATGTTTAAGCCGAGTGATGTTAGTGTTGACCGAGTTAGTATATGCCGAGCAAAATTATAGTGTCGACCGAGCACCAGTAAATTGCCGAGGAAGACAGTGCAAGCCGAGGAGATAGTTTTAGTATTGACCGAGTGTTCTACATGAAGACCGAGTGAACAATCACAGTATTGACCAAGCAAATTAGCAATTTTATATTTGAAGAGAATTTAATTTTGGAGCCGACATTGTTGAATTCTTGGATTATGTAAAATGTGTTGACTTTATTTATTGATTGTTTGGAAGCATTAAATGCTTTGTAAAATGTTTTATTGTAAATCTTTGAGAGATTTGAGATGATTCTAGAAAAGGAGCTGAATAACATAAAGTGGGTAGATTCAATGAATCTGACCTAACCCTAAGATCTACGAATGAGATTGAGCAGCAAAAGATGAGTTAACCTAATTAAGGAAAATATAAGGGAACCTAAACATTGTGATATGTATGCACATGGTGAACAGAGAATGCTGGAAGAGGAAAGTTTTATTGACTGAATAAGTAGAAAAGGCTGAAGGAGAATGGTGGTGATTGCTTGAAGAAAAGTTCCAAGCATATCCGAGATGGAAATGGCAAAGTTTCAAAGTCAGTAAACCAACATTAGTGTACAGAATCATATCTAATATTTGCAAAGTGAGTTGTATATTTTTCAGATAATACTACTGCTACTTTCTAACCATTGTAACAGTTAAAATCCTTTTAACAGAGGTTGACCTAACAGTCATATGTTAAATTCTTTGAACAAGGTTGCATTCTAATAGAGTGTATGTAAGTCCTATGACTAGGCTCACTTTTAACAGGGTGATTGAAATCCTTTAACCAGGTCACATTTGACAGTGTGTATTGTAACCTTTGGTAGGGTTGGCTTTTTACCGAGCTCACTTTAGAAGAGTGAAAATAATAGTAGCATGTTACAAAGTGGTTTTTCCCAAATTGGGTTTCCACTATAAAACCTGGTGTTTATACTTGTGTGAATGTTTAGATCTGGACATTGCTATGTTTTACAAGTTAAGTTATAGCTAGGTAGTGGACTGTATTGTTAGATGTTTCTATTGTTGAATCAGTGATGATCGAGTTTGTTTTGGTTTTGGATCTAATTGAAGGATAAGTTTATGAGATTGTTTTATATATCAGGACCTGAGAACAACTGATTCATCCCCCCCCTCTCTATTGTTCTAAATCATATTAACAGTAATGGTTCATTTGAAGAAAGGAAGATTTCCTGTTAGAACCCATGGAAAATTGAAAATGAAGAAATTTGGTCCCTGTAAGATATTGAGGAAGTTTGGCAGTGGAAATTCTTATGAGATTGAGTTACCTGATGACATGGATATATCACCTATATTCAACATTGCATATTTGTATGAGTATCATGAATCTGATGAAGAAATGATAGTACCGAATGATTATCCTAAGAAGTAGACCAAAGAAGTTGAGAAAATGTTGTAACAAAGAGTTGGCAGAAGCACAAGAGGAAAAGAGTACATGGAATATATAGTAAAGTGGAAGAAAAAACCAATTGAAGATAGTTCATAGATTTCACAATCTGATTTGGATTCAACTTAGGTTGTACCTGCATGATTTAGAGAATCATTTCAAAACAACCTCAGGTGTCTGATGTAGGAGCATCTTGGGTTCTTGGTAATCTTGTATCACCAAAAACATGTTATAGTTGTTTGATGTGCTCAGTAGCTACTTTTGGGCTCTCGGTGATGTATTCATGTTTCCACCAACGGGGCTCAGTTGCTACTTAGTTCAGTTGTTCACAGAGTTGGTTTGGTTGTTCACTAAGTTGGTTCAGTTGTTCACTGAGTGGGTTCAATTTCTCCATAGTCTTGCTCACCAAGTAGATTATTTTGGATCTATGTTGAGGCTGACTTACACATTTAATTTTGGTCATGCAGTTAATGGTTGTGTTGATCATTGGGAAGCATGTAGACCTAATCTGGGTCATCCCTTCCTCCATTAGGTTAACTCATCTTTTGTTAGTTTTGGTAGGAGTTTTTGGATAGAAGATAGAATCTGATGGTTGGTAGATCCTCGCATGTATGGCGACTATTTGTAATTGAATTATGATTTTATTGGCCATAACTGAGAAGGCATTACAGCCTGACATGTATGAGGTTTTTCATTGATGAATAATATATGATTTCTCTACATTCTCTCACTCCTTGTCTTGTGTTTTTGCATCTAAGTCTTGATTTTGTAGGGTGGTTGGGTGTGCCTTTGGCCCCATCAATCGATATCCTTGCATCACTAACTGTCTTGATCATATTTATCTATCCTATCAACAATACAAGGTAGAAAATATTCTTGAGCTTAGACTTCCTAAGGTTGATACTCCTGCATTTTCTTACCTATCCAACCTATTCCTCCACCTATCATTCCTCAACCCATAGGTGTCCCTCCTTGGAGCTTATTATTTTTGAATCTAACCTTCAATTTTATCTCATAAAACCATTCATAACCAACATGATCATCAATGTCTCAAGAATCATCAAGCTAAGGGTAAGGCATGTTCTCTTTCTTCTCAAACTAATTCTTCATCTGAACCTTTTCCTTCCTTCGATCAACCCATTCTTGACCCTTTGAAGGAAGTTAATCAAAATAACAATATGAAAATGAATAAACATGATGATTATGTTTGTATTTTAGATTCTTTTAATCTTGATATGGGAGATACTCTTGATGATGATGATTCTAACGCACATGTTAGTGATAATGAATATGAGAATATTGATATGGATTATGTGTTTCCTAACATGTTTTCTATGCAGCTATCACTCATTCCTAGTGAAGACCATAGTGACTCCCGCTAGAGTCCTTTCTTAGATCTAGCGTTGGTTCCTACTATGTTGGATGTTGTTCCTCTTGTGAATTTCTCACCTTTACCTAATATTTCAAACCAATATGGGGAGGACACATGGCACACCTGAATTGGACTTCTCTAGCATGGTAGTCTTTGTGTGTTCATGTTGTGTTTTTCCCCTGTGTTGTGCTCTTTGTTATATGTTTTGTCTAGATCACTTTAGAAGATTCTTGTTTCTCTATTTTCACAAGATGATAAATTAATCAAACATGTCATGCATTTTCTTCTATTTGTACCTCTATTCTTCTATTTTTCATTACATGTTATGTTGTCTATGTGTTATTGTTCATATATGTGCACTTATGTAGTCTACTTGGATGCTGGTGACATAGTAGCACTGATTATTTTTGGTCTTTGTGTTGTGGGCCCAAAAATAATCTTCTCCACACCTCTTGTGTTCCTTTCCCACCATTGTTTTGTAGTTCTACTTCCTTTAGGGAATGATTATATTTTATCATACTAACTCAAAAGTTATTGTATCCCTTTGTGTTCTCTCTTTTGTCACGTGTTTATTTACCATGAAGTGTTCTCCCTTGTGGGAATTGCATAGTGGAAACATTCTTCATGGATGCATGTATGATTATGTTAATGTTTTTACTCCCGTTAAGGTGTTTGCAATCTCTTTAATGTGGGGGCATAGACTCCGCTCACTTTTGCACACATGGACATTGACAGTTTGGTTTCCTCTATCAAGCTAATGATATTTCATGGGGGCTTGGTCTTTTTTCTTTTGGATATCTCTTTCATCTAATAATAGTCTAAGAGGTCCAATCCTTTATTTTTTATCCCTCTTTGGATTACTAATAGTATGGGATGACTGATCATTTTTTTATCCTTCTTTGGACTATTGATATTCTGGGAAGCCTAGTCATCTTTTTTATTCTTCTTCTTGGGACATGGAGTTCCCTTGAGGATGAATCCTTTTCGATGACTTGACTAGTATTCCACACACACTTTCTAGACCTTTCAATTCATCTTCAATGCATTGACTATCATTCCACACATACTTGATAGACCATTCAATGCCATCTTTTGTTGCACCCCCCTTTCTTTTTCCTATGTAGTTCACAATAAGGAACACAAACCTTATTGGGCTAGTTGACTACACTTTCTTGTTAGTGATATCTCTCTTATTTTGGCTCTAGATATGATGAAGACTCAATTCTATTGGTTTTTTCATGGTTTCTTTGTCTCCTTAGTCATGATGACATCATTTCTTGCTTTTTGATCTACTTTACCATGAGTTTGAGGAAAATCATAATCCCTCTTAACTGGGGGCTAAATGTACTATCTTAAAATGGACACGCTCATTATTTAAGACCTTTTATCTCCCATCCTTTACTAACTTTATGGATCATGGCTGGATTCATTCTCGATCCCCCTTTTCTCCTATTCTATCCCATATCTTCCACTTTCAACTCTGCAATCTCCAAGACCTCGAGGTTGTATCCCTATGGGCCAACCCTAGAATAGGTTGACCAAGTCAACCTATTCTGGAATAGGCCAACCAGGTCAACCTATTCCCTGGGGATTTTAAATCTCAGGGCTAGTGTTGTCTCAGGGAATTAAATTACAAAATCAGGTGACCTTGTCGACTTGCTTTGTTTTCCTGCCCAAAAATAGTATAAACAAAATCCTAGGAACCTTATTTTTGCATCCATAACATCCATTAACATTGATGAACATCCATTTAATGTCCATTATATATCCATTATCATCCAGCAATCACATGAGCAAGTTGAAGCATTCAAGATTCAAGGATCCTTTGTCAACATTTCATCTTCAAGATCTATCATTTTGTTGGCCATCAAGGGAGGAGATCTACATTCGAGGAATTCATCATATTCTTCATTGATTCACATTTAAATCCATGGATTTGTTAGTACTTTTCTTGCACCCTACGATTCTAAAAGAGAAAATGATAACCAGACACATGATATTTATCTGATTATCAGAGATCTACTTCTTCCTACAAATTGAAGGACAAGAAAGGGCTAACATTGACAAGGACTACAACCTTCTACACTTTGATCTCAACTCAATCAAGTAGCTACACCTCATCTTCACACACATAACTCCTTATTGGAAACAATAGGCCTATAGGTATATCACTTTGTAAAATAGTTTTCAGACTTTCAGGTAGCAAATACCCCAGTGTTCACCAGTTCTCATGCAAAATCCCACTTGTATAGAATGAATTTGAAAAATAGATAAACTTACTAACTCCTCCTATCAACATGAAAGGGAAAATATTATCATTTATGTATTGGGTGGGATAGACATCTGAAATACCCCAAATCCCTCATAGACCAGTGCCTTATCCAATGGACAACAAAGTCAAACAAATCACTGAAATAGAAAGCTTATGAAACAAGAAAACAACACAGCCTTAATATGTGATGCCTTACATCAAACATACATCGTTTATCAAATTATACTTATGAATCCACTTGTGTATTTAGATATGCAGTCTCCTGTTCAAATAATTTAACTCTCCCCTTGGAAGAGACGTGAAAATAGGAAACACATTCATCAGTATGCACTGAAAGACAAATATGAAATACCCTTGATATCTCACTTTATACACACCTAAAAAGGAATCCTAAACTTAGTTATTTCCTTGAAATAACTCTATTGTGAACTCAAAACAAAAAGACAAAACATCCTTGATGCTTTAACCAATAAATTTTAGGAACAAATGGAGACAATTTTTATAGCAGTATAACAGTGCTGAAGATTCATTCAAAAGATAGACTATTACAAGACAAATTATCATCTAAGACCAGAAAGGAATCAGGAAAACACCCTATATGAAGAGAAGAGGGTCATATTTACAGTAGGATCCACTCATGGAACTAGTCTAGAAAAGATCATAGAGAATTTAGACTGCAAGATTTTTCCCCGGACTGGAACTCTCCACCTCTTTTATCAATGGAGAAGAAGAAGAGATAAAGGAAAAACAAAGCAAGTTACCACAAACTGGCACCTATCAATTCTCATCAAAATATCTTCCACTTCTCCCAAATTCATTTCTTTCTGCAAGTGCCTCCATCTTTACAGTCACTTCTCCCTCCAAATTTGCATCTTTTAAATTTCATCTCTTTCAACTGCATTTACCTCTACAAATATCTATCCAAATAGATTTGATTCTGAAATCAAACCCTTACTGCTCTTTCCCACCATGTCAAAATTGAAAATTATCATTACCACCATCATTTTCCATTTCTGGAAACATATAATATGCCTATTTTTGGATAAAAATTGAGGCTCTGGGCATTATTTTCATGAGCATTTCCAGTCATTTAAATTTTTGAATTTAAACCCTATAGTTTGGACTATGCACATTTTTTAAATCTTTTTGAATCTTTAAATTTTTCCCTTTTTGCTCATCTTTGCACTTTACTCACATAAGGCACCATAACATGGCACTTGTCGCTAGTTGATTGGTCACCAAGTTTTACCCGAGCTTTAACTCTTGGTTTGGAGATTGGGTGAATGCCTTCATTCTCCTGATCTCTAAAATCAAATCTCTAACCTTGGGTTTATCTAGAGAATGAGTGAATGGACTATCTCTAAATCTCTGAATCAAGTTCTTAGCCACGGTCAAATTAAGCGATTGGGCAACTAGGCTATTCTCTGAATCTCAAAATGAGCCACTAACCATGGGTTACATTTGGTGAACTGGCGACTAAGCCTAATCTCTGAATCTTGGAATGGATTTGCTTAACCGCAAGGTATTTGGAGATTACGCAACTAAGGGATTCTCCAAGTCACTTGATGTTAGTGCTTAACTACCAACTATCTAGCAATTGGGCGACTTCTTGTTCTTTGAATCTTGGAATGTCTAGTCCTTAATCGCTAGCATTTGGTGACTTGGTGACTAATGGCCTATTGAATCTCACAACATTTTCCTTAACTGTCATTCCATTCTATGAATGCACGACTAAATGCCACGTGTCCACCTTTGTCCTATTGTCTTTGCCACCAATCTGCAAAATAGATTTGTCTTTGGCCCGCCAACATGAATCCCAAGGCATCTCCATGCGCGTGCACCTACAGAGCCTCTGCTCTTTACTTCAAAATTCATTGTAAGCATTTGGGAATTTATGCATTTGAAATCTTCCACTCTTGAGAAATGTAGGATTAATATCCATTAAAATTTTAAATATTTCATTTAAAAACTATGTTTTATGCCCAGCTCACATGTACAAACCCGGGCCCATGCAAGCTGAAGAGGCCACCACATAAGCCTCTTTCTCATTAACTTACCTTATCCTTTAGCATCTTCCATTTTAAACTCTTTAGTAACCCAAAACAGGGTGCATGTGTGATAAACCCACATGCACACCCTCTATGCCTTTCTTTATTTTCATGTCTAACTTGCACATTCCTTTTCCTCCTTACCTGTGTGTGCTCATGCTTCGCTAGTGCACACAACCTCCTCCCATGGCTCACACACTCTAGAATTTCTCATATGTAGTGATCCCTTTCAGATTCATGCATCACTTACAATGACTGGTAGCTCCTGGTTCCTTACTCAACATTTCTCATATGCTGCCATTCATCAAAATCATGCATCACTTACAATGACTGGCACGTTAATTTGTTTTAATCTGCAAATGCTATTTATTAGTGTGTGAGTCCTCCTTTTCTTTTTGCTCACGCACACTCCAAATAAAAGCCTCTACTTACCTCATGCGAACTCCTACCCTGGCTTATGCACTACCTTTTGCATGCTCATGCACCCCGCATTCTAACAAATGTGTTTGTCTTTTGACTCATGCATGCTTTCAGTTTTCCCTTTCCTAACCTTTCAACTGCATACACACTAGTCATGTATTGCCTTATGCAAACATTCACTTGGCATTTATTTTTTTATGTGCTAGTCCCCTCTGTATTTCAAATGCCAGCCTCTAATGTTTATACTTAAGATGGCATTTGTGTGCATCTCCCTTATTTATATTCTCACCTCTAACCATCACATGACAAAGTATACAATGTGAACGACTATTGTGTTCATTGGCATTAGTTGACCCAACAGCTCGAGCACTACTTCCAATTTGCAACACTTCCCAAACCTCACTCATGCCATGCACTTGAGCTTCACCAAGTCCTAGGAGATGATGAAACCCTTCAGCTACCTACAAGATCCATGCATTCACTTCATCTACCATGCTGGCCCCATAATTTGTATTTTCGTTGGCTTAGTGTACATTTCATTTTGGCATGTTGATTGGCTCCTCTAAATTGTCAATGCCCTTCCTAGAAGGCCGAAACTTTTCATGTGATTTTCAACTAAGGCCTTCTTGACCAAGAAGCTTCAAAGCTCCAGAGAATTTCATCTCACAAATCTCTATTGGCGCATTAGTCAAAGCTTGAAACAAAGGAAACTCATTATTAGAAGCCTTTATTTAAATGTAATGAAGAAAGATCACTCTTTCTCATATTCAACTATTGAACATCCATGCCCTTTTGTTTGTCCACAATGTAGTTACTCAGTGATAAGAATCATGGAGCACTGGAGATTCAAACATATACTTCACCTTTTCACATTTTGGCAATACTGAAAATTAACACCATCTAGCCCCCAGAACTGGCCTCAAAAACTGATCAAATGGTCCCATAAGAAAGTGCCATCAGGAGTACAGGTTTACCTCCAACATGTGAGTATACTCTTCCAAAGGAGAATGCTCAGGTAAAATTGAGCTTAAAGATTTTAATGATAAAAAATGGCATTATAGAAAACTAAAACTTCCTGCACTATCCAATTCACACAAATCACCTCAGAAACTGGCTCTAAAAACTTTCCAATTGAGACCTTCACAAACCGGCAACTTGGAGACCAATTTAATACCACATAATGGTAATTAATCCATCATTATTTTTTTCACAAGATCAGCATGTGAATTATCATCAAACACAAAAGTTAGCTCAATAGATATATTTTGGATTAACTCGGTGAAAAATGCAGAAATCGGGTTTAGAATTAGCTTAGAAAAGTAATCGGATGGATTGGGATAGACTTGAAAATTTTCAGGGAAAATAACTTCTAGGTCTACAGTATAGGAAAACCTTCAAATATACTTCACCATGAACCAGGTGCAAACTAAAAAGCCTCAAAGTAGGCCATTTAAAAAAGTGGACAATGCATACTCAAAGATTTTTAACAATCTGTAAATGAAATGGCTCTGGCAAACTGAATAAACAGGCACATGGGGGGCTAAAAATGGGTATGAACACTCTCTCTCATGCCTAGAGCATGATGAAACAACCTACATGTTATGAATATTTACTAGGAAAAAGGTACACACCTCCAAAGTGGGCTACTTAGTACAATTTTGGACAGACAAAATGTAGATTTCTGGGAATACCTCCAAAAACCTATTTCCTAAACATGCCAGAACTGAAATTTGAAACATCAAACCCATTACATATGTCCAATGAAAGGTGATGAACACTCTATCCAAGTGACCCATCACGAAAATCAATAGGCTCTTTTATCCATGCATTCAAACTCGGCCTCTTTCAAAGATTTTCAAAGTACTAATCTCATACTTAGAGAAATTTTCAAAATATGGAGTCAAAACATATTCTGGATTTTTGAGCTCCTACAGTGGCTCTAACTGGGGACACATTCCCCATGCGGGCATGTAAAGAAACTAGAATCTCTTGGTACAACAGACTGACCCAAATAAAACCATCCTGACTTTTCCCTCTCTTCTCAAAACTTGGAACCCTTTATTGAACAACAAAAACACACAGCTGAAAGGAAAGAAACTGTACAAGGCTCACTTTATTTACAAAAGGCTTAAATCCTCAAAACTATAATTAGTCCTTACCCCGATCGAACACATCATTTTTATCTCCATAGAGCAGAGGTAAATTGAAAATAGTTCTTTCATCCAGCTTGTTAAAAATAGTATGATTTGTTTTCAACATATTATGTAAAGAATGATCATTATACTCACCACCACTTGACAAAACTAGGCCATCAAGGTTCCATGAGCACTGATCATTTTGTGACATCAAAGCATCACAACCTTCATTAACACTGCTATGCTAAAAAATGAAACATTCCAACTCAATCTCATGGATGGACACATCAACATACTAATCATTAGTTTGCAATAAAGAATAAGCCATTTCTATCTCATCACTTTGCAAACTAACATAGAACTTCTCAAAACAAAAATATGATTGCACAAAATCAGAGACAACTTGCTGACCATTGTTTATATCAGAAACTTCTAGGAAAGAACAAGCACTATCAGTGACTAAATCCTTAATCATTTGTAAATCTGAGAAAACACATGCAGATTTATTACAGTTTCCAACATCAAAATGTAAACTAGAACCACTGACACCAGGCTCTTGCAAATTTGAATCCTCACTAGTACATACATCATCATACTCATCAAATATAACAGTATCAAACTTATTATAATGATATGTACTTTCATATTGCTGATTATAAATGGGAGAAAGGACATCTATAGATGTTTCACACTTCATGCCATCACTTGTAGTGTCTTTGTCAAAATTTATATCTATCGGGCATGGGTTTTTAGAAACAAATTTAGGTGTATACCTATGAAATTATGCATCTAAGAGTTTTGATATTTTCTCGCAACATAGCAAGCATTTGAGTTCGCATTCCATCTCTTGTGTTTCATTGTTGATGCTGCAAATATCTTCCCCATCTAAAAGATGGGCTGAAATCTCTTGTTTCAAATTTTCTTGTGTGAAGTAGTCACTGCAAGAACTTACATCTGCATTATAATCATATTCTTCATATTCACAGAAAACATCTTCGAGCAGAGACAATGAAACATTATCATCATGCTGACAAAAAGAAAAATTTATAAACTCAAAGGGAGCATTATTGACTGCAGATCCATCTTCTATTCTTTGATATTTAAAAATTTCATCAGCAGCATAATAACCAGCACTATCAGCATCACAAGATTTGGCATCCTTAGTACAACTAGATTCAACATAACTAGATTTAGTATCTACAAAGGAATCTATGCATTCTTTAGTTTTTTCAAGTGCTTCTTCTCTAAGGGATGCAATCCAGCTAACTGATTCAAGCATACTTAATTCAAAAAACATTTCAACATATTGGGATTCTTGAAAATCAAGACCCACAGGAAGTTTGCCACAAGCTACAAGAAATTTCTTGTAGTATGAAAGTGTTGATTCTTCCTCCTTTTCTCCTATTTCACATCTTAACATTAGCATGCAATTATGTTGGATTCTTTGATTTATCAAATGAAGTTCATTATTAAAACTTTCAAGATCTGACTGAGTACTTTCAGATCTAGAAACAACATCTTGATCCATCAAAGATGGAAACTCCATTTTAATATACTGATGAAACAATACAACTTGTTCTTGTGATAATTTCTTTATCCAACCTTATGCAACCATTAAATTTATGAACCACAACATATTTCTAATACTCTTTACAATAACTAAATCTTCTATCCAGAAATATGACTCAAACTTCAAGATTATTTTTCCCTTTTCTCTTATTGACTTTCTCACCTATTAAGGGCCTATTTTTGGTTGATAAAAATAGGATTACCTAGAGATGCTGCTGCTGCAAAATACTGATATGAAGTCTCCTTCAAATCACCTTTTAAATATTTGTAGAGTCACCACCTCTTTGCAGAGGAAAAATTCTAAATCAGCTGAGAGACTTTATCTCACATTTGAACCTTCTTTACCAGCAAACACAATACAACTTCTCAGGATACAACTATTTGTCAGGAATACATATACATCACAATTTCATTACAAAACAATGATCAAATAGAGACTCAAAGTTTCCACTCACACTTCGTGAGATAATATGACAAAAAAATTTACTTGACTCTATTCAATAGATCAAACCCTAGGATAATTCAGCAAAGCAAGGAAATAACATCTTAAACTTATTGTCCTTTATTTCTTCCCCAATAGAGTCACTAATTTTGTTAGTACTTTTTCTTGCACCCTCCAATTCTAGAAGAGAAAATGATAACCAGACACGGGATATTTATCTAATTGTCAGAGATCTACTTCTTCCTACAAACTGGAGGACAAGAAAGGGCTAACATTGACAAGGCCTACAACCTTCTACACTTTAATCTCCACTCACTCAGGTGGGTACACCTCATCTGCACACACATAAATCCTTATTGCAAACAATAGGCCTGTAGGTATATCACTTTGTGGAATAGTTTTCAGACTTTCAGGTAACAAATACCCCATTTCTCACCAGATCTCATGCAAAATCCCATTTGCATACAATGAATCTGAAAACTAGACAAACTTCCTAACTCCTATCAACATGAAGGGGAAAATATTATCATGTATGTATTGGGTGGGATGGACCTCTGAAATACCCCAAATCCCTCATAGACCAGTGTCTTATCCAATGTGAAATAGAGTCAAACAAATCACTGAAATAGAAAGCTTATGAAACGAGAAAACAACACAGCCTTAATATGTGATGCCTTACATCAAACATACATCATTTATCAAATTTTACTTATGAATCCACTCGTGTATTCATATATTCTATCTCCTATTCAAAGAATTTAACACTCCCCTTGGAAGAGACCGAAAAATAGGAAACACATTGATCAGTATGCACTGAAATAAAAATATGAAATACCCTTGATATCTCACTTCATACACACCTAAAAATGAATCCTAAACTCAGTTATTTCCTTGAAATAACTCTATTGTGAACTCACAATAGAAAGAAAAAAAATCCTTGATGCTTTAACCAATAAATTTCAGGAACAAAGGGACACAATTTTGATAGGAGTATAACAATGCTGAAGATTCATTCAAAAGCTAGACTATTACAAGACAAATTATAATCTAAGACCAGAAAGGAATCAGGAAAAAACCCTATATGCAGATAAGAGGATCATATTTACAGTAGGATCCACTCATGGAACCAGTCCAAAAAATATCATAGAGAATTTAGACTGCAAGATTTTTCCTAGGACTGGAACCCTCCACCTCTTTCATTAATGGAGAAGAAGAAGAAATAAAGGTAAAACAAAGCCAGTTACCACAAACTGGCACCTGTCAATTCTCATCAAAATATCTTCCACTTATCCCAAATTCATTTCTTTCTACAACTGCCTCCATCTTTACTGTCACTTCTCCCTCCAAATTTGCATCTTTTAAATTTGATCTCTTTCAACTGCATTTACCTCTACAAATATCTATCCAAATAGATTTGATTCTGAAATCAAACCCTTACTACTCTTTCCCATTATGTCAAAATTTAAAATTATCATTACCACTAGATTCCTCATCTTCTGCCATTTCTAGAAACTTATAACATGCCTATTTTTGGATAAAAATTGAGGCTCCGGGCATTATTTTCATGAGCATATCTAGTCATTTAAATTTTTGAATTTAAACCCTATAGTCTTGACTATGCACATTTTTTTAAATCTTTTTGAATCTTTAAATTTGGCCCTTTTTTTCTCATCTCTGCATTGAACTCACAGAAGGCACCAAAACATGACACTTGTCACTAGTTGATTGGTCACCAAGTTTAACCCAAGCTTTAACTCTTGGTTTGGAGATTGGGCGAATGCCTTCATTCTCCTAATCTCTGAAATCAAATCTTTGACCTTGGGTCTATCTAGAGAATGAGATGATGGACTATCTCAGAATCTCTGAATCAATTTCTTAACGATGGTCAAATCAAGTGATTGGGCGAATAAGCTATTCTCTGAATCTTAGAATGAGCCACTAACCATGGGTTACATTTGGCGAACTGGCAACTAAGCCTAATCTTTGAATCTTGGAATGGATTTTCTTAACCACCAAGGATTTGGAGATTACATGACTAAGGGATTCTCCAAGTAGCTTGATGTTAGTGCTTAACCGCCAACTATCCAATGATTGGGTGACTGCTTGTTCTCTGAATCTCAGAATGTCTAGTCCTTAACTACCAGCATCTGGTGACCTGGTGAATAATTGCCGACTAAATCTCGCAACATTTTCCTTAACCTCCATTCCATTCCACAAGTGCACAACTGAACACCACATTTCCACCTCTATCTTGCTATCACCGCCACCTATCTACAAAATAGATTTTTCTTTGGCCCACCAACACAGATCCCGATGCATCTCCATGTGCATGCTCCTGTAGAGCCTCTACTCTTTACTTAAAACTTCATTGTAAGCATTTGGGCATTTTTGCATTTGAAATCTTCCACTCCTAAGAAATGTGGGATTAATATCCATTAACATTTTAAATATTTCATTTAAAAACTATGTTTTATGCCCAGCTCCCATGTACAAATCCAAGCCCACGCAAGTTGAAGAGGCCACCACATAAGCCTCTTTCTCTTTAACTTACCTTAGCCTTTAGCATCTTCCCTTTTAAACTCTTTAGTAACCCAAAATGGGGTTCATGTGGGATAAACCCACATGCACACCCTCTATGCCTTTCTTTATTTTCATGGCTAACCTGCACATTACTTTTCCTCCTTACTTATGCATGCTCATGCTTCTCTGATGCGTACAACCTCCTTCCATGGCTCACACACTCTAGCATTTATCATATGAAGCCATCCCTTTCAGATTCACACATCACTTACAATGACTGGTAGCTCCTGGTTCCTTATGCAGCATTTCTCATATGCCGCCATTCATCAAAATCACGCATCACTTACAATGACTAGCACGTTAGTTTGTTTTAATCTACAAATTCTATTTATTAGTTTGTGAGCCCTCCTTTTCATTTTTCTCATGCACACTCCAAAGAGAATCCTCTACTTACCTCACATGAACTCCTACCTTGGCTTATGCATTATCTTTTGCATGATCATGCACCCCGCATTCCAAAAAATGTGTTTGTCTTTTGACTCACACAGGCCTTCGGTTTTCCCTTTCCTAACCTTGCAACTGCATACACACCAGTCATGTATTGCCTTACACAAATATTCACTTGGCATACATTTGTTTTATGTTTCAGTCCCCTTTGTATTTCAAAAGCTAGCCTCTAATGTTTATACTTATGCTGGCATTTGTGTGCATCTCCCTTATTTACATTCTCACCTCTAACCATCACACAAAGTATATAGTGTGAATGACTATTGTGTTCATTAGCATTAGTTAAGCCAATGGCTCAAGAACTACTTCAAGTTTGCAACACTTGCCAGACATCACTCCTACCATGCACTTGAGCTTCACCAAGTCCTGGGAGATGATGAACCCCTTCAGCTACCTGTAAGATCCACGCATTCACTTTATCTACCACGTTGGCCCCTTAATTTGTATTTTTGTTGGCTTAGTGTATATTTCATTTTGGCATGTTGACTGGCTCCTCTAAACATCCAATGCCCTTCCTAGAAGGCCGAAACTTTTCACATGATTTTCAACTAAGGCCTTCTTGACCAAGAAGCTTCAAAGCTCCAGAGAAGTTCATCTCACAAATCTCTATTGGCACATTAGTCAAAGCTTGAAACAAAGGAAACTCATTATTAGAAGCCTTTATTTAAATTTAATGAAGAAAGATCACTCTTTCTCATATTCAAATTTTCACCATCCATGCCCTTTTTTTTGTCCACAATGTAGTTACTCAGTGAGAACAATCATGGAGAAGTGAAGATTCAAACATATAACTCACCTTTTCACATTTCGGCAAAACTGATAATTAACACCAAATGGCCTCCAGAATTGGCCTAAAAAATTGATCAAATGGCCCCATAGGAAAGCACCATTAGGAGTACAGGTTTGCCTCCAACATGTGAGTATACTCTGTCAAAAGAGAATGCTCAGGTAAACTTGAGCTTAAATATTTTAATGATCAAACATGGCATTATAGAAAACTGAAACTGCCCACACTATCCAATTCACATAAATTACCTTAGAAACGGGCTCTGAAAACTTTCCAATTGAGACCTTCACAAACTGAAAACTTGGAGACCAATTCAATCCCACATAATGGTAATGAACCCATCATTATTTTTTTCACAAGATCAGCATGTGAATTATCATCAAACACAAAAGTTAGCTCAATAGATATATTCTCGATTAACTCGGTGAAAAATGCAGAAATCGGGTTTAGAATTGGCTTAGAAAAATGACTGGATGGATTAGCGGAGACTTGAAAATTTTCAAGGAAAATCACTTCCAGGTCTACATTACAAGACAACCTTCAAATATACTTCACCATGAACTGGGTGCAAACTAAAAAGCCTCAAAGTAGGCCATTCAAAAAATTGGACAATGCATACTTAGAGATTTTTAACAATCTGCAAATGAAATGGCTCTAGAAAACTGAATAAGTGGGCACATGGGTGTCTAAAAATGGGCATGGACACTCTCTCTCATACCTACAACATGATGCAACAACTCGCATGTTATGAATATTTATTGCGCAAAAGCTACACACTTCCAAAGTGGGCTACTCAGTACAATTCTAGACAGACATAAAATGCAGATTTCTGGGAATACCTCCAAAAACCTATTCCCTAAACATGCCAGAACTAAAATTTGAAACATTAGACCCATTACATATGTCCAATGAAAGGTTATGGATACTCTATCCAAGTGACCCATCATAAAAATCAACAGGCTCTTTTATCCATGCATTCAAACCCGACCTCTTTCAAAGATTTTCAAAGTACTAATCTCATACTTAGAGAAATTTTCAAAATATGGAGTCAAACATATTTTTTATTTTTGAGCTCCAACATGCTCCATGATGTGGTTTTGGTAGATCCATTGTATTTGTGGAGATTTCCTACATCCGTCATTGTAAATTCAACATCTACAACATACAAGCATTACAAAATCCTTATTAACAAGGGTTTCTACAGGCAAGGTGAATACTTAAATTTTTCTTGTTTCCTTTACATATTTACATTTTAATTTCAAGTTTGATTCCTCAATCTACAGCTTGAACAAGGCAAGCCCTCATCCACCCAAACCCAAAAATAAGCTTTTTTAGGTGCAGGAGCAGGATATTATAATTACAACCACATATCTGGAAACTACTTGTTGAGACATTTCCGAAGAAGTTAGTTCAACTTTTCTACAGTGTCCTAAGAACACGGTGACTTCATGGAAAAGTTTCTGAAACATGTTGCACCAGGTCGACCTTTTCCTAGAGGTCTAACAAAAATAACATTTTCTAGGTTTTCTATTGCGATCACGAATCTGCAGTCAGAAGTTCTGCCACGAGTTTAGATCTACAATTTTCAAAAAAAAAAGGGATATTCCTCTACACATTTGAAGGTTAGTACTCTATCATTCATTTCATTTCTTAGTCTAGACATATTTTCATATCTTAATTGGGTTGATTGCATACACTTAGCATCTAGATATATCTTACTTTTCTCATTAAATAAACTGGTTCAATTTCACATTTTCATTTATATATCTTTAATCAAATCCTACATTGCATGAAAGAGGACTTTCTTGTGTACTTCCTTGATATAATTTTGGTTTAGCATTGACATCCCTTCATCTTCTTGGGTTTTTCTAATCTAACTTGGGTTATATTGAGAGTTATGTTTGGAAGCCCCCCTTTCTCTTAGATTTTGAGTGTTAGTGTTGGAATGGTTAACTTATGAACTCATCTCACATAGTTTATATTGTTAGATTCATTTGTATCCATTTCATCCTTAAATAGGTTGTCATTGATGTCCCATATGGGGGATTCACCAATTATTTCTCATAACAACAGGGTCTAAGATAATTCTATTTTCTTAGAATATGCTTTGTAGAAGGAGGAAATCTTCGTCCTCTTCTTATCTTTCTCTTTTATGTGTTGTGAAAGAGAAGCCCAAAAATTTAGAGTCCGGACCATTGTTTCCAACTAGTTCATTGCTTCAGTCAAAAGATTTCTAATTCATTTCATGTTTTTTCTTTCCAATCTCACATTTGATGAGATTTGTCCCTTTTCCTTTATGATTTTTGTGTAATAGGTCTTCCAAGTTTTTGTGCTCATCTAATCAAAAAAATTTAATGATTTTATTTAAATATTTTATAATCTTAAAAAATTTAAGGTTCTTTAAGTAGAATACATCATATATTTTATTGTGTCTCATTACAAATTACTTGATCTTGAAAGTTGAAACATGAATAAATACAATTTTCATTAGATTGGATGATAAAATTGTGTATACCAAATTAATTGGTATGATTTTTCTTTTCCTTGATTCTTACAATTTTATTTTGGTCTATCTATAATTTGTATTTAATTTAAATAGCTATCATTCCTCAAAGGATCATCAAATTTGTTTGAATATCATAGATACTTTTGAGAATATTTTATTAAACAAATTTAATTAAATTTTTTATTGATCTATATATGTCAAATATGAGTTATATTCTAATTTTTGAGTCTTCTCACTATCTTTAATCTCTCATTTAAAATTAAAAAGCTTTAGAAAGTGGATGACTATGTCCATGGTATTGTTCTTATAAGAAATGACATCAATCCACCTCATACAATATATTTTTGCAGTGAGGATGTACTTGTTACTAGTGGAGGAATTGGGGTTGATCATGCCAATGAAGTTTAGGTCCCACTAGGCATAGGGCCTCACCTCATAAATTGGTTGAAGGGGCATTGTAGGGTTCCTCTCTTGTGAAGAATTGGTCTAGAAAGTATAGAAATGTCTGATGTGGTCATGGACATCTTTGAATATTTGGTACCAATAGTAACCAACCCTGAGAATATGATGTACAGTGGCATTGGAAGAGAAAGGCATGGTTCTAAATTGTCCATGAAATTCTTTGACAATTTTGCATGCTTTGTCATGGTCTTGACATCTAAGGTAGATACCTTCAAATTTGCGTCAAAATAGAGTTCCATTTTTTAGCATGAAGTGGGCACTCTTGAGTTTGAGAGTGTGATATTTGGTAGGGGTGTGTCCTTTTGGAAATATTTTGTTGAGTAACAATTATAATAAGTCTACATTCTAGGAGTCTTAATTGATGGAATAAAAAATGTATTATTAACACTTGATCTAAGGGCCTATCTCAGCCATAGCCTAGAAAAGGCCTCATCCTTAGACAAGCCTTATAGGTTGTATTTCAAGGTTAAAATCTTGAAGAATGACCATCCACTCTCTTCAAAATTCTCCTAACTCACTCTAAAGAAATAAGGACTTTACAGCTTGATCAGGCACAATGGCGTGCACCTTACTCCTCAGTATGTAGTGTCTAAATTTTTTCATAGCCCTGAATAGGGAAAAATATTTCTTCTCTAGAGAGGAGTATCAAATCTTTTCATTTTTAAAGGGGATCTCATGAAAGAAATGGGTTTCTCATCCCCATCCTTTCTCTAGGTTAACACTGCAGTAATAGAGTGCATGGAAGAAAATGAATAAATGTGAAAGGGGAGGGTGTAGATAGGACTTGCAAGCACTAGGGAATCCACTATGGAATTATTTATTTGGAAAAATGCATCCTTGGATTTTTTACTCCACTCTATCTTAGAATCCTTCTTCATCATTTCATTCAAAGGTTTCACTACTTCAGAAAATCCAGTGTTCAATCTCTAGAAAAAAAAGATCTTTTTGAAGAAATACCACATTTCTTTCATGTTTCCAAGCATTTGAAACTTGAGAAATGCCTCTACTTGGCCAGGTTCAATAGATATCCATTTCTTAGAAACAATATGACTGAGAAATATCCCCTCCTTGACCTCGAATATGCATTTATTAGGGCTGAGAGAAATTTCAAAAGTACATCTCTCAAATATTCTCACCAAATCAGTAGGGTGATCATGTCTATCCTGAGAGAAAATTGTTAAATCATCCATGTAGATGATTATGCACTTGTTAACCATCCCTTCAAACATGATTTCCATGGCTTTTTGGAACATGATTCTTGCATTAATTAGATTGAAGGGCATCGACAGTAAGTGAATGTGCCCCACTTGGTTGTAAAATGATTTTAACCAAGCCTTCATATTTCACCATGATATGGTTGTATTTGGAGTATTCATCCAAGAAGGATATCATTTGGGACATGTTAACAATTTGGAGCACCACTTCAAGTGAGGGTAAGGGTTGATTATCTTTTTTCAAAGCCTTATTCAAGTTTCAAAAATTCACATATAATCTTATCTCATTATTCTTTTAGACTAGAACCAAATTGGCCATCCATGTAGTATGCCTAATTAGTTAGATTATCCTTGCAGATAGAAATTTTTGTACCTCCTATAAGATCATGGGTTCAATCAAGGGGTTCACTAGTCTCTTCTTTAGCCTAAAAGGCTTGGCATCTATTTTGAGTGGGATTGTGTGGGTCATTATAAAGGTGTAGTAATTTTTTAAGTCCTCAAATCCCCATGCAATAAAATTTTCATATTCTTTGAGGACCATAAGGATATTTCTCTTCTCTTTGGGGGAACATGATGTTCCTATGAGTACTTGTTTTTCCTCTCTCCATGCCTATGTTGATGTTCTTTTATTTCCCTCTATTTGAGGATGGAGGAAGCTTTTCTTTGACCTAGGGATCTGAGTCAAATATTCTTTCTAAGACCACCATCCCCTTAAGGATGGTGTTGGTAGGGAGGTTGAGGATACCACATTGTTCATCTTGTCCCTTTTCATTATGCTCTTCTTCTTCGATAACCTAGTCCTTGAAGACTCTAATGTTAGCCAGAATGGCAAGGATATGTTTATCATCTTCAAAGACCTGAAAGTGGGTGACATTATCAGGGATGATAGGGATTTAAATTAGCTCAATGGAAAACCTCTGAAGACGTGAACCTACCATTGGCTCTAAGGTGTTGGCAGCCACTACCAGGGCATCAAGGACATAATTATGTTTTTAGGGGAATTAGTTGAATATAAAAGCATCGAAATCTTCTATCAAAATCCACACCTCATTTTGATATTTTTCCAATTGTCTATCATGGCATGTGTAAAGACTCTGGACTTATTTGAAAAATAGTTATGAGTCACCCAATTCCTAGAGGAAAGTGACTCCTTTCCTAGGAGAAAAAAAGAAGCCTAGAACTAAGGCCTCATATTTGGTTACATTTTTTGTGCATCTGAACTAAATTCAGTAAGAAATAAGGAAGGATCTTCCTTGGAGTTTTATTAGTTCCACCCTTGCTCCACTCCCTTGTTTGAACCAGGATCCATCAAATCTTAGGGTCCAAGTTTCATTTTTAGGGAGGTCTACACTTGGGGGACTAGTTGAAGGAGTAGGTTTGGGTGTTTCAATAATAGGAACAAATAGTTCTGGTGTAATTTCAGGAGGAGGAACCTGAGTTGGTTCCTTGAAAACTAGATCCTCAAGTTCTATCATTGGGAGTAAGTTGGTTTATTGTTGTCATGTTTCTTATTTGTTATGCTCCACTAGGAAGGAGAGTAAATTGGCCATAGTGGCTAGACATACTTCACATGTAATCTCAGAGTGACCTTGACAATGCACTCAATACTACTATAGTGAGAGGAAATTTGTTGGAGATGCATCGACACCCAATGTTTGGATATCATGGTTCAAACACAAGACAAGGTCCTAGACTCTTAGGTCCTTTAGGTCGGCACTGTATCCTTTGATGAGGTAATTCCACCCCAAATGAAATCTACAGTTAGGATCTCCTTGGCTCTACAAAGGCTTAGATTAACTTGAGCATAGGTCACGTTGATTTTTTTCCCATAGTCAGTGATGAGTTGTTTCATTTTGAACTTACTTTTGATCTTTATCTAGTTGGCTTCTCCTCTCCAAGGTAGCCATGAATGGAAAAGGTTTTTTTAGATGTACCCCTTCAGGGATTTAGACCAATTCCAACTTAAGAGAATCTTGTAGGTCTTCGGGATGTCCACCAATTGGATTTTGATAACACTTTGGACATGGGGGTTCGTGGTGATTTAGATTTGCACATTTTTTATTTCACTGAGCATCTTGACTTGGTTTTTTTAAGATGGACCACCACAACATTTTCTTTAATGGGAGTTAAGTTGATATTTTTACATAAATATAGGGGCACGATATTTCATGATGCCTTAGAGTCCACCAAAAAATTGTGTAGATTCTTCCTGTATATTTTCAAACTAAGAATGAAGGGAGGATCCTTAGTGTTACCCTTGTAGAGTGTCACATTAGTATCATCATGGGTGATGCTATTGGCCTCATTGAGGAAAGACTCAGTTTGTTCAAGATATGTGAGGAGTGTCTCTTTCTATTTGGGACAACTGCGTAGGAATTCCATGAGGGAAATGGTAGTGATGGTGTTCTCCATCACCTTGGTGATATCAAACTTCCCCTTAGGAGTCTAGGTTTCCTTCTCATGTTTGAGACATAATGAGTAGAATAATGGTCCATTAAGGGGAGGGGTTTCTTGTTGGTGTTGGGGTCCAGAGGAATCTAAGTATCTTCGATGGGATCTGTGTAGTGAATGGGATTTTTTTTTAGCTCTGGTTTTTGTAGGGAGCTCTTGTGGTTTGAAAGCACCGAGCCTCACATCCATGGGGGGGATCTTGGAACCATTCCCCAAGGTTAGGCTCTTCTTCATCTTCTTATTCATTTGGAAAGAAGAGGGTTTTGTAGGAAAAGGCAATTTTTATGTTCTTTGTAGGTGGGGCGAGGCTTGATCAGGAGGAGGATCTTGATCATCTTCTCTACTAAGGCAATATAGTTCATCTCAAAGTGATCTATAGTATTATGAAGCCTACACCAGTTGTGAGGGGGTGGAAATCTGCTAGATTGGTAGTATGAGTGGGATTTGCACTCCTTGAGGCATCTTGTTAGTTGGAATTCACCCTATCTTTGTTGGGGTTTGTGTTCAATTATTTATATTTTAGTAAGGAAATTGGTTATTTTTTTATACCACTACTTGGAATTCTAGTAATTCCTTTGTCCTTGGTAATTAACTTTTTGTTGGAAGGGATTGGGTTTTTGAGGAACCAAGGGTCCAATTTTCATTTGGTTAAGCTCAAATGTGACCTGATTCAACATCTTCTTTAGGGTGTCCATCTCTTTATTTAGGTGATTCATTTGGTCAAGGACATCCAAGGTGGTATTTGATTGGATAATGCAACATGAGTCATGGTGGGATGAGGCCTAATTGAAGTAACCAGTTAAAAGAAAGAACTCCCAAAATATAGGGAGTCATGAGTTTATTTTGTGACCAGGGGTATTGAACTACTAGGGTGGGATGTTCCAAGTGGTTGTGCATATAATGGGGCATTGGATTCATTGTTAGGGCACCCACCATGGTATTTAGGTTATACCCAATCATTTGATGATCAGTCATGGGTTTCATGTTGAATGGTAGGCTATTACTAATACCTATATGGGTTTGGTACAAATCTCTATTGATCTAGAGGGCTAGGACATAGACCTTGGAAAGAGTATCCCAATCTGTATTGGTGGTTATTTATGTTAACATGTTTGCAACCAGTGGGTAAAGAGCATTGAGGTAAGTATGGATTTAAACTAGATACATTACAATGAAGGGAGGGGTGAACTATTTGTAGGCTCGTTAGAACCTACTATTGAAGATTATTAGGGGCTCATTGGGTTGCTTCCATAGGGAAGAGAATTAGTGGTATAAATTTGTGGGATCTATGTAGACTCGGGTGTAAGAGGAAAGAATCCTCCATCTCCAACCTACTATGGATTGAGTTGGTGGTGATGGAGCTCAAAATTTATGCAAAACTTTAGGATCTCCATAATGAGAAGACCCTAAAAATGACTATCTTTACCATAAATTATCCACATAATAGACCAATTCTATGCCAATGAAACAAATTGGCATGAGTCAACTCAATAGAAACACTAAGAGAAATAGGTGACCACCCCATAAAATAATATATTGTTAGAGGGAAGATGTCTTAGACCAGCATGTGTTTATCCAATCATGTCCTTATATTGAAAAAGAATGTATGTCAAATAATTCAAAAGAGGGGTCAAAAAAATGAACATTTTCCCAATGTGAAGAATATTAAATAAAATATTGGCACAAATAAAATATCAAACAAAGTGGATAATCGAGTAAGGTGTCATTTTGAACAGCTTGAAGGATAAGTAACATGAAGCATTATTTTATTCAATGACACTAGAGTGATTGGGAAAGAAATCATGGTAGTGAGAATCCTAAACTTAGAAGAGTGGAACCTATGGATAGACATAATAAAAAGTGGAGAGTCACGCTTGTGACTGCATTGTGGAATCACAAAATGAAGGTCACTAACAACCGATGGGTAAAGTAGTATAACTTATACTGATGACCAGAGATATATAGCACTATCAAATAGTAAATGGGCCCTACTTGAAGATGATTAATTCCATAAACATTGTTTATTATTAACTAGTTGTTTTCTTTCCACAAACTAATTGTGACTGGTTGGTAAGAGATGTGTCTCTTCATTTGTATAGAATCTCCTACTATATAGAGGAGATTATTTTTTAATAAAGGAAACAAGATCAATGATACTATTTGCATACATTGTATTCCTACAAGCTATTTTTGTAAACAATGAAGAATTTTTATTCATAATATATACCAGAAAGTTCTTTCAATTTGAAATTGTGGATCTGACTGATAGGGAGGTTGGGAAGGAGCTTATCACAAGCCCTTGCTCTTGGGTTCACCTAGTGACCCTCAATGTAACTACCTACACCAATGACCTATAGGATTCCTTGAAGGCTCAATCTCCTAGTCTTATGCCCAACCAAGCTATCAAAAATGATTCAACAACTCAAACTTATCTTCATGCTTCTAGGCTTCTTCATACACCTAGTGTCCCGTAAGCTAGAATAAGGGTATTACACCTCCCAATGAACTAGGAAGATTTCAAATGCAAGGAGGTGTGGGAAAATGTCTTAAAATATGTTATTTCACATGTTTCAACCTTTACTTCAACCATTCTTCCTACCGATCTAGTAGTTCCTTTGGAAAATAGGGCTACAAGGAAATGACCTAATTAGGCCTCCTCTTTGAGAAAATATGGCTTTAGCCTTGATCTGTCCCAAAGGACCCTGCAATTAAATTATGGATCCTTTCTAGATGATGCAACACCTCAAGTATTTTAGAGGTTTTGGGTCTCTCCATAGCTGTACAACCCCCTTACTAAAAATAGGTCTTTTAGAGGATTTTTAGGCCTTCTCTGAACTAGTGAAGTAAAAGATGACTTTCCTTGATCAAATGGATTTATCATCTCCTATTCCTACATCCAATTTTTGGTAATGATAATAAAAAAGACACCCAACTACTATCATTCATCTCCCATCACTCCTCTACAAGCTATACTGCTGCTTCACTCAATCCTTCCTAGTCGGGCTTAGCATGGGCTCGCCTAGGGCTGGATTGTAAAAATTCTTAACATGCATTCTAGGGCCCCTCCTTCCATGTATGATACATACATGGATTCTACTGACTATCCCCAAAATGTTGTATAGTTTGAACAATGGGATAGTGAGTTAGACCCTCATTTGTGCAAGCTCCTTGGTTGAAACCAGGGAACTAGGAGTTTTAGAAAAGATTAAACTAAAAAAAGTAAATAGGAATGAAACCCTAAAATAATTGTAGAAATAGAGATTAGATACATATAAAAAAACTACACATTAACTAAGAGATCTAATTCAGACAAACATTCCTTCCATTAACTCACTATTCCATCAAAATCAATACAAAATAGACTGTGCACACACACTCAGAATAGATCTTCCATACAGTATGACCTCCAACCTCAGGATATGAGCCAAAAAAAACATAAATAGCCTTAGGATCCACTTAGGAAAGGTTTAAGACCCTTAATCATTAGTTTAGGCTTTGAGGTTAATTGGATCGAGCAACTTTGCAAAAGTTGCAAAAGTTGCTAAGCAACTTTTACAACAATGATGACAACTTTTCAAATTTGCTTCCCTAAAGAGCTTAGGAAGCTAACAAGGAGTCCTAGACTCTATCTAAGTCCTCACAACACTTATACATGCTTACAACCTCAAAAAAAAAACTTAACATTATATCCTAGCAATATATCCCATATTGGGCAAGTAAGACTCATTACTCTACCTAAGACCTTCTAGAACTACATATCCCAAATGGATCCCATACACATGGTCAACATGACCTTAGGGAAATCCAACACACAAAAAGACTTCAAACATAAAGAAAGAAGGTTCTCCTGCACCACTGACCATCTTGGATTAGTCAATGGGTGGTCCCACAATAGTGTGTCCCACTTTTCGGCCAACTTTGACACAGAGATCAACATTCTGAGAAAAAACTTCACTTTCGAACACCTGTTGCCGTAAAACTATTAGGAATTTGAAGATGATGTAAACTAGAGCTTTTTAGAATTTTCTTTCTAGTTTCTAAAAAAAAAAATTTCAAAATTAAAATTCATTTTTCCTTCTTCAAAAAGTGGTTTGCATGAAAAAACTATATTTTAAAGGAGTTACTATCACTTGGATCAGCATAACTTTTTTTTTAGATATGATAACGATGTAATTCTTTCAAGATTATATTTGTAACTTCAATATCTAAAGGATACAATTGGTTTCATTCATTTTGGGTCAATATTTCATAGTTTATTAAGTTCTAAAGTGAGAGTAACTATAATTTAGACATAAGGTCACTTGGATCGCTCTAACTTGATCTGTGTATATTGAAATTCATTTTTTCTTTTTTGTATAGAAAGGTAACACAAATACTCTTTTCCTAGATATTTTTCATAAATTTGTTTTTGTAATTTACTATTTTTCTTGAAGTCTTGAAGAGACAGGTTGTTGAATGACCAAACAACCTATGTTTAGTTAAAGTAATATTTAAAAGTGATAATGAATTTAATATGTATTAAAATTATATTCATTAGAAAGCTTGTTCTAAATAGCATCATTTGACATCGTATGTTTGAAAAAACCATCTTGTTTGGTCCTTGTCTCAGGCCTTGAAAGGCCATTTTTTTGTAGTTCACTTTTTTTCTGAGGGAAAAATTTCAATTTAGGGGTCTTCGAGCAAAGACCCCCCTTCACGCAAAGACACCTAAGTGGATTCATGCGAAGATCCCAATGTGAAAAGTTTGGTGGAGAAACACCCCGCTGGAATTTTTGCCAGCCTACTTTGAGCGAAGTAGGTCAGCTAGTGATGAATTTGTTTTGTAAAATAATTTAGAATGGTATAAAACTAAAACATTTTCTTTCTATTTTCTACTAAATTGCAATAAATTAATTCTCTTTTTCTATTTCTTTTATTATTTATCAATTTTTACAAAGGTATTTTTTGGAGGAGGATTGCTATTTCTATTTTTTTCAAAGGCACAATTTTGGAGAGGAGAAATATTAGATCAAAGTATTTTTTGAAGAAGAGAATTTTTATTAGCGCGCTTGTGGAAGACATTTTTTGGAGAGAAGAAATGGGGAACAAGAATGGAAGACAAAGTAAATCTGCTAGAAAAACGTAACCTGGTACTGAACAAAGAAATTGTGAATTTGCATTGACATATTATCATAAAACTAAAGAAGGTAAAGGACAAGCTGAAGTAGGAGGTTCAAGTCAAGTCAAAGAGTTTCACATTGAAGAAGGGTCAAGATCACTCCCTACGGAAGCTCAAGAAATTGATGTTGGAGAAGGGTCAAGATCATGTGCTCCTACTGGTATGGATGAACTTTTAAATTTAGCTCAAATTGTAAAGAGAACTATTAATTATAGAAAATTAGATCATTTACTTTTAATGGATGTGAAGAATTTGAGATCACTTGCTAATGTTCAACCCTTAAGTCTTGCTAAGAAGAGATCAATGAATATGATAGAAAGAGAAATATTAGCTAAATTTGATAATTTTAAAATACGTAAACAAGCCCAATTGCTTTCAGTTGTACTTATAAACAAATAGTTGGAAGGGGCATTAAAATTATTGGGTATAGACACAACATCAAAGAAGAGAAAATTTGTTGATATGAAAATTGATATGATTGAAAATATTAGGAAAGGTTTGAACCAGGTAGGGAAGTGATCTTGAACTGAAAATAAGACCATTACAAGAAAAGTTATGTTGACATCCATTGTAGGCAACACTATGCTCCGAAAAAGACAGATATCTTCAGTTTCATCTCAGTTTGGTTTTAAAAGGAAAAAAATATCATGATATGTTAATAGGAGAATACTTTTGGATGATAGCACCTTGGAATTCAATTGGGAAATCATGTGTAGAGCTCCTCATTCTGATAGGATTGATGGAGGAATCAAGAATTTGGTCACATTATTTTGATAATACACATCCTTCATCAAATAGTAGAGATGTTATCAGACATAGAATTTCAGCTAATCAATATGAATATCATACGAAACATTGGTTGGACACAACACAACATGAAATGTATGTGTCATTTTGTAGTTCAAATCCTAATTTAAAGATTGGGCAAACATTGTTTGAAAGATTGAAGCCATATTATATAAGGACAAAAAAAGTGTTTGAAACTTGTTGTTGTCATTATCATATTGAATTTGATCTCCACTATCAAGTTTTTTGAAAGTTTGTAGAAGACACTTATAGTTTTGAAAATGCTCCTCCTTCTAGACAAAGTGAGTTCATCTCATCCATTTTATGTGAAAAAAGAGATGATGTAGCTAGACAAATAAATTGCATAAAAGGAATATGTCAAACATGTGTTGATTTGTCTCTTTTTCCTTTAAAAAATGAAAATATTAATGTAACAAAGATGGTAAATTGCAAGAGTCAAATATGTAAAGAATGAAACAAAATTTGGGAAAGAATCCAAAAGGTTAGAATATGTTGAAGAGGAGATAAATGTTGGAGTATTTATGGATAAATTTAAAAAAATTATTCAACCCTACATTCATCATTCTTTTTTTTGCAAAGTGGCAAGCACAACAATTCCAAACACTAAGAGACAATTTCCCACTTGGAACTATTGTATCAGTTGTTGATTTTGCAAAAACTATTCATTTGTTCATCAAAAGGAAATTCAATCAAAATACTATTTTTCAAAAAAAATTACTATTATGGTACATGTGTGTTATCAACATGCACAATTAGATTTGGATGGTATTCATATCACATTTGAAGCATGGGTCATCAAGAAGGAATATCATTTTTATATAAGTGATGATAGAGAACATGACATTCATTATGTAGAACACTGCTTCAAGATGTTTTTTGCAAATTTGAAAGAAAGAGGTATAAAAATTGATAAACATTATGTTTGGTCAGATGGATGTGCTGCACAATTCAAATCATCATGACCATTTTATGCACTATGTAGATATCATCGTAATGAAAACATATCACATATCTGGAGTTTCTTTGAGAGTGGACATGGAAAAGGTGAACATGGTGGTGTTGGAGCTTGCATCAAACATGCTATACAAAAGTATCAAATGAATTATAAGGGAGTCCATATAAAAAATGCACATGATGGTGTTGAATGGTGCAAGACACATTTCACACCAAATGATAGAGACATGTCATCAGGATCGACTCAAGCGGTGCCACATAGGAAATTTTGGGAGATAAAAGGTATGCACACATTTTTAAATTATTCAAGTAGTTAAATTTTTATGTATTCTTTATTCAAATTATATTTATAGAATGTATTATATATGAATTTGTTCAAGTGTGGATAGAAAAATTATGCATGGTTGCAATAGGATATAAAAGACGCGATCTTTGCATTCAGTTACAAGTACGAATTGTCACAATTGGACGTTGAACACTAGCGACTACTCATGCTTCTGTTGTCACTGTATTGCTGACAATTATGAAGAATGCATCAATCAAGACCGTGGATATGTATGTGCATGGAATCTAGTGCCACTAGTTGTTACTGATACATTTGATAGAGATGAAGATGAAAAATTTGATGATGTCCCTTTGATTTCTATTGATTATGATCATATCTCAGGATTGGTCAAAATTGGGAAGTATATATATTTCACATTATATGGTCCATTGAGATGCATGTATAGATAGATAGATAGATCTATAGATTGAGCTAATTAAATTTTAAGATCTCACATTTATATATAAATTTACTGTGTAGGAGATGTCTTTGCAGTGATTGTTGAGCATGGAAATGTAAGAGTTGGTTATTATGTACTGTGTTGTACTGCTGAGAGGATGAAATTACTTGAACCTGAAGAAAGTGATGGAATGTTGTTACCCATAGGTTTGTAAATGATTTATATCAATATATTGAACTCAATTTGTAAATTTTAAATTTCAACCTTTTAACAAATTTCAAATTTAGTTTGTTTAAATTTATATTGTTAAAATTTGTGACCTGCAGGTTCAGTTGTTTTAGAGGGAGCATATTTCAAGAAAATCAAAGTAATTCAACATGGTATTCACCTGTTTGATTACCAACTAGACAATAAGGTGTTTCAATATAGTCACCTAGTAGTTGCCACCTCCATTTGTCTCAATACAGTTAAATCTCAATGTGGACATCGTAAGTGGAGACTAGATAGTGAGGATCATGAGAGAATATTACATGGTCTCCATGAAAGGTCTAAACCACTTGATTTGGTCTAAAAAGTATAATATGTATACCTATTTCATGTGTTAGGACCTACTTTATATCTTTGGATTAAATTGACTATACTTTGTTTATATATTTAAACATATGATGGACTATAATTTGTTGATATATGATGGACCTATTTGATGGTTCAATGGTTTTAATATATAGAATTTTATGTATGCTTTTATATATATATGCGTGTATATATGTATGGTTTTATATGTATACTTTGATTATTCAATGATTTTTATAGATTGCATATTAGTTAAAGATTCCCTTAAGACATTAGTTTGAACACTAAAAAATGATGAAATTAGTTAGATTACTTATGACATGTGTTAGTTATAGAATGAGTTAGAATAGTTATTGTCCATTAGTTACATGTATTTGTGTGTGTGAAAATTGTACCTGATCTGTAGACACAACACTTCAGTAAAACATTAGAGGTTAGTTGAAATCAAAATCATGAAATGAATTGAAAGCTAAACTAACTAGGCAATTTAATGCCTTCTAATAGGTGCGAGTATGATGTTCTCAGATTGTTATCGAGATCAGTGACCTTGACGACACCTAAATGAAGGATTTGAATGCAAAATTGATATGAAATATGAATGCAATTAATCTATTTTTTTATTTTTTTTAGATGCAATGATATGATGAAAACCAATATGAAATCTATGCTAATGAAGATTGATATGCTAAAATGATCTAACAATAATATGAAAACAAAAATGATCTCACAAAACGTGGTTGATTCGCAAAGAAGCTTCGATTCTCTAGATAGCAATTCGACAGTGTGAGGATGCAAAAATTTGAGATTCTATGGATTTGAGAGATAATTTGTGAAGAGCTAAAGCCTTAATTTATAGAAATCTAAGGCTTTGGAGGTGCATGAAAGAAAGCCATAAATCACTCAAATAACTCAGCTTGATTTTTGAATTATTTGAAAATAAAGATAATTTAATTCACAAAAACATGCAAATCATGCAAAAATAGCTTTTTAACTCAAATTAGAAGTTTAGATCAACTTTAAAACTCAAAAATGATGTTGAGTTCCAAAAAGTCAATAACTTGCATTAATTTTCTGATTTGGAGTTTAATTGCTCTTTGATTGTGCACATGGATAATTATGAATTAATAAATAAATAAAGTGATTTATTCTCAACTTAACTGATTTTTGAAATAAAACAATTGATTTATGGGTTAATCAATCATTTTTCAAACTTTTATTCAAAATTACAATATTAAAAATTGACAACTTGCTTTAATTAATTAAATAAGAATTTAATCAATTATTCATAGGATTTTGGATTTATTATCAAAATTAAATAATATGATTTAGGAATAAATAGAATTAACTTCAATTAAATAATTAAGTGGCAGAATTAAATATAATTAATTAAATATTTAGAATATTCAATTAATCAAACTTTAGGATAAATAAGATTTATCGCCAAATAATCATTAAATTAAAGATAATTATGATGATTAGGAATATTAGTAGGAATATTCCCCAATGTAGAATTTAAGATAATCAATTAGGATTCGATGATGTGCAGATGTTCCTTTGGTTAGAACTTTGATGTTAATTTCGTTCGATGTGTCGATATAGAGGTTAATGAACCTATAGCCCATTTTTGGGGTATTACATTTTGCCCCTCTTTGAATTATTGTGTGAAGCATAGTGGTTCAAAGATAGTCTGTGTATGATAAAGATATGAAACTGATTTGAAATTGATAATTGATATGAAACAGAAGCTGATTGAAAGATTTGATATGAAGATAATAGGTCCTGAATGACCAAAGATAATGTTCACTATAGCAATGATGAACCAATGAAACAAAAGCATCAAAATGCCTGATTCTGAACCTTATGATTACAAAGAAGTGAGTGACTGATTCCAGACTCGATTGTCCTTAGAAGAATCATGTAGGTATCACATCTGAACCCTTCAGTTACCAAAGAACCAAGGAAATAACACTAATGAACCGATGGTTAGGAAAAGCTGATACAGTTTACAAAATTAAGAGAATACCAAATTGATATGGATCTCGATGAATCTGATATGCCCCAAGCGATGATAGATTTTCCCCAAGCGATGAGGTCTTTTTGATGAATCAGTAACTAGATGTGGTTGTTGTCTTGATTACTGAGGAAAGATATGATTTCAAATTTGATATGATTTCAAATTAGATTACAGACTTTGAATGATATGCAATACCATGCCCCCTTTGGGATTAAAATTGAAATTTGACAAGAAAAGTCACCGTTGAATAGTTTAGAAGCATGTTAATTGATTCGAGAAGTGGTTAAACACGTTTGAGAATGCATTCTGCATCATTTAGAGGTCCAAAAGACCAATTTTGACTAAGTTTGACCATGAGTTGACCATGGTTGACCAAGTTGAAATTTCAATAGTTTGATGTAAGATAATTAGTTAGGTTGAATACTGGATTTCTATGATGATGGAAGGTCGATTATGCAAGCAGTAGACAATATGAATGATCTCAAACTTTGATTTTGATCCCAAAAAAAGATTCTACTTGCTGTTTCATTGGAGGAAACTTCGTGTGAGATTCAGCTCTTGTTAGATTTGAAGATGTGATTTGAAGAATCGTTTAAGCATTGAAGTTTGTTTAATCATTGTGATATCATGCAAAAAATGAAATGCAAAATGCAACCTAAGACCTAGGACCTACTCACTGATCATATGTCAATTTGTTATCATCATTAAACTTTTAGGTAACTAGATAAATCAATACAATGCCCACTAGCTATGAAACCATAGACATATGAATATCGATTTGTATGCGCAAGAATCAATACAACACCCACTGGTCAACAACCATGGATATATGAATATTGATTTTATTTTTCAGAATGTCAGATTAGATATAAGCACCAAGGCACAAGCACCAGGATGACCTGAATATCATGTCCATTTTGATATAGCAATTTGTATAAGCATCAAAACATAAACGTCATGATGACTAGAATACACCTTGTGTTACCAACACATCAAACAGTCAAGAGATCATTCTAAATCCAATGTGAATTACCCATAGTGACCCTTTATCATTCACATCCTTAGTAAGATTGCATGTCATAGTAGGAGAAAGAACTCACTCAAAAAGACAATAGTTAAATAAAACTTCCTTAAATTTTTTGGGTATCAATGATTGAGGTACGCATGGCCATCCAATTCAAGATAGAGGCTCTTATAGTCAGACACCATTTCAATCCAAAATTTCCAAAGTTGTTAGATTTTCACATACAAGAAGAAAACAAAGAAAAGATTATGCCCCCAGTCATCACTCTCTAAATCCTATAAAGGACATCATCGAAGAGCTCGAAGGGACACAATATGAAAAAATCTCAATGTGAATCAGTAAGCATACAAGGAGATAAAAGCATGTAAAAAGCACAGATTGTTTTCAGTTGAGTTTTGATGTTTGATTGCATTGTTGATGCAAAAACCTTTCTGGAGACAAGACTGACTGACTGACTCAGATGAAGCTTCAAAGGACCTTGACTGGATATGATACGTCTAAGATACATTAGAGGCCATAGGATATGACATTGATTGCCCCCAAGTTTGAACAATTGATAGGATACAGACGCTTGAGCTGACTGGTGTACAGACCGACTTATTGAAAATAAGAATGCAGAAACAAACCAGGAGATATGTACAAACTAAAGCAAGACCAAAAGTTGGGAAAGACCAAGATTGCACTGATAGATGGAGCATTTTGAAACAAGTGGTGCCCATTTTCCAAGTTTTCACCACCTTGGCAGAGATTCTATTTTTGCTACCAAGGTGCCTGTTTCCAGGTTTTCACCAAAGCACTTTTTCTTTTTCTCATTTTTTTTGTATTTTTCATTTTTCAATTTTTTTGTACTTTTGATATTTTTTGATTTTTTTTTGTGAATCATCAAGGCACCTATTGCTAGGTTTTCACCAAGATGTTCATTTTTTCAGGACTTTTTCAAATTTTTAAGATTTTTTCAAGACATTTTACCATAGACTGAATGCCTTAAGCGTAGAATTTCTTCAGATGGAGAATGTTGATTGGTTCTCAAAGTTGTTCTCCTTCAGTCATTGAGATTTGATAGGCACCAGAGCCAAAAGTAGCAATGATTACAAAGGGACCTAGCCAATTGGGTTCAAACTTCCCCTTGTGTTCTTGATGGGATTGATTTTTAAGATTTTCTCTCAAGACAAGATCACCAACCTAAAATTCTCTATGTCTGACTTTCTTGTTGTAGCCTCTAGACATTCTCTTATGATATACTCTGAGATGATCATACGCTACTTGTCTGCACTCATCTAGTAGCTCAATTTCTTGCAATCTAGACACTCTGTAGTCATCATCAGTTCCTAGACCATGCATTCTAATTCTTAGCGATGGGATTTCAACCTCAATAGGCAGTACCACTTCAGACCCATAAACTAAAGCGAAAGGTGTAGCCCTAGTAGGTGTTCTGATACTTGTTCTGATACTTGGTATACTTGATAGCATCTTTTTCCATTGCAAACTCCCAAGAAAGATCATATTGTGCACTCCCAATGTCTAGCAAGGTGGAGAACAAGAGGGATTGACAAGCTAGTGGAAGAGATGGAAGACAAGAGAATGAAGGAGAATGAAGGGGAGAAATCCTCAAGGGAAAAATCCTCAAGAATACCCAAGCTAGGGAAAATTGTCATGTAAAGCACATTTGGACAAGCAATGAAAGACCAGCATAGGATAAGTCACAAAATCGTAATGCAAAAGCAGGAAATGATGCAGTCCAAAAGAGTAGACATGTCAAGAGGCTTCAAAGCATCATGTTCTACTATTTTTTTTATTAGGTCAAGATCAAAAGGGAGTGGTTTTCACCATAGGATGAATTTATTTCTCTTTACTTTTTCTACCAAGGTGCCTATTTCCAGGTTTTCACCAAGGCACATTTTCAATTTTTTGTTTTAAATTTTTATTTTTTTTCTCTTTTTGGAAGAAGGCAAACTTTTTAGATAATGCTCCTTGAAAGAATAAACCATGATATGCCAAGGATTCAAAATGATATGCTCAAAGATGCTGATAGGAAAAAGAAGATGAAAGAGGAAAATGGAGGATAAGGTTTTATGTAAAGTGAGTGAGGTTGGAAGATAGGAGTAATAGGCAAGTGAGGAAAAAGGATAGGAGGTAGAAGGATAATGAATGGAAAGATTGTGAAAGGGTAGGTGGAAAGGAAGGCAAGATCAACATCAACACACACCTTGAAGGGTGGTGAGAGGATGGAGGAAATGTGAATGAAGGAATGTGTGAAGGAATATGGTGAATGGATAGTAGAGGTTGTGGTTTAGGCGCATGGAATAGAAGAATATTTTTGGAGGGAAATGAAGTGGAATTCTTTGGAAGCTTGAATGTCAATTTCACTTTTTGCTCAACACCAGACTCTTTCAAGAGAGACTTTGGAATCCATATAGTCGTAGGATTTTTATTTCCTTTTGATGATCTAGAGAGAATATCTTCAATGATGGATTTTGGAACCCATACTTGTCTTGTAGTTTTTTTCTCAGATATCTCTTTTGACTTTATGTTTCCATGTCTATTAGAGGAGACATGGTGATCTTTTTTTTTTATGGATTCTTGTATTGCTTTTTTTTCTTGTATTGAACATTCAAATTACTTCCAAAGGACTTGGGACTTGTGGAAGAAGGAGGATATGACTGGTTTAGATGGGTGGATGGATGAAAAGGATTCAAGGGTATGTGCATCTATGTTGATCTTGAGGAAAGATGGGAGATGGAGGGATGTAGGGACCCAAGATGGATGGAAAATTAGGAGAGTTAGGAGGGGAAAGTGAAGGGACATAAGGACCCAAAATGGAAGGAAGGCATGAAGCCCTTATTAGTGGTGAAAGAGGTCCTAGAATGGAAGTGGAAGATGCAAAAGGATAATTAACAAGTTCATCAACATTTATATGACAACCAAGGACATCAGCATCTTTAAAGTGAGCATTAAAATTTTCAATAGAATTGTGGACATCTTGAATATGAGCATCTTCTTTGATAGGATTGTTTAAAGCTTGCAAAGACTTAGGAAGAGTAGAAAGTGGAAGTGAACATGGAGTGGTAGAATAAGAAGATGGAAGACTTTGATCTTGACAAGGATCTTTGGATAGCATAAGCACATAATTTTTTTCTTGATTTTCAATAGGCTTAACATTGGAAGGAATAACACCATTTTTACCAACCTTAATGGACGTATCATCTTTGGAAAGTGAAAGTGTAGTAAGGTTATTTTGATTGTCAATAAGCTCAACAGTGTAAGTAGTAGCTTGATCTTGCTTAGGAGAAGACTTAAGACATGGTGGAATGCATGAAAAAGGGTGTGCAGGATCAAAAGAACCCTGAGGCAAATAAGAGACATCATGAAAAGGAGTGGAAGACATGGAGGGTTTTGATCTTGATCTTTCTTTATGTTCTTTTCGTTATCATTTTTGGAGTCCTCTTGACATGGAGCCACTTCTAAGGACAAGGAAGCATGTTGGGATTGTATAGAAGACTTTGGAAGAGATGGTGGAGGACTAGTGGAAGTAGGAATTATAGCATATGAAGGCTTAGGCTCTTTAGGTTTAGCATTATTGAAAGTATTGGTAGCCAAGTGAAGGTTAGCTTGAGTTTCTTCAAGGGGTAGCCCTTGAGGATAACTATAGGGAATCATATGAAAAGTATCAGGACTTTTGTTGGATGAAGGATTTGTGAAAGATTTGGAAGACTCGGAAGCTTTAAGAAGTGTATGGTTATTGGAGGAAGTAGGGGATGGAAGGGAACCATCACAAGACAAAGGTTCAGCATTAACATGATCTTTCTTGAGAGTGTAATCTTTATTTTCAGCATGAGAGTTCTTAGAGGAGAGATCCTTGTAGTATTGATGCTTCAAGCTAGCATGATGCATTTTATAGTCCTCATCAGTAGTAGATGGATCATAATCAAGGTATTGTTCACAAAAATCATCAAAGTCTTTTTTAAAATCAGAATCATATAGATCACCATCACGATCTATCCAACGTGACATCTCATTTCCAGTAAGTAGGAACACACGATGAGGAGGACTCTTAGGAACAGAGGTGTCATAGGTATCATTATATTGTCCATCATCATAGTCATCATAGTCTCCAAAGATGGATGTGTCACTCTCCATGGAAGAGGTATCATAAGGATTATCACATAACTCAAATTTTGTTCGGGGGTATGGTGACATGTACAAGTCTTTATCAAATGGAAAAGGACATAGAGCTTCCATGGAGAACTCTTTAGGTTCCTTTTCTTTCTCAAGTTTGTTAAGTTTGACTTGCATAGCTTGCATCTGCTTCATCATAGCTGTGATTAGAATTTCTTCCTCATGTGTACTGATTCTTTGAGACATGTGTACTGATTCTCAATAGCTATTGCTCTGTTCTTGACACAGTGATTTGTTTGACAGATTTTGCAAATAGGCTGAAAAAGATAAATATCTGGCAATTTTGGCAACTTCCAAAAATTTCCCAAATGACACTCTGCAGACTCATACGACAATGGGTATGCTATGAAATGATAGTTGAAAAGCTCGTACGATAGTGGGTATGCTATAAAATGACAGTTGAAAAGCTCGTACAACAGTTGCAAAACTCGCACGACAGTTGCTAGCAGGATTTGACTTTTTGAATTTGACTGGCAGAAAGACTCGTACGACACTGGGTTCTCTATCATATGACAGATGGGTAGTAATAAAATGACACTTGATAGAAACTTGTATGACTTTTTGACCTCTTGAGATGACTTTTGACTCCAAAAAAGAATTTTACTTCAGATTTTGCAAATTTTGAGTTTTCAGATTCGGATTGTTTGCAAATTGTACTATCCAAATTTGAGGATTGTAATAGATTTGTTCATTTTCAGTAACTAGATAAATAAACAAGCACGCAAAACAACAAGCAAGTGATTTCAAGCATGTCTAAAAATAATGAACAAGGGCAAAAGCAACCTTGCACATGAACAATCAAGTGACTTATTTGTTCTAATCCTCAGAAGCGCTAATTGTGTATGTTCCAAAATATTTTGCAATGACGCACATATACCCTAGAAAATAAAAATTTGGCCTCGCTAGGGTTTTTAGTAATGGTTTGACTTTGCAACTTTTATGATCCAAAGAGGTGAACTCCAATCTCGGCGCACCAGGGTTTTGACACAGTCCAAGAATTTAATCAATCAGGAGCTACTAGGGAGATCTGACAACCCAACAATGAACCACACCTATGAAGATTTCTTCCACAAGGACATTTATATAGTGGTTGCTACTACCACATTTGAAATGGCTATTACCACTTGAGGTTCCATCAATGTAGTTTTCCCTATGAAGGGATCGTCCGCTACGGTTAACCCTCTCTAAAGGTGACTCACAGTATGATACCACAAGGGGACTTGGCTCCAGATCCAAGGTTTTGACACCTCTTCACTTTTAACCCAAACAAAGCAAGTAGATTAATCCGACACGCTAAGACAAAGTTTGTTTCACCAAGGTCTGTGATGTCAACCCCACATGATCTATCAACCTCTCCGGAGAGAAAATGTATCAATCAATAAGAGAAGATGCACTAACTGAGTAGAACATGAAACACACTAAGTATCCTCCCTACCTACAAGGATTCCATCATCAAGAAGGATTTCACTAGGAATCCAATCTCTCAAGAATCACAAATAGTGTTCATAGGGCCTATTACTATGTGAGCATAGATATATTTATGAAAGTAAATCTACCGAAAGTACCCAAAAGAAGAAAGAGGAACACTTAACACTTAAAGAAAATATGAGGTGAGTCCACAAGGTGGAACAATTAACCCCTCACACAAGATAAAAATGAGTCCACAACTTAGAAAATAAGTGAGTTCTAAAAAGCACAAAAGGGTTGCCTAGTGGAACAATTAACACTTCTATCCTCTAGACCCCTCCCCTTTATGGTGCTGAGATTGCAACTACAAGGTGGAATGAGGGGCCGATGGATTAGTGAGTCCAATAACCAAAGATAGCAATCTAGATCAATCACAAGTATCTAAGACTACTTAAATGAATACCTAAGGTGTCACAACCTAGTATCAATTATGCAAGTGTGTAAAACAAAAGCATGAAAAGAAGCACTCAAGCTAGACACATGAGAGATTTATTTTAAGTCCAAGTCAAAATATTATTAGAACAAGTAGAATACCTGAGATCCTCGTGACATGCTTAGTAGATATTTACTTGATTTTTATCTTTGTTAAGCAATCCCACGCAAGCAAGCAACAAACTCTCTGATAAGAAAATAAGCAAACAAGGAAACAAGATATGCAACGTATCTTCAACTTATGAAAACCCTAAGGTTAGCTCTAAAAATCAATTATTATCAGCAATAATAATCAGCAATTAACCCAAATGACAACTCATATCATTCATTGAACCATGTAAAAAAAATAAGTGCATACCCATCACAAAAAAAAAAAAATTTTGCTGCATTTGATCTAGTCAACAAGATCTAATTTTTTTGATATGATTTTGGCTACAAAAATAGAAATTCAGAATAGACAACCCTACTAAAAAATAGAGAGCTTTCCAAAAATGTAAAAATTTTAGAAAAATCTCTTCATTTGTGCTCTAGAGACCTGTTTTACCAAAATAGACTAGTTTTTGTAAATTGACTATTTGAGCTATTATATTATGTCCAAATTTAAAATACAAAGAATGGACCCCCTGTAGAATTTAAAGATCTTTCCGAAAATATAAAAATTTCTTTAAAAATATGCTAATTTGTGTCGAATATTGATTTTTTCTATAATTTCAAGAAAAAATTATTAAAAATTAAAAACATCTCAAAAAATTCTAAATGTTTTATTGTAGCTTTCCTGATATTTTTCCAACTTGAAAAAAAAATTTCAGAGCAAAAATCCAAGCCGTTTGGGAGATAAAATTAAATCTTTGAAACTTTAAGGTTTTAGCTCCCCAAAAAAATCAAAACTAGCATGTAAAGGTGGGTTGCCCCACGGTGGGCGCCAGAAATGTGTGTGTGAAAATTGTACCTGATCTGTAGATACAACACTTCAGTAAAACATTAGAGATTAGTTGAAATCGAAATCATGAAATGAATTGAAAGCTAAACTAACCAGGCGATTTACTGGCTTCTAATAGGTGCGAGTATGATGTTCTCAGATTGTTATCGAGATTAGTGACCTTGACGACACCTAAATGAAAGATTTGAATGCAAAACTGATATGAAATATGAATGCAATTAATCTATTTTTTTTTGGATTTTAGATGCAATGATATGATGAAAACCAATATGAAATATATGCTAATGAAGATTGATATGCTAAAATGATCTAACAATAATATGAAAACAAAAATGATCTCACAAAATGTGGTTGATTCACAAAGAAGCTCTGATTCTCCAGATAGCAATTCGATAGTGTGAGGATGCAAAAATATGAGATTATGTGGATTTGAGAGATAATTTGTGAAGAGCTAAAGCCTTAATTTATAGAAATCTAGGGCTTTGGAGGTGCATGAAAGAAAGCCATAAATCACTCAAATAACTCAGCTTGATTTTTGAGTTATTTGAAAATAAAGATAATTTAATTCACAAAAACATGCAAATCATGCAAAAATAGCTTTTTAGCTCAAATTAGAAGTTTAGATCAACTTTAAAACTCAAAAATGATGTTGAGTTCTAAAAAGTCAATAACTTGCATTGATTTTTTGATTTGGAGTTTAACTGCTCTTTGATTGTGCAAATGGATAATTATGAATTAATAAATAAATAAAGTGATTTATTCTCAACTTAATTGATTTTTGAAATAAAACAATTGATTTATGGGTTAATCAATCATTTTTCAAACTTCTATTCAAAATTACAATATTAAAAATTGACAACTTGCTTTAATTAATTAAATAATAATTTAATCAATTATTCATAGGATTTTAGATTTATTGTCAAAATTAAATAATTTGATTTAGGAATAAATAGAATTAACTTCAATTAAATAATTAAGAGGTAGAATTAAATCTAATTAATTAAATATTTAGAATATTCAATTAATCAAACTTTAGGATAAATAAGATTTATCGCCAAATAATCATTAAATTAAAGATAATTATGATGATTAGGAATATTACTAGGAATATTCCCCGATGCAGAATTTAAGATAATCAATTAGGATTCAATGATGTGCAGATGTGCCTTTGGTTAGGACTTTGATGTCGATTTCGTTCGATGTGCCGATATAGAGGTTAATGAGCCTATAGCCCATTTTTGGGGTATTACAGTATTAACTTGTTATTTTTTATGATATTAATTTTAGATCCCCTTAAGACCTCCCCTTAAGATTGCTTATTAGTTAGAATAGTTATTGTCCATTAGTTACATGTATTAAGTAGTTATTTTTTATGATATTAATTCTAGATCCCCTTAAGACCTCCCCTTAAGATTACTTATTAGTGAAAGATCCCCTTAAGACATTAGTTTGAACACTAAAAAATGATGAAAATTAGTTAGATTACTTATTACATGTACTAGTTCTAGAATGAGTTAGAATAGTTATTATCCATTAGTTACATGTATTAACTTGTTATTTTTTATGATATTAATTCTAGATCCCCTTAAGATTGCTTATTAGTTAGAATAGTTATTGTCCATTAGTTACATGTATTAACTAGTTATTTTTTATGATGTTAATTCTAGATCCCCTTAAGACCTCCCCTTAAGATTTCTTATTAGTTAAAGATCCCCTTAAGACATTAGTTTGAACACTAAAAAATGATGAAATTAGTTAGATTACTTATGACACGTGTTAGTTCTAGAAAGAGTTAGGTTAGTTATTGTCCATTAGTTACATGTATTATCTTGTTATTTTTTATGATATTAATTCTACATCCTCTTAAGACCTCCCCTTAAGATTGCTTATTAGTTAGAATAGTTATTGTCCATTAGTTACATGTATTAACTTGTTATTTTTTATGATATTAATTCTAGATGCCCTTAAGACCTCCCCTTAAGATTGCTTATTAGTTAAATATCCCCTTAAGACATTAGTTTGAACACTAAAAAATGATGAAATTAGTTAGATTACTTATGACATGTGTTAGTTCTAGAATGAGTTAGAATAGTTATTGTCCATTAGTTACATGTATTAACTTGTTAGTTTTTATGATATTAATTCTACATCCATCTAATAAAATCTAGTCAAATGAAACCATCTAATCAAGTCATATCATCTAATCAAATAAAACCATCTAATCAAATCATATCATCTAATTAAATGAAACCATCTAATCTAATCAAATGAAACCATCTAATCAAATCATATTATCATCTAATCAAATGAAACCATCATAAATCTATATAATGTCAAATCATAAATCATTTATGTCTAGAGGTCTGGATAGCATATAAATATATGTCTTGAATCATAAATTGAAAATATCAAACATATAATAATGAAATATATAATGAGTCTCAAATCAAAGATCTGTGCAACATGTCCTATACTAGGGAGTCATCTAGGCGCATGTGAATAGAGAGACCCTCTGATCGACTGCCACAAGCATCCTCTAGCTATGAGGCAACAACTGATCCCTGCAAATATAAATGCATGTATATAATAATAATGTAAAATACTTAAAATTTTATAAATGCATGTTTAAACTTACATATTTTTAAAACTTACCTGACCACTAGTAGATGTCACATATGTTGAATCTCTCCTATAAAGATTCTCTAAGCCCACACTAGATGTAATGTGCTATGACCAAGTGTCATGAGCATCCTCTGGTTGTGAAGCAGCAACTGACCCCTGCAAATTTAGTACAATAGTTGGTTATATACATGTACATAGTATATATTATGTAAAGTACTTGAAATGTATAAATACATGTGTACAAGTGTACACATGCATGCTTAAACCTACATATATCTAAAACTTATCTGACCACTAGTAGGTGTCACATCTACTGAATCTCTCATATGAAGATGCTCTGAGCCCACACTAGAGTTAATGTTCTCTGCTAACTATGCCTGCAAAATATTATACATTGAACAAACATCAATACACACATCTACAATTAATTGTTCACAAAAACTCCTAGAAAGGAGAAAAGAAAACTTTATATACTTGGGTCTCAGGAACAAGAGGATCATCAACACACTACACCATCATATCATCAACAGAAACTGCATCACCCACACCACCTTGAGTCTTGAACCTCTCTAGTAATGAAGAGTGTAGGGGTGACACTAGCTGGGAGGGGAGTGATGTAGAGCCTGAACCACCATGAGGATGCAATAAAAAATCCATAAATGATCCAACATCAGTGCCAATTTCCACCTGACTCAACCTATGCATCTGTTCATCAAATGTGTCTAGGCCCTCAATCGTGATGTGTACATCTCCAACCTTATACCTAGATCTACAGTTGTAGACTAATTTGTGGGTGCAGAGCGCTCTGCAGAGTGTTGTGAACTATGTTGTGCCTAACTAGATGGTATGTCCTATGTCGGTGGAGTTACAGGACCTTGTGCAAGTCTGATGACATCCCTGACTGAATGTACTAGGATCCTCTACATGTCAGCAATATAAGAATATGACTGCAAGAGATTCTCCAAAAAGTAAAGCGCCACATCTAAATGACTATGATGACTAGAAAGCACCTGTATCTCTCCATGTGTAGGAAGACCTACAAATGTATATGCCTCATCACTGACCCTTGTAGTAGTACTAGATGAATCATCATAAGATGATCTGGCTCAATTCGGTCTAATCAAAATATATCTGTCCACTATATCTGAAGTGATGGAGGTGGCTGCAAAATAAATCTGCCCTACCCTATCCACTACTCCCCTCTGAGAAGCAATGCCCACTCTATCTATAGTAGCAGCCATTGCTGGTGCCACTGTCAGAGTCCTCTACCCAACCAGCTATCTATGAGGATGTACAACTTGATCAGCCATGTGATACTAATCACTATCTGCAACTCTACCACGCCCTTGATTGTAATATCTTGGAAGATCTAAATAGTTGACCTTGAGTCCCAAACGGAACTCAACGTACAACTGCTGTGAAAAATATAAAGGAATCTAGTCTTTATTAGGATAACGACCATGGGTGAACCCACAATAGTGGGTTACACTTTTTTGCCTGAATAGACACTGAACTCTACATTTTAGAAAAAACTTTCAAATTCGAATGCATATTCTCGTTAAACTGTTTGGAATCAGAAGATGAAGTAAATTAGAGTCTTTTAGGATTTTTTGTCCAAATTGTAAATATATTTTTTATTTTTATTTTTGAATTGATTCGATTTGTTTTTTCTTTCTCCCACAAAAAATGGTATGTTGTTGAAAACGTCATTTTCAGAGAGTTACATTATTTTCATAGAGCATAATTTTTTTTCTAAAATAGATATCAAAGTGATGTTTTCAAATTCAATATTTTATCATCCATATGGAGGGCATGCAATTGGTTTGATGAAATTATCATGATTATTTCATATTTTATTAACGTTTGAAGTTGACTAAACCATAATTTTGACATACATTGACTACATAACTTATAACTTGTTGTGTATTTTTCCAATTTCATTTTTCTTTATTTGGATAGAAAGAGAACTCCAATACCTAGGGCATAGATATTTTTTAGAATTTTTTTTCTCTCATTTACTATTTTTTCATAAGTGTCAAACATAGAGGTAGACATACGGTGAAATATCTATGTTTAGTAAAACTAAAAATACAAAGTCATAATAAACTTAATATATATTAACATTATAATAATTGGAAAAAGTTTTCTCAGTAGTACCTTACTACATAGATAATTTTTTCAAATGGATTCATTTGATCTGCCAAAAGATAAAGTCGAAGTGATTTTTTGTCAGCATTTTAATAGGTGCGAAGGAGACTCCATTTTAGGTATGAATGAGGAGTATAGATGTTATATCAATAAATTTTTTTATCTAAGATACTTTGAGCTAACTATTTGTAAATAATTCCTTCAAATGGAACCTCTCAAGGCTTAAATAATCATATTTTATTAAAAATCTATCATTTTAGCAAAAATCAGCATGTCTAAAAAAGTGTAACCCACTATTGTGGGGTCACCCCCATGTGCTGCAAGAAAATGAGGGTATATCATGCATGCGATCTGAGGAATCACACACCATGTGACCTAATACACCCTCACCTTGGTCTTCCCCTCATAAAATGGGAAAACCTTTCATTTGATGATTTCCTTGGGGACACGACTCTAAACCATCTCCAAGAAAACAGCACCCAAGACCTCTGCTCTCAACTCTAAAAAATAATATCAACTACCTAAGGCGTGAAGAAAGAGTGGGATCTCAATCTAGAAGTCATCTCCTCCAAATTGGTCAATACATTGATACAAGTGTCTCTGTATATGTCATCTACTAAAGATGTATGGATGGACTCTCTAAGTTGAGCCATCTCTATCTCAGCAGTATGAAAAATGTTCGTTATATCAGGAGTGTGAGGTGCATCCTGAGTGGCCATCTAGATGTAACATGTGAAAGCTAAGTGTCAACAATTAAGTATTTGATTACATGTCATAACTAGATGTAAAATGGAAACAAATATCTGAATATATAAAATTATACTTAAATTTACAATACTAGAGTGTACTAATAGTCCTAAAGGGTCCTTGAATGTACTAATTGATATTCATAGGTCCTATTAGGTCAAGTAAGTAGTATTATTAGGTCTTAAGGGTCCTAGGATGTAATAATTTATTTTTATAGTTCATATTAGTCCTATTAGGTCTTAAGTCCAGTCTTATTAAGTCTTAAGGAGTCCTACTAGGTCTTAAAGGGTCCTATTCTAAGTCCTAAGGATTCTAAGGGTTCTTAAAGAGTTTTATGTCATAATAGGGGTCCTAAAGGAACCTAGGATGTACTAATAGTCGGAAAGGGTCCTTGGATGTACTAATTGGTATTTATAGGTCCTATTAGGTCAAGTAAGTGGTCTTATTATGTCTTAAGGGTCCTAGGATGTACTAATTGATTTTAATAGGTCATATTAGTCCTATTATATCTTAAGTCCAGTCTTATTAAGTCTTAAGGGGTCCTATTACATCTTAAATGGTCCTATTCTAGGTCTTAAGGATCCTAAGGGTTCTTAAAGAGATTTATGTCACAATAGGGGTCCTAAAGGAACCTAGAGTGTACTAATAGTCGTAAAGGGTCCTTGGATGTAGTAATTGGTATTGATAGGTCCTATTAGGTTGAGTAAGTGGTCTTATTAGGTATTAAGGGTCCTAGGATGTACTAATTGATTTTAATAGATCATATTATTCCTATTAGGTCTTAAGTCTAGTCTTATTATGTCTTAAGGGGTCCTATTATAGGTCCTAAGGATCCTAAGGGTTCTTAAAGAGTTTTATGTCACAATAGGGGTCCTAAAGGAACCTAGGGTGTACTAATAGTCCTAAAGGGTTCTTGGATGTACTACTTGGTATTAATAGGTCCTAAGGCTACTAGGATGTACTAAGGCTCGGTCCTCCTAGGATAATATTTTAACATCTAACTCTACATGAATAACATTTATACATGTAACTCTAAAACATATGTACATAATTTAGAGAGAGAGGGAGAGAGAGATTCCTAATATTTACTAACTTTAAAATAAATTTAAAAACAAATATTTTTAATAATTTCTATAAGATCAGTGGAACCTGAGATACACGAATGGGTCCTACGACATACTAAGATACAATAATGGGTCTTTGGGGTCCTATGTGTCTTAAGACATCGTAAGAGATGGATAAGTTTCCTAGAATGTATTAAGGGGTCACATGTGTTGTAAGTGGTCCTAAGGGATCCTAGGTTATATAAATTTATTCTAGTATGTATTAAGGGTTATTCAGGGTGACAATGGGTCCTCATATCAATTAATAGAACCTATGATACATGAATGGGTCCTAGGGAATCCTAAGATACATTAATTTTTCTTGGAGGTCCGAAGGGGTCATATGTTTCTTTAGATGTCATAAGGTATGGATAAGGTTCCTAGAATGTCTTAAGGCTTTGTAGGTGTCATAAATGCTTCTAAAGGATTATAGGCTAAATCAATTGATCCTAGTATATCTTAAGGGTCCTGGAGGAAAACAAATGGGTCCTCTTATGTATTAATGGAATGTAAGATACATGAATGGGTCCCAGGACATCCTAAGATACATTAATGTGTCTTGGGGGTCCTAATGGGTCCTAGGTATCTTAAGATGTTGTAAGGGATGGATTAAGGTCCTAGAATGTCTTAAGGGGTCGTACGTGTCATAAGAGGTCCTTAGGGATCCTACTATTTCTTAAGGGGTATTCAGGGTGACAATGGGTCCTTGTATATATTAATGCAACATAAAATACATCAATGGGTCCTAGGACATCCTAAGATTCTTTAATAGCTCTTGGGGGTCTTAAGGTTTCATATTTGTTTTAAGATTTCATAAGGGATGAATAAGGGTCCTAGAATGTTAATGGGTCATAGGTGCAATAAGTGGTCCTAAGGGATCCTACATTACATTAATTGATCCTAGTATGTCTTAAGGTTTCTTGAGGGAAACAATGGGTCCTACATGTCTTAAGATAGTGTAAGGGATGGATAAGGGTCCTAGAGTGTCTTAAGGGGTCATGGGTAACATAAGAGGTCCTAAGGTGTCCTAGCTTATATTAGTGGATCCTCGTATGTATTAATTGAATCTAAGATACATAAATGTGTCCTAGGACAACCTAAGATATGTTAATGGGTCTTGAGGATCTGAAGGGGTCACATGTGTCTTAAAATGTGGTAAGGGATGTATAATGGTCCAAGAATGTTAATGGGTCATAGGTGTAATAAATGGTCTAAGGGATCTTAGGTTACATTAATTGATACTAGTATGTCTTAAGGGTTCTTGCAGGAAACTATGGGTTTGCATATGTATTAATAGAAGCTAAGATAGATGAATGGGTCTTAGGACATTTTAAGATATAATAATGGGTCGTATGGGTCCTAAGGGGTCGTATGTGTCTTAAGATGTCATAAGTGATGCGTAAGGGTCCTAGAATGTCTTAAGGGGTTGTAGGCATCATAAAAAGTCCTAAGGGATCATAGGTTATATTAATTCATCCTTATATGTCTTAAGGAGCCTTGAGGGAAACAATGAGTCCTTGAATGTATTAATGGAACCTAACATACATCACTGGGTCCTAGGACATCCTAATATACATTATAAGGTCTTGAGATTCCTAAGGGATCCTATGTGTCTTAATATGTCGTAAGGGAGGGATAAATGTCCTAGAAACTTACTACTACAATTTTCTAACATATTCTAACATACTACTATCATTTTCTAAAATTTAACTATGATTTTCTAAGATTTCTACAAACTAGAAATTATTTAAAACAAATAACTAACTAATATTTACTAACTTTACTAAAAATGTGTGTACCTGAGAGAGAGAGATTCCTAATATTTACTAACTTTAAAAGCAATTTTAAAAAAAATATTTTTAATAATTTCTATAAGATCTTAATGTTTTCTAACATTTTCTAACATTTTTACTATGGTTTCTAATGTTTTGTAAATATTTTCTAACATTTTCTAACAAACTACTATGATTTTCTATCATTTTCTAACATACTAAGTTACACTTTTATAACATTTGCTAACATTCTACTACGTTTTTCTAATATTTTCTAATGTATACTAGAAGTTACAATTTTATAATGTATACTAAGTTACAATTTTCTAATGTATACTAAGTTACAATTTTCTAACATTTGCTAACATATTCTAACATTTATACTACAGTTTTTAATGTTTCTAACATTTTCTAACAATTCTACTATGATTTTCTAATAGTACTACTACAATTTTCTAACATATTCTAACATTCTACTATCATTTTCTAACATATTCTAAAATTTAACTACGATTTCTAACATTTCTACAAACTAAAAATTAATTAAAATAAATAACTAGCTAAAATAAATATAAAACATATAATTTACAATAAAAATGAGAAAAATGTGTGTACCTGATACTACTAACAATTTGAAGAGGTCAAAAAATCTCGAGAGGTGTTGATGTTGTAGTGGACGTCACTAGTTGTCTCTAAGCCCTAGGTCCACAAAATCTCCAAAAGTAAACAATGAAAATGAAATAGGAAAGCCAAGAATCTATAAAAAAATGACGCCAAAAGTGGCTTTGTGTGAAGACCCCCCTTCATGCGAAGTACCCTGTGTAGGGTACTTCGCATGAAGGGGGGTCTTCGCACGGAGTACCCCACACAAGGTACTTTGCGCGAAGCCAATCATCCCCTTTGCATGAAGAGGGTACTTGGAGCAAAGGCCCTAAAAATTGTTTTTTTTTAAGACCAATTTCCTTCATCCCAAAAGTGGGACACACTATTGTGATTTCACCCCAATCCTTTGTGATTTTTCTTTTAGAAAGTGAAGTGAATCTCAATCTTTGTGTGTGGATATTATGGCAAAAATTTGATCATTAGATTTAATAGGCATTATTATCTCTATCTTATTGGTCTCATTAAGTTTAGGTTAAAATCAATAAGAATAATTGTGGAATATTAAAAGTAATTGAAAGCATCATTAGGAAGCGGACAATAGGAACATCTCCCCTCTCACATAAGTTGTACATAGGATTAAGAAGAGAATGTCTCTATAGCCCAATTGAAGAAGGCACTGGTTTATTATCTTTTAAAAGGCCATTATTTGAAGGATTATAGGAAGAAAGAAGGAACAATTTTCATTTTACATAAATCAATTCACAAAAGCATTCGAAATACTCTTAGTACAGCTATCAAAATATAAGTTAAGTGATTTATAAATTGTAGAATATACAACTTTATCTCCCTCAAGACCCAATTGTCATCTTGAGAGATCAACCATAAGCTATAATACAATCATATATTCTATAAAAATCCTTCAACCAACAAATTTGGTGAAGGAATAGGTACACCCACCTTGGTTCTACGGATCCTAAAGTGTAGGAGAGGAGGATCATAATTGATCACTCGCATTCATTGGCCAAATCAACTGGAAAATCCCATAATTGAGTAGGCAAGCTCATAGGATTTCCAATTTGTTGATTTGGGAACCAATCGATTAGCAACTCTACTAAGGACTTGTCTTTTAAAATACATTTTCCAAAATATTTGTTAAAGTATACTCTATTGGAAGGAAGAGCCCAAAAGACCAGAAAAATAATATTTTCCTTGAAGATAGGTGGTGACTCTATTAAATAAGCATTTTAGTCAGTGACTCTATTGGGAAGTTGTTGAAAGAGATTCAGAGTCTTTGGTGATATAAAATAAACTCTACTAGAGATCAAAACTCGAAGAGTTAACAAATATATTCCCTTGATTAGGGTGATCACTCTACATCAGTATTACAATAGTATATCAGTGATAATTTGATATGTACTAGAAAAGACAAAGGTCCTAGAAATTTGTCATTGAAATTCATGTGGGGAAGAAGGTATCTTCATTAGGGACAAGAAGATCATACAAAATTAAGTCCAAAGGGAAGGACTAAATTGATTAAAATAAGAAGCCATAGTCAGATATGAATCTCACGGGCTTTAATAAATTTTTAGATAGGGATTATGGATATCAAGAGGAAAATGGTCCTGGAAACAATAGAGATGTTGAGGATAATGAAAACCCATGGAATGTCAGTTTCAGTGAGGAAGTTGAATGCCACACCCTACAACATGAGGAAAATCATGAAGAGAAATATGTTGTAGACCAAGATGATGATAAATAGAGGGTAGAAGAATTGATAACTACCCTGGAGATTATAGTACCCAATGCTTGATAAATAGTAGAAAAATATCTCCATAGAAATGAAAAGGTGAATAAAAACATAAATGATGATTCACTAGGAACAATTAAAGAAGGACAAAAGAATAAAGATAATTTTCCTAAATATAATCCACTTCATAGGAATAAAGGTCAACAAAATTATAGATCAGACCATGATAATCCATTATTTGAGAATAATGATAAAAGGGAAAGAATTGATAATCATCAACATGGTTGAGGAAACCAGTACAATAATGATATAAATTATAATAGGCATTAGAGGCAACTACACAATGGAGATAATGGTAATTATCAAAACAATAATGGTGATCAACAATATAATGAAAATCACTAGAACAACCATGAGAATGGTGGCCAGAATTTAAGAGGCCAAAATATGAATCACCAAAATCATGGGTCAGGTATGTATAATCAAAGAGGAATCAATTCTTGAATGAGAGCACCAATAATCATTGAAAGATATAGACAAGTGGACTTCACTGGAATAGTAGGATATCCAAATCCAATCCAAAATGAATTAAGGGCTTCTATTCCTAAATTCTGTGGAAGTGGAGCATAATTTTCTAAGAAACATGTGATTATTTTGAAAGCTACTATTGAGGAGTTTGGAATTCACCATGTGTATATGATGAAAATGCACTTGTTAAGAACAAGTTCAAACATGCAAACGTTAACAACAAAGAGCATAATCAATCTTATCTAACATGTTCATAAACTTGTGTAATACCCCAAAAATGGGCTATAGGTTCATTAACCTCCTACATCTTCAATTCAAATGAAATCGACATCGAAGTCCTAACCTAAGGCACATTTGCACATTATCGAAATCCTAATTGATTTTATCATAAATTTTGCATCAGGAAATATTCCTAGCAATATTCCTATTTATTCTAATTATTTTTAATTTAATTATTATTTGGCGATGAATCCTATTTATCCTAAAGTTTGATTAATTGAATATTCTGAATATTTAATTAAGTAATTTAATTCTACCACTTAATTATTTAATTAGATTTAATTCTATTTATTCCTAATTAATATTATTTTATTTGACAATAAATCAAATTTGCTAAAAATAATCAGTTAAATATTTATTTAATTGATTAAATCCAAGTTGTCAATATTTAATAATATAGTTTTGAATAAAAGCTTGATTAAAATAATTGATTAACCCACAAATCAGTTATTTTTAAATTTAAAATCAGTTAAGTTGAAGATAAATCACTTTATTTATTTGATTAATTCATGATTATTTGTGCACATTCAAAGAGCAGTTAAACTTTAAATCATAAAATCAATTCAAGTTGTTATCTTTTCAAAACTCAACATCTATTTTTAGTTCAAAGTTGATCTAAACTTCTGATTTGAGTTAAAAAATTGTTCTTACATGATTTTGCATGATTTTATGAGTTATCTATTTCTAATTTCTTGTTAACTCAAAAATCAACCTGAGTTCATCAAGAGTGATTTATGACTTTTTCCATGCACCCTCAAGCCCTGGATTTCTATAAAATCAAGGCTCAACTGTTTACAAATCATCCACAGAATTTGCATACTTACTCTGGCAAATTGACATTAGAGGAATCATCAAGCCTCTTGCGAATCAACATTTTGTGAGATCAATCTTGTTTTCAATTCATTCTAGTTTCATATTTCATATCATTGTTAGCTTAATTTGCATATCATTTCAATCCATTTAGATTAATTCATTATCAGTTTTTCTCATCTTATTGCATCAAATTTTTTTTAAAATAGATTAATTTGCATTCATATTTTATTTCTTTCATCATTTAAATCCTTCGTTTAGGTGTTACATTGTCACTGATCTCGGTCTAATCTAAGAATACCATACTCGCACCTACTAGAAGGCAGTAAATCACCTAGTTAGCTATATTGTTCTTATTTGTATATTTTGATTTTTGCTAACCTCTAATGTTTTATTGAAGTGTTGTGTCTACAACTAGGTACAAAATTCACACACACATTTCTGGCACCCACTGTGGGGCAACCCACATTTACATGTTGGTTTAAAAAAAAAATTTGGAGCTAAAACCCTAAAGTTTCAAATATGTAATTTTATCTCCCAAAAGGCTTAAATTTTTGGTTTGAAAATTTTTTTTCAAGTTAGAGACACATCAGGGAAGCTTCAATAAAAAATTTAGAATTTTCTGAGATGTTTTAAATTTTTAATAATTTTTTCTTGATTTTTTGAAAAAAAATAATTTTTGACGCAAATCAGTATATTTTTCAGAAATCTTTACATTTTCAAAAAGGTATTTAAATTATACAAGGGGTCCATTCTTTGTGTTTTAAATTTGGATGCAATATAATAGCTCAAATAGTCAATTTACAAAAACTGGTATGTTTTGGTAAAATGGGTCTCTAGGGCACAAATGAAGAGATTTTTCTAAATTTTTTACATTTTTAGAAAGCTATCTATTTGTAGCAAGGATCTCTATTTTGAATTTCTATTTTTGTGGCCGAAATCATATCAAAAAATTTAGATCTTGTTGACTAGGTCAAATGCAACAAAAAAAATAAAATTTGGTGATGGGTATGCACTTATTTTTCACATGGTTCAATGAATGATATGAGTTGTCATTTGGATTAGTTGCTGGTTATTATTTCTCCTAATAATTGATTTTTAGATCTAAGCCTAGGGTTTTCATAAGTTGAATATATGTTTCATATCTTGTTTGCTTATTTTCTTGTTGGAGAGTTTGTGGCTTGCTTGCATGGGATTTCTTAACAAAGCTAAAAATCAAGTAAAATCTACTAAGCGCATCATGAGGGAATTCAAGTATTCTACTACATCTGAGAACATTTCAATTTTGACATAAAATGAACATCTCACGTGTCTAGCTTGAGTGCCTTTCCTGCTTTCATAAATCAGACTTCAATTTTTGGGCTATAAAACGAACATAGATTTGCTTTTTGCATATCTGTTACATAGTAAATAGGCCCTATGAAAACTATTTGTGGATGATCTTGAGAGATTGAGCTTCTTTCACTTGTTTATTAATGTGAAGCTCCTCTTGACGAAGGATCCTCTTGTAGGTAGGGAAGGTACTGAGAAAGTCTCACGTTTTACTAGATTCATGTGTCTTCAACTTTTGATTGATAGATTCTCTCTCCAGAGAGGTTGATAGATCATAAGCGATTGACGTCATAGATCTTTGTGAGATAATCTTGGTCTTAGCATGTCAGATTAATCTGTCTACTTTGTCTTGGTAAAGTGAAGAGGTTAGGGGATTATGCTCTACTTCCTTTTTGGATAGTACCAAAAACCTAGATCCTTGAATCTGATCTAGTCCCCCTGTGGTATCTTTTGTGAGTCACCTTTAGAGAGGGTTAACCGTAGTGGAAATTCCCTTAATTGGATCAACCACGTGGATGAAACCTCAAGCGGTAATAGCCATTTTCTCCATGGTAGCAGCAGCCGCTATATAAATGTCCTTGTGGAGGAAATCTTCACAAGTGTAGTCTCTTGTTGGGCTGTCAGATCTCCCTAGCAGCTCCTGATTAATTAATTTCTCAGACTGTGTCAAAACCTCAGTGCACCTGGATTGGAGTTTGCCCTCTTGAGATCACAAAATTTACAGAGTTAGACCATTACTACAAACCCTAGTGAGGCCAAATTTTTCATTTTCTAGGAATATGTGTGTTATTGAAAAAAATTTTGGAACATACACAAGTAGTATTTCTAGGGATTAGCACAATAAGTCACTATTGCTTGTTCATGCGCAAGGTTTCTTTTTCCCTTGTTCATTGTTTTTAGATGATTGCTTGCTTCCCTTGCTTGTTGTTTTACGTGCTTGATATCTTCTTAGTTACTTGAGAAAAACTTTTACACAGATCTTCAAAAACTGGATAGAAAAATTTGCAAACAAACTGATACTGAAAAACTAAAAATTTGAAAATTTGAAGCAAAAATCCTTTCTAGTGTCAAAAGTCATCCTAAAATTTCAAAACTTGTATCAAAGCCAAAGTCAAAGTTGTCAGAGATTGGTCAAATTTGTCAGAAATCCAATTTTTACAACCTATTCCCAAATTCTGTCAAAATAGAAAACTAATTCTTATCATTTTTAGTCATCCTTGGTCAGTCTGGGTAAAATCTTAGGTGCTATGACATGTTGCTCAACATCCAAATGAACTTAAATGGTATCAAGTTCCACAAAATGACTCTTGGTCTTCTTTCTTCCACATCTCTCATGTATTCCTAGTCTCCAATTTCCATCCTTTCTCCCATTCCTTCACGCTTTTTCCTCTTCTTCCTAAAAATCTTCACATCTTTTTGATTCTTTTCCTCTTATTATCTACTCTACTTTCTTCTATTCATCTCTTCTGTCACTTCCATGCTTGATTCCTCCTCTTCTAGAACCATGAATTTTAGCTATCTTGTTATGGAACCTCTCTTGAAAATGGATGATCTTGAACTCATTGCTCAATTCAAAAAGTATTATTCCAAAAAGCCCATGAGTGATAAATTTATGATGAAAATAAATAAAAAATTAATTGAATTAGACACCTTTTCTAGGATCATACACATGATCATGTCACGACCTTCTTCTTCCAAACATCTTTCATATTCTAAGTCTTCTCATCATTCCTCATCATCCACGTCTTCTTCCTCTGCTAGGTCTTCACCTTACTCTTCTCCACGATCTTGTTTCTCTTCTACTTCTCCCAAGAGTCTTACTTCTCTTCTCAAGACATACCATGTTGAGCAATGTGATAACCCTTATGATACCTCTTCCATGGAGAGTGACACACCCATTTTTGAAGACTATGATGACTATGATGATGGACAATATAATGATACCTATGACACCTCTATTTGTAAGAGTCCTCCTAGTCATGTGCTCATGCTTACTAGAAATGGAACATCACATTGGAAAGATCATGATGGTGATCCATATGATTCTGATTTTGAAAGAGACTTTGATGATTTTTCTGAACAATACCTAGATGATACATCTACTTCACTTGAGGAAGAAAAAGCTTACCGCTAATTATAAATGTGCATACTATAAGGATCTCTCCTCTAAGAACTCTCATGCTGAAAATAAAGATTATACTCTCAAGAAAGATTATGCATCTAAACCTTTGTCTTGTGATGGTTCCCTTCCATCCCCTACTTCCTCCAATACCCATACATTTCCTAAAGCTTCCAACCCTATCAAATCTTTCACATTCCAACCCTATCAAATCTTTCACAAGTCCTTCATCCACCAAAGGTCCTAATACTTTTCATGTGGTTTCCTATAGTTATCCTCAAGGGCCACCTCTTAAAGAAACTCAAGCTAACCTTCACTTGGCTGCAAATACTTTCAATAATGCTAAACCTAAAGAGCCTAAGCCTTTATATGTTATAATGCCTACTTCAGCTAGTCCTCCACCATCTCTTCCAAAATCTTCCATGCAATCCCAACATGCTTCATTATCCTTAGAAGTGGCTCCATGTCAAGAGGACTCTAAAAATGATAAAGAAAAGAACATAAAGAAAGATCAAGATCAAGAACCCTCCATGTCATCCACTCCTTTTCCGATGTCTCTTATCCACTTCAAGGTTCTTTTGATCCCGCATGCCCTTTCTCATGCATTCCACCATGTCTTAAGTCTTCTCTTAAGAAAGATCACACTACTACTTACACTGTTGAGCTTATTGACAATCAAAATAATCTTACCCCACTTCCAATTTCAAAAGATGATACTTCCATTAAGGTTGGTAAAAATGGTGTTGTTACTTCCAATGTTAAGCCTATTGAAAATCAAGAGAAAAATTATGCACTTATGCTATCCAAAGATCCTTATCAAGATCAAAGTCTTCCATCCTCTTGTTTTATCACTCCATGTTCGCTTCCACTTTCTACTCTTCCTAAGTCTTTGCAAGCTCTGAACAATCTTATCAAAGAAGGTGCTCATATTCAAGATGTCCACAATTTTATTGAAAATCCTAATGCTCACTCTAAAGATGTTGATGTCCTTGGTTGTCATATAAATGTTGATGAACTTTTTGATTGTCCTTTTGCATCTTCCACTTCCATCCTTGGACCTCTTCCTCCACTACAAAGGGCTTCATGTCTGCCTTCCATCTTGTGTCCTTATGCCCCTTCACTTTCCCCTCCTAACTCTCTTAATTTTCCATCCATCTTGGGTCCTTACATCCCTCCATCTCCCATCTTTCCTCAAGATCAACATAAATTCATACCCTTGAATCCCTTTCATCCACCCACCCATCTAAACTAGTCATATCCTCCTTCTTCTTCAACAAGTCCGAAGTCTTTTGGAAGTAACTTGAATGTTCAATACAAGAAAAATAAGAAATACATGAATCCATCAAAAAAAGAAGATCACCATGTCTCCTCTAATCGACATGGAGGCATACAGTCAAAAGAGATATCTAAGAAAAAAATTACAAGACAAGTATGGGTTCCAAAATCCATCATTAAAGATATTCTCTCTAGATTATAAAAAAGAAATGAAAAGCCTACAGCTATATGGATTCCAAAGTCTCTTGAAAGAGTCTAGTGTTGAGCAAAAATTGAAGTTGACATTCAAGCTTCCAAAGACTTCCACTTCATCTTCTTCCAAAAATATTCTTCCATTCTATGTGCCTAAACCACAACCTCTATTATCCATTCACTATATTCCTTCACATATTCCTTCATTCATGTTTCCTCCATCCTCTTGCCACCCTTCAAGGTGTGTGTTGATGTTGATCTTTCCTTCCTTTCTATCTACCCTTTCACAATCCTTCCATTCATTATCCTTCTACCTTCTATCATTTTTCCTTATTTGCCTATTCCTCCTATCTTTCAACCTCACTTGCTTTACATAAAACCTTATCTTCCATTTTTCTCTTCCATCTTCCTTTCCCTATCAACATATTTGAGCATATCATTTTGAATCCTTGGCATATTATGGTTTATCCTTTCAAGGAGCATTATCTAAAGAGCTTGCCTTCTTCCAAAAATTAAAAAAAATTAAAAATATGCCTTGGTGAAAACCTGAAAATAGGCGCCTTGGTAGAAAAAGTAAAAGGAAATAAATTCATCCTATGGTGAAAATCACTCCCCTGTGGTGCCTTCGATAAGTACCATGATGAAAACCTAGCAATCAAGCATCATACATAGTTCTTCTACATATTTCATCCATTCCATCTTCTCTCTTTGATCTTGACAATGTTGATCTATACACGAACATTTGGCTATCTTGTGAGCTATTTTATGATGATCTTGCTTTCATTCCCTTCCTATTTAACCTTCATATTTATTTTCCTCCATTCATTCTATCCTTTCGCTATCCTTTTCCCCTTTGGTCTTGATCTAATAAAAAAAAGTAGAACATGATGCTTTGAAACCTCTTGACATGTCCACTCCTTTGGACTACATCCTTTCCTTCTTTGGCATTACACTTTTGTGACTTATCCTATGCTGGCCTTTCATTGCTTGTCCAAATGTGCTTTAAATGAAAAATTTTCCCTAGCTTGGGTACCCTTGAGGAGTTTTCCCTTGAGGATTTATTCCCTTCATTCTCCTTCATTCTCTTGTCTTCCATCTCTTCCACTAGCTTGCTAATCCCTCTTGCTCTCCACCTTGCCATTGGGACTACATGAAGTGATCTTTCTTGGGAGTTTGATGCCCATTCTATCCGGGGGCATCCTTTTTACATACTAAAGTGGTACTTCCTATTGAAGTTGAAATCCCATCACTAAGAATCATAATGCATGGTCTAGTAACTAATAATGACTATAGAGTGTCTAGGTTGCAAGAACTTCAACTACTAGATGAGTGCAGACAAGTAGCATATGATCGTCTCAGAGTATATCAAAAGAGAATGTCTAGAGGTTACAACAAGAAAGTCAAGCACAGAGAATTTTAGGTTGGCGATCTAGTCTTGAGAGAGAATCCTAAAAATTAATCACATAAAGAGCGCAAGGGGAAGTTTGAACCCAACTGGCTGGGTCTCTTTATTATCACTGCTACTTTTGGCTCTGGTGCCTATCAACTCTCAATGACTTAAGGAGAACAGCTCTAAGAACCAATCGACATTCTCCATCTGAAGAAATTCTACGCCCAAGGCATTCAGTCTATGGTAAAATATCCTGAAAAAATCTTAAAAATTGGAAAAAAGTCTTGAAAAAATAAACATCTTGGTGAAAACCTAGCAATAGGCGCCTTGATGATTCACAAAAAAAATATAAAATATAAAAAAAATAAAAAATTGGAACAATGAAAAATACAAAAAATGAGAAAAAAAAAGTGTCTTGTTGAAAACCTGGAAACAGGCGCCTTGGTAGCAAAAATAGAATCTCTACCAAGATGGTGAAAACCCAACAAACGGGTGCCACTTGTTTTGAAATGCTCCATCTATCAGCGCAATCTTGGTCTTTCCTAGCTTTTAGTCTTGCTTTAGTTTGTACATATCTCTTGGTTTGTTCCTGCATTCCTATTTTCAATAAGTCAATCTGTACACCAATCAGCTAAAGCGTCTATATCCTATCAATGTTCAAACTTGGGGGTAATCAAAGTCATATCCTATGGCATCCAATGTATCTTAGATGTATCATATCCAGTCAGAGTCCTTTGAAGCTTCATCCGAGTCAGTCAGTCAGTCTCGTCTCCAAAAAAGATTTTGCATATACAACAACACAATCAAACATCAAACACAAACTAAAAACAATCTATGCTTTTTACATGCTTTTATCTCCTTGTATGCTTGCTGATTCACATTGAGATTTTTGCATATTTTGTTCCCACGAGCTCTTTGATGATGTCCTTTATAGGATTTAGAGAGTGATGACTAGGGGCATAATCTTTTCTTTTTTTTCTTCTTGTATGTGAAAATATAACAACTTTGGAAATTCTGGATTGAAATGGTGTCCAACTGTAAGAACCTCTATCTCGAATTAGATGGTCATGCGTACCTCGACCATTGATACCCAAAAAATTCAAGGAAGTTTGATCTAACTATTGTCTTTTTTGAGTGATTTCTTTCTCCTATTGTGAAATGCGATCTTACCTAAGGATGTGAATGATAAAGGGTCACTATGGGTAATTCACATTGGATTTAGAATGATCTCTTGACTGTTTGATGTGTTTGTATGCAAGGCGTATTCTGGTCATCACGACATCTATGTTTTGATGCTTATACAAATTGCTATATCAAAATGGACATGATATTCAGGTCATCCTGGTGTTTGTGCCTTGGTGCTTATATCTAATCTGACATTCTGAAAATAAAATCAATATTCATATGTCCATGGTTGCCTAATCAGTGGGTGTTGTATTGATTCCTGCCCATACAAATCGATATTCATATGTCTATGGTTTCATAACTAGTGGGCATTGTATTGATTTATCTAGTTACCTAAAAAGTTCAATGATGATAACAAATCGACACATGATCAGTGACTAGGTCCTAGGTCCTAAGTTTGCACTTTGCATGATTGCACGATATCACAAATTATTGAATTAAACTTAAATGCTTAAATGATTGTTCAAAAATGCTAAAAACATATCATAAGAGCTAAATCTCACATGAAGGTTCCTCCAACGAAACAACAAGTAGAATCCTTTTTCAGGATCAAAATCAAAATTTGAGATCGTTTATATTATTCACTACTTGCATAATCAACCTTCAATCATCAAAGAAATCTAAAATTCAACTTAACTGATTATCTTACATCAAACTATCAAAATTTCAACTTGGTCACATCAAACTATCAAAATTTCAACTTGGTCACCCATGGTCAACTCATGGTCAAACCTAGTCAAACTTGGTCTTATGGACCTCCAAACGATGTAGAACACGTTCTCAGACGTGTATAACCACTTATCAAATCAATTAACATGCTACTAAACCATTCAACATTGACTTTTCTTGTCAGATTTTGATTTTCATCCCAAAGGGGGCATGGTATTGCACATCATTCAAGTCTTTAAATCAAATCTTTCTTTTAGTGATCAAGAAAACAACCACATCTAGTTGCTGATTCATCTAAGGTCCTCGTTGCTTGGGGCAAATCTATTGATTCTTGGGGCATATCGGTTTGTTAGTGTTATTTCTTTGGTTCTTTGTAACTGATGGGTTCAGGATCTGATACCAATATGATTCATACAAGGGCATTGAGGTCTGGAATCGGTCACTCACTTCTTCACAATCATAAGGTTCAGAATCAGGCATTTTGGCACTTTTTCATAATCACCGGTTCATTGTTGGTATAGCTAGCATCATCTTGATTCCTGGTCATTCTAGGCTTGGGTCGATATCTCTTTTTCAAATCTTTCAAATCTTTCAAATCAGTTTCATACGTATATCATACATAGATGATTCTTTGAACCACTACGCTTCGCACAGTGATTCAAAGAGGGGCAATATGTAATACTCCAAAAATGGGCTATAGGTTCATTAACCTCCTACATCTTCAATTCGAATGAAATCGACATCGAAGTCCTAACCTAAGGCACATCTGCATATTATCAAAATCCTAATTGATTTTATCACAAATTTTGCATCGGGAAATATTCCTAGCAATATTCCTATTTATTCTAATTATTTTTAATTTAATTATTATTTGGCGATGAATCTTATTTACCCTAAAGTTTGATTAATTGAATATTCTAAATATTTAATTAAGTAATTTAATTTCGCCACTTAATTATTTAATTAGATTTAATTCTATTTATTCCTAATTAATATTATTTTATTTGACAATAAATCAAATTTGCTAAAAATAATCAGTTAAATATTTATTTAATTGATTAAATCCAAGTTGTCAATATTTAATAATATAGTTTTGAATAAAAGCTTGATTAAAATAATTGATTAACCCACAAATCAATTATTTTTAAATTTAAAATCAGTTAAGTTGAAGATAAATCACTTTATTTATTTGATTAATTCATGATTATTTGTGCACATTCAAAGAGCAGTTAAACTTTAAATCAGAAAATCAATTCAAGTTGTTATCTTTTCGAAACTCAACATCTATTTTGAGTTCAAAGTTGATCTAAACTTTTGATTTGAGTTAAAAAGTTGTTCTTGCATGATTTTGCATGATTTTATGAGTTATCTATTTCTAATTTCTTGTTAACTCAAAAATCAACCTGAGTTCATCAAGAGTGATTTATGACTTTTTCCATGCACCCTCAAGCCCTAGATTTCTATAAAATCAAGGCTCAGCTCTTTACAAATCATCCACAGAATTTGCATACTTACTCTGGCGAATTGACATCAGAGGAATCATCAAGCTTCTTGCAAATCAACATTTTGTGAGTTCAATCTTGTTTTCAATTCATTCTAGTTTCATATTTCATATCATTGTTAGCTTAATTTGCATATCATTTCAATCCATTTATATTAATTTATTATCAGTTTTTCTCATCTTATTGCATCAAAAATTTAAAAAAAATAGATTAATTTGCATTCATATTTTATTGCTTTCATCATTTAAATCCTTCGTTTAGGTGTTGCATTGTCACTGATCTCGGTCTAATCTAAGAATACCATACTCTCACCTACTAGAAGGCAGTAAATCGTCTGGTTAGCTATATTGTTCTTATCTATATATTTTGATTTTTGCTAACCTCCAATATTTTACTGAAGTGTTGTGTTTATAACTAAGTACAAAATTTACACACACAACTTGTAAAAAATATTAATTTCCACCATAACCTCAGATGAGCATGAAGCAAGTGCACCCAAGACTTGCTAGATTTAAACTCTTAGAGAGGTTGTGGGTGTGCTCTCCCAACACAAGTATAGATCCCACTATAGATGCAAGTATGATGAAGATTTGAGATGCTCAAGAAGAAGCTATAAAAGCAACTCTCAAGCATTCAAATGCAAGAGGCCAAAGAAGCTCAAGGAGGAGATATAAAAGCAATCCTCAAGCTCTATGATATGTAGGTAAAACAAATGAAGCTAAAAGCATGGAATGAGACTAAATCTATAATGAAAATCTAACAACTACCAAATGGTTAGTAAAGAAAGCTCTAAGAACAATTCTAAGCATATACTAGCATAATAACTCTAATGCAAGAATGAATATGAATTTGCTTGAGACAAGGGACTTATTTATAGGATTTTTGGGGGCTGGGGTGAGGTGACATCTATGTGGAATCCACATAAGTGCCACCAAGGAGACACATAAGCCATGCAAAGTCCAAGACTTGCTCACACATGTGTGAGCAACTTGGGATGTGAGAGGTCAATGTGTACTTCAAGTACATGTGTAAGTGTGTGTAAGAGATGTGTAAGTGAAAAAGTCTATTTTCACCATTTTAGAATGTGTAAGAAGTGTCATAAAATGTAAGAAGCCTTGTTTGTGCAAATTTTGACAATATGTGAAAAGGTCATTTTTAGAAATTTTCTCACACATGTGAGCAAATAATTAGGACTAATGGATGTAGGAATCTAAAAATTAGCCTAATTAACCTTAGTTAATTAGTGAGTAGGCTTATTAGATAGAAAGTGATGTGTCTAGGATAGCATCTAGTTTGGATTTAGGATTAAATTAAATAAAATTTAATTTAATCATGGTTTAGTAGAAATAAAGAATGTGAGGCGATTAAATAAATTAAAAATTTATTTAAAAGAGGACTATGGAGGAACATGTATTAAATAAAATTTAATACATTGTGAAAGGTAGTATTTAAATTTAATCCAAATACTATTAATTAGTGAATTTATTTAATTAAATAAATAGATGAATTTTAACAAATATAATTAATTAAAAAAATTTAACTATAATGTTATCTGAGATCATTAATTAAATTAAATTTAATTAATGTTAAAAGGATGAATTTAGGTGTCTACATTTTGCTCCTCTTTGAGGTGATGTCAGAAATGACATCGCATAAAAAAAATAAAAAAAATATAGATGCCCCAAAGGAAAAAAGAGACCTAAGAGGTGCACAGAGGAAAAGTCAATAGGAGGGTGTGCCCCCTCAGGAAAATAGGCCAAAAAATAAAAATTTTGGTCAATTTTTATGAAAGGAGGGAAAAGGACTTTGCATGACTTTGATAGAAAGGAAGAGTCAACCAACGGGCAATAGACATGAGTGATCTAGTGAGTTCAAAAAAATCCACCGTCATTGTGGCTCCAGTTCGTTGTGTTGGGGGGGTGATGGCAAGAGAAAAAGGGAGAAGGGGGCATATGACAGAACGGGTGTCGCCACTTGGCAAAGGGAAACATCCAATGGCGGAGGAGCCATCGATGATAGATAAGAATGGATGTGCGATGAAGAAGGGGAGAGCCACCCATGTAGAGATAGTGTCTTCAATCGAGGTGGCACCACCGGATTGGCGTCTCCGCCCGGGGCGGAGCTGCCCATCTACCGACGGGTGTCTCCGCCTATGGATAGGCATCTAGGATACAAAATTCATTACTATGCTCACCCAACTTGTCAAATCAAATTCTAATCACCTCCATTGCAATCATGGTGTCTTGGCATTTCTGAAAATATATTACATGACCATATTTGGACAAAAATGAAGCACTAGGCATCATTTTTTTACCAATGGGTGTCTATACCCTGGCGGAGCCACCCATCCCCACATGGGCGTCTCCACCAAGGCAAAGCCACCCAATCCCAGATGGGTGTCTCCTCCAAAGTGGAGCCACCCATCCCCAGATGGGTGTCTTCACCTGGGGAGAGGGAGGGAGGGGGTGAGAGAAAGATGAAAGAGAGGAGAGAGAGAGAGAGCCCATGGAAGAGCCTCCCATTGCCAGATTGGCATCTCTGCCTACTAGAAGAAACAAGGGGGAGGATAAGCAATCTACTTGCCAAGGGGGAGTTGTCTAGGGACAAGGATTTGCAGGGATGAAAGAAAGGAGGAGATGGGAGGTTGGAGTAGACGAAAAAAGGGGGGGAGGGAAGGGTGAATAAATAGAACCCTTGTCTCAAACAAAAATGCAGAAAAAGGAACTAACTAAAATGCAACCTGACTACATGACTTAGTGGGATCACTTGTGTTCATGTTGGAGAGCACACCCTAGTTTGATATTGCAATAGAAGGTATGCATCATGTGTTATAAAAACACAGATGACATTGTTCTATTGCGTGGTGTAATGCCCCGCTAAGGAATCCAGGAGAACTTAACCTAAACATGCATCTAAGTTTGCAGAATATATATATTTTTAAGTTAATTATACAAGATAAACATCAATGTGGAAGCAATTACCATTAACTCACATTAATATAATAACCAACACAGGTTACAACTCTCAAGGGTTCCTTGATGCAGATTACATTTATATTAATAAATTAATATAGGTTAGGTACAATTGCAAAACTCATATAATAAGGAAAGATAAAACCAACATCACATAAAGATAACATAAAAACAACTGGTACCATAAGGTATCCATAATAACCTACATCCACTACACATGTCGCAGGGTATGTAATACAATAACCGAAAAGGAGTACAACATGATATCTCTGAAGAACTGATACAAAGAAACATGATCACAAGAAGAAGAGAAAGAAGTATACAACTCCAAAAATGAAGATCAAGAAGGAACATCTACCACAGGGATCATCCAACACTGATACATGAACGTCAGAATCTCAAATGGTAAAAGAATCACTACCACCCGACCTCGTGAACCTAAATGGTCCACTCCCACAGTGCTGAGGAGATAACAATAGATCCCACTCGAATAACAAAAATAACAGAACAAGTAAAGGAAAGGATCCTGAAAGCTCTCTAACTCAAGGTGAAAAGTAATAATGTCATGTAAGACTCACTATTCTAGAGGCAACCGACACATGTAGGATAACTAGACTATGCATAGGAAGGTGTCATCATGTACGTCTAACCCTTGAGTTTTATCCTGATAATCTTATTGGATCCCGGCACCCAAGTGACCATACACGACATCAATGACCTCTCATACAGACAAAGTCATCAACTATGCTAACTCATCCCTTAAAAGGGGGCTAGTCATCTTCTCCATTCCCACCTTAGTATGTACTAGCACTAAGCCAGGGTGAGGAAACCATATCTTATTAAGTTCATTTTTAAATCTCTCGATGTTATATTTAGTTATCACTTGATTAAGATACTTAATAATAAGTGATCCTGGCAGCCACTTGTGGGCCCTGGCACTTATTGCAAGCCACCTCCTACTACATATCTAGGTAAACTACCCTAGGCTCACAGATCTCACATAGATCACAAGATGATAATAATGTCCCTCAGGACTGCTCCGCAAAATAATAGGAACACACTAGTTCTCACATAACTATAATGTCACAGAACACTTTCAAAGTGTCCACAAAAGAAAAATATACACACGATCCCTTGGATCAGACATAAAAGTCAATACCATATTCTCCTCTATGGAATATGAAGTAAAAATCAATACAACATGAGCCCAAATGGTTAAGTCAGGTGATGAAGGGTGCTCCCCTTAATACCACAAACACATAACCAAAATAGAGAAACAACAACAATATGCAAGAATAGAAAATGGGCTTCTTATTATCTCCACAAATGTGGAATTACAAAGTTTCAGAATTACAATATGCAAAGCCACATGGGCATTCCCTTACAATATTCTGTAGGACAAAGCCTCAAATCTATACTTAGATCTACTACCCAGAACTGTCCCCCAAAACTACCTAAGACAACACTACAACCTTCCTTATATAGGCAATTTCCACCGCCCCAGAAGGTTCCACAAATTTAGCCCTAAGGGCCAACCAAACTTAGAATTATTTTATTTTTCATTTTATTACATCATAGTCGGCTCAAAATAACTTTTGAAACCCGAACAGAAATTTTGAAGGAAAATTATTTTCTGCCATTTCAGGTGGCCCGACTTCTGGAGACCATAAGTCATCACCAGTTGCTCCGATCGACTATTATGACCCCAATTCAGAAAGGGCATGAGGAGCTCTACAATAATTGAATTAAGCAAGCTTCATTCAACCAAAAATTTGACCTCATCCGAGGCCTCTAAAGCCTTCAAAATTGAGTTCAAAGTTTCTGTACCCTGTTGCAAATACTGAAAATCTGCAATATCTTCAAAACTAGACTTGATCTGGCAATGAAACTTTACTGGCAAGCTGATATGACTAAGATGAACCTCTACATGTGAAATCAGAACATTTCAAGATCGTATGAACAACTTACTAAAAATAGCAAGTTTTCATAAATAGGAGCTCTACACAAAATAGCCCTTATTGAAAAGAAACCAGAAATATTTTTGGGTGATGCAAGATTGCTCTTACACCCAGGATGCTCCTGCATCATCAGGTAAAATCGAATCTCACACATACATCCAAACATAATACTGAGAACAAGAACAACTGACACAAACCCTGGCCTCTGTCTTTCCCTTAGGTCTTCTAGTGCCCCAAAACACATTAAGCAAAAGAAAACACTCCAGGCATGAAGAAGACACAATGCATCATAAAAAAAAATTGGAATTTAATCATAAGCATACAAAATTCCATATTGAACATAAATGAATCCACGTGCAAAAATTCAATTTGTTAAGAGATACCTATCATAGACATTAAAATAATTGCAAAAACTAAAGAACTTTATCTATATTCATCCTATAGGTTCAACATGACAAAAACGCCCAATCTCAGTGTAAAACAAAACATCTTTTAGACCATGTTGCCAATAGAATTATAATTAACGTATCTCACCACGCATACACTTACATAAGTCGTACTAATTAATAAAACACAAGGTCTAGTCTAATTTCAAAGCCTGAATTTAGAAAAGAAATATACATACAAGCTAATAGTCTATTTCATAAATAAAACATTTTCCATAGTTTCCAAAATAAAAATACCATATAACCATAAATCTTTATTCAAATGTTAGAATTTAAATAAACAATGATTAATAAAGATAAAGCCTAATCCAAACATTATTAATCAATTTAATAATACAATCACTTTCTAATCTTTAAAATTAATTAAATTTAATCATATAAGTTCTAATATGAGATAAATTTAAAATAACTTAAAATTAAAATTAAATTAATAAAATAAACAAATTAAAATAATAATAACTAAACTTAAACTAAATTAAAATTTAATTAAAACAAAATTTAAAATTAAAATAAATTAAAAACCAAAAAAACACTTTTTCATTGGGGGATGTGGCGGCCCCACCGCCCCCCCCCCCCCCCCCTCCTTACCTTCCGTGCGCAAGGCACGGACCTACGCATGGCAGGCTGCTTGCGCATGATGGGTACCTGCATGCGCAGTGTACCTGCGTGCGCAGGTACCTTTAAATTTTTTTAAATTTTTTTTAAACAATACAATTTGTTAATTGTTTTTATAATTTTTTTAATATATTTCTTTTTTAATAATTTATTTACTAAAAGAACAATTTCCATAAGCATAATAAATTAATATTTTAAAAAAAAATAACAATAATAGATTTATAATGAATAAAGATGTATTTATAAATATATATATTTTTTAAGTAGAATATACCAGTCCCTATTTCATAAATTTATGAATAATATTTCCTATGCTCCAGATTCTCATGCAAGGGAATATATTCTCTCTTAGTCTTATTGGTCTGATCATACAATTGAAAAGGACTGTATTGTTTTTGAAGACTGAATTTTCAAACAGAGAATAAAATAAATCTTTCCAAAATTAACTTTTACACCAAAATTGGGTTTTTTTCTACTAAAATTGATTTTCAACCAAAGATAAATTTATTTTTCTTCAGCATTATAGTTCAACTATATAATTTTTCATTTTACAAGAAAACTATAGACAAACTTTTGATAAAATTTTGCCAGCATAATGGTACAATGCCAAATCATCATAAAAATATAAAATAACAGATCTAGGGTTTCTCTAACACCCAAAAAAAGAAATTTCATACAGATCTAATGAAAATAATCCAGATCTATTCAAACATAGAATTTTTACCAAACAAAATAACAAAAGGCACATGACAAGAAATTCAGATCCTACCTTAGATCCAATGCTAGAAACTGTAATGAAACCCCTGTTGTAGATCTGAGAGTGAGATTTCTTCCAAATTCAATCTTGTCTACAAATCTGAAAACTACAATGAAAGCAAGAACCAGATCCAAATGCACAATCAAGCCCAAATCAACAAGCAGCCACAACAAACCAAGAATCCTCCAACTCAAGCACACAAGCTCTCCCCAAAAATCTTCTCCAAAACCTGTCTAATCTCCAAATGAATGTCATTCCCCCTATTAGGGATTCAATTCCCCCTTTCAGGCAAATCCCAAAGATGACTCAACAGATAACTCCTAATCAAACTCCAACTCCAAAATTGAAAGAAATTATTAATTAATAATTAAAAATATCTTTTAATTGTGCACAACTCAACTTAGTCTCCTAAAGACAAGCTGTCTCCTTTTTGAAACAAATAACATTCAAACTCAATAAAGCACATGCTAATATATTTTAATCTCTTATTAAATAATTTTATATTCCAAACACCATTAAATCATGCAATTTAATAATGTAATATCTAATGGACAATATTAATCCTATTTCACATAATTAATTAATTAAAACCAAATATCCTAATATTTGATTTTTAATTAATTAATAATCATACAAAAACATAGGAATTAAATTTAATATTATTTTCTAACTATAATATTAATTACCACAACTATAGAAAATCACATACTCAAAAAGCAATAAATTAAGATCATCATATAAAACAAACAAGCTCAAGGAAGGGATCCACGAACTTTGTCAACCTGACAAATTCAGATAGGGTAGTCAACAGACACTTGTCTAAACCTATGAAAAATGGGCTTAGGTTAGGGTTTTGGATCTGTATATAATCTCCCCTCTCTTACCATTTGAGATATTGCGATAGGGCACGCTCATCCTGACAATTCAGGGAAGTCGACGCCCGGTACTTGTAATCTTGCATACAAAACCTGTATGTACATACATATCTAAATACATAACAGACAATGGTGGGGATCAACCGATCATGTGGATCTCGCAAGCAACTACGACTCTATCCCTCAACCACATCAAGCACGTCAAACACAAATATAAAACAAACACATCAACCATACACATGCAAGTATGGGGTCAGTAAAATCATACGCATTAATGATTTCCTAACATATAATCCATCATCCTAAAGTAATCGTAAAATTTATAAAATCAGACTAGGGGCGAGGTACTACACATGGACTAGACTCTCAGATAGTTGTAGAAATAAAGATGCAGATTTCTGGACTATGATGGAACCTATGACATATACTTATTGGAGAGGTCTAGGCACACTTAGGTCTTTTAAAGGACATAAGTATGCTAACCCATTGCCCCCATTAAGATACGCATAATCATAATTGGGAAACCAACAAAATATTCCTAAAGTATCCACAAATAGATCATACCGCAATCGAAACTTGCATCATATTTCAACGGTCACAATGCACCAAGATATGGAAGATCGAGGTAATCATGTGTAGGTTCTACTGATACAAAAGATAAAATCAACAAAGAAGCCCTCCTGACCAAGTGGTCATTCAGTCCACAATTCTTGCCATGAATGGGATAAGATTGATGAGATTGATTTGAGCCGACTAAGGAAGGACGCATCCTGCAGGGCGAAGATTGATTTTTTGAAATGGATATTCGCTAGCAATAAATGTGAAAGGAACAATAACTCAGAGATTTGATTTTGATGTTAATTTTGATAAGCCCTTTTGTGATCACTGTGTCTGGGAAAAGCTCAGTGTGATGGGATTAAGCTCAACATGTTTGGGAATTGCGGGTAGATCCTTATGGCTATGCGGGAAGTGATGACCGAAAACTAGGACTAGGATGAGGATGGATATGTACAGTGGACAGGGAGACAATGGATGTAAATCTACTATCATGGTACTTGAGACAGGTTTTCACCATAATACTTACCTAGAGTGCTTGTTTGCCAAATTTTCACTTTTGGAGGGATGGTTTTTTTTATTTTTTTATCCAAGAACATTATCTTCTTTTTAGGATTTTTTTGCTTTTCTCATGTTTAGGATTTTTTTAGGACTTTTTCGGATTTTTAGGATTTTTTTCAACATCTCTTTCTGATTTTTAGGGCTTTTTCAGGATCTCTTTCTAATTTTTAGGGTTTTTTTGTTGAATAACACTGTACATGAACTGAATGCTAAGCTACGCATAAAATTGATTCAAATGCAGGATATTTACAAGATCAGGGAGCGGATATCCCTCAGGTGTTGCAGTCTGATATGCCCTAGAACCGATGCCACTATTATTTTTTTCACCAAGTAGCACGAGTACTTGAAGTTGGAAGATTTTGTAGTCATCATCAGTAAGAAATATTTGTAGAGATACCATAAGTGAAGATACCATATCCAAGGAAAGACCATTCCAGAAAGATCCACAAATACACTCTTGAACCACTCGTAATGCCTAGTCAGATTCCTCGCATTCTAGACACCTAAGGAAAGTACTATCTCAATTTCTCTTGAACAAGTCAGTAGTGATGAGGAGATACAGGGATGCATTTTGGATTGTAAAGGAACTTGCAGAGGTGATTTGGTTTTGGAGAGAGTGGTAATGGTAGCAAGGAGTAGCGGAGGTAATGATGGTGCAAAGAATGTGGGAATGAGGTGAGTCATAAGAAGGAGAGGCAAGCTTGAATGTCAACATTGAATTTTCTTTTATATCCAAGTCTTGTAAGAGAGATGTGCGAATCCACATAGCCTTTGATATTTCTTTTCTTTGAGATGCATTTGATTTCACTTCTTCCAAGATGGATTTATGAATCCATAAATTCTTTGTATTTCTTCTTTTCTTGAAGGACCCTTGTGGTCTCTTGAATATTTCTTGTGTTTTTTTAGTAACATGTCAATTAGATAGAACATGGTGACCTTTATATGTCAGTGGATTCTTATATTTTTTTATTTTTATGTTGCACATTCAAGATTCTTCTGGAAGACTTAGGAATTATGGATGAATGAGGCTGATGTGATGGGTTCAAATAGATGGATGGAAGAGACATGGTCAAGCCACTTAACTTGGGAAGGATGAGGGATAAATATTCAACAAGTTCAAGTGAAAAAACACTAGTATCATCCTCATCATTCATGAATGTCTCAGATAGATCTAGAAAGTTATCCTCCATAAAGTGTTGTCAATTACGAGTCATCCTAAAAGAGTTAGAGGAGTTTAGAGAAGTATTTTGTGAATCTAATCGAGATGACCTAACCCTAGAACTATGTCCTTCTCATTCTCGAGTAGCCATTTGTTCCAAAATTGTACAAACAGGAACCATCTCAATTTGAGACCTCCCTAAATTCCATGTTGTTGTCATAGGATGAGGTCTCATGTATCCATCATTTATTTGATCAATTGGAGTAGAAGTAGATGACCTAGAAACCATAGGGAGGATCTCCATAGGAGGGTGAGATTGATCCTCATCATCTTGTTGTGCTTGATAATTGGATATTTCTCCCCTTTCATAATTTTTCATAGTAGCATACTTATGCACAATATCAACTTGAATCTCTATTATAGCATTTGACTATGAGTCCCATTCATACTCATTTAATTCTATGTCACTATTCTGATATTGTCTGATGTAATTAGCAAGAGTGATTGTAGGAGGGAGATCTCCAACATCATCACTATCTATCTTAGGAGGTGAGTCTTCAATAGTACCATGTGATTATGTAGCGGTAGGATCTTGTGTAGTAGTAGGAGTAGTACCATCTATAGTAGCGGGAGCATAGTTTAGAATAGGTAGCAACATATTTGAGATGTGGGGGATATCAACAAATTTCCCCCAATTTGAATGCATGTGATCAGACTCAACAATGTATTCAACCGCAAGAGAAATATAAGAGGCTCTATTTGTAGTAGTAGGATCTTTCTTAATAGATGGGATAGTATCTCCCTGATTAGGACTAGGATCATGCTCTTGAGACAATTGTGATGCCACATATGGTTCCCCTTGATAACTTGGATTAACGATTTGAATTTGGAGAAGTCTTTCATAGGTCATCGGTTGAATCTCTTCTTATTATTCCTTGGATGAGTCCTCACATGTAGGAGTGTTGCTGCTAGGGTGGTCAGCTTCATGTGTATGATAGCCTAGACTAATCTAGTCTTCGGGATCTCTAAATTCAGTGTGAAGAGGTTCTAAGAAATCTTTTCCTTTTCCAAGTGGACTCTGTCTATCATATCCCATGTTGTGCATAAGTTGGTAATCCATATCATATTTTTCAGACAAAATATCAGCATGTTTTATTTGTTCAGCCTCTTTATGTAACACAACACTCCCTTCCCTTTCTAGTTCTAAGGGAACTTTAGCCTTGACCATGCCAATGTCATCATCAGGTCTAAATAGGATTCCCTTCCCATAAGGTTCTTTTCCCTTAGCTTGATGAGACATATTTTCTTCAGAAGAAGTGTGTTGGTTGAGAGTTTCTTGTGGAATAGGATGAACATATTCATTCACTAGACAATAGTTTGATTGCTTTCCTTCCAGTCTCTTGCAATACTTGAAGGGTTCATGATCTCCTAGGATGGTTATTTCAGCTCCATGATGTGGGAATTTTAAACACTGGTGAAATGTGGATGGGACACCTGAGATAGTGTGTGTCCATGGTCTACCCAAAAGGATATTGTAGGGTAGATCCAAGTCAAGCAATTGACAAGTAGTTTCAATAAGGGATGGGCCCACTTGTAAGGGGAGTGCAATGAGACCTTTACTCACCCTTTCTCTATCATCATATGATTTTATTGTTATTCTCTTATTTACATCAATGAGGTCCTTAGAAAGACTAATAGTGTGGATCATGCTTAAAGTACAAAGATTCAGACCGGATCCATTGTCTATAAGGACTCTTTTGATTCGGGTGTTATGGATGGTGACTTGGATATGAAGGGATTTATTATGATGAGGGTCGGGACCTTGGAAATCTTTGTTGGTGAACACCACATGTTGTTGGGTAGCCAAATTGCTGATCATTGCTTGTAATTGAGAGGCATTGATATTTTCTGGGATGTGAGACTCAGTTAGGGCATTCTCAAGGACCTCTTTGTGAATGGGGTATGTATGCCAAATCTCTAGTATGGATATCTATGCATGGGTCTTCTTTAGTTGGGAAAGAAGGTCATAACATGATGTAGTTCATATCAAGGTAGATGGTGCAGTAGGTGGATCAACAATAGGTGGATTGACAATAGCTTGTATAGTTACGTGAGGGTGGCAGGTAGTAACATTGCAATCTACACTCTTTAAAGTCAACATATTTATATGAGTGTCAGATTGTTCAATATGGCCACATAGTGAGTCAAAACCATAGACATCATTTTTGGCTAATTTTACACAAGTACATTCATCCCCTGAGATTTTGTTTGTTGAATAATCATAAGAAAAACCCTTGGATGTGGATGCATTGTTTTGATTATGTTTTGGAAAAGGTTTAGAATACATTTTTAACTGGGCATTAGAAGTAGAGGCATTTTGTCCTTCTACTTCAATTTTACCATCATCGATCAAATTTTGCACAAAATTATGAAACTTCATGCATTTTTTAATCTCATGCCCTTTTATGCGATGATAATCATAGTATTTATTATCCTTATACCAATGGGGTTTAGATTGTTTTTCATTGAAAGGCCTAGTGTTAGGATAAACCATCATCCCTTGATCGACTAGATGTCGGAAGATCACATCAAGGGAATCTGCCAGCTGTGTAAATTATCATCGTGGTTGTTGTTGATTTTTGTTGTTGTTATTGCCATCGTATCATGAGAATAGAGAGCCATGATAACCAGATCCTTGATTTTGATTCTGGTTATTTGAACTATTCTGATTATTTTGGTTATTCGAATTGGTTTGATTATTGTTGCGATTATTCTCATCATTTTTATTGTGATTTCCTTGGTTACTATTGTTGGATGCTTGAACATTTTGGACATGTTTAGCATCGGTCACTCCATCATTAACAACACCTTTTTTCTTAGACCAGAACTTGGGTTTATCACTACTATTGTTAGATGAATTAGGGGTGTAGTGTTTAATTGCTCCTTTCATCAAAAGTCCATCTTCAATAGACTTCCCCTTTTTAATGAGTGCCTCGAAGGAATCTGGGGCAGCCATCTTCATCTAAAATGACATTTCTGTAACTAGATTCTTAGTAAATATGTCAACAAGATGTGAATCTAGGATTTTCCAAGGCATGCGGTTTGCGAGATGTCACCATCTTTGGAGAAAATTGGCAAAGGTTTCTCCATTTCTTTGTTTCATGTTACACAAATCATTGAGGGATGCTTGATGTTCCATGTTATAAGAATATTGTGTAATAAAGTTTTTTGTGAGATCATGGAATGTGGAGATGGAACCCGGAGGAAGGTTTAATAGCCACTCTAAGGTTGGTTCCCCAAGAATTCTAGTAAAAATCCTTACGAGAAGATGATCATTATGGGAAACTTCTTGTGCTGCTACATAAAATTCCTTGATATGTTGTGCATGGCATGAGTCTCCCTTGTATTGGTCAAACTTTGGCATTTCAAAATTGGCCAGGAATGGTTGGAGAGTGATTGATTTGTCAAAAGGATAAGGACATATTTCTACAAAAGAAAATTCCTTCTTCCCACCTTTCTACATAGCCAACATCATGCCCTTGAGCTCATCAATTTGTTGGACTAATTCAGGAGGATTAGTAGAGATCGTATGGTCTTGAAGTGTTCCTCTGCCTAATGATGCATTATGTCCCCTTGGAGGGGGAAGATTGGTGTTGTGTCTCTAGTTGGTGTTGTTTTCTTGTGTAGAATTTTGATTTTTTAGGACTCCACTAGGCTTCAAGAAAATAGAAGCAGAGCATCATCCTGAGGAACCCATTTGTGTTTCGGGTACACAGCTTGCATTTGAATCATCATTACTCACCCCATTGTTTGAGTTAGGCTTGTTTAGGAGTTTTCAGATTAACTCAAGTGTATTAGGGGGAGGTTGAGTTGTGTTATTAGATGTTGATGGCACTACTTTTCTTTTGTTGGTTCGAATCAAGTTGTTCTCAAGAAAAGTTTCATTGAAATTATCAGGGAGGGTAACACCTCTTTGGACAAGATTCATGAAGATATTGGCATTTTTGGCTTGGATTAGGTCTTCCACTAAGCTTAAGTTGTTAGGATCCTCAAAAAATTCTTTAGCTTGTGGATTTGCACTAACACTTTCAGGTATTACTGTGTTAGATTCTGTGTGGGGTTCTTCTTCATCATTAAAGTCTTCTTGATAGACAGTTTCTTGATCATTATTGATGATGAGAGATTCTTGTCTTATCTTTTCTTGTGATCAGGTAAGTACCATGCACAAGTGACCTTAGGATGGTTGAATTGAAGAAGGGTGAATAGTTGATGAGGAATGGAAAGAAAGGATTTGGTGAACTAGGAGCAACTTGGACTAATGATTAGGTCTTGATGATTGATTGGATTAATTCAATTGGATTGAATTGGATTGGATTTTTTAGGCATGAATGCTTGTCAATCATTCTATAGCAGTTGTTGTTGCATTCATGACTATGATTGTCATTGATGTCAACACAGTGATCTTCTGGAGACTCGCAGAGAAGCAGATAGTGTTTTGATTAGCGCACGTGGGATATTGCATTTGGAGCTATGTGATTTTGACGTTATATTATTTGATATGTTATATATCTATGGTTAAGAGCACAGATAGTATTTCATTTATTAATGAAAGTTATGAGCATTTTCGTCGAAGCAATATTTAGGCAGTGTTCCTGAGTAGCGGTTTGTGGAAATCAGATGATATCTCCTAATCGAGATGGAATCTAGTTTTGTGTAGTTAAAGGGAAGTTGGAGATACATTGATAGTGACATGGTTCACATCACAAACTTTGAGGTCACGTGAGTGAAGATTTATTGTATTTGGAAGCTGACAATTTTGTGTAATTTTGATGTAGCGTGTGGAAACTTTTATTTTGTAATTGTGTGCCGACTCATTTGTAATTATTTGAGTGTGGTATAAAGGAAGGAATGTTTTTCCTTTTTGTAGTGTGGAAATTGGAATTTTAATATAATTTTAGTGATGATGTGTGATGCGGTATGCATGAAGTGAAGAAAAGAGCTAAGTATGAGAGCAAAATTGTGAAGGAAGATATGCCAAGTACAGAGATCTGATGTAACAGTGAGTGCGGTTTGGCATAGTCAGAGAAGAGGTAACATGTTATTCTTTTGATTAATGAAAAGATTATTTGGATAGTGTGTTCAATGATCTTACCCTGAATCTATTTGGGAAATGGGTCCTTCTGTCTTCCATAACTCCTAACAGGGTTAGAATCTTTTAACAGGGATTCAAAATCTCCTAATAGGGATTCGTATGTACTGAATGTATTTCATAAGACTCCTAATAGATTCCACCCTTTCACAAGGAATATTCATATTAGTGCATCTTTTGTGGGGCATCATTCCCACCGGGGTTTACTCTTTGATCAAGAGGTTCCCTAGTCAACATATCTTGTGTTATTGTGTCATTGTGTATGAATATCTTTCTATAGTTGGTAATTATATTGCTTACATGGTTAAATGGTGTTGAAGTTGATAAAATTTATAATTATTAGATAACTAATTCACCCCCCCCTCTCAGTTATCTTGGTGGACTTTACTTTCTAACAATTGGTATTAGAGCGGCAAGTCCTTGAAAGGAAAGTTTAATAGCTTAAGGAGATCCATGGTGAATTTCAAGAAAGAAAGCCCTAAGTTTGATGGTGTAAATTTTGATAGCTAGAAACAAAAGATGAAGACACATCTACTGTGTTTAGGACCAGGTTATTGGTTGATTACAAAGAATGATAAGACTATCATTGAAGAAGATAATCTTGAGACATGTTTTAATGATGAGAGAGATTTATTCATGTGTAACATACTTGCAAGAGAAGCACTTTTGATAGCACTTCTAGAGAATGAATATAGTCAGGTAAAATTTTTAACAAAATCTCATGAAATTTGGAAAGCTTTACACTCTACTTTTGAAGGTGATGAACATGCAAAGAAAGCTAGATTACATAATTGGATATGTGCATTTGAAGATATAAGAATGATGGAAGATGAATCTGTTAGAAGCTATATTGGTAGAATGTCAGAAATTGTTGCAGGGATAAAATCTTGTGGAGGAACAAAGACAAAGAATGAAATGATATGGAAAATTTTGAGGACATTGACTCCTATATTTAAGCAAACAACATAGATGATTGAACAAGTGATACCTTGTACTTAGAACTTTACAAGAGAGACTCTTCTTGGAAGATTGGAAGCAGCAGAAATGAACCTGAGGTTATCAGGAGACTTACCTAGAATGTAGACAACATTCAATGCTTGTAGTGTTCGCCCTAATTTGTCAAGAAGCATCAGTGTGAGTGGAGATTATGCTGGCAGTAGCAGGTCTAGAAATGAAGAAGACAAGAAGATTGAAGAAGGTATTTCCTTTCTTGTGAATAGAGAACTAGATGGTAATAAAAATTTTAAATGTTGGACTTGTCAAGAATACGGTCATTTTGCATATAAATGTCCTAAGAGAGTTAAGAAGTACAGAAATAATTTCAAGCCTCAAAGATCTAAGGAATGTTATTATGCTAATGATGAAGATCTTGAAGCTAGTATAGAAAGAACTCTAAGTGAAAGTGATACTAAGAATAATGATGACATAGGATTTGTAGCAATTAAAAAAGAAAATCCTGAATCTAATGTTAAGGAAGAAAAAGCCCCAGTTTCTCAAATTGAAAAGAAACCTGATTGGATTATAGATAGTGGTTGTTCACATCATATGACTGGTGACATGAAAAAGTTCATAAAGTTGAATGAATATGATTGAGGAGTTGTTAGAATTGGTAACAATGCACCTTATTTGATTAAAGGTATATGATCTATTACTCTTGATGGAAAGACTAATAATGATGATGTTTACTTTGTGGATGGATTGAAACATAATCTTTTGAGTGTTGGACAGTTAGTTGATAAGGGATATCAAGTTTGGTTTACTGAGAAAACTTGTGTGATAAAGGATAAAGATGGAAATCTGATTGGAACTGGATATAGAACCAGAGGTAATGTATTTCTGTTGAATCCTACTAAGATGACATGTTTGATTACTAAGATTGATGACAATTGGTTATGGCATAGAAGGTTTTGTCATATAAACATTGATAATATTGTGAAAGTAAGTACTACACTTGCAGTAAGGGATTTGCCTAAAATTATGAAGCCTACTAACATGATTTGCAAAGAATGTGTGATGGCTAAGCAGAAGAGAAGTTCATATCCTAGTAAGAAGTTCACATCAGCATAGAAGTTGGAGATTGTTCATACAGACTTGAGTGGTCCTACCAAGACTAGAGGATTCTATGGAGAAAGGTATTTTATGATTCTTGTTGATGATTTTACAAGAATGATGTGGATTGCATTTCTTAAAGAAAAATCTGAAGCATTTGATAAATTTAAGATCATTAAGAATAAAATTGAGAATGAATCTGGAATGAAGATTAAATTTTTGAGATCTAATAGAGGTGGAGAATTTACTTCTAGAGAGTTTAATACTTTTTGTGAAGTGAATGGTATTAAGAGATAGTTTTCAGCCCCTAGAACACCTGAACAAAATGGTATTGTAGAAAGAAGAAACAAATCAGTGACTGAAGTAGCAAGAGCTATGTTATTTGAGAATGATTTGGAAAAGACATTCTGGAGATAAGCAGTGAATACAACAGTATATACAATGAATAGAGTACAAATCAAAGAAGACACAGATAGGACACCTTATGAATTATGGTTTGGACATGCACCCTCGGTTAAGTATTTTAGAATTTTTGAAAGCAAATGTTATATAAAAAGAGATGATGATATAGGAAAGTTTGATCCTAGAAGTGATGAAGGAATTTTTCTTGGATATTCTTCGAAGAGAAAAGTGTATAGATGTTACAATAAGAGAACTAAAACTATTGTTGAGAGCGCAAATGTTAAAGTTGATGAGAAGTTCAAAATTCAAGAAAGAATGCTTGATTATGAATCTGATGAAGAAGCTCATCCTAAGCCTAACACTAAAACTACTGAGTTATTCTATGAGACTGATAGTGAATTGTTAAATGAGAGTCATGCTGAACAAACCAAAGAGGAATCTAGAGAAGAATCTATAGTTGAAGCAAGATCTGAGACTATGACACCGAACAGGTATTTATCAAGACATCATCCCATTGAAAAAGTTATTAGAAGTTTGGACAAAGGAGTTATGACTCAAAATATGGTACATTTATGTTTGATTTCTCAAATTGAACCTAAATCTACTAGTGAAGCTTGTGAAGATGAAAGTTGGATTAATGCTATGAAAGAAGAACTAGATTAGATTGAAAAGAACAAGACATGGGAATTAGTTCCTAGGCCTAAAGATAAGAATGTGATTGGAACTAAATGGGTATTCAGAAATAAGATGAATGAACAAGGAGAAGTAGTAAGAAACAAAGCAAGATTGGTATGTAAGGGTTACTCATAGCAAGAAGGAATTGACTATGAAGAGACTTTTGCACCTGTAGCAAGAATTGAAGCAGTAGGAATGTTTTTGGCATATGCAGCTTACAAGAAATTCAAAGTGTATCAGATGGATGTGAAGTCAACATTTATGAATGGAGAATTGGAAGCAGAAGTCTACATTGAGTGGCATGAAGTTTTTCCTATGACTCAAGAAGGAGACATGGTATGTAAACTAAAGAAAGAATTATATGGACTAAAGCAAGCACCTAGAACTTGGTATGCAAGACTGGATAAGTATTTGTTAAAATTGGGATTTACTAAAGGTACATCTAATAGCAATCTTTACACAAAAGAAATTGAAAATGGTTTTTTGGTTATAGTTATTTTTGTTGATGACATTATTTTTGGAGGAGAAGATGAAGCTAGTGACAAATTTGCTGATGAAATGAAGACTAAATTTGAAATGAGTATGATTGGTGAGATGAAATACTTTTTGGGATTACAGATAACACATAACAATGATGGTATCTTTGTAAGTCAGAAAAAGTACTTGAATGATTTGTTGAAAAGAGTTGGAATGGAGAATTGTAAACCAGTTGGAACACCTATGGTTATAGGACACAAACTATCTAGCAAAGATGAAACACCAATAGTTGAGCAAAAGAAATACAGATCCATGATTGGAGGATTGTAGTACTTAACACACACAAGACTGGATATAGCATATTCAGTTGGAATGGTAGCAAGATTTCAAGCTGAACCTAGAGAATCACATTATGTAGCAGTAAAGAGGATACTAAAATATTTAAGAGGCACAATGGACTATGGATTATGGTATGAAAAATATGATGATTTTACCCTATGTGCATATACAGATGCTGATTGGGGATGCAGTGTTGATGATAAGAAAAGCACTAGTGGTGGAGCATTTTTCCTTGGAGGAAGATTAGTTTCTTGGCTAAGCAAGAAGCAGAATTGTATCTCACAAAGCACAGTAGAAGTAGAGTATGTAGCAGCAGCAAACAATTGTAACCAGATAATTTGGATGAAGCAAATGGTGAAAGATATTGGAATTAAGTTTGTTGAGCTTGTTTTCATACATTGTGACAACACTAGCACAGTCAATATGTCTAAGAATCATGTATTACATTCTAAGACAAAGCATATAGATATCAAGTAGCATGTTGTAAGAGAGAAAGTTGTTGAGAAACAAGTCAAACTAGAGTACATAAGCACAAAGGAACAAATAGAAGACATATTTATAAAGCCTTTTCCTAAGGATACATTTGAGTATTTGAGAGGTATGCTTGGGGCTATGCCCCAACCTACTTTTGAGTAATGATGCAATTGGTTGCATCCGTCCAGTGGTATATGAGCCCTATCTTTCTTCTGGATTGGTTTTTGGTACTTCCTCTATGGGGGAGTATGTGTATTTGAGCTGAGTCATGACGACTCTTGTGAATGTATTTTCTGAATAGTGTCTTTTGACATTGAGTTGTTGTTGACTTAGTGATGAAATTTCTATCATTGATGTCAATGGGGGAGAAGTATGCATGAAAAACAATATGAGACATCTATTGGAGAGAACTGAATAGGAAAACAAAGCAAGATTTGATTGATGAAGAGGATTTGAAGAAGTAGTGTTGTAGTATTGGATTTTTAGAACATTGGATGTTTTTCATCTATGTTTCCATCAATGCCAATGGGGGAGATTGTTAGGAATGAATGCTTGGAATTCATTCTGTAGTATTTGTTGTTGCATTCATGACTATGATTGTCATTGATGTCAACACAGTGATCTTCTGGAGACTCACAAAGAAGCAGACAGTGTTTTGATTAGCGCATGTGGGATATTGCATTTGAAGCTATGTGATGTTGAGGTTATATTATTTGATATGTTATATGTCTATGGTTAAGAGCGCAGACAGTAATTCATTTATTCATGAAAGTTATGAGCATTTTGGTGGAAGTAGTATTCAGGCAGTGTTCTTGAGTAGCAGTTTGTGGAAATTGGATGATATCTCCTAATCGGAATGGAATCTAGTTTTGCACAATTAAAGGGAAGTTGGAGACACATTGATAGTGATGTGGTTCACAATGCAAACTTTGAGGTCACATGAGTGAAGATTTATTGTATTTGGAAGCTGACAGTTTTGTGTAATTTTGATGTAGGGTGTGGAAACTTTTATTTTGTAATTGTGTGCTGACTCATTTGTAATTATTTGAGTGTGATATAAAGGAAGGAATGTTTTTCCTTGTTCCAGTGTGGAAAGTGGAATTTTAATGTAATTGTAGTGATGATGTGTGATGCGGTATGCATGAAGTGAAGAAAAGAGCTAAGTATGAGAGCGAAATTGTGAAGGAAGATATGTGAAGTACGTAGATCTAAAATTGAGATCTGATGTAACAATGAGTGAAGTTTGGCACAGTTAGAGAAGAGGTAACATATTATTCTTTTGAGTAATGAAAATATTATTTGGACAGTGTGTTCAATGATCTTGCCCTAAAGCTATTTGGGCAGTGGGTCCTTCTGTCTTCCATAACTCCTAACAGGGTTAAAATCTTTTAACAGGGATTCAAAATCTCCTAACAGGGATTCATATGTACTGAATTTATTTCATAAGACTCCTAACAGAGTCCATCCTTTCACAAGGAATATTCATATTAGTGCATCTTTTGTGGGCATCATTCCCACCGGGGTTTACTCTTTGATCAAGAGGTTCCCTAGTCAACATATCTTGTGTTATTGTGTCATTGTGTATGAATATCTTTCTATGGTTGGTAATTATATTGCTTACATGGTTAAATGTTGTTGAAGTTGATAAAATTTATAATTATCAGATAACTGATTCACCCCCCCCCCCCTTTCAGTTATCCTGGTGGACTTTACTTTCTAACAGGATTGAATGATGAGATTAGATTAAAGAGGAGCTAAGCCTCAAGGATTGATTGGATTTAAAGGTTTGGAACAAACCTAGGTGAAACAAGACCCTATGATTATGCAAACATAGGATTGGTTTTGATTTAAAGTCTTCTTGTGTTTGGGTGATAATCTGATGATACCCAAACAAAATAGGACTAGATTAGGACTACTAGAGAAAGACTCAGTTCTCAAAGTAGTAAGGGATTAATGTTTGCTTTGGAATTAAGGTCTATGAGACACTATTGGAATGATTCTTTCACCCTATGGCTTGATAATGGTGTGAAAGATGGATAGATCTGATTCTGATTTAAAGTCCAAGATTCTGATTAATGCTCCTAATGTTTTGGGATGTGGATGATGGAAGGGATGTTAAAAAAATGAGAAAGGGATGAATGACTTGAAGAAGATGAGGAATGAAGGTCAAAGGTACTTAGTCGTAGGATTCCCAAGTGAAAAAGGCCATGTTCACTTTGTTCTTGGAAACAAAATTAGCAACCCAATTGTTGTAAACAATTTTATCTACTTTCTCGACAACTTCTAGAAATTCTCGAATGGGTTTCCAATAAGATTGATTGGCTTTAATCCTTTGATTGGCAATTTTCTTCTCTCTATGGCCTCATGTAATTGGGAGTTTTTATTTCTTATGGTTAACATTATCTATCATGACTTGAGGACAATATCTTGATAGATCAAAGGATGTTCTTGGCAAGAACCGATTTCATACATACATCAAATGTTTGGGCTACAAGAACATTTGTCGAAAATAGTCCTACAAGGGACAAAGCAACCTTGCAGGATTCAAGTGTATGGATTTGTTTTTGCAATGAAAGTAACAAGCACACTCTTTATCCCTAAAAGGAAGTTGGATGAGATTGAAAACCTTTGCTCAATAACTTAGGAACACATCCAACAACTCCTTAGAATACGGCCATCACCAAGAATGCAATGGCTTCATGATGTCATATTATCAGAGTATTAACGTTGAAGGGGGCTCGATATGTTGAGTGTCTTGGGGAGATTACTATTCTCCTCACATGCAGATTATCAACCTTTTGGAGGTGAATCGGGTGGCTTCTAACTAATGGCTTTTAGTAAGGATCTCCATTTGAACACACTTTTTGTGTCCTCGCAAGTGCGACTAGGACATATAGCCCCATAAAGCACCTTAGCACAAGTAGTCATGTAAATGTGATTCAGACTGCGAGGCCCTACTAAATGTTAGGTGAGAGCCATTTATAAACTCAAATGTCATCTGGCTTTTGAGGCTTTAACCCCAAAAAGAAAATTTCATTAATGTGAGTTGGATTGGTGGGCTTACACTTTATTCTCATGTGGGTCATTCCTGGGAGCTTTTTACCTCATCAGCAGGCCCATCTAAAGGATTGAAAGTAAATGCATGGATTGGCCCCAAGAAGGAGTCTGGATTTCTAGTTTTCCCTCAAGGGGAAAAGAGCATAATCTCCTATCCAACAAGGTTTTCTCCCAAACACACCAAACAAATGATTAATTCCAAGTCTTTTCTTCAAGACAACAATCCAAAAGGTTCTGGGTTTCTAGTTTTCTCACTTGGAGAAAAGAGCATAATCCCCTAGCTAATGAATCATTTATCTATAGAAAAAGACTTCCTATTTAATGCTAGGTGCCTAAGAAATAATTAAGAAAACACAATGTTTGATTGAATCTCCTTGGCAACCTACAAAACAACTTTGATAAGTAGTTTAGTGTGTTTGGTCTTCTAACAACATCCTGCAAAACAAACAAGTTAGTAGTCTTAAAGTGGTCAAATCTTGGTCAACATTTTGCAAAATGACTGTTAGAAGTCACAAAATGTTAGTATCTTCCAAAAAAATTAGATTAGAAAACTCAAAATGCAAGATATTATGAAAACATGCAAAAATCAGACAGAGATGCCTGTTTGTCAGAGACACCTGTTTACATGCAGAGACGCCTATTTGCACAAAAACAAAGATTTAATTAGCTTCATGTATTTTTCTTCATTTGCAAATACAGTTAGGTGTTTTAATACTTATCACTAACCTTAATGTGATTATAAAACACAAGTTTTGTTGATTAAAATAAATTAAAATGAGAGAAAAACTCTTTCTGGTGGAGACACCTATGTGCAGAGATGCCTATTTCTAGGTGGAGATGCCTCTGGTCATGCGGAGATGCCTGTCTGGAAAATTTATGGGAAACCTTCACAAAATCAAGAGAAATAGTTAGTAAATGGCATTGTGGGTCCCACCGAGTGTGCCAAAATGTATATGATGAAAATGCATCTGTTAAGAACAAGTTCAAACATGCAAACATTAACAACAAAGAGCATAATCAATCTAATCTAACATGTTCATAAACTTGTAAAAAACATTAATTTCCACCATAACCTCAAATGAGCATGAAGCAAGTGCACCCAAGACTTGCTAGATTTAAGCTCTTAGAGAGGTTGTGGGTGTGCTCTCCCAACACAAGTATAGATCCCACTATAGATGCAAGTATGATGAAGATTTGAGATGCTCAAGAAGAAGCTATAAAAGCAACTCTCAAGCATTCAAATGCAAGAGGCCAAAGAAGCTCAAGGAGGAGCTATAAAAGCAATCCTCAAGCTCTATGGCATGCAATTAAAACAAATGAAGCTAAAAGCATGTAATGAGACTAAATCTATAATGAAAATCTAACAACTACCAAATGGTTAGTAAAGAAAACTCTAAGAACAATTCTAAGCATATACTAGCATAATAACTCTAATGCAAGAATGAATATGAATTTTCTTGAGACCAGGGTCCTATTTATAGGATTTTTGAGGGCTGGGGTGAGGTGGCATCTATGTGAAATCCACATAGGTGCCACCAAGGAGACACATAAGCCATGCAAAGTCCAAGACTTGCTCACACATGTGTGAGCAACTTGGGATGTGAGAGGTCAATTTGTACTTCAAGTACATGTGTAAGTGTGTGTAAGAGATGTGTAAGTGAAAAAGTCCATTTTCACCATTTTAGAATGTGTAAGAAGTGTCATAAAATGTAAGAAGCCTTGTTTGTGCAAATTTTGGCAATTTTTGAAAAGGTCATTTTTAGAAATTTGCTCACACATGTGTGAGAAAATAATTAGGACTAATGGATGTAGGAATCCAAAAATTAGCCTAATTAACCTTAGTTAATTAGTGAGTAGGCTTATTAGACAAAAAGTGATGTGTCTAGGATAACATCTAGGTTGGATTTAGGATTAAATTAAATAAAATTTAATATAATCATGGTTTAGTAGAAATAAATAATGTGAGGGGATTAAATAAATTAAAAATTTATTTAAAAGGGGACTATGGAGGAACATGTATTAAATAAAATTTAATACATTATGAAAGGTAGTATTTAAATTTAATTCAAATACTATTAATTAGTGAATTTATTTAATTAAATAAATAGATGAATTTTAACAAATATAATTAATTAAAAAAATTAACTATAATGTTATCTGAGATTATTAATTTAATTTAATTTAATTAATGTTAAAAGGATGAATTTAGGTGTCTACACCATGAGGATGTGTTCATGAAATTATTTGTGCAATCCTTGATAGAAGATTCCTGGGAATACTATAGACGATTACCAGATGGGTCAATTTCTAGCTGGCAAGATTTTGTAATGCAATTCATTGAAGAGTTTGGAGATCATAATGATATAAGGCATGTTGATTCTTAAGAAAAATCCCTAAGGATATAAGGCATGTTGATTCTTTCTTGATTGATTTCTATATGAGTGCATTCGACATCAAAAATCATTATGAGATTAGATCACATAAGCCAAAAATGCTTCAGGAGGCCTGTAAAATAGTGGTTACCATATTAAACAATAGAAAGGGTATAGGGAGAATAAACAAGAGGGAAGATCCAAAATTATATAATCTGACAGTCCCCAAGTCAAATAAAGGGGAGGATAAATTTTCTAAAATGATGAGTATGATTCAATATTTACAAATGAAATACAATAGAGGGGATAGGCCTCAGAATGATAGGCCTTATTTCAACAAAAATGATAGGCTTGGGCTGCATGACATGCCTCACAACACAAGTTGGAAGGATTGTAAACATGAAAAGAAAAAAAAATACCAAAGAAACTCCTCATCCATTAAGAATAAATAACCATATGGTGGAGAGTGATCCATGGTGTGATGCATGTAGACTACCACATGCACCCTTGAAGTGTGTAATAGCTCAAAGTCTGTTGGAAGATGAGGATCAGGATGATGATCAACACCCTATAGTGAATGCGACCTAAACCAAACCATTATGGGGAAATGATGACTATGGATCCTCTAATGATGAATATATACTAGATATTAATGATTCAAAGAGAGATTCAACATTACAACATGAAACAGGTGTTTATAGATGATGAGGATGGCTCAGCCTTGTGAAATCTAATCAATGAGGAAAAAGGGATTTTACAATTGCAACAATAGCATAGGAAATGAGTAGTTACCAAATGAGGAACATAATGGTAAATTTTGATCAGGGGAAGCCAAAAAGTATGTTCATGAAAGATAGTGATAAAAAAAACACAGGTGGCAGAAAAGAAAAGTGGTAATCCCAAAATGAGATAAACGAATGACACCCCAAAAATCATGAAGCAACCCAATGAGAGATCTAATCTCATACAACCAATGTCTAATGCGAGTGCATCTACATTTGACATCACACAAGATCTATCACAGATGAAAGTTTCAGTTCCTTTTTTTGAAATAATGAAATTCTCAAAGTACAAAGACAAGGGAATAAAACTACTATCAAGTGTTGTTGAAGAATCACCAAAAGTAAAAGACACCAAAACAAATGAAGACCATTGAAAAGGCTCTTGTGATATACTTGGGAATAATATAAAAAATAATCCTTCATAAGTATATCCATTTTATATGAATTTCTTATAAACAAAAGACTTGTAAAAAATTGTATGATAGACTCAGGTGCATTTGTGAATATCATGTCATTTGAAGTCATGAAGGAGCTTGGAATGTGGGTGGATACTACTTACTGTAAATGTTATTCTATGGATAAAATATATGTACCTATAGTACGAATCATGAAGGATGTTAAATTCAAAATTATTGCTTGCTTATAAGTATCATATAAAATAGACATTACAGTGGTTGATGTTCCACCTAACTATGAGATGTTGCTCTCTAGACAAGGGTCTAACCTTATGGGAGGACATGTTCAATTGGATCTATCTTATACCACTATACTTGTAAATGGAAAGGAAGTTAGGATGGATAGATAGCTGAGATCCTCTTACATCATAGAGGATGTAGAACCAAATCAAATTACATGCTTTTTTCATTCATACATGGATAACTTCAGAGTAGAGCTCATGAAACATGCATTGCACAATACTGAACCAATAAAGATTCATGCCAAAGAAAGATCAGATCAATTATGGAATATGTTCTTTGATGGGGCTTCTAGTGAATAAGGAAATGGTTTTGGGATAGTATTCATCGCTTTAGATGGAAAAAAATTCAAATACTCATTTCTTCTGACATTTGAGTGTACAAATAATGTAGCTGAATATGAGAATTTATTACTAGGTTTGAATATTGTTTTCAAACATAGGGTTAAGATGCTGAAGGTATGGGGTGATTTAGAGTTGATTATTTCCTATATTAGAGATAGATTTTCCACTAAAAATGTAAGATTGAGGTGTTATAAACATGAATCTTGGGATCTAATTAAGGCTTTTGACGCTTTCTCCATTGAATGGGTGGATATATATAGAAATATCATTGCAGATTTCTTTGGCTAACCTGGCTATTTGATAGGATGACATGTCTTTTGATGAAATAGTGCAATTTGAAATCAAGACTAGACCTATAGTCCCAGATAATATCTACAATTGGAAGGTTTTTTATGATGATCATAATATGCTAAAATTCCTAACTTTTGAAGATCAATATGAATCACAACAACTTGATTTCACTGTGTGTGTGTGGAAGAAGGCAAAAAGGAAACCTTGGAAAAGAAATTGTTAAATTAAAAATAAACAAAATCCCTAAAGGATTAGTGGCATTAGAAATGATGTTTGATACTAATGATAGAACCAAGATAAGGGTAGCATCTACCAAGGATGATGAGACTTAGAATATCAATCTAGGAATTGATAATGCACCCAAAGAAGTATGCATTAGAAGAGAACTCAACCCCAGAATCGGATCCAACTTAATTGCATTGTTGAGAAAGTATAGACATGTGTTTTCATGGTCATATGATGACCTTAAAGAATACATGGAGGATATATTCCAACATGAAATACCACTGAAACCAAATGCTAAGCCTTTTAGACAATAAACAAAGGTCAATTAATTCTACATTGGCTCCCAAAATGAAAGAAGAACTGATGAAACTAAGAGATGGAGGAATTATAAAACCTATCTGAAATTCTACTTGGGTATCCAATTTGGTATCAATTGGAAAAATAATGGTGACATAAGGCTATGCATAGACTTTAGAAACTTGAATATATCTTCCCTAAAAGATAACTATGCTTTACCAAACATGGAAGTGGTGTTAGAGAAGGTGATAGGAAATGAGCTATTATCCAGGATGGATGGTTTCTCTGGGTATAATCAAATCAAGGAAAGGGAATCAAAGCATTACAAAAATTCCTTTATCATTCCATGGGGCACTTAGGTGTATGCTAGAATTCTATTTGGACTGACTAATGTTGGTGCTAAATTATAGAGCACCATAGAGGTGGCATTTGAAAAATTGATTGATGATATCTTAGTGGTGTATCAAGATGATTTGACTACGTACTCAAATAAAGTTGAAGACCACAACAAACATTTGGAAAAAAAATTCTTGAGGACATTGGAGTATGGGATGTCCTTAATCCTAATAAATGCATCGCTTTGGTGTCACATAAGGGAAGCTCTTGAGAAACATCATATCAAAAGATGGAGTGAGAATAGATACTGAAAGAATAGAATCCATTGACAAAATTTCAATCCCTAAAATTGTAAAATTGATCCAGTCATTCTTTGGACAAATCAATTTTTTCATAAGGTTCATGTGAGGCCCACCTTCGGCCCACATAGTGATCCCGATTTCTAGACTTAGTTTCTCATTTTGATTATGTTTTTGGAAATACTTGGACTCATTCGACTACTGTTATGTTATGATGGAATTGTTAGACTTTATATTTTGTTGACTCTGTATGTGGATCCATGATGAGTGGATTTGGATTTGATCGTGTTAGATTATATTATGTTATGAGAATTTGATGACTAGATTATGGTTGATCTTGATTTCATTTATGCTTTTGAATCACGAATTGAATTATGCAAACTGAATTTACTTGATGTGATTATTGAATCCTTTATGATTATGTGCAGATAATTGAATTATGACATTTTATTCTATGTGATTGAATGTTCAATTGAATTGTGTTAGATCATTACTTTTTGTATGATTCCTTGTATGCAATTGAGTTAAGATTAATGTGTGGATATTACATCTTGTATGTTTATATATGATGGTTTTCTTCCTTGAATTACTGATGCTGCATTTAGGTTTTGCAGGTGGAAGGACCATGGAAACATTTGGGGAAACCACATTGAATGCTTGTGCTATCAGTAAAGCCAAGGCCCCGTCTATTTAAGAGACCAGGGCCTTGTTGTGAAGTGTTTTATTTTGTAACCATAATGTGAATGTATGTGTAGGATTGTTAAGTGTTGTAATATGTTGGACATACCTTAATTTTGATGTTAATTATGTGAGTGTCACTTGACACTAGAGTTATTTGTTAACTAAGGTATGTCGTGTGATTAGAGTGCGAGAGCAAGTCCTAGAAGCTTCCTAGAGGGGGGTATTCTAAGTGCATCCTCTTGTCTTAGGACCCCTAAGTGAAGTCATACCTTAAATTTTCGTGCATTAACTGAACCATGGTTTTTGGAGGGTTAAATGGGACCCTAGGGGGTAGTTTCATGCATTTTTAGGTAGCCCATTCCTTGTACCCATAGGTTAGGAGTAATTTTAGCATGGGAGAAGCCATATTTTGACCTTTTGTCCCCTCAAATAGTGCCCATTTAATCTTGAACGAAATTGCAACTTGCATGATGGACCCAGTAGTACTTCCTAGGACCATCTTAATGAGGGTTGTGGAGAGTTGGTTTGGGGTCCCTTTTAGTAGGACTTTTAGAGGGGTTTGGGGTTGTTCACCCACTCTCTACCTTTAGAGACCACTAAACTTGGAGAAGGAGAAAGCTAGGGATAGAAGAAGGAGAAGGCTCAAAACTTCATCATTTTGCATTGGATCATAGGTTGGAGGATCTTGCTCTTCATCTCTCTCATTTTGTTGTAGATGAATCTTGTAGTTGTAATTTTTGTTAAGAGTTTTAGCTCCCCATGGTTGGTCATGGTGAGAGCATGAAATGGCATTTGTATTTTCTTTTGTGATGGTTTTTTGGGTTGTTTACTCTTGGCTCAATCACCCTTGGGAGGGAAGAGCAACCAAGAGGGGGTGTGGAGATGGAGGCAACATTATGTGCAGAGTTTCCTCCATGTGTGGGGAAGGATAAGCTTGGGTGTGTTGTCCCCAATTAGCCTTTTTATTTGAAGCCCAAGGGGCATTTCTAGGGTTATAAGGAGGGATTTGGCCTTGTGTGCCATTGATATGTGATACGTTGTTATGGAGGTCCATGTGTGGCCTTGACATCATTTATTGTGGTCCATGTGTGGCCTTATTATCGCATTGGCTTCTCCATGTGTTGCCCATTCACACCCTATTAAAGGATCGGATTTGATCCTATGTTTTATCCTTGAGGGAATTTGGGATCTATTTGTTTGATTTCATGTGAGTGCTTGAGTTTGTGTATGTATCCTATTCTTTTTGGTTTCCCCAAGCTCGAGGGTGGCCTCATGAGAGGCCTAGGATGGGAGGTGAGCTCCCCATGGTCGTTTCCTTGCCTTGTATATATTTGCAGATTTGTGGAAGCTCAAAGAGGAGCTATCATCTTTTGGGAGGTTGTGAGAAGACAACCTGTTCATTCCTTTGTGAAATCTCTCTTTGTATTTAGACATCTATTGATGTAAAAGAGATTGTAATGCTTTTTACATGGAGCTATTGTGAAGATGATATAGATGAGAGACTGTTATTTAATTGATCTTCCATTAAGTGGCATTAGTGATTTGCAATGCTTTATTGTAACTATGAAGGAGTAACTGTATTTGATGTAATTGTGTATGTATTGAATTGGATTCCTTAATGTTTACAATGAATTCTTGCATACGTTATAAAAGATCTCTCTCTCTCTTTATAGTTGAAAATACTCTCTCTTTGCAAATGAGTTATCAAAATTGATAGATTAAATATTGTAACAATTTCATTATGATTCCATATTTGGGCTGATATAAGAATATCGTAGTATCATATAAGATGATTTAATTGTCATGATCAGTTTTATCTTATTCCTTAAAAGAAAAGAAAGATAGTATATGATGTGTTCTTGATTATTCCAAAGAGAAGAAAGTAAACAATTCAATGTAGATAACTAATGGAGTTTTATTGCAAGCATTTGAATACAATATTGCAAACAAAAAAAAGAAATTATTACCTCTCTTTACCTCTTCAAATTTGAAGTTGATAACTTGTATCTCTTATTGTTGTAGAAACAATAGAATTTAGTTATGTAACTTGAGCAAATTCCTATCTCTATATTTCATTTAATAGAGGATTGATTACTTCAATATGATAGATTAGTATATCACCATAGACATGCAATCTAGAAAACAAAATAATAATACATGTAGAAAATAAACCAATAAGATGCATGAAGAAATAAAATTTGGTAGCAAACTAAGTCTTTGAAAACAAAATATAAACTAAGTCATTGGCAAAGAAAAAAAAAATAAAGACCTACAGGTCTTTGGAAAATGTATGGAAAATATTACCTATACATTTTCAATACCACAGTCAATTTAATATTATATTCTTGCCACCTCTTAATGTAATAAACTAAAAAAAATAAACTTTTCACTACTCCCCTACTTCTTTATTAACTTCCCCTTTATCTAGGCGTATGAGGTGGGATGGCTAGACTTTGTATTAAATGCAAACATTTTCATTGGATGAGACAGTGTCCTTGTATGACACATCATCCACCCTTTTCACTTTATGTCTTACTTTTATGGTCTTCAAAACTCACGCAGGCTTGCCCATGTTTTGAATTAAATTCAAATTTTGAAGAGGTACTTAAATGTGTCATGGGAAGGAGTGGGTCCCACTTCCCACTTCCATTTCCATGCTTCCCTCTTCCCCATGCAGTCCTTTCTATGCGTACCCCAATGTCCTATGTGTTGGGTGATGTGTGTAGGTAGATATGATGGGTTATAGGTTGCCTTGAGTAGAGTTGTTTGATGGGTTAGCTAGGCTAGTATGTAGGCAGCCTAGGAAGATTTAATTAATGAGTCTGCTTAGTGCTTAAGTAGTGTTGATTATATAGTTTAATGTAAAGTTATAGTATAAGTTAGTTAGTTAAGTTAGTATAGGATGCTCTTTAATTAAGTTAATTTGTTATTAATGTCATGATAATAATATTAGTTAGATGTTATGGAGCAATATTTTAAATATTTGTTTTGCTATTTATGTATGATTTCATGTCATTTAAATTTATGACATATATATATGATGTTAATTAATACATTATAGTATATTAACTAATTAATAATTATATTAATATATTATAATTATTAATTAATTTCATATATATAATTTAGTTATAAACGTTGTATATTTATTATTATTTAATGTTTTCTTAAAAATTATTAATTAGTTTAAAAAGTACATTAATTAGTTGGTATGTTGTAATTATAAATTGAATTAGTATACGTTCAATTAAAAACAGACATTGGTGTAAATGACAATTTAAATTTATATCCAATGCTATCGTAAACTGACAATTTAATTTTCATAATCATATTGGTATTGAATTATACATTATTGGAAATGGTTAACCTATTTATAGAATTAACATTATTACATAAACATTCAATTCCTCTTAGATATCCTTTTTACTCGAAGATAACCTATATGATTTTTAGACTGACGATTGACAAAATTGATCATCAGGATGTTTAACGAACTCCGATTATATTGAGTTCCAACTAGCATCCTATGGAAACAACCTTGTTGAGGTGTGACCACCTGTCTCTTTTGAGATGATGACATGTTCACTTTTGTCCCGCATCGTAAGCGTAGGAACTTTTTCACCTTTTAAAAAAAAAATTTGGTTGTGTTTTGACCCGAACTTTTGGGCATTACAGTTCATATCCAACTTTACAGAGATTGTGAAGCCAATTTCCAAGATGCTAAAGAAAGGAGCAATATTGAATTGGACATTAGAATCCCTTGATTCTTTCATAAATATTAAGAAAGCAATTTAAGAAGCCTCTATCTTGAAATATCTTTATTTTTCCAAGCTATTTTAGATCTTTTCATTTTCCTCATTTCATACTATAGCTACAATAATGTTACAAAAGAATGAAGAAGGATATGAAAAGCCTATTGCCTTCTTTAGAAAACCTTGCAATCAATAGATCTAAACTATGACATAAATGAGAAGCAATCATATGTAATGGCTAAAGATATGAAATTATTTAGACCCTACCTAGTAGGAGCATCGATTATAGCTTATGTTCCAAATGCCACAGTCAAGGATATTTTTAGACAAACAAAGGTCACTGGGAGGAAATGTAGATGGATAAACCAAGTCCAGGAATTCAATATTCATATTCAAATTATAAACTTAGTGAGGGGGTAGGGATTAGCAAAATTGATGGTTGAATCTAATTTAGATGTTGTTTGAAGGTAAATCATATTGATATTGAAAATACAGTTGTGAGCATAGAAGGGTGCCCCTATTATGCAAATATTGTGTATTTTCTAAAACACATGAAATGACCTGATACCTTGAATGACAACCAAAAGAGATCATTAAAGCTACAAGAAGAAAGGTATGTTTTGATCTAAGGAGATCTATATTGGAGAAACCATGAAGGTGTTTTTCTTTATTTCTTATGTATCAATCTGAAGCAATCCTGAAATAACTCTATGATGGAATTTGTGGTGGACACTTCTCTACAAAAACCACAACCCACAAGATATTAAGAGTGGGATATTATTGGCCATGCTTGTTTAAATATTGTTACACTTATGTACAGAAGTGTGAATCATGCCAAAAGTTTTTAGGGAAGCTAAAATATCAAGGAGCTTTACCTCTTAGACCAATGCAAACTAAGGAACTATTTTAGATGTGGGGTATTGACTTCATTGGTGAGATATAAGATAAATAAAGTGGCAAGTATAAGTCGATTCTGGTTGCTACATATTATTTCACTAAATGGGTTGAAGCTATTAGGATTAGGTAATAATAAGAGGGTGGGTGAATCAGTATTACAATAGTTTAAATTCAAACTCAATATCTTCTAGCTTAACCATGCAATTACTAAAATGAAAAGAACATATACATTAAAACAAAAATTCATAACACCATGATTTTTCACAAGGAAACCTTGTTAAGGGAAAACCCCGGTGGGGATTATACCTACAAATTATGCACTAGGAGTATAGTATCCCCGTTAGGAGACCTATCCCTATTAGGAGCTTAATACTACATTTAGTACATTTCCTTATTAAAGGAATACAAAACCCTATTAGGGGTATACAATGAGCACACTGCTCTCACAATCAGAAAAGTGTTTTTGTTATAATAGTTTAACAAGAGTGAAATGCACAAGCATATTTTATTCTCAAGTAGTCCCAATTATAGCTCGCATCACCTTCTATCTAATTCTGACATCACAATACATCTTTTTATTCCATATCACACATCACTTCTCAAAACATCTCCATATATATACTCGATCTCATAACCAGTCGACTCACAAGTACATCACAAAACATGATCAACACTTATCATATATCAAATACATAGTCGATGATCATACTGATGAACTACAAGTGATTGAATACCTGAATGAATTTAAGATCAGTGATTAGAGATCACTGAGTTACTGAAATGATATGTAAGATAATTAAATCAGTCATTATGTTGTCACTAATGTCAACTAGTTTTGACAGTACTTATCATGTAAGTTACAAACATCTCAACATTTGCAAAAGGAGAGAAAAGATGAAGAACTGAGATATCTACATGGAGAAAGATGGATATGATAGATGAGGATAAGGAATACTTTGGGTAACTTGTTGATGAGTCTATGATTTCATATTGTTGACTTGATTATGTTGCATTAATCTATTATGAAGAAGGGAGAAAAATTGTACAAGACAATGTGGTCAGTAAATGAAGACTTCAGTATACATTGAGCCAATGTAGTGTATACCGAGCGATAGTATTAACTGAGCTTTCATTCACCGACGCATTTATTTGTTAACCAAGTATGGATGAAATTATTAAATGCTTAGTTTAGCCGATAGAAAATGATGAGCTAGAAATTGTTATGATTTTGAGATTGAGGATAAAGTTTGTTATGAGATCCACGGCTGACAAAATTTGAAGAAGATCTAAAGGATAGAATTGAAACGTGTTATTGACATAATTGTCGAGGAAGGTTTAAGAGGAAAAATCAATGGAGGAGAATAAGCGAAAAAATTTGATGGTTGATATGAAAATATTTTATCTATCTATATAAGAGATATGAGTTTCTTTATTGAAAAATGGTGAAAGAAAGAAGACTGCAGAGATTTTACATGAATACAGTTTCATGCATGCCTAATCAAACTGATTGAAGGAGAACCAAACTGTAAAATAGTACCTATAATACCCCAAAAATGGGCTATAGGTTCATTAACCTCCTACATCTTCAATTCGAATGAAATCGACATCAAAGTCCTAACCTAAGGCACATCTGCACATTATCAAATCCTAATTGATTTTATCCTAAATTCTACATCGGGGAATATTCCTTGAATATTCCTATTTACCCTAATTATCTTTAATTTAATAATTATTTGGCGATAAATCTTATTTATCCTAAAGTTTGATTAATTGAATATTCTAAATATTTAATTAATTAGATTTAATATTGCCACTTAATTATTTTATTAGATTTAATTAAATTATTCCTAAATTGTATTATTTAATTTTGACAATAAATCTAAAATCTCATGACTAATTGATTAAATTCTTATTTAATTAATTCATCTCAGTTGTCAAATTTTAATAATATAGTTTTTGAATAAAAGTTTGATTTAATAACTGATTAACCCATAAATCAATTGTTTTAATTTAAAATCAGTTAAGTGGAAAATAAATCACTTTATTTATTAAATTAATTCATATTAAATCATGCACAATCACAAAAGAAGTCAACTTTAAAACAACTATTATTTTCAATTTGTTAACTTCTAAAACTCAACATCTGATGATGACTTGAAAAAGAGAACCAAAGCTCTATTTTGAGATAAAAACTGCTTTTGCATGATTTTATGAATTAAATATTCTTAATTTCTTGTTAACTCAAAAAACAACCTAAGTTTATCAAGAGCAATTTATAGCTTTTCTCCTGTATCCTCAAAGCCCTGGATTTCTATAAAATCAAGGCTCAGCTCTTCACAATCAACACCTCGAAATTGCATCCTCACTCTAGCAAATTCATGACTGAAGAATCAATCTTTTGCGAATCAAGGCTATTGTGAGATTTTCATTTATTGTTTTGAGCATTCATAGTTTCATATCATAGTTTTCATATTCATTCATAGCATTCTTAGATTAAATCTGCATTCAAACTCAATTTCATACATTATAGCTTAGATTCATACAGTTTCTCATTCTTATTGCATAGAAAATACAAAAATATAGATTAATTTGCATTCATATTTCATTACTTTCATCATCTTAAATCCTTTGTTTAGGTATTTCATTTTCACTAATCTCAATTTCAATTTGAGAACATCATACTCACACCTACTAGAAGGTAGTAAATCACCTGGTTAGCATAGTTTCAATTACTTGCAGATTTCAATTTTTGCTAACCTCTAATGTTTTACTGAAGTGTTGTGTCTACAGCTACGTACAAAATTCACACACACATTTTTGGCACCCACCGTGGGGCAACCCACCTTTACATGCTGGTTTTTCTTATTCTTTTGGAGCTAACTCCCTTGTGCAGATTTACTTGGAGACTAAAACCCTAAATTTTCAAAGATTTAATTTTATGTCCCAAACAGCTTGGAGTTTTGGTCTGAAATGTTTTTTGAAGGTTGGAGACATATCAAGGAAGCTTCAATAAAAACTTAAAAATTTTCTAAGATGTTTCAAATTTTTAATAATTTTTTCTTTATTTTTCATAAAAAATTAATTTTTGGTGCAAATCAGCATATTCTTTGGAAATTTTTACATTTTCAGAAATCTCTTTAAATTCTCTAGGGGGTCCATTCTTTGTGTTTTAAATTTGGATGCAATATAATAGCTCAAATAGTTGATTTACAAAAACTAGTTTGTTTTGGTAAAAAGGGTCTCTAGCGCACAAATGAAGAGATTTTTCTAAAATTTTTACATTTTTGGAAAGCTCTCCATTTTTTAGTAGGGTTCTTTGTTTTTAATTTCTATTTTTATGGCCAAAATCATATCAAAAAAATTAGATCTTGTTGACTAGGTCAAATGCAAAAAAAATAAAAATTTTGTGATGGGTATGCACTTATTTTTCATATGATTCAATGCATGATATGAGTTGTCATTTGGATTATTTTATGGTTATTATTGCTCCTAAAAATTGATTTTCAGATCTAACCCTATGGTTTTCATAAGTTGAATATACGTTGCATATCTTGTTTGCTTATTTTCTTGTCGAAGAGTTTGTGGCTTGCTTGCACGGGATTGCTCAACAAAGCTAAAAATCAGGTAAAATATAGTAAGCATGTTGCAAGGAACTCAGGTATTCTTCTTGATCTGATAACACTTTGATTTGGACATAAAATGAACTCTCACGTGTCAAGCTTGTGTGACTTTTTCTGCTTTCATATCACAGACTTCATTTTGGGCTCTAAAATGAACATAGATTTGCTTTTTGCATATCTGTTACACATAGTAATTAGGCCTTATGAACACTATTTGTGGATGATCTTGAGAGAGTGGGATTCTTTTGCTTTTTCATGCATGTGAAGCTCTTCTTGACAATAGATCCCTTTGTAGGTAGGGAGGTTACTGAGATTGTCTTACGTTCTACTAGATTTGTGCATCTTTAACTTTTGATTGATACATTCTCTCTCTGGAGAGGTTGATAGATCATAAGAGGTTGACATCATAGATTTTTGTGAGATAATTTTGGTCTAGCATGTTGGATTAATCTATCTACTTTGTCTTGGTGAAGTGAAGAGGTTAGGGGATTATGCTCTACTTCCTTTTTGGATAGTACCAAAAACCCAGATCATTGAATCTGATCTAATCCCCATGTGGTATCTTTTGTGAGTCACCTTTAGAGAGGGTTAATCATAGTGGACATTCCCTTAATTGGGTCAACCACATGGATGGAACCTCAAGCGGTAATAGCCATTTTCATTGTGGTAGGAACAATTGCTATATAAATGTCCTTGTGGAGGAAATCTTCACATGTGTGGTCTCTTGTTGGGCTATCAGATCTCCCTAGCAGCTCCTGATTGATTAAATTCTCAGACTGTGTCAAAACCCTGGTGTGTCTGGATTGGATTTTTCCCTCTTGAGATCACAAAAGTTGTAGAGTCAGATCATTACTACAAACCCTAGTGAGGCCAAATTTTTCATTTTCTAGGAATATGTGTGTTATTGAAAAACTTTTTGGAACATACACAAGTAGTATTTCTAGGGACTAGCACAATAAGTCACTATTGCTTGTTCATGCACAAGGTTTCTTTTGCCCTTGTTCATTGTTTTCAGACAATTTCTTGCTCCCCTTGCTTGCTATTCTGCATGCTTGATATCTACTTGGTTGCTTGAGACAAACTTTTACACAGATCTTCAAAACCTGGACAAAACAATTTGCAAACAAACTAATACTGAAAAATTGAAAAATTGCAAATCTAAAGCAAAATTCCTTTATGGTGTCAAAAGTCATCCTAAAATTTCAAAACTCATATCAAAGAAAAATTCAAAGTTGTCAAAGATTGGTCAAATTTGTCAGAATTTCCAATTTTTACAGCCTATTCCCAAATTCTATCAAAATAGCGAACTGATTCTTGTCATTTCTAGTCATCCTTGGTTGGTCTGGGTCAAATCTCAGGTGCTATGACATGTTGCTTAACATCCAAATGAACTTAAATGGTATCAAGTTGCACAAAATGACTCTTGGTCTTCTTTCCTCCACATCTCTCATGTCTTCCTAGTCTCCCATTTCCATCCTTTCTCCTATTCCTTCACGCTTCCTCCTCTTCTTCCTAAAACTCTTCACATCTTCTTGATTCTTTTCCTCTTATTATCTACTTTACTTTCTTCTATTCATCTCTTCTGTCACTTCCATGATTAATTCCTCCTCTTCTAGAACCATGAATTTCAACTATCTTGTTATGGAACCTCTCTTGAAAAGGGATGATCTCAAACTCATTGCTCAATTCGAAGAGTATTATTCCTCCAAAAATTCCATGAGTGATAAGTTTATGATAGAAATAAAAGAAAAATCAATTAAATTAGATGCCTTTTTTAGGATCATACGCATGATCCTATCATGACCTCCTTCTTCCAAATGTCTTTCATCTTCTAAGTCTTTTCATTCTTCCTCATCTTCCAAGTCTTCTTCCTCCACTGAGTCTTCACCTTCCTCTTCTCCATGATCTCATTCCTCTTCTACTTCTCCCAAGAGTCTTACTCCTCGTCTAAAGACATACCATGTTGAGCAATGTGATAACCCTTATGATACCTCTTCCATGGAGAGTGACATGCCCATCTTTGAAGACTATGATGACTATGATGACAGATAATATAATGATACCTATGACACCTCTATTCCTAAGAGTCCTCCTCATCATGTGCTCATTCTTACTAAAAATGGGTCATCACATTGGATAGATCATAATGGTGATCCATATGATTCTGATTTTGAAAGAGACTTTGATGATTTTTGTGCACAATACCTAGATGATACATCTACTTCACTTGAAGAAGATGATACATCTTTTTGAGTGAATTCTTTCTCCTACTGTGAAACAAAATCTTACCTAAGGATGTGAATGATAAAGGGTCACTATGGGTAATTCACACTGGACTTAGAATGATCTCTTGAATATTTGATGTGTTTGTAATGCAAGGTGTATTCTGGTCATCACGACGTTGATGTTATGATGCTTATACAAATTTCAATATTAAAATGGACATGATATTCAAGTCATCCTAGCATTTGTGCCTTTGTGCTTATATCTACTTCGACATTCTGAAATAAAATCAATATTCAGATGTCCATGGTTATCTAACCAGTGGTCATTGTATTGATTCTTGCGCATACAAATCAATATTCATATGTCTATAGTTTCCTAACTAGTGGGCATTGTATTGATTTATCTGGTTACCTAAAAGTTTAATGATAACAACAAATTAACACATGATCAATGACTAGGTCCTAGGTCCTAGGTTTTCATTTCATTCTGCATTTCATTTTTCACTTTGCATGATCTCACAAATTGCTTGAACACAAATGATTCTTCAAAACCAAAAATGCTAAACATGACACAAGGACTAAGCATTGTATGAAGGTTCCTCTAATGAAATAGCAAGTAGAATCCTTTTTCGAGATCAAAATCAAAATATGAGATCATTCATATTATTAACTACTTGCATAATCAACCTTCAATCATCAGAGAAATCTAGAATTCAACTTAACTAATTATCTTACATCAAACTGTTGAAATTTCAACTTGGTCAACTATGGTCAATTAATGGTTTAACCTAGTCAAACTTGGTCTCCAAGACCTCTAAACGATGAAGAAACACATTCTCAGACATGTATAACCACTTCTCAAATCAATTAACATGCTTCTAAACTATATAACACTGACTTTTCTTGTCAGATTTCAATTTTTATCCCGAAGGGGGTATGGTATTGCACATCATTCAATGTTTGTAACTCAATTCTGTCAATCAAATATTTCTCTCAGTAATCAAGACAACAACCACATCTAGTTGTTGATTCATCTAAAGTCCTCATCGCTTGGGGAAAATCTATTGCAATATATTATCCTAAATCTATTTTGTAAACTGTATCAGCTTTTTGTAACTATTCATTCATTAGCGTCATTTCCTTGGTTCTTCGTAACTAATGGGTTTAGGATGTGATACCAATATGATTCATACAAGGACATTCAGGTCTGGAATCAATCACTCACTTCTTTGCAATCATAAGGTTCAGAATCAAGCATTTTGACACTTTTTCATAATCACCGGTTCATTGTTGCTATAGTCAACATTATCTTTGGTCATTCAGGACCTAAATCTTAAATCTTGAACCTTAAAATCTTTCAATTGGTTTCTGTCTCAGAATCGGTTAATCTTTTAAATTAGTCTCATACAAATATATCAGACACAGATTATTCTTTGAACCACTACGCTTTGCACAATGATTCAAAGAGGGGCAAAATGTAATACCCCAAAAATGGGCTATAGGTTCATTAACCTCCTACATCTTCAATTCGAATGAAATCGACATCAAAGTCCTAACCTAAGGCACATCTACACATTATAGAATCCTAATTGATTTTATCCTAAATTTGGCATCAAGGAATACTCCTTGAATATTCCTATTTATCCTAATTATCTTTAATTTAATAATTATTTGGTGATAAATCTTATTTATCCTAAAGTTTGATTAATTGAATATTCTGAATATTTAATTAAATAGATTTAATATTGCCACTTAATTGTTAACTTTCTATTTGAGTTGAAAATAATATTGCCACTTAATTAAGTGGCAATAATATTGCCACTGATGATGAGTTGAAAAAGAGAACTAAAGCTCTATTTTGAGATAAAAACTATTTTTGCATGATTTTATGAATTAAATATTCTTAATTTCTTGTTAACTCAAAAATCAACCTGAGTTTATCAATAGTGATTTATGGCTTTTCTCCTGTATCCTCAAAGCCCTGGATTTCTATAAAATCAAGGCTCGGCTCTTCACAATCAACACCTCGAAATTGCATCCTCACTCTGGTGAATTCGTGACTGAAGAATCAATCTTTTGCAAATCAAGGCTATTGTGAGATTTTCATTTATTGTTTTGAGCATTCATAGTTTTCATATTCATTCATAGCATTCTTAGATTAAATCTACATTCAAACTCAATTTCATACATTATAGCTTAGATTCATACAGTTTCTCATTCTTATTGCATAGAAAATACAAAAATATAGATTAATTTGCATTCATATTTCATTTCTTTCATCATCTTAAATCCTTCGTTTAGGTTTTTCATTGTCACTGATCTCGATTTCAATCTGAGAACATACTCGCACCTACTAGAAGGCAATAAATCACCTGGTTAGCATAGTTTCAATTACTTGCAGATTTTGGTTTTTGCTAACCTCTAATGTTTTACTGAAGTGTTGTGTCTACAGCTAGGTACAAAATTCACATACAGTACCGAGCTTCAGAGAGATATTATCGAGTGAAAGTAAGTTAAGGAAGTGAATTGAAATATTGATCAGAGGATTTGTATGTTCTTAGAATAGATTTGAACATCTACAAATTGAGTTGTATTGTAATCAAATCAACTACTATTTCAGTTTAACCATTGATACAGAAAATCTCCTAACCGAGTGGACTTAACCGTCTTATGTTATGCCCCTATGTCATTCAAGGAATGTACATTGTTATCTTATTGACCCCATAGTGAATGTTGGTTGAAATTTAATTATTAGTCTTAAATCCTCTAACAAGGTCACACCTAACAATTTGTTTGTAACCTTTAACAAGGTTGGCTCTTCACCGAGATCACTTCAGAAGAGTAAAAATTATTTTGTGTTACCAGTCCCAGGTGGTTTTTCCCTTAGTAGCATTTCCACGTTAAATCATTGTGTTATGTGTTTCTGTGATGATTATTTTATTGTCATACTTTACATACTACATATTTGATTTGGTTGGTAATCACACTAAGTTAATTAACTGGTAGTCGGTAAAAGGCACAAACAATTTAATAGTTTATGTTACCGAGTTGCAGAATTTGTTGAAATTGTTTTAAGTGTTACATCTTTGTATTTGAGATTGTAGGATAACTGATCTAACTAATTCACCCCCCCTCTTAGTTATTCTAACAATTGTTATCAAAGAAGATTGGTTTCTTGGAACAAAGTTTTAAGGACTTCAACATAAAGATTACAAGATGTATAAGAGGAAAGTGTCGAAGTTGAATAAGGATAATTTTACTATATGGAAAAGCCGTATGAGACTTCACATATCTGGAATTGGTGATTCTTCTATAACTTTACTGGACAATGGCTACATGCAACCACCGACTGGACCTTTAACTCTTGATTAGTTGAGAGACTGACATGAACACAACATTACTATGATAGAGATTATTGCTGCTCTATCTGATGCTGAATTTGAGGATGTCAAAACTTGCACTATTGCAAAGAAAATGTGGGATAAATTTGCTCTAGTCCATGGTGGTGATGCAAATGTAAAGAGAGCTAGAGCTGAAAGCTTAAGAGGTAGGTTTGATGATATGAAAATGAAGGAAGGAGAAAACATAGTACAATACTCAAACCGAATCAAAGAGGTAGTCAATGCTATCTGAGGAGCTAGTGGTGTCATCGATGAAGATATAGTGGTAAGTAAGATTCTAAGAACATTGTTGCCTGCTTATGCAATCAGAATTTCTGCTATACATGAAATGAGGTCTACACCTAGCAGCACTCTTACTCTTGATAGTCTGATTGGTAATTGAGTTGAATAATTTTGATAATAGTGTTGTACCATCTGTTGAGTCTTCTTTTATGTCTTCTCTTAATATTGGTAAATCTAGTAGTAGACATAATATAAGGAATCACAATGATAGTAATACCAATGATGAGCTTTATGAACTTGAAGCTCTTATGGCCAGGAGACTGCCTAAAGGTAAAGGTAGATATAAGGGAAAATTACCTTTATCTTGTTTTAATTGTAAAGAAGTTGTCCATATTTCTGCTAGATGCCCGAACAAGAAAGAGGAAGATAAAGACAAAGACTGATTTGGTGATGGAAGCTATGGAAGAAAAAATGGCAGAGGTTTCTGACACTACAACAAAAATTACCAAGATCACAAAGATAAGGGGGAAAAGGCATGTTATTTGATTGAAGATGAGGACACTGACACTGACACCAATGATGATGTTGAGGTAGTGTTTGTTGCAATGAAAGATGATTCTGAAGAGGAGGAAATGTATGTAGAAATAGCACTCATTTCTAAAGTTGGTAAAAATGATACTTGGATCATTGATAGTGGTTGTACACATCACATGACTGGTGATGAAGATAAGTTTGATCATCTTGAGCATTATAATGGAGGATCAATAAAAATGGGTAATGATACACCTTGCATGGTTAAAGGAAAAGGATCTTTATTGATAAATGATAAAATTAGATTTGATAATGCTTATTGGGTAAAAGGACTGAATTATAATTTGCTAAGTGTAGCACAACTTAACAACTTGGGTCACCAAGTGGCATTTGAAAGAAAGAAGGTGAGAATCTATGATGAAAGTGGAAAGCTTGTCAGAACAGGAGGACAATCTAAAGGTAACTTATTTTATCTTGACAATGTTGAGACTTCTTGTTTACTGGTGAAAAATGAAGATGCATGGTTATGGCATAAAAGGTTATGTCATGTAAATTTTGATAACATGATTAAGATTAGTAGAAAAAGAAAATTTAGAGGACCACCTAGCCTAACTAAACCTGATCATGTTATGTGTCAGGAATGCCAAAAAGGGAAGATGACAAAATCTAGTTTTAAAAGTAAAGACTATTCAACAAAAAGAATCTTGGAGTTAGTTCACACCGACCTATGTGGTCCCATGAGAACACAAAGCTACTACGGAGATAGATACTTTATTCTATTTGTTGATGATTATACTAGATTGATAATTGTCATGTTTTTAAAAGAGAAATTTGAGGCATTTAAAAAATTTTAATGGTACAAGGGAAAAGTAGAAAAAGAAACTAGAAAAGAACTGAAATGCTTGATGTCTGATAGAGGTGGTGATTTTATTTATGATGAATTCACTAACTATTGTAATAAGCATGGCATCAAAAGATGGGTTTCTGCACCTAGAACACCGCAACAAAATGGGATTGTTGAAAGGAGAAATAGATCTATTATTGATTGTGCAAGAACACTGATGATAGAGAAAAATGTTGTCCAGATGTATTGGAGAGAAGCAATTAGCATAGTTGTATATGTCCTGAACCGAGTTCAATTAAAGAAAGACACAAACAAGACACCCTACGAGTTATGGTTTGGATACACACTGAGTGTAATTTACTTCAAAATTTTTGGTAGCAAATGTTTTATTTTGAAAGATGATAGGAATGGGAAATTTGACTCTAAAGGGGATGAGGGAATATTTCTTGGATATTCTACTAAAAGTAAAGCTTACAAGTGTCTGAATAAGGTTACTAATAAGATGATTGAAAGTGCTAATGTCAGAGTTGATGAATTTTTTGATAAAAATGATGAAGAAAGCAATAAGGAGTTTGAAGAATATGGTAGATTTTCTTATGTTGAACATCCAGAGTACCTACCAAAGCCACAAGCTGAGTCGACTAAGCATTAGGAAAATAACACTGAGGAACAACAAAGGGAAATCAAGGATCAAGAAGAAGTTGTCTAGCAAGGAAATGAACCTAAACAGAATGAAGAATAAAGAAGAGATCAAGTGCTAGCAAGATTTGTTAGAAGACCTCATCCTGAGAATCAAATTATTGGAGATAGGCAAGTAGGCATGATGACAAGAAGTAAGTTAAGACAAAATGTATGCTTAGTTTGTGAGTTTGAACCGAAGAATGTTAAGGTTGCACTTGAGAATTATGAATGGATCAATGCTATGAATGAAGAGATTGAACAAATCAAGAAAAATAAGACATGGACTTTAGTACCTAGACCAAAAGATAAAAATGTTATTGATACTAAATGGATTTTCATAAATAAGCTGAATGAAAATGGAGAGGTTACAAGGAATAAATCTAGACTTGTTTGCAAGGGATATGCACAAGAAGAAGGTATTGATTATGGTGAAACTTTTGCACCTATTTCTATACTAGAAGGACTTTGCATATTACTTGCATATGCTGCACATAAGAAATTTAAAGTCTATCAGATGGATGTTAAGTCAGCTTTTGTGAATGGAATACTAGAGGAGGAGGTCTACATAGAACAACTAGAAGGTTTTGTTTATCTGAATCAGAAAGATATGGTATGTAGACTGTACAAAGCTTTATATGGATTGAAGCAAGCACCAAGAGCATGGTATGAAAGGTTACATACTTATTTTTTAAGTATTGGTTTTGTAAGAACTAGTGAAAACAACAATTTGTACATGAAAGGAGGATCTGATGATACTATTTTGATTGCTAAAATATTTGTGGATGATATAATATTTGGAGGATAAGATCATATTTGTAATTCATTTTCTCATGAGATGAGAAAGGAATTTGAAATGTCAATGTTTGGAGAGATTAAATTCTTTCTAGGCTTGCAGGTTATTCAGCAAAATGATGGAATTTTCATCACACAATCAAAATACATTAAGGAAGTATTGAGAAATTTGGCATGGAAGATGCTAAACTAGTAGGAACACCAATGGTTACAGGCTGCAAATTAGCAAAAGATGATAAATCTAAAAAGGTAAATTAGACATTGTACCGATCTATGATTGGTAAACTGATGTATGTAGTACATAGTAGGCTTGATATTGCACATGCAGTGGGGATTATGGCTAGATTTTATGCCAATCCAAAGGATTCACATATGGTTGCAGTTAGAAGAATCTTGAGATACCTGAAGAAAATAGAGAATTATGGTTTATGGTATCCTAAGGAAGGCAAATTTGAACTAAGAGTTTACACCAATGCAGATTGGGTTGGAAATATAGTTGCTAGAAAGAGCACAACCAGAGGAGCATTTTTCTTTGGTGAAAGACTTGTAACTTGGACAATTAAGAAACAACCTTGTATTTCTCAGTCTACTGTTGAAGTAGAGTATGTTGTTGCTGCTAAAAATTGTTCAAAAACTGCTTATATCAAACAAGTATTGGAAGGAATGAATGAGGTAATCATTGAGCCAGTGATTATATACTGTGACAACACTAGTGCTATAAATATTTCTAAGAATCTTGTAATGCATTCAAAGACAAAGCATATATCAATTAAGTATCACTACTTAAGAGAAAAAGTATAGGAGAAGAAAGTCAAACTGGAATATGTTACATCAAAGGAGCAAGTTGTTGATATTTTTACCAAGCCTCTACCAAAAGACACTTTTGAATACTTGAGGAGTAGACTTGGGGTCCATCCCCTGTCTATCGGTCACTAATGTGATCTGGAGGTTGCATCAACCTATTCTTATCAAAAGATCATTCATGTTGATGCAACATATCTCACACCTTGGAGTATGTCTAAGGTTGTGAAAGATTTGAGGAGCTAGATTAGAGAATTTGCATATCAGTGTACAAAGATCACTAGTACATTTGACCTTATTTTTCCACGAAAATTTTCAACCAATAAATTAAAAGGTTTTGGTTGGTCAAATTATAGAAGGAAAATTTTGGTTTTTTTCTAAATTTGACCCATGTTGGTCGAAATTGCGACCAATATCATGGGCGTCGAAATTTTGACTAATACGAGCTTAACTTAAACAAAAAAAAGGTTTCATTTATCATTTCATTATTCTTGGCATGACGTTCAAAGGGAGCACGAGAAGGAGGTTTGCATGTTTGATTTAACTAGGGTTTTTGGAGTTTTATATAACATCTTCCTCTCAATGCCAGGATTTGGATCTGTTTGAAAGGGGTGCAGTAACAAAACATCTCACTTAGTAATCAGCCCCACTTAGGAAGCATTAAAATTTGGATCGCTGGAATTTTGTGAGGTAGAACTGAAAAACTATTTAATTTACATTATCATTTTCTTCTTTCATTCATACATTTGGAGTTGTATTTAGAGGTAGATAACATAATATTTGTGAAGATTTAGTCATGGGATTTGAGAAATAACCCTAGGGAATAGGGTTTCTTCTAAATTTGATGACACCAAACCCTCATGTCCCACTACCAACAATGGAAGAAATCCCCCAATACACGTGTTCAGGTCATAATTGCTTAGCACAGATTCATTGTTTCCCTTTGTTTCTATTTTGAATCCACAGAGCAATAACAACTAACCTTCTCTGGTGCCTTCAAATGGTCTCAGGGACACTCTAACCTAGTTGATCAAGTTAGGTTAGGGTCGACTGGAATGGTTCGAACCATTCCAGTTAGCCCTATATTATATCTCATGGAGATTATTTGATTTTATACCAGACCAGAGCTCTATTTTGAATCCACATAGCAATAACAACTAACCTTCTCTAGCGCCTTCAAATTGTCTCAGGGAAACTCTAACTTGGTTGATCAAGTTAGGTTAGGGCCAACTGGAATGGTTAGAAGGGGGGTACTTGAGTTTGATGTTATTGTCTTTGGCAACTCTCAAAGACCCCGAATCAAACAGACTTTGAAACTAATTTACTGTAAAACCACTTTTGCACGCATTCCTCTCTTTCACTGGTATTAATATGAGGATTGTTGCAATGATGGTATTAATATGAATTCTCTTCATGTGTGATGGATGTATTATGATGGTTTATCCATAGCTTCATTAAGCACCATACTTCTTTCTTGTTGTCTTGATGATAATTGACACAATACGCTTATGAACATAACTGATTATGGGTTTACTTGATTGGACAATAGAATCATGATTTACATGTTGATAAGGTGGTTGTCCACAAGATTTTCATTCTTGATAACATGTGAGCTTGGTAGTGATTGATGGAGATACTTGATATTTGTCATCCTTGATCATAACACACTCTCATATTGCATTTCTTTGATGTGCTCCTTGATGCTAAATAGGAAAATTATCTTATTGAAAGAATTCATGATTTTTGTTGATACATTTGATGCTTATTGACTATTTGTGGAAAGAATATGCAAACTATCTACTTGAACTCTTACTTGCTATGTACAATTTTCCACTATCTCCTAACTATCTTGAGGTGCTCAAGGTCTACCACCCCTTGACCATATGTGTTTTTTTTCTATTATGTTACTAGGTTAAAGATGGGGACATCACACTATCTATAGAAGACTATCATGAAACACTTGGTCTTGTGATTGAATAGAACTATCCTTTTTGAAACCATCACATTAAGAATTATAAAAGGTTATGTCTTTCATGATACACCCTTGAGAGGAATGTCACATTCATGTTCCTTTCACCTTGTCTATAGTAGTTTTCATGTGTTGCATGACTATCCTATAGGTCCCTTTACATTGCTTTGTCATTTTTCTTTGTCTTTTCAATTGAGATCATCATATCAACCATTTTATAGTCTTTGACTCAACTATGTCTAAGAACTCTTCCTTTCATTATTTGTGTGTCTATCATTATTTCCTTACTGTGATTCAAAATTGAACCTTTCTAGTAATCTCTATCACCACTGTCATATTTTCATGGCTTACACCCACTATTATTCATCCTCACAGTCATCATTCCAAAAGGACTACTTTATTTCTATATCTCTATCATTAATAAAAAATCATCACCCTCTAATCTCTATGATTAGACTTGATTTGTCTTTAGATAAAAGGTCTATATCATATGCACTTGGATTGTCATATTAATTTCTCTTAGCTATCCTTTAACATCACAATTGTCATTTAAATCTGATGATTTAGGGCCTTTGTTCATGCAAACACTGTCCTCTTATTTTCCCTTTATCATTGATGTTGTTGACTCTAGAAGACTATGATGGTTACAGTGTTTTCTATCTTCTCTTTGTCCTTGTTTCATGTCTGATACACTTTCCTTGAAGATCTCTATCTTCTTTTGCCACTCATTAAACCCCTACTCAATGTTGAGAATCTCCTATAGACCTACATTTCCATTGTAACACTTACTACATATAATTGAAGGCTATCATTTGGGCCCTACAATCTTCCTTTTAAAGGAACAACTATAAGTTAGGGGTAAGAGGTGAACTTCTCAGTTTTAGCATAGGTATCACTTTACCTGAAGATGGTTGTTTACTGGCTGCCCTTCAATAGGACACTTGACTGTACCTATTTGAACATAGTTCAAATCCCAAAAGTTTGCATTTCTAGGACTGTTCAGCATTGTCCTAGTCAATCCATGTTTGTATGCTTGCTGCCCATACCAACTTGTATCACCTGCAATGTTTCCTTGCTTATGAAGAGGAATAGTATCAACAAAACACATTATTATCTTGTCTTTATCCTTGCAAGTCAGTGGTATTAACTAAAATTTCTCTTTGCCTTTGTGAACAATATATGTATTAGAGTAGCCATCATGAATTGTCCTTCTCATACATATTATATTTTTTACTTAGCAAGATTATGTATAATCAAGATTATATTTTATATTTAGCAAGATCTTGCTAAGCATATTAATATTAAAATCTTGCTAAGTATACAATATAATATCTTTATATCATCTTTGAAAATTATGTAAGAAATACTCTCTGCACAGGCACGGCACACGATCTAACTACCACAGGGTGTATGACATAAACATTGGAGGAGGCATGCCATCCCATGGGACATGGGGGCACAGTTTTCTATGGGTGCAAATGCCTAAGCATTCAGATTTGCCTAAGAAGTACTGTGAGATTTCCTCCAACACATGTACTATTGTGAAAATCATCACAAGTCCATTTGTTGGAGGGCTACTCATAGTACACATGTTTGGAGGTCTGAAGGAAACAAGAGAATTTGAAGAGTCATGAGTGGTGAGAAGATTCTTTTGAGTAGAAGCTTTGGAGGCACTGTAGATTAGTCCATATCTTTGGTCACAAATGTATATAGGCAATACAGATCCTACATACCAAAATTTCATCTTAGTATTGATTTCCTTCTGTTGTGAAATTCAAACCCTATAATTAAGAAAATGTCAACCAATGCAAGCACTGCAACCAAAATTTGGAGAATTAATCAAATTGACACAGCTCAGAAATTATGAACATGGCACAATCTTTAGGTAAAGTGATTCTTATTAGGGGCACTGTCCGTCCACACATGAACATGGTTTTTTATTGGCTTCCCTTCAATAGGACACTTGACTGTACCTATTTGAACATAGTTCAAATCCCAAAAGTCTGCATTTCTAGGACTATTCAGCATTGTCCTATTCAATCCATGTTTGTATGCTTGTTGCCCATACCAACCTATATCACCTGCCTAAGCATTACTTTGAGTAGTCCTCCTACACATGTACTATTGTGAAAATCATCACAAGTTCATTTGTTGGAGGGCTACTCAAAGTACACATGTTTGGAGGTCTGAAGGAAACAAGAGAATTTGAAGAGTCACGAGTCTTAAGATTGTACTTAATATAGCCAAGCTTCATTCAATGGTACATTCAAACATGAGACAAACCATTCTTAAACCAAATTAAACTAGTAAACCAAAGGACATGCTTTTACTACTAAGTCTCTATTTGTTGGGCATATTGATTACAAGTACTTGACATATATCACAAATGTTGCTAATTAAGGTTGGTGGGATGATTACGCCTATCTTGAAAAAAGACTATCAAATCATTATGTTTTCAAATCAATTACCTATCGACGTATCCCTTGCGAGGGAGAGAAGTCAAACACATAAAGAACATGCACATAAACATGGAAACTAAAAAACTTAAATGGAATACACCAAGAAGTACCAAATGATGAATGCTCAATTGTTGTAATGGAAAAGCAATATCAGAACCGTCCATTTCTAGAACTTGATTTTTCTATAGTCCTAATGATTTTTCTTATTTCTTGTCTGTGCTTGGTGACAGGAATTTGAACATTGTTGACATACTTAAATGGAATACACAATACCAAATGATGAATGCTCAATTGTTGTAATAGAAAAGCATCAAAACCATCCATTTCTAAAATTTGATTTTGTATAGTCTTAATTATTTTTCTATAGTCCTAATGATATTGAAAATTGTTGACAAAGAGTGTTTCTTTTTTTTATTATAGTATTAATGATTTTTCTATAGTCGTAATGATTTTTCTTATTTCTTGTCTTTTGTCCCTTTTGATTTCCTATGTCTGTGCTTCATGACAGGATTTTGTCACCTTCTTTTGATGGTATATTTCAATCACTCTATATATGGAATACTATTTTGTTCACTATTTTATTTCAGCATCATATTTCTTTCATTTTTCATATACACAGAGACTACACATGCTGATAAAAAAATGAGCTATTTGATTTAGGTTTACTTTTCATTATTGTAAATGGTTAATATTTTTGATGGTACTCCTTGGTGTATTTCATATAAAAATAATAAATGTAGTAATGATGGTGCAGTGCATAATTGATATAGGCTCGATGACTCTTGTTAATGTGCCAAACTATCAATGTGGTGGTGGGCAGTATGTGTTGAAGACTTCATAGACACCGAACAACCTTGGACAACCATTTTGGTGCTACCCAAATAGAAAAAAGGTTTCTAATGTGTATATATTTAATGTTTGTAATGTAAATACTATTCATTATAATATAAGAACTAATGTAGACTAGGCATCACAGGGAAATAATGGCTGTAGATACTTTAGTTGGGTCGATGACAACTCATCTGCATCTATCTGCCCATCTCCACTTATCTGCAATGAAGGATTTGAGTGCAAAATATGTTAGGCTAGGGCAAATTTTGAAATTATATTTTTACGGTGCCTTTTCTGTATTGTAATCGCATATCTTTGTTGCGACCATATGCAGAGATGAACTCAGGAATTAGTTAGTTTAGTATTTTCATATTGTAACTAATATTTTAATATGGATATGACATAACTTCTCTTTGCCTCAAGTGTGCATATATATGGTTTACATCTTTTTTTAGAATAATTCTTCATGTTTATGGCTCAAGTGAGCCCCAATCTACTATCAATCACATGATTTAACGTATAGTGTTTTCTTGGTTATTCCATTTGTTCCTTGACCTTGAATATGGATTGACTATCATTTTCAAGCTTGAGCGAGGCTTCATACCACGCACCGTCCACAGATTTGTAGGCAATGCTGATTTACAAACGTAAATAATGCATTGAACATAATCTATGAACGTTGTGTGGTATGGAGTCTCGCTAAAGTTTGAGTGTCCTCCCTTTATTCCAGTGAGGGATTGGAATGAGTTCATTTTGGATGCAAAGGAGAAAGGGGATACTCAAAGAGGAATTACACCAACAAATGAGAGAAGGTATAAACATTTTAATAGATTTTTATTATTAAATAATGAAATTTGTATATACTAGTGTTCTAAGCCTCCTCATTACATGATTTAAGGTCTTAGTCCATGGACAAATTAAATTAGACTTACTATCCAAAACACATAAAAAACATGCACATAAACATGACAGATGAGAAACATAAATGTAGATTTCACAATAGCTTAGAAACATAATTGTAGGCATCATAGTCACAATCTTTTGGAGACAACGTAATTGAGTTGTGTACCCAAGTGATGGAGAGAAACTTTTGCACCCCTGATTCCAAGTTGAATACATCTGTTGGAGGAACTTGTATTCATGAGCAACATATGTAGTCAACTTGGAATCGGAGGTGCAAGAGTTTCTCTCCATCATCTAGGTATACAACTCAATTACGTTGTCTCCAAAAAATTGTGACCACGATGCCTACAATTATGTTTCTCAGTTGTTGTGTCCCAAGACCCCTTATGACCCTTTATGACCATTTACAATCCCTAAGAATACATCTTAGAGGTCTTAAAATGTCGTAAAGGGTCATAAGAGGCTCCTAGGAGGGGCCAGATGAGCTTCCACCTTCACGTGGTTGGCCCTATTAAGTAGAGAATGTTATACTCTTCTTGAAACAAAGAGAAGCTCAATAATTTAAGGTCTCATTCCATGGACAAATTAAATTAGACTTACTATCCAAATTGGTACATTGATGAGAATCAATGATGGGCCAAAGTTTTTAGATTCTAAGAAGATGTATATGTAGTGGAGGCCAGAAGGGATTTTTGTGGAGATTTTATAGATGTGGAGATTTTCTAGAGTGGTTATATACATACAAGGGTTTCTAGATTGAGTACTAGTGTAGAGATAATGATTCAGTAACCTACGTCTATAAAAGATCTCTACCTTGTCATACGCGGTGAGAAGAATCCCCAAGAAATGGGAATGCTAAGGTGGAAATGGCATTTGGTGGAGAGTGGTAGTACGAGAAAGCCTTTCCCAAATAGTAAAAAAAAGTGACATAATATTATTGTGCTTAATTTGATAATCAATATATATTTTTCTTAAAAAAATTAAATTTTCAGCCACTTTTTCGACCAACAAAGAGTAGGCATATCGATGAGAAAGCTATACAATCGACGTTTATTACGACTATTATAGGTCTCACTTTCAACCAACATTCTTCCAGGTTGAAGCAATGATTTCGATGTCATCTCCACCGATAATTCAACCACTTTTGATGTCACAATTTCGACAGACACTTGATGTGTCATAATATTGACTAAAAAACTCTGACGGTCGTTATAGTCGATTAGCCGACCAATGGGCATCTAATAATCGATTAATCCTCATCAAAAAATAGGCTAAAATTTACTAGTGGATACATTGTCTACATTGAACAACAGAGAGTTACTTGGCTATTGCAGAGTTGCATGTTTTATGTTTTTCTTTGGCATTTCTTTCAAAGGGAGAGAAGAATCGAATATGAAATATCTATCTAAGGGAGAGATATGAAGATTTTTCACTGAGAATAGAAGGAATCTGAGAGCTGAAAAGATCAAATCTATAGAGGAGAGTCTACACTTGTACTATTGTTATGTAATGCAGTGATTAAACATATTAAATATCAAGCTAGGAAGAGCTTACCGAGCTACAACATTTACTTACATAGTTGTAGAAACATGTTTGGTATGTGTATGACATATTTTCATATTGCTTTTTTTGCCATCAATGCCACAGGGAGAGATTGATGAACTACAACTGATTGAATACCTAAATGAATTGAAGATCAGTGATTAGAGATCACCAAGTTACTGAAATGATATGTAAGATAATTAAATTAGTCATTATGTTTTCATTGATGTCAACTATTTTTTATAGTACTTATCATGTAAGTTACAAACATCTAAATATCTGTAAAAGGAGAGAAAAGATGAAGAACTGAGATATCTACATGGAGAAAGATGGATATGACGGATGAGGATAAGGAATACTTTGGGTAACTTGTTGATGAGTCTACAATTTCATATTATTGACTTGATTATGTTGCATTAATCTATAATGAAGAAGGGAGAAAAATTGTACAAGACAATGTGGTCGGTAAATGAAGACTTTAGTATACACTAACCCAGTGTAGTGTATACTAAGTGATAGTATTAACCAAGCTTGTATTCACCGATGCATTTCTTTGTTAACCGAGTATGGATGAAAGTATTAAATGCTTAGTTTAGCTGATAGAAAATGATGAGCTGGAAATTGTTATGATTTCAAGATTGAGGATAAAGTTTGTTATGAGATCCATGGCTGACAAAATTTGAAGAATATCTAAAGAATGGAATTGAAACATGTTATTGACACAACTGTCGAGGAAGGTTTAAGAGGCAAAATCAATGGAGGAGAATAAGCGGCAAAATCTGATGGTTGATATGAAAATGGTTTATTTGTCTATATAAGAGATATGAATTTCTTTATTGAAACATGTCAGAAGAAAGATGACTATAGAGATTTCATGTGAATACAATTTCAAGCATGTCTAATCAGGCTAGTTGAAGGAGAACCAAACTGCAGAATAGTACCGAGCATCAAAGAGCTATTACCGAGTGAAACTAAGTTAAGGAAGTGAATTGAAATATTGATCAGAGGATATGTATGGGCTTAGAATAGATCTGAACATCTACAAATTGAATTGTATTGTAATCAAGTCAACTACTATTTCACTTTAACCATTGATACAGAAAATCTCCTAACTGAGTGGACTTAACCATCTTATGTTATGCCCCTATGTCATTCAAGGAATGTACATTGTTATCTTATTGACCCCATAGTGAATGTTGGTCAAAATTTAACTGTTAGTATTAAATCCTCTAACAAGGTCACACCTAACAGTGTGTTTGTAACCTTTAACAGGGTTAGCTCTTCACCGAGCTCACTTCAGAAGAGTGAAAATTATTTTGGGTTACCGGTCCCAAGTGGTTTTTCCCTTAGTAGGGTTTCCACATTAAATCATTGTGTTATGTGTTTCTATGATGATTTTTTTATTTTCATGCTTTACATACTGCATATTTGATTTTTTTGGTAATCACAGTGAGTTAATTAACCGATAATCGATAAAAGGTACAGACAGTTTAATAGTTTATGTTACCGAGCTGCAAAATTTGTTGAAATTGTTTTAAGTGTTACATCTCTATATTTGGGATTGTAGGATAACTGATCTAACTAATTCACCCCCCCTCAATTATTTGAACATATACATTACCAAAAGTGTGGTAGGACCCAATCCAAATACAACTTAGCATGTTTGTATTCTACATTATACTCCCTCAATCATCACCACCATTCAATTACTCTATTTTGTTGTTATAATGCCTTTGCATGACCTCAACAAACTATAACTCTCAATTTTTAACTCTAAAACACAAGAGACCTTAACTGAAGGTCTACCATATCCCAAAATACCTTCCTCTAGGCTCCCATGACTTAGTTCACCATATACAGTTCTCATTGACCAAAATTGTACCACTGTACCTAGTTAATTGCTTCCTAGACTTAGTCATCTCTACAAAAATTGAATATCAAAACTTAATTTCACTTCAAGAAACTATGCAACTAAGTAGTGTTTCCATAAATGAAAACCTCTATGCAATCCTAAATGGGCCACTTGCCAACAATCTCCCCCTTTGGAATTGATGACAACACTTAGTGAAAAATGACTAAGTGTTCAATACAAAATTATTGACTAAGTAAAAACTTTAAATATACATATATCTCCTTTATAAATATTACATTTTCATATCTAGTACTCCCCCTTTGACATAAATGGAAAAGCTATACCAAAATGTAGCACCTCTAGATATATAACCAAATTTTACTACTCACCAAAATTTAGACCATGTGAAGTACATCTTGGAAAGAGGTTTTTAAGATCTTCCTCATTATAGTCCATGCCTTTACCAAAATCTAACCTACATGGATCACTCCATTCAATGAAAATAATGAATTTTTTTCTCCCTTTAGCTATGTAGGCATATTTTTAGTGAGTTCCTTTGCTGCAGTCTCCATATCAAGAATGTGTTTTTTCAAGAATTGATAGTTTAGGAGTTATTAAACTCTTCAACACACCAAATCTTCCCATTAATTTTCCTTTCTTTGTCTCCAATACACTTATCTTGTCCAACAGTCTGGACACTTCTCTATCGAACTCCACAACAATGTGTGAGGAGGACTCACAACTATGTACCAACTTTTCTAGTTCTTTCCTATCATTTACAATGATATCCTCAATATTATGAAGGTTCTTGATAGGATTTATACAATAACTATATAAATTCCTTCCATGTCCAATAGAGGTCTTCACTAAAGAAAGTGTTACTCAGTATGCCCAACTCCCATTATATTGACTTGAATACTTCCTCAAGCTTCTTCACCAAGTATGTTTGTTCAACTTTTACTTCGGTAATCTTCTCCAGAGACTCATAGTGACTATCAAAGTCATCTAATGCTTTGTTCAAGTTCTCTACTAAATCCTTTCCTAGGAAAGTCAAAGTTAGAGGTAGGAGTTTTTTGATAGTATCAACTTCTCTTTCCAGTACCCTTGACTTCTTCTCAATCTTCTGCTCAAATCTCTCTTTGGTTTTGGAAAAGGCTATGTAAGATAGATTCATCATCTCATCCTCACCCATGCTCTCTATATTAGTGCTCAAGGTTCTATCTCCACTTTCCAACAATAAAGTTGAAGAAACAAGTGTATATGTTTCTTTTGTGACTTCAATTTTATTCTTAGGTTCTTTCTCTTCATTAACTATGCTCAGTTGTTGTTCACCCTTAGAGGGATCTTCCTTATTAGGTTTGATTATATGATTTCCATTGGTTCCATCTATATTGGGTACAATATCTAAATTCCCTTGAAAAGGGTTACTAGTATCTTGTGAGGTGTTCAATGACATAGGCACACCAGCAACAAGGAAATCTAGTTGCTTCACTGCACTCACAAACTGACTACTATCTTCTCCATCCTTAGATGTATTAATGATCATCTTGGATGAATCCCCTCTTAGGATAGTTTTAGGATTAGTATCCTTGGCCTTAGGAGGCAAGGATTCCTTAGGTTTTTTCTCCATTAATACCTTGTCAATAGCATTGTGGGCATCTTTTATCACTTCATCATATTTTCTCCCTATAGTTTTTATCAGCCTAGACTTATTTCTTAATAGGGGTTTTATTTCTTTTAGTATCATCTCACGCTCATCAAAAGATATGACTGGTAGCATGTTCTCAATTGCTTTCACTCTAATTTTTTCATCCTCTTCCAATGTTATCTATTTTATTATCTCAAGCTTATCATATAAATCCTTAGGTATACTTCCTGCTAACTCAATCAAATTCTTCTTAAAGATAAGAATATGCATAATTATAATATCTTTAATTAAGATATGATCATTTGAATCATACCTTTCATAAAATTTGTTCAATTGATTAAGCTTTCCTTGGTCTACAATCCTCTTTTCCAACATTCTCATGCCAAGTTTCCAAAGTTTTCTATCAACTGGTTTTTCTTGTTTTCTCTTCTCTTCTGCTTTTTTTTGCCTCTTCTCTTCATGTTTCTTCTTCTCTACCTCTTTATTCTTCTCTTCATCTTTCTTCTTTTCTACTTCATTCCTCTTCTTCTTTGGAGGTGAATTTTGTTTAGAGGACCTTGTCCTCTTTGTATGGATTTATGTTGCCTTCTCTACCTGTGATGTCTTCTTGGGTTGTTCTAGTGTAGTATTAGGAACTTCTACTACTGTAGGAGGTGGACTAGTAGTCTTCTTAGTTTCTAGAGGTGGAAGGGTTTTAGGAGAAGAGCTCACCAATCTAGAAGTACTCATGGTCATCTTCATCCTTATCTCCTTCATTTTCTCCTTTGTAATACCATCCTTTTTTGCTAGATCATCTACAACCTTTTCTACTTTCCTTTTCCTTGCAGCTTTGGTCTTTTCTTCTCTAATCTTAGAATATTTCTCTTCATATGTTCCTCATCTTTCTTCAAATGGATCAATTTTAGAAGATAATGCATGTTCAAATTTCATTGTCAACACTTTAGAACTAACCTCATACCCCTTAGGGTGATAACATTTCACTCTTGGTTCCACTACCTCAAAGCACATGCAATCAATTTCAACCATGAAATAGATTGTATCCTTATACTTTTCTACTATCTTCTTAGGTATTCTTACTCTTTCCTTCATATGTCTCTATATAATCTTGATCATTCCAAATAGTTCTCCATCTACCCAAGTACTATTTTATCTTATGTATTTGTTTGAGACATGTATGTCAGTAGCTTCATTATCCTTCCAAGCTCTTGGGTGCATTCTAGGGAATTTATGCATAATGTGGATATTCATATGTATTAAAAATGACCCAAATCTGAATGCTTTAGATTTGTCTCTCTTTATATGCTTTAAATTTTCCATGAATTGTTGTGCAAGTACTTCACAATTGTTGTATTTCAAATTTTCCTTTACCATTCTATATGTCATCATTATAAATCCAGCTTCTACTGAGTTAGGTTGGTTGTTGTAATGAATTCTGTAACCCAAAATCATCAAAACCAATCTCACATCTTGTTGGAAGATTTTGGCTATAGTCATCGCTCTCTTATCCCATTTAGAGTGGGTTAGGGTTTCCACTTTCTTCTTTGTGTTCTTCTTTGTAATAGGGATAACACCAGAGTTATCCAAACCATTTATGTCATGGATTAACTCACTACATATCTTTACACTCTTATCTCCAATCTAAATGAATTGATCATGTACTCTTCTCAACATAATCTTAATCCATTCTTCTTCATCAAACTCGTAGAGTTCTTCAAATCGCATAACACTAAGATTTTCTATATGAGTGAACTCATTCTTCCATTAATCATCTTCTTTGATCATATCCTTCATCTCCTTATAGATCTCAAAGTCTCCTAGTGACTCATATTTACAATTGATGTATGCCCTAATATCCTTGACATGTAGAACTTCATAGGGTGTTTGAGAAAACATGCCTATGGGATCATCTTCGGCTGATTTACAAGGATGTTTATTAAACTTATACCTAGGCCTTTCATTGACATAAAAAATTAATGGAGTATCCATAATCAAATCTCGCAAATAATCTAAAATACCTCTTCTTCGATGAATCTATGAATTCATACTCGATTAATTGCAAGGTGTCCTAGCTTTCTTAATCTTTCTTTATTGTTTTCACTTATATCTTTCAAATATTTTCTTTGAATAGTGATTAGATATGTTTAGATGAATATTTTTATACTTCACCATGAAAAGAATTCACATAGTTCCCAATAAACTTAACTCTGCAATGATCCAGTCAGCCATTAATTTGGTGATCACAATATATAGTGTGTATAGCTATGTGATCTTAGATAGGTTCTTCATATCAATCATACATACTTTTTGTAGACATGGAAAATTGGCCAAAGGCTTAAATCAATCAAAAGGTGCATCAAATCATCAAAATAGCACGAAAAATCAATAAATGGAACAAAGGCAATTCAAATCAAAGGAAAATTCAATTAAATGATTAAATGATTAAATAAAGCTTGAAAAGGGGAAAAACACTATGAAATTGATTAAATTCAATTAATGACATAGTTGTTGAAAGCAAAAATCAAAATGAACCTCTTACCCTTCATGGCTAAATTTAATTACTTTAATTAATTAATAAATCATAATTTCCCTCAACAAAGCAAATTGGAGACAAAATGGACACAAATCACTCACTTTTGTTGAAATGGTCCAGCCTTTTGAAACCATTTAAATGATTGTCCCCTCCTTGTCCCCCCATTTATGGACAAAGCAAAGCCAATTGACCTTACCCAAGTATAACCATGATCAACTCACTCTACCCCCTACCCTTGGGAAATTACTATAAGTATGAGGCATTTTGGAGAGCATTTCCATCTTAGAATTTCAATTGAAAAGCATTGTTACTATAGTCAATTGAGATCATTTCTAAGAGTAATTGAAGCATTTGAGCATTTAGAGTTTATCATTTTAGCATTTTATCATTGCATTGTTATCAAAATGGAGCTAGATTAAGCATGAATTCATCGTAGAATAAGCATTTAGAAGCATCATAGCAGTATTATTCTCATTTTAGAGGTGTCACTAGTGAGGATTTTCAGCTGAGAGCTCACTTACCACTTCTTTCTAGAGATCCATGAGATGTTATAGATTGTAGTTGCATTTTAGAGTAAATTTCCTTTGTATTTAGCTTAAATTGTTGCTACTTGATCTTAATTTCATGAAGGTGAATAATATCATCACACACTTTCCATAAGCTCACAAAAGATTATTCCACATAAACAAGGGCTGGATGGTTTTCTATTGTATTTATCCAAAGCCCCCACTAAGGCCATGCTTGGCCATCTAGGTTGATGTAGTAGTGTTAGCATCAGGTGAAGACTTAGTAGCATCTAATGAATTTCCCTAAACCTTGTTCTTGCTTGGTTCCTTTTCTTTCCATAATTTTCCACTGTCCATATCTCATGTCTTCCTGAAGTGACTATGGAATTCATCCACATAATGTGCAAGACTCTTTCCAACATCATCAACATTCTTCTTTAGAACTATAGGTGGTGGTCCTCTTATGTTTTCAGTTCCATTATACCTGCAAAACTTTGATATATGTCCTTGGTTGTTACACTTGTAGCATGTAGGAGGTGATCTATTCTGATTGACCTACAACTTGCAATACTTTGTGATGTGCCCAAAGTTGTTACATTTGTAACATGTAATCTTAGCTGCAGTCTCCTCTCTAATATAATATTACTTGGTTCTAGATTGATCAGGCTTCCTGCATTTTTCCTTCTTGTGTCCATATGCATAACAATTAAAGTAATAACTAGAAAAGGGATTGTAAGGAGCTTTACCTCTACAATCCCTCTTCATTTAACCAATTTTTCTACATCAAAAGAATCTACCTTTGAAAGGTTTGATCTTCTCTCTAGGTTCTTCTTGTATAGGGATTTCTTCTTCTATCTTTACTTCATATTTTTCTCTTTGAGTTTTAGAACATTCATCTTCATTAAAACCAACTCCTTGTTATCATAATTGATAATAATGTTGATGATTGATTATCTCATGGAGTTGGTGATGAAGACTGACCAATATCAAAGGTATACATGGTGATAGTAGAAAGATTAGATTAGTTATAATATTGTCATTAATGTCAAGTAATTAATTCCTAATTTATATTATGTTGCCATATCATTCAGTAAATGATATTAGATGAATGAGTTAAGAAGAAAAGGAAATGAGAAGTTGAAGAACTTAAATGGGCAATTGATACAAACTGGACAATGATATTTTTATGTTGATATGATTATTTTCTATATAACATATTAATTTGTTAAGTTGGTAAAGTATGGTATGGAAGATTTGACAACTTGGTAAGATAAGTTTCTATGGCTACCAAGATGGAAAAGTCACTCGGTAAGGTAAAAGAGAAAAAGTTGGTCACTTGGTAAATTGGAAAGAATTAGGCACCAAGTGATGTAACCAAAATATTAAGTGAAGAACACCAAGCAAGAAAAAGGTATTAAATGTGGATGGAATCTATATTTAATGATTAGCTATGATGAGTTGGATGATCATGATGCTGAGGGAAGTTAGTTACATAGATCTACAATTATGAAAATTCAAGATGGATATCTATGGCTAGATCTAAGAGACAAAAAGAAGTGGAACAAGTTTCAAGAAAAGTTCAAGTTCCTAGATGAAAAGAAAATGTGTTACCGAGATCCAAAATTTATGAATAATGAAATGAATGGTCAATATTGATTAAAGGAAAATGTAATAGATGAGATTAAGAGGAAAAAGATGTATATATAAAGCATGATCTTATATGGACAAATAGCTAGCAAACTGAATAGTTGAAGGGCTATTGACTATTGCAGTGAAGAAGGAATTGAGAGATTCTGAGTGGGAAAATAGTGATTCAATGAAGTTTTGATGGAAGTGGAAGATGAATAATTAAAGTGAAGATTGAAGAGTGCACAAGGATCTAATTAAGAAAATATAGTTGCAAATCTACGGGTCATTTTTATTACTGTTTCTTATTAGCATTTGTAATAGTCAAATCTCTTAACAGAGTGGACTTAATAGTCTTATTGTAGATCCTTGAGAAAGGTGACATTCTGAGAGAGTTTTTTAAGCCCTTTAATCAGGCCACTCCTAATAGGGTGAAGATCCTAACAGATCTAAGGTTTTTCCCTTAACCGTCTCACACCTAGCAGTGTGTTTTGTAATCTTTAACTAGGTTGGCTCTTAACCAGGCATACTTAAGAAGAGTATATTTCTTAGTGGGTGACAATTCCCATAGTGTTTTTTCCCAAAGATGGGTTTCTACGTTAAATATCTTTGTCAAACATTGTGAATGATTTGTGTGTTTGATTTATTGAAAGTTATAGTTTATTTACTATTGTCGGTAAACTATGAACTATGTTTCTACCGAATAGTTACTGAGTTAATTAGAGAAAGTTGATAAAGGTATAAATTGATGAGGACTAATAATTCACCCCCCCTCTCTGTAATCCAACAATTGGTATCAGAGTTGAGTACTCTGAAGAGATGAGTTTAAATACTTGAGTAAAGATCTAAAAATGTATAGGAGAGAGGTACCTAAGTTGAACAAAGAAAGTTTCTCTACATGGAAAAGAAGAATGAAGTTGTATCTATCTAGGATAGGTGAACATGCTTTGAACTTGCTGCAAAATGAATACACTCCACTAGCCACCAGACCCATGACAATTGATGAATTTAAAGAAAAACAAGAACATAACTCATTTATGATAGAGATTTATTCTTCTATATCTGATGTCAAATTCAATGATATCAAAGATTGTACTAATTCAAAAGAGATGTTGGAAAGGCTCACACTTATCTATGGAGGAGATCAGCATGTGAAAAAAGATAAGGTTGATAGCTTGAGAGGAAAATATGATGAGATGAGAATGAAAGATCATGAGAACATCACACACTATAGCAATCGAATAAAAGAAGTTGTTAGTGTCATCAGAGGTGCTAGAATATCACTGGATAATAAGGAAGTGGTAAGTAAGATCTTGAGAACATTATCTTCTAAATATTCTATTAGAGTATCCACAATTCAAGAATTGAGATTTATACTGACTAATAATGTTACTCTTGAAGCCCTAATTGGAAAGTTGACTACTTTTGAGCTAAGTAACTTTGATAATAGTCTACAAACTATTAAGATAGCCTTCATGTCATCTATGAGCATTGGACCATCAAGAAAAGAAAGAGAAAATCATAGTACTTCACATGGAAATGAGTATGACAACATTCTAACTAAAGAAAGAGAGCAAGAAGAATTTGAAGCACTACTAGCTAACTGACTACCTAGAGGCAAAGGAAAATAAAAAGGTAAGTTACCATTGAAATGTTTCAATTGTAATAAGATTGGACATATTGCATCTAGATGTCCTGACAATAATAAAAATGATAAGACTGATAAAAGAGGCAATCAATACCAAAGATTCAAAAATTTTAAAGACAAAGGAAATATGTCTTGTTACCTAGTCAAAGAAGGTATAACTGATGATGAATCTGATGATACCAAGGAAGGTTATGAAATTTTTTTTGTTGCATTAAAAGAAGAATCAGATGAGGAAACTATTGAAGATGAAAGAGCACTTGTCTCTCATGTAAGTAAACCGGACCCTTGGATTATTGATAGTGGTTGTTCACACCGTAGGACTAGTGATATTGATAAATTTGAGAATATCGAAGAATATGATGGAGGATTTGTCAGATTTGGCAATGATGCTCCATGCCCTTTGAAAGGTCAAGGATCTATTGTGCTGAATGAGAAAATGAAATGTAATGATGCATATTGGATAAGAGAACTAAACTATAATATTTTAAGTGTTGCATAATTGAACAATACTGGCCACCAACTGGAATTTTAGAATAGAAAAGTTAAGATCTATGGTGCTGAAGGAGATCTAATTGGAACTAGAGGACAATCAAGAGGTAATCTATGCTATCTTGATAGTGATGCAAAGAATTCTTTATTTTCTAAAATTGAAGATGTATGGTTATGGAATAAGAGACTGTGTCATGTGAATTTTGATAACTTGATCAAAGTAAGTAAGAAGAGTAGAGTCATAGGACTACCGAGATTAAGAAAACTTGAGAAAGCTATGTGTAAAGAGTGTCAAGTTGGCAAAATGACCAAGTCAAGTTTTCTAAAAAAATCTTATTCTATAGCTGGTATTTTGGAATTGGTTCACACTAACCTTTGTGGTCCTCTGAAAGTTCAAAGCTATTATGGAGATCAGTAATTTATTTTGTTTTTGGATGATTATTATAGAATGATGTCAGTCATGTTTTTAAAAGAAAAATTTGATGCTTTTCAAATATTTAAGTGGTATAAGGATAGAGTTGAAAAAGAAAGTGGTAAACAACTTAAGTTTCTGAGATTTGATAGAGGGGGTGAATCCATCTCAGATGAATTTACTCTCTTCTATAATGAACATGGAATTAAAAGGAAATTTTATGCACTGAGGACTCTACAAAAAAATGGGATAGCTAGAAGAAGAAACAAATCTATTGTTGATTGTGCCATAACTTTGTTGATTAATAAGAAGATTGCACAAACTTTTTGGAGAGAAGTTATAAGTACTGCAGTCTACAGTCTTAACCAAATACAGTTAAAGAAAGGTACAAACAAGACACCTTATGAATTATGGTTTGGCAAAACACTGAATGTAAGTTATTTCAAAAATTTTGGAAGTAGGTGTTATATACTGAAAGATTTTAGAAATGGAAAGTTTGATTCTAAAGGTGATGAAGGAATATTTATTGGTTTTTCTTCAAAGAGTAAGGCTTATAAATTTCTAATCAAGGATTCTAAAAAAATACTTGAAAGTGAAAATGTAAGAGTTGATGAATTTTCTAAAAAGAATGAAGAGGATAGAAAAAGGGAACCTAAGGATTATGACAGATTTGTCCATGTACATGATGGAAATTCGGTTGATACAACCAAGAAGCTGCAAGCATTAACTAATGAACAAAATGACCCTCTACTGAGAGATGAGAACAATGATGATCAGGCTACTAAACCTGTATTGGTAAAGTATGTGAGAATACACCACTCACCAAGCATAATTATTGGAGATAAGAATGCAGGAGTATTGACAAGAAGTAAGTTAAGAGATAATACTTGTCTAATTTCTGAATTTAAGCCTAGATTGATGAAAGATACACTATAAAACTAAGATTGGATGAATGCTATGAAAGAATAAATAGAGAAAATTGAAAAGAATAATACATGGCCACTAAAGCTGAGACCTAAAGATAAGAATGTGATAGGAACTAAATAGATTTTTTAAAATAAACTCAATGAAAAAGGAGATGTGATCAGAAACAAAACTAGACTAGTTTGCAAAGGGTATGCACAAGATTAAGGTATTGACTATGGTGAAACTTTTTCCCCTGTTGCTATATTAGGAGTTAGAATATTACTAGCTTATATAGCTTACAAATGATTTAAAGTCTATCAAATGGATGTTAAATCTTCATTTCTGAATGGAATACTTGAAGAAGATGTATATATTGAACAACTTGGTGGATTTTTTGATAAGAACAATAAGAACATGGTCTACAAATTGCATAAATCTTTAAATGGATTGAAGAAGGCTCCTCGGGCATGGTATGAAAGATTGCACTCTTATTTAGTTAAGATTAGATTTGAAAATACTAGTAATAACAATAATCTATACTTGAATTGTGATAAATCTAATAAAATCTTGATTGCTGAAATATTTTTTGATGACATTATATTTGGTGGTAATGAGATAATGCCTAATTCATTTGCTGAGGAGATGAGAAAAGAATTTGAAATGTCTATGGTAGGAGAGATCAAATTCTTCATTGGACTTCAAATACAAGCTAAATATGGGATCTACATCACTCAATCTAAGTATATCAAGGAGATCCTAAAAACATTCAGTATAGAAGATTCAAAACCAGTTGGAACATCGATGGCTAATGGTTGGAAATTGTCAAAAAAAGATGATACTAAGGAAGTGAATGAAACACTTTAATGATACATGATTGGTAAGTTACAATATGTAGTACATAGTAGACCTAACATTGCACATTTAGTTGGTATTGTTGCAAGGTTTTTTGCAGACCCCAAGGAGACACATTTGTCCACAGTTAAAAGGATATTCAAATATTTGAAATGGATTGAAGATTTTGGTCTATTATACACATGGAAAGGTGATTTTGATCTTAAAGTATATACAGATGCTGATTGGGTAGGAAATATTGATGAAAGGAAAATCACTAGTGGCAGAGCTTTCTTTATAGGAGAAAGACTAGTGACGTGGTTAAGCAAGAAACAAAGTTGCATTTCTCAATCTACTGTGGAAGCTGAGTATGTAGTAGTAGATATGAACTGTTCTAATATTGTATGGATCAACCAACTACTGGAAGGTATGCATAAAGAGATTATTAATCCTATTATAATTTATTGTGATAACACTAGTGTTATTAACATATCAAAGAATCTGGTGATACATTCAAAGACAAAACATATATCAATTAAGTATCACTACTTGAGAGAGAAAGTACAAGATAAGCATGTGACGTTGGAATATGTGAATTCTAAGGAGAAGAGAGCTGATATTTTTATAAAACCATTACTAAAGGATGCTTTTGAGTATCTCTGAGGTAAGTTAGGGGTTCTTCCCCTATCCAATGTACATTAAGGAAAGATGCATGTTGCATAAATTGAAGGACTCAATAGAATATCTATCTTGTGAGTTGATGCTAGTATTTCACTCCTTAGGTGAAGCCTGAAGTTGTGAAAAAGGATGTTTATGACCGTAATGGAAAATCTATATACTTGAGGTATATCTAATATGTTTATGTTTCTTTGGCATTGTTATCAAAGAGCGAGTTGAATACAAAAAATTTAGAAGAACAAAAGAGGGAGATGGTACAAAAATAATATTCATAAGTATGAAGATATGTCAAAGAGGGATAACATCATAAGGAAGATTAATACAGTAATGAGGTTGACAGAATAAAAATGAAAAGTGAAAAAGAACACAAATGAACAATTAGAAAAGAGAAGTTACTACTTAGAGGGAGTACAAAATATAAATCATAGTAAAGTGTACCATCATCAATTGAACATTAAATTTATCTAGTGTTGACATCAATGCCAAAGAGGGAGATTGTTATCATAACTGATAATAATATTCATGATTGATTATCTGATGGAGTTGATGATGAAGACCAACCAATATTAGAGGTATATGATGATAGTAGAAATATTATATCAGTTATAATATTTTCATTGATGTCAAGCAATTGATTTCTAATTTATATTATGTTTCCATATCATTCAGTAAATGATATAAGATGAATGAGTTAAGAAGAAGAGGAAATGAGAAGTTGAGAAGTAGAATAACTTAAATGGGAAACTAATACAGATTGGACAATGATCTTATTATGTTGATATGAGTGTTTTCTATCTAACATATTAATTTGTTAAGTTGGTAAAGTATGGTATTGAAGATTTGACAAATTGGTAAGATAATTTGGTCACTTGGTAAAGCAGAAAGGTTTAGGCACCGAGTGATGTAACTAAAATTCTAAGTGAAGAACACTAAGCAATAAAAAGGTATTAAATGTGAATGGAATCTATATTTAATGATTAGCTATGATGAGCTAGATGATCATGATGTTGAGGAAATTTAGTTACAGAGATCTACAGTTATGAAAATTCAAGATGGAGATCTATGGCTAGATCTAAGTGGAAAAAAGAAGTGTAACAAGTTTCAAGAAAAGTTCAAGTTCCTAGGTGAAAAGAAAATGTGTTACCAAGATCCAGAACTGATGAATAATTAAATGAACGGTCAAGATTGATTAAAGGAAAATGTAATAGATGAGATTAAGAGGAAAAACATGTCTATATAAAGGATGATCTTATATGGAAAAATAGAAGGCAAACTAAATAGTTGAAGGGCTACCGACTATTGCAGTGAGGAAGGAACAGAGAGATTCCAAGCTGAAAAACAATGATTTAATGAAGTGTTGATGTTAGTGGAAGATGAAGAATTAAAGTGAATATTGAAGAGAGCACAAGGATCTGATTGAGAAAAGATAGTTGTAAATCTATAGGTCATTTTTATTACTATTTCTTATTAGCATTTGTAATAGTCAAATGTCTTAACAAAGTGGACTTAAAAGTCTTATTGTAAATCCTTATGAAAGGTGATATTATAAGAGAGTGTTTTAAGCCCTTTAATCAGACCACTCCTAACAGGGTGAAGATCCTAACAGATCTAAGGTTAATCCATTAACTGAATTGCATCTAACAGTGTGTTTAGTAATCTTTAACCAGATTGGATCTTAACCAAGCATACTTCAAAAGAGTATATTTCTTATTGGGTGAGAATTACCATAGTGGTTTTTCCCAGAGCTGGGTTTCCACGTTAAATGTCTATGTCAAACATTGTGAATGATTTGTGTGTTTGATTTATTGAAAGTTATAGTTTATTTTACTATTTTCGGTAAACTATGAACTACGTTTCTACCGAATGGTTACCGAGTTAATTAGAGATAGTTGATAAAGGTATAAATTGATCATGATTACTGATTCACCCCCCCCCCCCCCCCCTCTTCGTAATCCAAAACTCTTTTCATGTCTCCTTTAGCTTTTTTTATTTCTCTTTGTTCATCCATCTTGTCACTGCTCATATGATTTTTTTCAATGTATTTCTTAGCCTCAACTAGTTCTCCTTTAATGATGTGATTGTATTTTTCCAATTCCTAATTTTTGTTCCTATAATCCTCAAGTTCAGTTTGCATTTTTTCCATCTGAACATTTGCACTCTTTAAGATCTCTTCGATTTTGATTCTTTCATCTTTCTCCTTTTGAATTTCTTTAGCCATATGAATAGAAGTATTTTCATGATCCTACTTCAATGCATCTTTTTCTTGTTCAAGTTGTTTGATTTGATCAAATGAATCATTATCTAAATATTCTTTTATCTTTTCCATACAATCTTACCTTTGATTCCTGGAAAGTTCAAGTTGTTCTTTAAGTTTCTTGATGAAACCTTCTTCTCTTCTCAATTTGAATTTCAAATCCCCATTTTCAGCTTTAGCTTTATCAAGGTCTTCAAGTGTTGCTCCAAAGTTCTCTTTCAAACTTTCAGAATCCATCTTGATCTCCCTTAAGTTGTTAGGCTTTCTCTCCAAGGTCCAATAACTCTGATAGAAATTGTTAGGATTAGGTAATACTAAGAGGGGGTGAATCATTATTACAACACTTTAAATTCAAACTCAATATCTTCCAACTTAACCATGCAATTACTGAAATAAAAAGAACATACACATAAAACAAATAACTCATAACACCATGATTTGTTCACAAGGAAACCCTATTAAGGGAAAACCCTGATGGGGATGATACCCAAAAATTATGCACTAGGATTATAGTATCCTTGTTAGGAGACCTAGCCCTATTAGGAGCTAAATATTTCATTTAGCACATTTCCCTGTTAAATGAATAAAAAACCTTGTTAGGGGTATACAATGAGCACACTTCTCTTACAATCATAAAATTGTTTTTGTTATAATAGTTTATCGACATGAGTGAACTACGCAAGCATCTTCTATTCTCAATTAGTCCCAATTATAGCTCGCATCACCTTCTATTTGATTTTGACATCACAATGCATCTTTTCATTCCATCACACATGTCACTTCTCAAAACATCTTCATATATATACTCGATCTCATAACTAGTCAGCTCACAAGTACATCACAAAATGTGACCAACACTTATCAAATATCAAGTACATAGTCAAAGATCATACATTACCAAAAGTTGGGTAGGACCCAATCCAAATCCAACTTAGCATGTTTGGATTCTATGTTATACTCCCTCAATCATCGTGACCATTCAACTGCCCTATTTTTCTACTATACTATCTTCACATGACTTCAAGAAATTGTAACTCTCAACAATCAACTCCAAAACACAAGAGACCTTAACTAAAGGTCTACCATATCCAAAAACACCTTCCTATAAGCTTGCATGACTTATTTCATCATATGCAGTGCTCGTTGACCAAAAATATACCACTATACCCAGTTAACTACTTCCTGCACTTAGTCATTTTTAGGAAAAACTGAATATCAAAACTGAGTTTCACTTCAAGAAACCATGCAGCTGAGTAGTGTTTCTATAAATGAAAATCTCTATGCAATCCTAAATGGGCCACTTTTCAACAAAAGAAGTACCAACTAGACAAGCCACTAGAAAAGTAGTAATTAATTTTTTTATGGAAAACATCATGACCATATTTGGAGTGCCACACAAGTTACTCACTAATAACGGGATGTGCTTTAGGTCAAAAGAATTTACATACTTTTGTGAAGAATAAAATATTGTCCTATCATATGCATCACCATATCATCCACACATAAATGGGCAAGCTAAATCTAGAAACAAAAATATGTTAAAAATAGTCACAAGGATGTTAGAGAATCATAAAAAGGCTTGGGATTCTATATTAAATCTAGCATTGTGGGCTAACAGAATTACTATCAAGAAATCTAAAGATTTTTCTCCTTATGAATTTGTGTATGGGAAGAAATCTAGGCTACCTTTAAACAAATTTCTACCTATATACAAATTTATATTGGAGGAGGAGATTTATGACATAAACTTCATGGAAGAAAGAATTGAATAATTTGTTGAACTTGAATAGATCAGGCCGGATGCTCAAATACAAAATCTCAAATGTCAACAATAGATGAAAAAATTTCATGACAAGAGAGAAACTGGTAGAACATTCAAAGAAGGAGATTGGGTGCTCATGTGGAATGCCAAGAATCAGGATAGGGGAAAACGTGGAAAATTTGAGGTGTTATGGCTTGGTCCTTATATTATTACTAGGAAAGGAGGAGAAAATGCTTACTAATTACAAAATACCTCAGGGGAAACTCAACAATTACTAGTGCATGGAAAATTATTGAAGCACTTTTTCTCTTAAGAGAAGAAGCTCTCTTTCATGCATGGTAGTTTAGGACACCCATTCCACCTCATTTTTATAAACCCCATATTATCATCCATAAGTGTAAATATATTTTTCTTTTTGTATGATTTTGGTCTTCTCCCTAGAGATAACTCAATCCTTTCTATGTCCAAATGAAAATACATCCCAGAAAGAGGCATTGATGGAGCTCAAATTTTGCAAAACTTTGGGATCTACATAATGAAAAGACCCTAAAAATGAGTATCTTTACCCATGAATTATCCACACAACAAAGCAATGTTATGCCAATGAAACAAAGTGGTTGGAGTCAACCCAATAGCGGCACTAAGAGAAACAAGTAACCACTCTATAAAATAATGCATTATTGTAGGGAAGAGGTGTTTGACCAACATCTGTTTATCCCATCATGTCCTTACATCAAACATGAATGCATTTCAAATAAGTCGAAAGAGGGGTCAGTGAAATGAACATTTTCCTGATGTGAAGAATATCAAATAAAATATTAGAAAAATAAAATATCGAACAAAGTGAGTACTTGAGTAAGGAAGCATTTCAAATAGCTAGAAGGATAAGTAACATGAATTATTGTTTTTTTTGAAGGTACTAAAGTGATCAGGAAATAAAGCATGGTAGTGCAACTCCCAAACTCCAAAGAGTGGAAGCTATGGATAGTCACTATAACAAGCGGAGAGTCATGCTTATAACTATATCAATATAGCTTTGCATTGAGGAATCACATAATGAAGGTCACACTAACAACCAATGGGTGAAGTTTTATAACTTATACCGATGATCAGAGATACACAATTCTATCAAATAGTAAATGGGCCCTACTCAGAGATGATTAATTCCATAAACATTTTTTAGTATTACTTAGTTATTTTCTTTCCACAAACTAATTGTGACTAATTGGAAAGAGATGTGTCTCTTCATTCATATGGAATCTCCTACTATATAGAGGAGCTGATTTTATAATAAAAGAAACAAGATCAATGATACTTTTTACATACACTACATTTTTGCAAGTTATTTTTGTAAACAATGAAGACCTTTTATTCATAATTTATACCAGCAAGTTCTTTCAATTTGAAGTTTTGGATCTGATTATCTTGGATTACTCTTTCCTTTGTGATTTTACTTCTAGAAAGTGAAGCTTCTCTCAATATTTGTGTGTGGAGACTATTTATATTATTCTGCAAATTTGATCATTATATTTAATAGGTGGTATTATCTCTATCTTGTTGATCTCATTAAGTTTGGGTTAAAATTAATAAGACTAATTGTGGAATAATAAAGTAATTGAAAGAATCAAAAGGAAGCAATTGATAGGAACATCTCCTATCTCACATTAGTTGTACATAGGATTAAGAAGAGATTGTCTCTATATCCCAATTGAAGAAGGCACTAATCTATTATCTTTTAAAAAGCCATTATTTGAAGGATTACAGGTAGAAAGTAGGAACTATTTTCACTTTACATAAATCAATTCACAAAAGAATTCAAAATACTCTCAGTATAGCTATCAAAATATAAGTTTAGTGATTTATATATTGTATAATATACAATTCGATCTCCCTCAAGACCCCATTTCCATCTTGAGAGGTCAACCATAAGCTATAATACAATCATATATGCTATAAAAAAATTTCAACCAATAGATTGAGTGAAGGAATAGGTAAGCCTTTCTTGATTCTACAGAACCTAAAGTGTAGGGGAGGAGGATCATAATCAATCACTCATGTTTTTTGGCCAAGTTAGTTGGAAAATCCCATAATTGAGTTTGCAAGCTCATAGGATTTCCAATCTATTGATTTGTGAACCAACAAGTGGGAAGGTAGAGGTTCTAGTTCATCTTTTTTTCTCCTAAGGAGTACGGAAAAATCCTACATGTCACATTGTCATACTGGATATTGTAATACAACATGGAGTTCTTGAATGCTTGCAAATGTTCCTCTATAGTCTAGAGACTGTTATATTCATATTTAGGATATATTTCTCTACATTTTGTGTGAGGTCATGGATCCCACCTGCAATCATTCCTAATGGGGACTAGTTCTAGTTAAATTATTCCATCACTAGAGGAATGGTAAATGACTTAGTAGGTGGGATAGATATTCTTCGGCCTAGCTACAAAGAAGAGTTACTTTGGATACCAGGATTTGAATAGGAGGTTTAAGACTTACTCTTCCTAGTGGTTCTCTTAGCTCGAATAGGAGGTCCTTGGGTTTGGGGTGGATGTAAGGATCTTCTCAAAGCTAATAAGGGATAATGACCCTAGATGAAAGAGTTATTGGTTATGGGTGTTTCTCAAAGGTGAGTTAGTAGGTGGCAAGTTGGAGCCTTCATGCCCTCCTTCTAGGCTCAACTTCTGTTGATGTAATCCTTGTGAAGGGTTGGAAATAATGTATGAGATGTCACCAAGTGCATAAGGTCATAAGCCAAATCCACCTAAAATAAGGGGGAAATAATTCCCCTTCCTCCCAAGCACCTATTATTAGGTCATGACAATGTTAAACAAGCTAAGTTGGACACACGACTATTTGTACAAGGGGCCTGGTTGGTTTTGGTGGGTTCTAAATTGCATGAGATACTTGCAAGAAAATTTTAGGATTATATAAGGAAAAGAAATAGAAAAATATAGGACAAGGTTAGAGAAACAAATCTATCTATAATCACTTCATAGCTATACCATTAAACTTTACTCAAGACAATGGTAAACTATTCAAAGCATACTGATAGAGATCTCCTTATTGATCTAGATTGACTCACTACCAAGGTATCCTTCCTGGAACTAATAAGTTTTACCTCAACCTTAACTAAGGGTAGGATACTCTACTCCTTCACCCTCACCACTAGGACCTCCCCTATCAATTTAAGATTTCAAACAACACTGAATCCACATGGGTAGATTCCTCACCATACTCTCCACCAACTCACAAAATCTTGAAAGGTAGGTTAAATGCTTCTTTCATCACATATGACATGTCTAAGAAGATCTAGAATCATAACTCTTCCTTAGACCCTTCTTATACATCACTTCTAGAAATAATGCTAGAGAATCCTTGTAGCCCTGTCTAGTCACCTTTTTTTACCTAACTCCCAAACTTCACAAAGGATCCAGATACCCTTTTGGGAATTAAAAAGGATTTTCAAGTTCAGAGAGTTTTAGTCCATCTGTATAGTACTTCAAATGTATTAGGGATTGGGTCCCTAAAAGTAGGGCTAAAGGCCTGGTTTTTAGGAGCTCTTCTAACAACCAGTTGAAATGGATTCACCGGCCTCCACCATTTCTTGCATTGATTATTTAGGATGTTAAAACCATCCTCCAATAAATATAATCTTTTCTTCAAACCTAACCTATAATCTAGAGTCACTATCATTCAATTATCACTAGCCTGGCTATAGCCTAACTTGCCTAGGGCAAGAGCTCAAAATCCACCATTCTCTCTCCTAAAGCTAAAACAAAAACCAAACTTATGTACATAGACCCCTTCATCATTTCACTAAGGTTTAAGAATTTTCCAAGGCTAAAAATGGAATGGAGGCCATTTTAGTAAACACAATCCTGACTGGTCCAGTGAACACAGTGCATGAAGAAGATTTACATACAAAGCACAAAATGGAAATAAAACCCTAAATTCATATCACACAAAGATTCAAAAAATAAATAAAATATAATTACACTAGATACAAGGATTGTTCAATCCACCATTATCTCTGGAATGAAAACATCAGTAAAACACAATTATTAAATAATGTGAGCTCTTAGTACTATTCACCCAAAATGAAGGCCAACCCTTCTTCATGGTTCCCAAAGTCCATATATAGGTATGGGACTTTAGTTACAAGGTCCTCCACCAGTCTGAACCATTCATAACTTTCTCCTAACTATATTTTACAACTTTGCAAAAATTTGTCGAGCAACATTTGAAAAGTTGCAAAGTTGCTCAAGCAACTTTTGCAATTTTTTCTCATTGTTGCATTTATTTCTCACTCCTCCACCTAAATCTATGAAAAGTTTCTAAAACAACCTAAAACATGACTTGGAGCTCAAAGACTCACCAAAATGTCCTTCTAAGGACTTCAACCACCTACCACAACCCTAGATCCACTATGCTCAATAGGAGAGAGTAAGAGCCAATGGATCCTAAATACAATAAACACCCAAATCAACCTTAATAAAACATTAAAAAATTTCTCCAAGCCTTAGCTAAATTTTCTAATAAACATAAAAGACCTAACTCAACAAAAATAGCACTTGAACCCTAGGAGCTTCTACACCATACTCCCAGAAATAAGGAAGTCAAGTTACTTTGGGAACTAATATGTTAGGATCTATTGCCAACTTCTTAAATTCTTCTGCAGGTGTTCCTTGTATATATCATGCCTGGTCTATTTCTTAACTCTATAATCCAATACTCTTTCTACCTTTGGCTTCGGTGGTGGTGGTAAACATACCTCTTTGTCTATTTGTTCTTTTTCTTTGGTAATCTTTCTATCAACTGGTATGGGTCCCTTGTAAGCAACTAGATCTTGGGCATTGAAGACTGGTGAAATGGATAACTCTGTGGGTAGATCAAGCTTATAGGAATCCTCTCCATACTTGTCTAGTACTTTACATGGACCAATCCTCTTCATTTTTATTTTTCTTGGTATCCCCTTCTGCAACCTTGCTTTGTTAAGTTATACCATGAGTAAGTCTCCAACTACAAACTATAAGTCTTTCTTCTTGGAATCCACTTTAGTCTTCAATCTCTATGTTGCTTCAATCAGTGTGTGTTTAACCTAATAGTATATCTCCTTCATGGATTGGGCAAAGTCTTCAGCATGCCCACTCTTTCCCTCCATGTTTCCTAGGTCCCTAAGCTCACAAATACCTCTAGGGTGCACAGCATAGACTATTGCAAATGTACTTTTACCAGTAGTCTGGTTGACACTGTCATTATAGGCATACTCATCTTGTGGTAGTATTTGGTCCCATACTTGGCCATACTCCTTTTCCAAGAATATTAAAAAATTTTCCAACACTCTATTGATAACCTTCATTTGACCATCTTTTTGGGGGTGATAAGCTGACCCAAAAGACATATTTGTTCCTATTCTTTTCCACAGTGTTTTCCAAAAGTATCCCATAAATTTGGCATCTTTGTCTGAGACTATGCTAAGAGGTAACCCATGGAGTCTTACAACCTCCCTTAAGATTAAATGGGCTATATGACTTGCATCCTCTATTTTTTCATGGGATGAAGTGACTCATTTTACTGAATCTATCTACCACTACAAAAATGCTATCCATACCATTGTTTGTTCTTGGCAACCCTACTATGAAGCCCATGTTGATGCAATCCCATAGCCTATTTGGAATAGGAAGTGGTTGATAGAGTCCAACATTAGAATTCATACCTTTGGCTTTTTGGAAAACTATACATTGCTCCATATACTTTCTAACATCCTTTTGTATCTTTGGCTAGTAATAGAACCTCTTAACCAATTCAAGGCTCTTATTGAGAACCACTAAGACTCCCATTGTGCTTTTCCTATATCAAGTTTTATCTCATGGATCCTTTGGGCACACACAATTGACCAATCATAAATAATAATCCATTTTGTAAGGTATACTCTGCAAAATTTCAATGAAAATGATTGTTGAAATCCATACAAACCTTGTAAGCCTCTGCAAAATCCTCATCTTCTTTGTACAATTCTTTAAAACTTTCTACCCCAATGCTTTGTAACTGCACCTCCTGAGTAGTAAGTAGCCTTCTGCTTAAGGCATCTTCAACCTTGTTCATCTGACCTTTCTAAAGTTTTATAGTGAAGGTATATTCTTGCAAGAACTCCATCCATTTAAGGTATCTATTACTCAACTTCTCTTGGGTGTTTATGTAGGATAGGGCATGGTTGTCTGTAAAATCTAAAAATTCCTTTGGGAGAAGGTAGTGTCTCCACTTCCTAAGGGCTTGGACTAGGGCATACAAGTCTAGGTCATAGGAAGAGTAATTCTTCTTGGCCTCATTGAGGTTTTCATTATAGAAGGCTACTAGCCTACCCTCTTGAGTCAAAACAGCCCCTACTACTACCCCACTAGCATCACATTCTAGTGTAAATAACTTTTCAAAAGTAAGTAACATAAGGATGGGTTGGGTGGCTACCTTCTCCTTCAATATTTAAAAACCTATGTTGGCTTGTTCAGTCCACTTAAACTTGGTCTTATGCCCACCCTTTATTGTGTCTAGTATTGGAGCACAAATGGCACTAAAGTTCCTAATAAACTTTCTATAAAATTGGGCAAGACCATGAAAACTTGTTACCTCAGTGTTGATTGTTGGACTGGGTGAGGTAAGTATTGTCTCTACTTTGATAGGATCCATCTTGAGGGACCATTATGAAACCACAATTCCAAGGTAAATCAATTCTTTCTTGAGGAACTCACATTTCTCCACATTAATTACCAATTGTTCCTCTTGCAACTTCTTCAAAACAATTTGCAAGTGTTCAAGGTGCTCCTCCTTGGTTCTACTGTAGATGAGAATGTAATCTAAATATAATACAAAAAAAAAACCCTATGTATTCCTTTATCACATCATTCATCAACCTCATGAATGTGCTTTGGGAATTTCTCAACCCAAATGGCATACCTAACCACTCATACAGTCCCTCTAGTGTGGTCTTGAAGGATTTATTATAGTCATCCCCTTCCTTTATTTGAATCTGATGGTACCCACTCTTTAAATATAGCTTTTTCAAGTACTTATCCTCCCCAAGACAATCCATTAGGTCTTCAATCCTATGGATTGGAAACCTATATCTAATGGTTATTCTATTTATGGCTCTAGAATCAGTGCAAAGCCTCCATTTTCCTCCCTTCTTTGACGCCAAAACAACACAAGGACTTATACATTCCTTGATAATCCCTTGATTCAATACTTGTACTTGCCTTGTTATTTCTTTATTATGGTCTAGAGTCATTTTATAAGTTGCCTTATTAGGCAACGATGCATCTGGAAAAAAATCAATTTGGTGACTTGTGGATCTAAGTGGGGGAAGTATTGTTGGTGATCCATCACTCACCATGTCCCCAAACTGGTCTAGGAGTCCTTTTATATCCTTAGGTACTTGGCTTTGTACTTTTATCTTCTCTTCCTTAGGCTTAACCATCACTACATAACTTTCTCTATCCTCTTCTTTAATTTCCTTCAATAGCTCCTTACCTCCTATTACCAATACATTAGGATTGTTTGTTATTCCTTCTTCTTCAATTAGTGACTGAATCTTGTATGTTGTGCCATCCCTTTGAAAATAATAGGCATTCTTCTCCCCATCATGGATGGCCTTCCTATCAAACTTCCATGGTCTTCCTAGGAGAAGGTGGCAAGAATCCATGGGGAGTGTATCATAGAATATCTCATTCTTATAACCCCCAATTGTGAACTAGATCCAAGCTTGTTCATTCACTAGGACTTGTTTTCCCTTATTCAACCAGGTTACTCTATAAGGATGAGTGTGGGGTATCTTGGCTATTCAAAGTTTGTTGGTTACCTCCTCTAAAATCATATTGTCTATTAATTCTGAATCAATGATCACCCTACACACCTTACCAAGGATTTTATATTTGACCTTGAAGAGTGATCTCCTTTGTTTACATTCTTCCTTCACTGGTTCCTTAAAGAGAAATCTTCTAACCATCAAATTCTATCCACTTTCTAAGTCCAAATTGACTTCAGGTGACTTGACATAGTTGACATCTTTACATAATTTACCCTTCTTTCTAATTCAGAGGTGGATTTATCTAGACACCTATAGGAAGGGTGCCCAAACTGGTGGAAGTCATAGCATTTCATATTTGCAAATGAACCTTTGTTTGTTCCTCCTCCAAATCTACCTCTTTGGCCTCTACCTTCTCTTCCTCTACCTCTACCATTGGATTATTGGCTTTGTAATATCAACTTTGTTTCCCCTTTTGACCTTAAATCACTACCTCTACCACCATAGCTACATGTGTGACCCATGGAGTCTCTACCCCTATCTTGGCCTCTAGCATTAGAATCACTCTTTCTTTTTCCTTTCTCTTCCACTTTGAGGTCTAATTGATATCACTTATGGATAGTAGTATGTGTCAAGAGACTTAATTCTTATTGAATACTCCTTTTGAACCCATTGAGGTAATGAGATACTTTATTGATTTCCTCTTCTGTCACCTTCGACCTCAAGCATAGCTTATAAAATTCTTGACTATAAGAACTCACCTCCAAATCTCTTTACCTAAGATTTTATCTTTAATCTTATGTAGTTGTATTTCATAATCTTCAGGGATTTAAGTTTCCCTAATCTTGGAAACCATACCCTTCCAAGTGCAGATTTGGTTCTTTCCTTCCTTCCATCTTTCATCCTGAATGAACTTCCACCATGTGAGAGTTGTGCCTCTCAATCTAGTCTTGGCCACTTTCACATTTTGGGCCTCTGTCACATTTTTGCATTCAAAATGATTTTCTAAGCCCTCTATCCAATCCAAGACCACCTCTAGCTCCATTTTTCCACTGAATAGGGGCACTCTCTCCAATGATTTTCCACTCATGGCCTTCAAACCCCTAAGAAATGGCTCCTCTGGAAGAACTAGATTAGGCTCTGGCACTTCATCCTCTGTTGCAACTGACTTTCCTTTCTCCTTTGTTTCTTTCACTTTCTCTCATACTGCTTCTATTTGAAGTTGGACTTCCTCTAGATTTACTTCAATCTCTACCAACTATTCTTTTAGGAGCCTATTCTCTTCTCTCTATTCTTCCACATCCTTTGATAACTCTATGTTGGTCACCATTTTTCTTGAATCCACTGATTCATGCGAGTACAACATCAAGATCACACAAGCCCAATCAACTTGCTCTGATACCAATATGATAGGGATCTCCTTAACAAGCTAGCTTGACACACTACCAAGGTCTCCTTCCTAGAACTAATAAGGTTTACCTCAACCTTAACTAAGGGTAGGATACTCTACTCCTTCACCCTCACCACAAGGACCTCCCCTATCAATCACTAGTAAATTTTAGCTTGATTTTCGACGATGATTAGTCAAATTTTAGATGCAAATTGCTTGACCAAACTACCATTACTGTTGTCAAACTTTCTTTGTCAATTATTTGACACATAATATGTTTGTCGAAAATGTGACCTTTATAGTTGTCGAATTATCGATTGATCTGACATTGAAATAATCACTTCAATCTAGAAGAATTATCTGACATATATTTCATCTATTCAACCAATGTTAGTCGAAATAAAAATATAATGTTGGTTGAAATGGTTGTTGAAATATCGATGACTGATGGTCGGAACATTCATCAAGAGTATATTATTCTCGTCGAAAGTATATTCTTTGTCGGTTGAAAAAGTGACAACAAATTCAAATTTTTTTAAATAAAATATATTATCAAATCTATTAATATATTATAGTGATTGGAATTCAAAATTTAATGGATTTCCTAGCCTACATTATGCTTAATAGACACCTACAACACCATCCTCCTCCTCTAACTAATATTATTATACTAATAAATTAATATATATAATAATTTCATATTATAGTACATTTATCTTAATAATTTTTTAATACTATATATCAGATTTGTGTCAAATATTTATGATCTTTGTTGTTTTGCACTTTTACACATTAAAAGTATGTTGTATGTATTTTAATCTAAAAAAAGAGAAAATTTTGACTTAAAATATCTAAATGTTAAAGTTAATCTCATATGTTATAAATAAGACTAAAATATAAGGTATTGATGATTCAATGCAACTACATGAATTTAATATAAGGTATTTACTTTTAGAATAAGGTATTTTTACTATATTTGTTTTCCTATTTCATTGATCCATGAATTTTTGTTGCTTAATTTGAGTTTGGCATAAGAATTATGAGAAGACTCAAACAAACATGGTGCATCATTCCCACCAGTTATCTCAATCATCTTCTGTATTGAGCCATGTTGGACAAGGCACATGAGGAGTTCAACTTTGATCACCAAGCCATGCTTAGAATACCCTATGACGTGAGCATACTTAAGAAATTTTGTGGTTTCTCAATAGAGACAACCCTAAAAAATAATACACTAAACATTAAAGATGAACAAAAACACAATTACAACTTTAAATTAGCACACATGCACACATGGTGTCATGGAGTAAACAATGTTGATGGGGAAAAAATGTAGAGTTTGCATGAAAAATATTGCTAACAAATCATCATGATAATGGCTTGATTTCTTTCCCACAGCCTTCAGTGGGTGAGAAAAATCATCAGTTCTATGATAAAATAGCCATTTGGTATAAAAAGAACAAGGACAAAATAAAACTCAGAGGAATTCAGAGAGATGAATTCATCAAGAGATGAAAAAGAAAAGCAATGAACAGGCAAAAGAAACATATTGTTCTTTTGTCAATGGTGTGTTTGTCCTGGAGAACCCTATCAAGAAATCCATTTCTAATTCTACAAGAAATATGCAAACCCATATGTGTAAAATAGAAACCCTGAATGATGCAGACGATGGAGATCTAATGTTTGCTTCTCATCAACTGTATAAAAAATTTCATATGAAGATTATAAAACAACTACTCACAAAATGTTTACATTGTTACTAACCTTTGTCATGGTTGGATATCTTGTTATTAGTTGAAAGTAAATACCTAACACACAACATCTGCATTGTTAAAATGAGTGTTTTTTATTGTATTACAGAATCAAATGAATCAATCTACACAACAAAAATACTATTCCAAGATGGCTGATAAAATAATGGGTTTCTCCAAAAATTGATTAAAGTAAATTATGATGTGCACAATTTCTTATGAGACCCATATCCAAAGAAAAGGAACCAAATGACAACCTTTACCTTTGGGGCAGAGAAAGCCTCAAGACCAAATGACTTACAAGTTGGGTTCTTTCAAAATTTTGGCACATGAAGTAGTAGAGGAATGCAAGAGGGGGAAGGCAGTCTTAAAGGAATCCAATGCAACCTTTTTTTCATTAACCCCCAAGTAAAAACATGCCAAAGTTTTTGATTCATTTCACTCAATTACATTTTGTGGCAAAATTACAAGATAATAACAAAAGTGTTACAAATCAGTTGGAAATAAAATAATATTGGAAGAACATAGTTGCTTTTAGATATTGGATGGAGTTACAATATCAATATTGTTCATAAAGACATATTATTACTCAAGTATAGTAAAAACAAGGAAAGATAATCACTAGGCATAAATAAAGTGAATAAGTGTAAATTAAAAATTTACTTGAATAGTCCTGAAGAATTTTGGATTTTAAATTAAATAAATTAGAGATAAAGCTTATAGTTGAATATACATGCCATCCTTCATGTTGTTGATCAATTAAGTTCCAAGTGAGCTACTTCTCTGCTAATCAGGGATTGTGAGAAAGAGATTTGATCTCTCAATATTTATTTATAACCTTGGTTGAGTCCATAGGAAGAAAAAGTAAACAATGGATTTGGCTCCAAAATACCAAAGGAATCCAAATTTTTAAGAAGCAAAGAAATCTTAAATCTCTAATTTTTAGATGATACAATCCTAAAATTTCATCTATTGAAGAATCAAGGTGGCTGAATATTCTTCTCAAGAAGTAGGGATGTATTATTGTAGGCTATAAAATCAATGCAGGTGATTGTAAGACTTAGTTTATGATATTTAGTTTATCAATATCATAACATTATAGCGGGAACTTTAGAAGATCATGGATTATCTGAATATTATTTAATTCACAAGATCATTGAAGGAAAAGCCTTTTCTCAAGTCTACAAACCTATTAAGGATAAAATTATGACTAAATTACCTATTTGCAAATGGAAAGGATTAACCATGAATAGAGGGAGCATCTATAGTTCTAAACACATATTCCATGTTCACCCAATGTTCACTTGGGGTCAAAAGAGCCAAACTAAGGGTTGAAGGTGGAGTAAGATGTAACAAGCCCTAGTATGATCGTGCCTAAGCTTTAAAGCTTTCAATCAAAGAATAAATGTTGGTCAAGCAATGCATGAACAACAAGTTATGTTGTAGTGCAAATTTTCAAGTACAAAAAGCATTTTCTAGACAAGAACAAAGGATTTTCATCAGTAAATAGTAGTCCATAATGAGTAAGTAGTGAGATCCATTCAAGAAACAACAATAAATAGAAGGTTTCTAATTAAGAATAGCATATAGATGATAAATAAGTGTATTCAAAAGTGGAACAACAAGTTTTATCAAAGAAAAGTGGGTATCATGGTTCTAAACATCAAGATTTATAAGAGAAACATCAAGTTTCATGATAAGAGGTGGGGTTTAAAGCTAAACCCACATTCTCTAAATACATTAATGGTTTCCTTTGTTATAATATCTTCATACTTTAGATAAGGATTATTTTCTAAGCTCTCATTTTTTAAGATAGAGATTAATTTTCTTGATACGATAGATCCATTCAATGGGTTATTCACCAATTCATGGTGTTCATTATTCTAACACTGGACATCATTGTCCTTGGGATAATCTCACTATTTCAAAGATATGATATCTTTTCATTGCTATCAAAAAATAGATCTAAACATATGTTTAAGAGGAGAGTAATCATGGTGAAAAAAATAGAGATCAACAGCAAAAACTTTAGTGGCAATTATTCATCAATTGGCAAATGTCGCTTGCCGTCGACCCCCAATTTGGTGAATATATTAGCCACCTGGGAATGATCATATCACCCCGCATTTATGAAAATTGGGTCCAATGCCCGGGCTCATCACCAATTGGTTTATGAAAATTGGGTCCAATGGTCGGGATCATCGCCAATGGCATATAATTTTTGGGCACAATATTTTTTTAACATTTGCCTATAATTTCAAAGCAGCCCCAAATGGATGGCCTATATTCACCAATAGTTATATATATATATATATATATATTTTTTTTAGGTGGACCCAACTTCGCCAACCATTTTACGGATGCGTATCTCAAACCGATTGATTTTCACCAACTTTATTAATATTACCATGGTATTGGATGACCCATAATCACCTAGGATATAACATAAGATGTGTTATAATTACGTGGGCTTCGCCAAATATTTGGACACCGACCTAATACCTCCTGCCCAATTCACCAATAAAGATTAGTATAAATACATTCATACATCAATGTTATTGTACACAATTTGGATTGATTCAACTTCAATTTGATCGATAGCGAAGTTCAGACTATTGAATCTTGACTGCTTTGGTGAGTCGTGACTATGATTGAATTTGAGGCAAAGGTAAGTGATTATTATTCTGCGACTATGTAAACATTGTATATTATAGTTCTATTGTCATTTGTCACTTCTTCAACAAGTAAACATTTTTTTAACATTTTTTTTCACTGGTAGGCTGGTAGCCTTTATTTCATTGAAGAATCGAGATGTCAAACAAGAATAAGGGTAAGGCTCCCACATATGGGGAAAGCCAAGAGAGGCCAACAAAATGTAGAACCTTATCATCGTACTTTGGTCATGGTGTTGGAAATGTTTCTAGCCAAAATTAGGAAGCCACTTCATCACAAGAAGATTTTCAAGATTCACAACCTGAGGCTGAACCTATGCGACATATTGAAGAAGTCAACAAACCTGATATCTCAGATCACGATGAACTTGAAGAATATTTTCAGTTAAATACCTAGAGTAGCCATAATGATATAATCAACTTGGATGAGACTGAGAATGTCAGAGAAGATGATGGTGCAGGGAAGAAAATAAAATACAAATCAAAGAATGATAGAATGTGGGATCTGTCGAGGAATTTTCAAATAGAATGGGTGTCAAAGTATCCATTCATTGAACCAATGGATAATCCAATTGAAGGGGAGCCTTCGGTAGAATATAGATGTAAGATTTGAAGCGAGATAAATAAGAAGGAAAAGAGCTTGCAGCTAAAAAATGACATCATAGAGAAGCATATGGGTAAAGTTTACGAAAAGAAAACAATAGATGGAGTTCAAAAATCAGTGATAAGATGGAAAACAAAGGAGGAATCTCAGCATGTTAGGAATGCAAAATTATATGAATTTCAGCATAATATAAAGATGAATCCTGGTGAAGTTAAAGGCTCTATTGAAGCTTGTTTTGGAAAAGCATTGGAAGTAGAACTAATGGGAAAAGTTGTTAAGTTATGTGTTGTGTTTAATATTTTGAGAAGAGGGCATCCTATGATAGACTACCCATCATTGAGTGCTTTATTACACTTTCTAAAAGTTCATAACTATCCTAACAGTCACTGGTCAGTAAACAGTGGATGGGAATGGGCAAGTTGTCTTGCCGAGATTGAAAAAGAGGATCTGAAGGAAAAAATTAAAGAGTCAAATTTTATTGCATTGTCTTTAGATGAGGTTACAACAATAGACAATACTTCCTGGGTATGCATGCATGTTTATACTATATATAATTTTGTTCGCCAACCTCATCTACTAACTGTTGCTAAAATGAGGGATAATGCAATAGTGGAAAATTTATTTGAACTAGTAAAGAGTTCTCTAATTGAATATGGAGGTATAAATGACATGACCATTGCCAAAAAGTTGGTGTGTGTTGGAGCAGATGGAGCTTCAATAATGAAAGGCCACAAAGGCGGTCTTTTCACAAAGGTACAATCTTCTTGTGCACCCTACGTTACTCCCATTCACTGCATGGCCCATAGAATGAATCTAGCTTTTGGAGTTGTCAGCAAGCATGCTCCAATACAAAAAATTGAAGCTTTAATCAAAGAGCTCTACCAATACTTCTGTCAAAGTCTGAAACAATTTAGGGAATTTCAGCACTTTGCCAAAGGACTAACTAATGGGAACAAGCTTCTTAAGGATAAATATACCAGATGGATCTCTTTGGATGGACCAGCACATCAAGTTTTTTCAGAATATCAATCATTGCTTGGTCTAATGAACTCAAGTCATGAAAAAGTCGGGCAACCAAAATTTCCTGCGCTGCTAGCAATGTTAACTAATGTAGAGACACTATTAACATTAGCAAGTATTCTCCCCATGCTTGAGGAAATGAGAAATTTAATGAAAAAGGCCCAGCAAAGAGCTATGTATATTGCAGAATATGCTTCGCTGCGTAAATTGACATGCGTGGCGCTTGATAATCTCTATCAATTATGTGAAGATGATGTAAAATTTTCCAGTTGGCTGAAAGTCATAGATTTGGATAATCCTGATAAATTTTTAAAAATAGGTTCAAATGGGGAGTTATGTGCAGAAGTTCACAGAGTTGAGATACCAATGCACTACTTTGCTAGGATCGAGTCCGAGGAACCAAGAAAGAACACCAAGACTCAATGAGTATTAAGTATTAAAAGGGAAGACTTTACCAAGATCATTGAGTCTGTAACAGCTTCTATGAAGCACATTTCCTATGATCTTTCCTCACATATTAGAGAAAGATTCCCTCCAGTCAAACTACTTGAATCCATGGCTATTGTGTTTCCTTGATATTGGAGTATGAACAATCTGAAAGATTTTAAAACTAGGCTACTAGCTTTGATAGATCATTTCTACAAAACCAAAGAGTTAAATGGAATAACTCTAAATGGAATTTTAGATGGAAATCATTTGAAGAGAGAAATTAGGTCATTTTTCAATAACAATGAGGGAATAATATAATATTATGCAGAACCCTCACGAAGATGGATCAGTATCAAGGCTTTGGAAAAATCTAGCTGAGAGTGAATTGCTAACCGATTCAATATTAGAATATTTCAAGCTTGTTGATTTATGTCTGACCATGATATTGGGGTCAGTGGAGGATGAGAGAGTTTTTAGTGCTTTGGGATTCCTAAAGTCAAAGCTAAGAAACAAACTAGACAAGAATCTGGAAAATTGATTGAGGGTCTATACATCTAGGTATGAAGTCAATACTTTTCCTTACGAAAGGGCACTAAAATTGTGGAGGAAGAAATGTCAGAGAAGAGGGATGGGCAACATTTCAAACCAAAGTGGGACTGGGAGTGGGAATTCCAAAGACAATGATGTCATTGACTCATGTACTACTAGTACTAGTACTGCTAGCGGTGAACATCAGTTAAGCGGTGGTATGCAGAGTGAAGAAAACATATCAAACAACCACTAAATCTATGAAGTTGATGGCACTGAATCTAATGATCTCAATGATGATATGACGTGGCAGCTTGAAGTTGAGCCATTGTAGAAGTAGCAGTTCCTAGCCTCCTAGGTATTTATTAATCTTTTTCCTAAAGTCTACTATCAGTTTCTGTATCTCATCATCAATCATGCATAATAGCATATTCCAATGTAAAAAACATGAATGTGGTTGATAATGTCATCAAGATTCAATTCCACAATTAATAATGGTTTTCATTTGCATTATTTAGCTCATATGATACAATTCTTGTAGATTTTTCATTATTTGTTTTGACAACATAGCAATTCATATGTTAGAATTCTTAGAGTTAGAAATACTGATTCTCATTAATTTAATTACAAATATGATACAATGTAAAAATTCATTCATTAATACTAGTAAGAACACAACTCTGTGATTCTGTTTACAAAACTCAATGACTCAATACCCATTGGCAATTTGGCACATTGCCCAATTTCAATTTCATTACCCTGAGCCAATGAGTAATGACCCTGAATTCCCTTTTATAAAAACAAGGGAGCAACAATAGCTTTAGGTCGATTTGCCTAATGTGAGGTGAGAAGTCTCAAAATCTAAATTAGTAAGACAACTACAAGTCTACAACATCTCTACAACTTTAGTTGTACATTTCTGCATTTGACAGGCCGGTTTAGTAAATTAGCATTGGCAATAGCATCTGCAAGACTACAACATTCATCCTGTTCAAAAAACAAAGTTCAAACTTGTTACTTTAAACTCAATTCTAGACTCTAGTATTTAGGATAATATCAAAGATATATACTAAAGATATAGAGATGATTGAAATTGAAAGTACTTTCACATACTATGATTGATGAGATCAAGATGATTCTATCAGTTTCTTTAGTATGCTCCATTCTTCGTCAGTTGGAAGGGAAAAATTTGTCATGTTATAGTACATGACCTGCAACCTCGTCAACCATCCATACTTGGAAGAGTGAGTTGTAAGCAATGTTCCTTCCATTACTGCATTCAAATTTGTGAATGTTTTGATGCACTTTGCAATGCCTTCATAAGTTCTATCCTGAGGAAGGTTGCCTAAATCAGACGTCACTATGTCCTCCAACTTTTTTTTGTAAGTTTCTCTTCTAATGAAACTCGCTGATGAGAAATTAAGACCAGGACTCGGCAAACCAAGAGATATCAATTTACTTGTTTTACTATTCATCTTAGCGAGCTTTGGCCCAAATAAGGAAACATTTTCTTCTACTTTTGTTAGTTTTAGACATTTTTGAAAGACATAGTTCATCTTTATTGTTGTAGCAATGTAGTCCTGAATTCCCTTGCTTTCCAAATGCTTGTCACTGCTTCTATTGATTTCTTGCATAATCTACTTTGCAGTTTTCTTTCTCTGACAAAAACTTTTGTTCTTCTCAATGTGCTCTCTCAGCTTCCCAAAAACATCTGTAAGAGTTTCATTCAATTCAAACCAATCACACAACCTATCCGAAGACATCTTTATTTGGCCCCATAAGAATTTTTTATTTGCTTGACTATATTATTTACATGGTCATTCAAGCTATTTTCATAATTTTTAATTGTATTATTTGCCTTCTTTAGGTCTTCTCTCATTTCATAGAACTTGTGTTCACTATCTTTTCTTATTTCCTCTACTTTCTCTTCCCACTCTTTTGCTTTTTGTTCTCATTGTTTTGTTTTTACCCTCTCATTCTCCAATTCTTTCTTTAAGTTATTGGTTTCCTTTCCCGCACTCTCCAAGTTTTTGTAAAAACTTAATGAAGAGGCCTTTTTCATTCTGATGTTTTTGTTCGCTCTGTTCCAATTTTTCCCTCAGAGATTTCAGTTCTGCGTCAATATGTTCTTGTTGTCCAACTCCAATTGCTTCTTTAGAGGATGAATTTTTTATCCTTCTCTCTAATTCTTTGCACCTATTTTCTGCTGCTTTCTCAGTTGCCTTTACATTTGCCAGGTCTACCTTTAACTTATCTATTGTGCTCTAAAGCTTTCCTTTCTCTCTCTCCAACTTCATCAGTGAACTGTAGACCACTTGGTTGGTCATTTTCAACACATTTATCTTGTCCACATTTTTAATTTTGGATAAATCCATTTGGAGGGTGCTAACTTGAAATTCAGATGGATCTAACTGACTCTCTGGTGGATTGTTACCTCTAGATGGGGGCATAACAACCATGAATTCCATCATATCTTTATTTGGGTCATATGTGGGAAATAGCCTATTTGTTGCAAGTTCTACCTCATGAGCAGTAGCAACTGCTTCCATCTTCATTGTCTTACTATGTTGTCTATTCCTATTTTTTGATTGTTCATAGTTAGTTACAAAATCATTCTAATGAAAATCAGGGTTTTGTGACACAATTGAATGTTTGAATGGTGAAATAGCACTTGCACTGATGTAGGAGCTTCCACCTATGTTTCCTATGGTGCTACTAATTACACCATGAGGATTAGCAACACCCTGACCCATTACAAGAGTATTTGGACTGTTCTAAACCTGAGGGTTTTGTCCTAAAGGTTGGGCAATTGTTGGAGTCCCAATCACCATTGGCATTGTTGTACCAATACTTGTCAAAACCTTTTGCTTCTTTACACTACCTTGATCTATGGGAACAATTGTTTTCATGTCTATCTGTAATGTCCTTTTCAAACCACTAGTTGTAGTTGTAGTGCTTGATTCAGATTGAATCTGAGTGCTTGGAACAAATGGAACTATATTTGAAGCTAGAACAAGTGGAATTGACTGATTTGATGAATATGATGATTGAACTCCAAGCCCAAGGCCTAGTTTCACACCATGTTTTGGTTGAGGTGTTGGATCAGGTAAAGACCAAACCCCTTGTCCAGTAGGACCCAAACCACCAAAACCTTGGTAGCCCATTTTTTGTATAATATCTGCCCCTTTGGTATATTGATCTTTTTTGGAGGCATCAACTCCTCTACTTATTGAATATATTATACTGGATGTGGGATTCACAGAATCCTGGTCATCGTCATCATCATCTGGATATGCTTCAGCTGGATGCTCCTTATTCCACAATGCGTTAAACTTTGTATCCTCTTCCACATCATAAAGATCTTCAGAGGTCTTTGGCTCATTGAGATTCTTCCTCATTTCCCAAAAATTAGAAATTTTGGTTTGAGTCCAATTATCATCAATACATTCATTCATTAGCTTTTTTGGAATAGAATTAGTAGATGGTTGAGCAGCTTTCTGGTAGAAATTGGATGATGTCATACTCATGGCCTACACTTTTCCTTTCTATTTGTGCAATGCCATAATTTTTTATGACAATTCCTATATTGACATATTATTTTCAGTAGCATATTTCTCCATCTCTTTTTTGACCTCCTCCCAGGAATCCATGTTTTTAAATTTTTCAATCAATGGCATACTTTCATGTTGACATTTTCTTGTAGAGTTCCCATTCTCTCTAAGCTTTGTTGCAATTATGTTGAGTGGATCATACTGCCAGTGACTGTCAACATCAAAGTGAAAAATTGTAAAAAAGGCTTCTGCCACTTTGAATCCTCTTCTCTCAAATGTGAACCCTCCAAATGAGAAAGGCAAGGAAGGAAATATCATTTTCTTTTGCTGACCACTAAAGAGTACATCTGTGCTCTCCATCTGCCATACATATTCCAATACAAATACCCTCTTTGTGACATGTAGTGGAAGTTTTTAGGGTTCTACTACTGAACCGTAAAACCTTAACACTATGTACTCTTCCATGAAGTACCAGTCAACCAATTGTATTTTACTTCCAAGTTGAATTAAATCTCTACAAGTAGCAGGTAATCTAGGCATTGGAGTGCCTGTAATTTTATCATACATTGGTGCCAAAAAGAAGTCTACAAAATTGTTAAAGTTCCTTCTGTTATCAATCATCCTTATCTAAGGTGTCAACTCATATATTGGATTTTGGCCCTGACTGCAAAGCTTGTTTGTCTAAAATATTGCATGATGCTTTGCTAAGAGAAGATAGCACAAGGAGGTTGTGAATCTAAATGTCTTATGTGAACCTGTTTTAATCATTAGTAATTGTTCTTGCATGCAACGAACAATGTGCTCAATAAAATAATATTTTACTGGTTCTTTTTCAAAATGAATATGAAAAAGCATTTCAAGAATGTTGGCACCCACTTCTTTGTTACTATCCAATCCCAAACAAAATGCTAGCAAGGAAATATTGTCCTGAACCCATGGCACAAAAATTTCATAATCATAAGGAGGCCTATGATTTGGACTCAGGCTTGAACTGTTTGTAATTGTTATTCCTATGATATAAGAATCTCTCTATGTTGCATCTATTTTTTCATAATCCTCTGCCAACTTTCTCAGGTCAATTTGCACGTTTGAGTTTTGTTGTTCAAACCCTAGGTTCAACAAACTAGCAAATTCACTCTCGGTTATGGAAAAAATTTCCTCCTGAGTATTTTTATTCACAATTGCTTTTTTATTTTCATCATAATTTTTGGCGTAGACCATGACAATTTCTGGGAAATGGAATACTTGAGGTAACACCATGCTTGCCAACCCAGCATTCCACGATGCAATTGTATTTGCCATTGCATTACCTTTGGGTTAAATTTAGAAAATTTGGAACCCTTATTTGGATCGTTCCACTTGTTTTCAATTGCAAATCTAATTTCCATTATCCCCTTATTTCCATGAATAACAGGATCATAAATATCATGGAATACATCCATGAAACCTGGTGTTTTAAGTAGATTGTGGAATTCTATTATCTAACTTGTCTTTTTACTCATAGTCTTATTCTTGATAATTATTTTGCCCATCGTGGTAAGCTGGTAAGTGGTAACCTAAACTGGTATCACTATTTACTCGTAGGAAAATTCAAATATTTATACACAGCTACAGCCTACAAGCCTACAATTTACAAGGGTGATTCAAGAATCAAAATAAAACCCTAACAAGTAACAGGATAATTTTTTTCTATAATATAAACAGTAAAGTTGTAAATCAAGAGATTTGAAAAATTTAAAATGCAGGACCTACGTCTTTAGGATTTTAATAGTTACCCATTACCCTTAGCTTCAATTTTTGTAGACTTTGACTGGGAACAGGTTACAGAGCTTCAGCTGAGAGACTTTGTTGCACTTGCTTTCCTTAACATAGAAATTTAGAATCTATAAACCCTTTCTAAATCCGCAGAAGTGAAACTTGAAGTGCCAAAATTGTACAATCTAGAGTTGTCACCACTCATCTGTGATCTGACGGCTGACTCACCTGACGACTATGAGTCAGAGGTGTCACATCATCATCAAATGGAATTGTTGGTAGGACCATGCTATTAATCTCTATTAAGCATTTAAAGGTTGTCACTAGTATCAAAGGATAGTAAACAGGTCGGTCAGTTACTTATATTGAGACAGTCGGTAACTAGAAGTAAGACATAGCAGTCGGTAAAGCCTTACACCGAGCATCACATAGTTAACCGAGCACCAGCAACACTGACACCGACGGTCAATTAACATCGAGCATCATAGTATACACCGAGTAGATTATACAGTGTTTACCGTTGATCACAGAAAATGGCATAGTAATAAAAAAATGGCACATTATTCTATGCAAACAGTTATAATAGATCATAAAATGGTTTACCAAGATCGAGGAGCATTTATTGTAAAAGATATTCATTAAATGCAATGATTATCTTATATGTATTAGTTGATCTAGGTTATTTTTCACCGTAGATCTTAGGGTTATGATTTTTTTGTAACCTAATTTTTGTTTAAGCGGTAAAATAGAACACTATATATTGTATATGTTCGCACCATTTTATAAGGTTGTTGAACTGATATATATGAATCACAGAGAACTTGAAGAAATTACCTATCTTCAAGATAATCAGTTTACCGAGTAGAACAGAGTACAGAGGTTTTCATATTAAGCAGAATCAGACAAGGCAACTGAGAAGATCAGAGCAGAGAACCATCACAGATAAGGTGATATTTTGATAAGAACTTATAGATCTATTTTAGACAATTGAGTTGTCAAGTAGCAAATAGTTTACCTATTACTTTTTGACAATTGTGATAGAGTTTTGATAAATCTCTTAACAGAGTAGACTTAACAGTCTTTGTATAAATCTCTTAACCGAGTACACACTTCATATAGTGTTGTTAAATCCTATAACTAGGTAGATCTAGCTGATCTAATATGTTACTCCTAATAGGGTAAGATCACCAAAAGTGATCAAAACTTATAGCCTTAACAGGAAAACCTTTTCTATCTACAATAGTGAAGAATTTGTGGGTGTCATCCCCACCGTAGTTTTTACCTTCTAACAAGGGTTTCTGCGTTACCAAAATACTTGTGTTATGTGATTGTCATATTGATTTCATGTTTGTTTACTTTCTTAAGTTAACTAGATGATTGATTTATGCAATTAGATTCAATTTATTTTGATCGGTTATCACAGTATTCATTATAGATCGAAAAGGTTTTTGCTACTAAAGTTTTGAAGGCACTGATTCACCCCTCCCCTCTCAGTACCTATCTCTCCTAATTCCAACAATTAGTATCAGAGCTTAGTTCTCTTATTGAATAGTATAACCACTAAAGGGAAAAGATCTAAGTTATGGAGAGATACAAGCTTGACAAGACTATTGAGAATCAGAAGATACAAATGCAGATGTTTGTGGAACAATATAAACAAGCCAAGGAAGAACTGAAGAAATTACTAGTTGAAAGAAAGAACCTTGCAATTCAACATAATGAAATAAGTTATCATGAAGAACATATTGATGACATATTTGATCATATTGGATCAAGCTCTGGAAGCATCTCTGATGGATCCGAAAGCATAATCTCTGAGTTATCTAAAAAGAATCAGCATCTATCTGAGCAAGTGAAAGCACTTCAAATCAGTCATGAATCTCAAATGGTGAGAATGGTGGAAATCATGAACAATGGTAGACAAGCTAAACAAGATCAGAATCTGGCTATTGAAGACCAAAGATTGATAACTGAACAACTTCAAGCAAAAGAAATTGAAATCTAGAGACTCACTGATCATCACTTCCAAGTATCAAACTAGATGATGACAGTTAATCAAGAAATAAACTGAGTAAATGGAGAATTATCAAGAAGACTTGAAGATGTTACAACACTTAGAGAAGATAATGAAAAACTAAGAAATGAACTAAAAACACAAAAGCAACACAATGAGATGATGAAGATAGTCGAGGACAGCTCTAAAAAGATTGATGACTTTCTGACTAATCAGAGGAGATTCAGAAGTAGAGCCGGTATAGGCTACACCAATGAAGGAGAATCATCACAAAAAGCTGAAGAAGTCAACAACAATCAAAGTCAAAAACCTAAAGTGTTGACATGTTACCACTATGGAAAAACAAGACATACATCTACTATGTGCAGAAGCAAAGCACAAGGTAAACCACCTGTCATTCCTAAGTTCAATGGATATTGTTATTACTATGGTAAGTTTGGACATCCAGCCTATGAATGTAGAGCAAAGAAGAATGACATTGCTAATAATACTACAGAGGAGAAAATATGCTATACTTGTAATAAGTATGGACACACTGCAAGGGACTACATGACAAAATGAAGCAAGTCTAGACACCTAAAGAGAAACTACAATGAAAGCCATATCAACCGAAGAGACAAGGTAACTCATATGTTTGGGATTATAATACATGGACTAATTGTACTACATGTGGTCGGTATGGACATATTGTAGCAAAATGTTACAGAAAGAGTCAAATTGGACAATCAAGTAACTGGACAAATGCAGGAATGGCATGTATGCACTGTCACAAGGTCGGTCATGTAAGCAAGAACTGCAGAGACCGAGCACCTAATGAAAACCATATATTTGAGAGTGGATATAACATTGCAGAAATTACAAAGTTAAGGAACACAATGTGGAAGGCATCTAATGAGAATGCTGAGTCAAGTAACACTGTCGGTGAAACCTCATCCACTGGATTGGATGACATCGGTACCTCCACTTAAGATGAAAAAGGTATGTATGGAACTGACATTTCAAGTGATCACATTTTACATACAATTCCTTATATATGATGTACAAATACCAAATCTACATGAATGAAGATGCACTATGGTTTATATATTATAAGTTTGCAAATGTTATCTAGTTGGTAAAAGAAGAAACGTGAGTTGGTAACCCGTCGGTAATCACTATACAAGGTTAACCGACAACAGTTCAAACCGATGAAGAAACTCTATGTTAAACTGAGAAAAAGATATTGAAGACATTACTGAGCTGACAACCGTCTCATACTGAAAGTTAGGTCACACATTTAATGCATCAAAGTTTGAGTGGGAATATCGAAAAACCCTATATATACGCAGAAATAGAGTTCATTGTTACATTGTGATTTTGAAGAAAGGAGATTTTACAAAGAAGAGATTGAGCTAACAATTTTCAAAATAGATTCAAAGCTACTATAGATCAAACCGATGACAATTCTTTGATGAAATCTAGTAAGTTCATCCACCTACCGAACACTGGTTATCTATTTTCTTGCCAAAACCCTAGAAACAATTTATGGCATTGTCTTCGACCACAAGCAAATCACAGAACATTAAGGAAGTGGAATTAATTGTTAGGGCACAATTTGCCGAGGAGAAATTCAAACCTCATCCTAAGGTTGCAACATAAACAAATGATATGGGTGCATTTTCTAGTATTCCTGATAAGGTTTTGTTACCAGAAGATGTTAGGGCTTACATTCACTGCAAGATCGGTGAAGTATGTGACTTTGAGACCATGGTAGCTTATCAACAAGTCTATGGACCAGATGGTAAGATCAAATCTGAATATAAGAAGATTGAGGAGTCAGGGTTATGATGTTTCACATACTTCCCACAATCATTTCACAATGACTGGATAAGAATCGTGCTAAGTAGATTCCATGATGGCAAATTTTGGTTAGACAAACTTGTTTAGGTCACCAAGAAGATTATCAGTAGGGTTACTGGGTACCCTACAACCGACAAAGCCAAAGCATTTAGAAGTTCATCTCATCTTGATGTAGAAAATAACACTAGAGCTCAATGGGATGGTAGGGCACTGAAGATTTCAACTATCAAAGATCTAGTGGTAAAATTCATAGCTCATGTCATCGGGTACAAGATATTTCAATCGATCAGACTGAATAGTGTACCCTGTAGTGCCGTGGACATGGCTTACAAAATTGTAAAGAAAGATCACCAAGTTGATCTTGCCGAGCTACTACTACACCAACTGTATGACAACATGAAGACAATAAAAGCAAAGAAGTCCAATACATGTAAGTACGGATCACTGCTTGTCTGTACATTCCTCTGCTTGCAAAAATATGTACCAGGTATTGGAAAAGTTAACTGGTAATCAGACAGAGCGATAACTGCTCAAATCGGTGATATGATGAGAAGTCTAGGAGACAATGTGAACAAGGAGTTCAATGCATATTTTAAGGAATTTCAAACAAGAATGCAACAAAGAAGTAGAATTCCAAAAGAATTAGTGAGAAAATTTGAAGATGACATATGCTTTGTGGTAAGCACAGACCACTCAATGATAAAGGCAGTAGAACTGAGAACAAAATGGCTAGCACCAATGGGTTATGAAATGAATCATGATTTCTCTTTGAAATCTATCAATGCATTGCTAGCATTACCAATAGACATCACTGCTAGTAGGTTTGGAGTGTATGAGGAAGCTAAGTCTAGAATCACAATGGACATTGAGATCGATAAAATGTTAAGAAGGGAAAAGAAAATGAAAAGGGATCTCACAGAAAAATATGGAACTACATCTGACTCACATAAGGAGTCACCGGTTGATGAAGCAACTGAAGGTCAGTTACAGTTGGCTGACAAACCCTATGATAGCGAGGAGACCGAGTCTGACAAAGAAAAGGATAATACACCGGTTCCTCCCACCAATGATGAAGAAGAAACTTAATTACCCACAACTGATGAACAAGATATTCAGCTACCAAAACTTGAAGGAATGAGGACATGATCAGCAACTGCAGCACAATCAACTAAGCAAAAAGAAGAAGTGGTAAAAGTAGCAAAAAGAAGAGCAGCTACACTGACGAAGAAATACATCAAGAGAAAGAACAAGACAGCAACTGAACCACCGAAGAAAAAGAGGAAATTCATAAGGAGTAAGGAAGATATAGAGGAGACTGACACTAAAAATGACCCTGATCAATTTAAGCTAGTTCGTAATAGGGATAGTACCATAGAAGAAATAATTGAAGACATTATTGAGAATGGAAATCTTAATGATCCAGGCATAGGCAAATTTAACATGTCAATTGAGGACAAGACAAAGATAGAACATGCTATTGTTCAAATGATGATCAAGTTCAAAAGAGTACCCATGGAATTTGCATGTCAACTACCGAAGGAACTTGATGACAAAATAAGTGAAAGATGGGCTATAGAACTAAACACAGAGAAAAGAAAAAGAGAATGATCTCTAGGCCGTGTAGCCACACACTTTAGCTATGCTGAGGTAAGTGAATACATGACAAGGTATCAACCTAGATTTTCAGTCAAGAATAGAGCTATGCAAATTATGGATGAGAATGTAGATGATATGGATGTCACATGTGACTCTCTATGGACATCAATTTTGAAAGCAGAAGAGAAAGCTGAACAGGAAGCATTCTTGAAATTGTCTAAAAAGAGACACAGTTCAAAAGGTAAAAGTATTTTCATTGATGATAATAAAGGCAAGAAAATAGAAGACACTGGTATATCAGTTACCGAGGTAATTGATATCACCGAGCCAAAGGAAGAAATCAAAATTTCATAGGATGCACGGAATCAAGCTAAGATCCATTTGCAAAAGAAAACCGATGATGATGCACTCATTGAGGACATCACTAATGGTGATCCTAATGATAAGGATGATGAAGATGTAATAATTACACAATACAAAGATGAAGCATTAAACACTGACAATGTGTGTACATCTCTACCGGGTGAACTACATGTACTTGTAGAGGCCGTTGAAATAATTTCACAAGTACAACCTGATGTCTCTCATCCTAAGCCAACCAAAGATACAACTAAGATTCAAGCACCTGAGCAACCTACAAATACAAATGAGCCTATCAAACCAGAGGCATAGTCTATAGAACAAAAGGAACCTGAAGAAACCAAGTCAACCGAGGTGAACCCACCTGACACTACCATCAAGACTCCCACTCAATCTACTGAGAAGCAGAAGAAGGATGATATAGTGTCAACTAGTAAGGATACTCTGAGGAGTGAAGAAAAAGCTATTGTCGTAAGTGAGAAGAAGTCACCTCTAGCCACGAAGAAGAAGAAGAAGAAAGCCAAAGGGTCGGTCACCATTGATGAAGTTATCATTATACCTGAATGTGACCTGAGAACCCTAAGCCCTGAGGAACTAAGTTAGTATGGGGAGTTATGTTCGAGGAAAGTGGCACAAGAAAAATTGAGGCAAGAACAAAAATGTAAAGAAGTGTTAAATGATGTACGGGATATTCTACAACAAATAGTACCAAAAACAAACATTGATGAGAATACTCCCATTTTAGATCAACTTGCCACCCTCGCCGACCAAATCAATGCCCCTGATATAGATGCAGATAAAAGAATAGAAGTACGGGAAGAGTCAAAGATTCAAAAAAAATTGGTAGAAAGGATTAGCACTGAAGTGGCACTGAACAAGGTGAAATTATTTGAGGTCATTACCAAGGTAAAATCTATTACCCAGATAATCTGTCAACTGCTAATAAAGCTTTGTACTACAGACACCTTCACTATAGAAATCAGTGAAAAGATAAAAGGTTTAGAAGAAGAAATCAAGTTGAGTACACAAGTAGCTATTGCCAAGCCAACTTCTTTCTTAAAGCATATTACCCGAGTTCAAGAACTCTGGTGGCTGATAGTAGACTTAAGAAAATAAGAAGCGCACATCACCGATCAGGTTATAGAGTTACAGAAAGAACTCACTCCTTACCTGAAGATTTTTGAAACACATATTGTCAAAGCTGAGCAACTTGTGGCAACACCAGAGATTTTGGTGTTGGATAATATCTTTGACATGCATGCACAAGTCAATCTTGAGAAAATTGCTCTTACCAAGTTGAAAGAGGAATGGGAAAACCTCTTGGAGTCTTTAAAGAAAACCCATCAAAACATTTTTGATAAGATGTAAGTATACATTACATATTTTTTTTGGGTATTTGGCATTATTATCAAAAAGGGGGAAAACATGTATATGCCAAATAGTATATTTTTTGATATGTACATTACATAATACCGAGAGCATACACCGAGGGGCAGTACTTTTGTACTTATAAGTTTTTTTTGTGGATATGTATATGGCAGAGATATAAGGAATATATAGAAACATTTTGTCTATATACATTTCTAAGTTTTGATACTAATGCCAAAGGGGGAGATTTTTAATCTCTATTGAGCATTTAAGGTTGTCATTAGTATCAAAAGACAGTAAACAGGTCAGTCGGTTACTTATATTGAGACAGTCGGTAACTAGAAGTAAGACAAAGCAGTTGGTAAAGCCTTACACCAAGCATCACATAGTTAACCAAGCACCAACAACACCAACACCAACGGTTAGTAAACACCGAGCATCGTAGTATACACTGAGCATATTATACAGTGTTTACCGATGATCACAAAAAATGGCATAGTAATCAGAAATGGCACATTATTCTATGCAAATGGTTATAACAGATCATAAAATGGTTTACCAAGATCAAGGAGCATTTATTGTAAAAGATATTCATTAAATGCAATGATTATCTTATATGTATTAGTTGATCTAGGTTATTTTGCACTATAGATCTTAGGGTTATGATTATCTTTGTAACCTAATTTTTGCTTACGTGGCAAAACAAAACACTATATATTGTATATGTTCGCACCATTTTATAAGGTTGTTGAACTGATATATATGAATCACAGAGCACTTGAAGAAATTTTCTATCTTCAAGATAATCAATTTACCAAGCATAACAGAGTACAGAGGTTTTCATATTAAGCAAAATTAGACAAGGCAACCTAGCATATCAAAGTAGAGAACCATCACAGATAAGGTGATATTTTGATAAGAACTTATAGATCTATTTTAGATAATTGAGTTGTCAAGTAGCAGATAGTTTACCTATTAATTTCTGACAATTGTGATAGAGTTTTGATAAATCTCTTAACAGAGTAGACTTAACAGTCTTTGTATAAATCTCTTAACCGAGTACACACTTCATACAGTGTTGTTAAATCCTATAACTAGGTAGATCTAGCTGATCTAATATGTTACTCCTAACAGGGTAAGATCACCAGAAGTGATCAAAACTTGTAGCCTTAACAGGCAAACCTTTTCTATCTGCAGTAGTGAAGAATTTGTGGGTGTCATCCCCGCCATAGTTTTTACCTTCTAACAAGGGTTTCTGCATTACCAAAATACTTGTGTTATGTGATTGTCATATTGATTTCATGTTTGTTTACTTTCTTAAGTTAACTAGATGATTGATTTATGCAATTAGATTCAAGTTATTTTGATCGGTTATCACAGTATTCAGTTATAGATTAGAAAGGTTTTTGCTAATAAAGTTTTGAAGGCACTGATTCACCCCTCCCCTCTCAATACCTGTCTCTCCTAATTCCAACACATGTGAGAGTGCGAGTGGAATATCTTACGTGTTTAGTGACACATGTCATGATTCTGTAATGGGGTTTGAAAAGATGGTGTTGCTTTTCCCTTTCATCCTGAAATATAACTTCGGTCGTTGATCTACAATAATCCAACAATCATAATGGCATTGTTTGCCTGTGGTACTAGTGGCCCCGGGCCCTTGTGGTCATGGGTCCCATTAACTCACCTAGTCACCACTCACTTGACGACCGAGTCAGACGTGTCACGTCATCATCAAATGGCATTGATGGTACTTGGTAGGACCATGCAAGACTGAGTGGAACGTAAGACTCTTATGTGTTTAGTGACACGTGTCATGATTCCAGAATGAGTTTCAAAAGATGGGGTTTCTTTTTCCCTTTCATCCTGAAATACAACTTCAATCGTTGATCTACAATAATCCAATGGTCATAATGGCATTGTGTGCCTGTCGTACTAGTGACCCCAGGCCCCCATGGGTCCCATTAACTCACCTAGTCACCATTCAACTGACGGCCGACATGTGTCATGATTCCAGAATGGGTTTCAAAAGATGGGGTTGCTTTTCCCTTTCATTCCCGAAGTCCATCATACATCGTCGATCTGTGCTCATCCAACGGTAGTTATTTACAACAAACATTGTTAAATGTTATAATGTTATTTTTTCCTTTATAAATATTAATTAATAATGGATAATAAGTTAATAACATTTAAAGTTATTTAATTGAATAGTAACAATTTTAGCCAATCAAATTCAAAATGCACTATTTTTTTAATAATATTAAATTCTAATAAATTTTAGAGGCCGGAGTTAAGGACCAAGGTTAGTGTTTAGAGATAACAAGATTTATGTGGTCGCTAAGTCGCTGACTCCCTAGGTCTCTCAAACATGAGTTAAAGTAATATTTTTTATTGATTAAATAGTATACTTAATGTTAAAATGATATTTTTTATTGCTTATAACTTTAACATTGATAATGATAATTATAATCACATATAATTATCATACCTTAAAATTAGAAAACAATAAATTATTTCGCTAACCTTATTAATTCATTTGTCTATCAAATTGATTATATAGTATTCTTAAAGTTAAAATGATATTTTTTATTGATTTAGATTATAACTTTAACGTTGGTAATTATAATCATAGATTCACATATAATTCTCATACATTATAATTAGAATACCATAAATTCTTTCTCTAACCTTATTAATTCATCTGTCCTTCAAAATTCTATAAATCTTTCATATTAAATGTATGAGTGTGTGAATTTTGACAGGTAACATTACCCAAACTTAATGTCAGTACTCAGTGATAACTGATAAGACATTTCTTTTATTAATACGTAGATAAATCATAAAGCAACTAATTAAAATATTGCAATCACAATGACAAAGAAGTCTAAGAACCATTTTTTGTACAAATTGAAATGAGCTAAAGCTTGCGAAATTTTTTATTGATTAAATAGTATACTTAAAGTTAAAAAGATATTTTTTATTGATTTAGATTATAACTTTAACGTTGATAATTATAATCACAGATTCACATATAATTCTCATACATTATAATTAGAATACCATAAATTCTTTCTCTAACCTTATTAATTCATTTGTCCTTCAAAATTCTATAAATCTAACCTTATTAATTCATTTGTCCTTCAAAATTCTATAAATCTTTCATATTAAATGTACGAGTGTGTGAATTTTGACAGGTAACATTACCCAAACTTAATGTCAGTACTTAGTGATAACTGATAAGACATTTCTTTTATTAACTATAACTATCTACATTGTACAACTGTGATACATGTAACATCATACATATCTAATACGTAGATAAATCATAAAGCAACTAATTAAAATATTGCAATCACAGTGACAGAGAAGTCTAAGAACCATTTTTTGTACAGATTGAAATAAGCGAAATTTTCATTGTTTTCTTTTCATAAAATTATAATTACATAAAGATTGTGCAGTTCCACTTCCAGAACAAAGAGGAACCTACTATAAACAAAAAAAACAAAAAAATGAGGTATGTTTTTATAAAACAAAAACCACTAGAAGACTAGTAGTCCAGTCACCAGTGTCTACTTCCAGTACAATAGTAAATACTACATAAAGAAACATACTATAAACAAGAAAAAACTATAAACTTTTTATCAAAAAAACTAGTAGTAGTCCTCTACTGATTTTGGCCTTCGGCTCCATCTAAGTAGAATTCACGAGAGATGATTATCTGTGCGAATTCATCCAGCCACCCGAATTCCCCCGCCTCAGCCTCCTCTTCATCAAGGGCAAACCACTTTCGGAGGAAATCCCTAGCAAGCAGGGCCCATTTCCTATGGCGCTTATACTGCCCAGCATTGAGGCCCAAAAGAAAAGGTTGCCTGGCCACATTTTGGCCTGGGAGGAGAAGCTTGGGTATTTCACTTGCCCAAGGGATCCCCACCCCTATTTTTGTGAACACGACAACACTAATGTCATCCCCTAGGTACTCTTCTTTAAAAACCCTCCTCAGCAACATTAACATCTCCACCTTCTCTCCTCCGAGGTCAAGAAGAGATGCCAAAAAATGGGACATAATGTCCATGTTGACCCGGTGCCTATCTTCATTGTTCTGAAACTCTCAGCCTAGCACCATTCTCACAGCCTCTATAATGAAAGGCCCACTCTCCTTACAAATAGATTCTAAGGATTCATCAGTAAAGGAACCCAGAAAGGCCTTCTGGGCCTCCTCAGATGTGCATATAAGCCTAATTGGAGTGTCCATCTAAAATATTAAAACTACAGAAAACTTTAAAACAAATTATTTACAGACTGCAAACCCTAAAAAAACAAATTATCTAGCAAATGCCAAAGACGAATCAATGAATAATGAAGATAGATTGTCTATAAATAGCCCTTGAATTCTGGATCGTTACTTAGCAATAAATTATTCTATCTTTAATGGTATTAAATCCATTGTCCTTACCATGCCTCTAAATCTTTCATGTAAATCTTTCCCCTAAATGCATGCGTGTGAGAAATTAATATTTTGTCCTTAATCTTTCATATCTGGCAGTAAATCTTTCCCATAAAAGAAAAAAATGTCAAATATCGGTTATAGCATCTGTATGAATTTGGAAGTGGTGCATGTCTACTCTGCATGACAAGTTAAAGAATGTCGCTTCTCACTGACAAGGCATTTATTGCTTACAGATTTAAGAGGTTACAAGTTGCACTATAGTAATAGAACCGTGAATATCGATACCAACACGTGTACACTGTAGTCTACAGACAAGTAACCCTTATTTGATACATGTCAACATTCTGGTGACTTCCTCCACAACTTTGTTTCCTTCAAGAAATTGGGGCCAAAATTAAACTCCAGCCATTGATCTTGGATCATCGGATGGTATCAAATAATATATTTAATATTATAAAATAATTTATGTATGTTAGGTATGTTAGTCTAAGGCATTATAACAAAATATTTCCCATCTTTTGAAAATCGCCAACAAAATCAATAAATTTTCAAACAGTACATAAAATTCGCCAATAGAAATATTTTTTTACCCTTCAAAAGAAATTCATTCGCCTCATATATTATTATTTTTTACTTGAAAAGAAAATTATTCGCCAGCAATTTATGAAATTTTCATTCAGCGGGGAAAAAATTGCCAATAAAAACTATGAAAAATCATGGAATCGAAAAAAAAATTCACCAGCATTAAAACAAATTCCCCCCTAAAATAATGTATGATTCACCAAGAGTTTACACTTTTTCCTAAAAGGGGTTTTCTTAAAGTTATCACTAGGGATCAACAACATCATAATAGTCAAGGATAGCCAAATGCTAGGAATAAAGAGAAGACATCCATGACAAGAGTGAGTGACACTCATAAGGTGTTGAAAGTGATGCAACCATTCATGAAATAAATACAATGATCATAGAAATATGCATCAATAACAATCAATTTCATGGAGACAAATGTAGTCAAAGACAATAAATACTAGCTCAAGTCAAGCGAGGAGCATCTTAGACCACTGAAAATAGAGCTATAAAATATTTTGATAGTCATCCAATAAAAGAAAAATGATAAAACGCAATGCTACACAAGAGTAGATGGAAAATACTCCAAATACATCACCATTCAAACAATTTTACCTCCCTATATGAAATATTAACATGTGAAGGTGATGAATGAAAATATTTATGGGGCATCTCTATCCTTAATGAGTGAGATCAACTTGTCACCTACACATTATACAACACATTAAATAAAACTTATCAGTAACAGTGCATCCATAAAATAAAGATTAAAATAATGATTTCAAATATGTTGAAGACAAAAAACATTAATTCATTGTAACAGTGATATCAACAGTGTTTTAAGATAGGTATGCACCTCTATGACAATGAGATATCAATAAAAGACAATGATGTTCAATAGAATTTACTGCTATGACAAGCAAGGTCATTTATATTACAGAGATCTTGAAGATGATAAGAGTAGTTAGGAACATAGTTATGAAGAGTCATGACAAAAGGAAAACAACTAATAAATTAAGTCAATATCAAGGGCAATGATGAAAACACTAAAAGTATGTGATAGCTATTAGAGAAGATATGAAGTAGATGAAAGAAATTTTTACACAAATATTTCTAGTATAGGAGTTCTTATGATAGATTTTCACTTTTATTAGCTTTCATCATATGAATGAAGTTCTAGGTTGCATTGCTTGTGAAGAAAATATCCCTGATTCTGGTAAACTTGCTATTGGTAGTTGGGTAAGAATGACACCTAGCATCAAATGGAGGATGATTGGGTTGATCTACAAGTATGTGGAAAATATTGTCATTCAGAGGGACTTTACATGAAGATTAGGTCCTAGATGATATGTACCATTACAAAAAAAAAAGTGACAATCATGATAACTCAGTCAAAAGGATGTTCAATAGAGTATGAGGTCTTGTGAATATGATAGTGGTAAGAAAGAGATACAAAAGGAAAGAAAGAGATACTCCAAATTTTCCAGATACACAATGAAACTAAAAATTCATTGGCTAGGACCTAAGATTACAAATGAAATTCCTCACCAAAGCATACAAAATGCAAGATTTACAAGGTGACTTGTTACCTACACACTTTAACGGTAACAAATTAAAACTTCATCATTCATAATCAATTAAAAAACTCATAAGAAGGAAGCTACCTAAGAAAAGGGAGTAGGGAAGTAAAAGAGGTAGGAAGAAACATGAGAATGAGTCATTCAAAGGTAGCTAATAATTTTTCATCTAGATTTTTAGGCTTAAAGGTAAGTGCTTTATAAAAATTCCCCATTCACTCTCTTATCTATAAATCTAATTTGATGAACATGGTGATGTAGATTGGTTGATGAACATGTTTAAGAAGTAAAATATTTCTTAAAGTGAATGCAAAATAATATGGAATAAGAAGTAGGTGTTTTTTACCATTGAATCTACGTCATTGGTTTAGTTTGAGCTTCACTTAGTTTTCAAAATAGTTTAATATTCTCTACTTAACAAGGCCAACCACATGAAGGTGGAAGCTCATTTGGCCCCTCCCCCCTAACATCACTCTAAATTCCCCATTAACATCTAATAACATTCATTCATCCATTTTTGAAATATAACATTCAATCATTATAAACACATAACATTCATTAACACATAAAATTTATTAACACACAACATTCATGAATAATTCATTAACACATCATTCATCAACATTTACTAGTACAAAATTACATCCATTAAGACAACGTTCTTTCATTAGCAAAAAATGTTAATTACAATCATTTCTTTTTTGGTTTCTTTCTCATTTCTCTAACGTAATGGCTAAGCGGAGCATCAATATCCTCTTCATTCCCCTCCTCTACTAATTCTAATCCCAGCACATGTCTCCTCCTCATCTATTCAGTAATAGGAGGTTGTTGCGACAAAGGGGAGTTCGCTGCAATAACTACGTCACGGGTTAAATTCACACCATTTTATATTAGTGTTACAAGTATTTCATTAATTAAAAGAACTATATATCAAAAAATAAATTTAAAATAATAAAACATAGATTTTCTTTACCTAAATGTGCCACATCATCTACATGGTGATCACTTTGAACATCCTCCACTCGTTCAACATGATGTTCTGTATGCTCTAAAATATACACAAAAAAGGTTACACCAATTTCAATTTAAGATGTTAAATTGTATTAAGAATTACATAATTAATTTTAAATAGCAAATGAACACCTCCATCGACACTATGATGCATATCAGGGCCTTCATCATGTGACGTAGGTTCTATGTTATGATTACGAGGCTGCATTGCAATGTCATGCACATTATTATCAAATAGATTGTTGCTCAAGTATTCAATTTTAAATATATTTTTTTGGCATATTTACCTATTCAACCAATGTAGGAGACTCTTGGGTTGGTGACGTAGGGCAAAGCTAGATGTATCCAATTAAAGACAAATCCACCTTACTACTAAACATCAACATAGCAAAAATACACAACAACAAAATGTTTCAACTCAATTTCCATTAACATGCCTGGTTGTAAGGCCTTCCGGGTTAGGGCCAATTACAAACAATAGTAATTCTGCAAGATCAACTATATCCAATATAACTCCAACTAGTCTAGTTTTGAAATAGATCAACAACTGATGGAAACCCTAAGGTAGATCTCAACTTGTGCTCACAAGCCACCAAGGAATCTCCTTGTCTCCAAGCATGCAAACTACTAGCTCTACTATGGAAACTATCAAAATTCAATCTGATTTGCTAGATCTCGCAAGATCCAAATCTATGCTATCTTTTCCACAACTTCACTTTTCATCTACCACTCCACACTAACTCTAAAAAACTACCCAAACACTCCTTAAATACTAATCTTCAGCCATAATTTGGCTAGATGACATAATTAACTCCTAAAAACAAATATTAAATGCAATACAACTCGACTCTCAAATAGCCTTACAATTATTTAATTCTCCATGTTGACCTCTAGATCTACATAGGAGAATACAACAAAAGCTCCCAATAATAAATGCACCAAGTTGGCCAACCAAATCTTCAAGAACTCTATTCGGTGCGCTAGAAACTACCGAGCACCAATAAACAACCGAGCACCAGTGAAATAACCGAGCATGCCAAGCATCATCAAGTAACACTTTCACCAAGCGCCGGAGATTATCGAGTTCCTTCAATGACTAAGCTTCCTTCCTTAACTGAGACCGCTGGTTAAAGTTGAAACCAAGTAACACAGAACCAAAATAACACACCACCATGTAGATTCATCAAGGACCAAGAATGCCCCTACATCAGACACCCTAGGTTCAAAAAGATGTTCATATGTGAGAAGAACATCTTCTGGGATTTAGCACAAAAACCCCAAACTAGTTCTTCACACACAAGTCCAACTTTTTAGCTTTCATACTCTTCCACTTCTATTTCCTCTATCTTTTCAAGTCCTTCCTTGATAACACACAGGTCTATTCTCCAAACTGATCATCCATACCTTTAGGATCCACCAACTCAACTTGGCTACCAATACTCAGACTTCTCCTACCGAGTGTTGTATCCAGCAAAGGCATCAAGGAAAACTGCATGTCATCCTTCTCAATAGTAAACACATTCTTCAAACAATCATACATATCTCTACAATCATATTTCCAAGGTCTATCGAGTAATATATGACAACTATTCATCTCCACAATATCACATAACACGAGATCCTTATATTGGCCAATTTGAATATCAACAAAGCATTGTTCAAACCAATTTTTTGAACCATTTCCTCGGCAACAAGGCTATCAGTGCTACCACTATCAACAATAACATCATAAATTTTCCCTCCAGACTTTCACCGAGTTATGAACAAGTTACTCTTCTGACAAGGTTCCTCCTTTGTACCGAACAATGTTCGTTGAACTAGCAAGTTCTCAGATTCATGTTCATTCTACACATTTTCATTCACCACAGTAGTTCGTTGGTCACCAAGCTTCTTCTATGTACACTCAAAAGAATGGTGTCCTTCTTCACCACAGTTATAACAAGTTCCCTTAAAGATAACCCTACCTGTCTTCTTCTTTGGTTCTACAGGTTTCTATTCATCTTCTACAATCGGTTTCTCCTTCACCGAGTGATCAATCTTTTCCTTCCCTTGCGGATTACCATGTTGTTTCCTCTTCAACTTATATTATTCCTTCAGAGCATACTGATAAGCATCTTCAACCTAATTAATCTTTAGCATACCAAGCTCATCCTGGATATTGAATCTCAAACCATTCACATACTGAGCTACCATTTCCTTACCAAATTCTCTGTGTCCAAACTGAATAGTAAGCTTGTAGAACTCCTCGATATAGTCTTCAACACTTAGATCCTTCTACTTTAGATTCTACAACTTCTTAAACAAGTCAAGCTCATAGTCACAAGGTATGAACTTAGCTTTCAATTTAGTCACCATCAACCTCCACCGATTGATCTTCATTTCACCTTCATCTTCTCTATCTCTTTGTAATTCTTTCCACCAAAGAGCAGCATGTCCTTTCAAATTTTTTTGTGCCAACCTTACTCTTAGAGGATCTTCAATTTCTTCAAGCTCAAAGATATATTCTAATTCACAAATCTAGTAAATCAAGTTCTCAAGCTTCAAAGTACTAGAGAAATTAGAAACTTCCATCTGGTAACTATTATTTAATCGAGCTCCAAATCTATGTAACGGACCAGTTCTATCTTCACCAGATCTATCTCTCTAGTCATCACCACTAGATCCAGTAGCTTCAAATTCTTCAGCAACTTCCTCATAACCATCCTCAGTAGTAACATTCTGAGGTACACCAACAACAACTCTCATGATCTCAGTGACCATGTCGTTCTTCATCAACTCCATCTCATATCTGACATCTGATCAAACTTTCTCATAAATATTTGATTCCACAGCATCACAAAGATCTAGAATTTCTCTAGGGTCTAATCTTCTCAGAGACATCCTTCAAGATTTTTGAAAATCCCAAAGCAACAAATCACCAACAAGTCCTGGTGCAAACTATCTCAACTCGGAGATCAATTTACACACTCAAGATCTTCCTTCTCTGATACCACCTGACGCAGGGAAAAGTTGGATGTATCCAATTAATGACAGACCCACCTTACTACTAAACATCAACATAGTGGAAATACACAAAAACAAAATGTTTCAACTCAATTTCCATTAACATGCTCAGGTGTAAGGCCTTCCGGGTTAGAGCCAATTACAAACAATAGTACTTTTGCAAGATTGACTAGATCCAATATAACTTTAGCTAGTCCAATTCTAAAATAGATCAGCAACTGATGGAAACCCTAAGGCAGATATGAACTTGTCCTCGCAAGCCACCAAGCAATCTCATTGTCTCCAAGCATGCAAACCACTAGCTCTGCTATGATAACTATCAAAAGTCAATCTGATCTTCTAAATCTCATAGGATCCAAGTCTACACTATCTTTTCCACAATTTCACTTTTCATCTGCCACCCCACACTGACTCTAAACAACTACCCAAACACTTCTTAAATACTAATCTTCAGCCACAAGTCAGTTGGATGACATAATTAACTCCTACAAAAAAATATAAAATGCAATACAATTCGGCTCTCAAATAGCCTTACAATTATTTAATTCTCCATGTCGACCTCTAGATCTACATAGGAGAATGCAACAAAAGCTAACAACAATAAATACACCAAGTCAGCCAACCAAACCTTCAAGAACTCCAGTTGGTATGCCAGAAACTACCAATAAAAAATTGAGCACCAGTGAAATAACCGAGCATGCCAAGCATCATCGAGTAACACTTTCACCGAGTGCCAGAGATTACCAAGTTCCTTCAGTGACCGAGCTTCCTTCCTTAACCAAGACTGCTGGTTAAAGTTGCAACTGAGTAACACAACCAAAATAACACACCACCATGTAAATTCACCAAGGACCAAGAATTCCCCTGCATCAGTAGGGCCAATGGAAGCTTGGCATAGGTGTTTAGCCACAGCTTGGTAGCCTTCCTTGAAGGTGATTTTTTTGTGTTTTGTTGTGGCCTCTAAATTAAATTATGAGCCCTACATTTTTTGATTAAACAAAATTATTTGCATTTTATAAATAATTTTGATCTCGAATTCATTTACTGTTACTTACAATTCGTGCTTTAATTTTTGAATATCTACCTGAGCCAAGTTTGTGCTGCCCAATCTTTTGCAGTATGGTCTTTGTTGCCTTTGAGGTGTCATGTAACCTATGAAAAGTTTGAAATATGTTAGATGATATAGATATAAAGATCACTAATTAGTGCATTATTACATTCTACTAGTAGTTAATACTATCGCATACCTTCTTCTCTCATTTTTTGGTGCAATTCCTCTTTAACAATCCCCTTTCTCCTTTGCATCCAAAATGAACTCAATCTAATCCCTCACTAGAATAAAGGGAGGACGCTCGCACTTCGGGTTTTGGATGAGACTCCTTTTATATGAGTCCCTCACAGTCTTAAGATGTTTGGTAGCTTTTTCTAAAATTTTCTTCTCAAAAATATTACTACCAAACTCATTCTCTAAATCTTTAATAAGTTGATCTTTTAATTTTTTGTCTTGCAAGTTCCACCTTTTAAGAAAAAACACAAAATTGTTATATAGAAAAATTAATTAAAGTTGTGTACCTTAAATATAGTAAAAGAAAAGGCCTGAATGAAAGGGAAAATATTGTACCAACTAATGATATGAAATAAAAATAGTGGGATAGGGTTAATTCACTTATGATGTTCCACCTTGTATGTATAGTGGGCCCGAATATCTTCAATGTGAAGTCATAAAGTGTCTTATAAAAAGAATCATTTCTTGCAAAAATGTCATGGGATCATAAATCCAAAACTTTTTATGAATAGGTAAATGCATATTACAATATAAATAATAATAATTTTAAAGTACCTGGAAGCTTAGAATATTTTAAAGGCATCAATTCTTTATCGTCAATCAACAATGATGTCTGCATAACTCCCTTGCTAGAAACATGGGTAGATCTAGGAAATGATGATGAATTATCACCAATACAGGTACTATGATCTATATTTGGTGTAGCAGATGGCACTAGTGTATCTCCTACTCCACAAAATTAATCCACTATGAGATGCACCCAAGATTAAAGTATAAATTATCAAATCACAATTAACACAAAACCAAATATAGAAAACCAAGGATTTACCAGGCATAGACTGTGAAGGCATCAATTTTTTCATGCCCCTTGTTGCCGACATTGCACTTGGCAATATCAGATGGACATCATTCAACCTTCTAGGAGGATTTTCCTGCACTTGATGACCTAAACAATACATTGTTAGAAAAGACATTCTAAAATAATAAAAGAGTTAACTTAAGAAGTTTTTGAATGTTCCAAAGAAAAAACTCCTTGTAACTTGTTAACTTAAGGATTATTTTACCTAAGGTGGCCGGAGCTTTGCTAGTACCGACCTCACTGCAATGTCCATGGCTAGGTACTTGACCAAACAAAAAATCTTGTAACAACAACACATACATATTTTAGTTCACGACATAAAAGAGTATAAAATATAAACCTTTATTGAACTTTTGTTATAAATAAAGATTCATTACTGCTTACTTCATAACGACGTGCTTATGCCATCAATTCATCTATCCTCTTCAGCATCTCCTCGGTTGAATTTGCATCTTCCAAAATGCTAATAATTTATACATTGACTTTTTTTAGTTTTTTCTTCGTTGTATTTATTATATTATGGATTTTTGGGATATCCTCATATGTATCTATAGCTATTGCCTCTATTGTTACAAGTGCTTTTCCCCTAGCCTAAACATCAATTTGTGACATGAATATTAGTAAAACTATCAGAATAACTCCAAAACCCTAAATAAAATAACATAATAATACAGGATTTTTCAACTATCTAATTTATACAATTTCAATAAGGTTTACCGATGCTGAAGAATAGGTGGGAGGAGCATCCCCGCGGCCTCTATCATGTGGGGATCCATGTCTTCCTGTGATAAAGATTAAATATAAAAACTTCATCGAACTGAAAGCAATAGACTTAGCAAAAAAAACTTATTAATAAAATGGTATATTGGACTCATAAACTTGAGGTTAGTTTAAATGGTATATAGTACTTACCACCCTCATGATAGTAACTTTGTTTGTATCTATGTGATTTAAATGGTAATCTATTAGCATTTCTTCCCCTGTACTTATTGATTTTATCACACATACAAAAATATGATTCCTCGCACACACCTCAAATATGCAATTGGGTTGCTTATTAGTTGAGGAAAGTCACGTACTATTTATAAAACCTGCAATATTGCCTGTTATTTTTGGTCTCCCATCAATGTACATAGAAAATCTTTTTCTTTGATCATTTTCTTTCCATTTTATATAATGATGAACAACAACTAATTAAATATCTGAATGAACTGAAGAAACAGTAATTAGAGATCACCAAGTACTGAAATGATATGTAAGATGATTAAATCAGTCAATATGTCACCATTGATGTCAACTAGTCTTGACAGTACTTATCATGTTTGTTAAAAATATCTAAACATCTGTTGAAGGAAGAAAAGATGAAGAAATGAGATATCTACATGAAGAAAAAGATGGATATAATAGATAAGGATAGGGTAAACATTGGGTAACTTATTGATGAGTCTATGGCTTTATATTGTTGACTTGAGCATGTTACATTAATCTATTAAGAAGAAGATATTTGAAATTGAACATGTCAATGTGGTCAGTAATTGAAGATGTTTGTATACACAGAGCCAGTGCAATGTATACCGACTGATAGTATTAACCGAGCTAGTTTAACTAGTTTTCACCAATGCATTTCTATATCAACCGAGTATGGATGAAAACATTAAATGCAAAGAACAGTTGACAGAATTTGATGAGCTGGAAATTGTTATGATTTCAAGATTAAGGATGAATTTTGTTATGAGATCCACGACTGAAAAAATTTAGAGGAGATCTCAAGGATGAGATTGAAACGTGTTAATGACACATCTACCGAGGAAGTTTTAAGAGGCAAAATGGACGAAGGAGATTAAGTGGAAAAATCTAATGGCTGATATGAAAAGGGTTTACTTTTATATATAAGAGATATGAGTTTCATTATTGAAACATGCCAGAAGAAGAAGACTGCAGAGATTTCATGTGAAGAATATTCATACATTCCTAATCAAACTGGTTATTGAAAGAACCAAACTGCAGAGTTAACCGAGCGTCATAGAATCATTTATCGAGTGAAAGTAAGTTGAAGAATATTGAGCAAGTGAATTTGATTATTGATCAGAGTATTTGTATGGGCTTAGCATAGATCTGAATATCTACAATTGAGTTGGATTTGAATCAAATCATATTGTATCAGTTTAACCATTGATTCATAAAATCTCTTAACCGAGTGGACTTAACAGTCTTATATTCTGCCCTATGTCATTCAGAGAATGTACATTATTATCTTGTTGACCCCATAGTGAATGCTGGTCAAAAGTTAACTATTAGTGATAAATCCTCTAACTAGGTCACACTTAACAGTGTGTTTGTAACCTTTAACAGGGTTGGCTCTTTACCGAGGTCACTTCAAAAGAGTGAATTATTTTGGGTTACCCGTCCCAGGCAGTTTTTCCCTTAACAGGGTTTCCACGTTAAATCATTGTGTTAAGTGTTATTTGTGATGATTGTTTTTCTATCATACTTTACATACTGCATAATTGATTTGGTTGGTAATCACAATTAGCTATTTACTGGTAATTGGTAAAGTGAACAAACAAATTGATATTTTATGTTACTAAGTTGCATAATTTGTTGGAATTATTAGATAATGTACATCTTTGTATTTGGGACTGTAGGATAACTGATCTAATTGATTTACCCCCCTCTCATTTATTCTAACAATTGGTATCAGAGCATGTATTGGTTGCTTGGAAGAAAGTTTTGAGGACTTGAGCAAAAAGATTACAAGATGTATAAGAGGGAAGTGTCAAAGCTAAACAAGGACAAATTTACTACATGTAAAAGTTAGATGAGACTTCACATATCTGGAATTGGAGAATCTACTATAAACTTACTTGAAAATGGCTACATACAACTGACAATAGGTCATTTGACTCTTGATCAATTGAGAGATCGACATGAACACAATATTACTATGATAGATATTGTTGTTGTTCTATCTGATGTTGAATTTGAGGATGTCAAGGATTGCACTACTATGAAGGAAATGTGGGATAAACTTTCTCTAGTTTATGGTGGTGATGCAAATGTGATGAGCCAGAGCTGAAAGCTTGAGAGGTAGATTTGATGACATGAAAATGAAGGAGAAAATATCACACAATACACAAACTGAATCAAAGAGGTAGTCAATGTTATCTGAGGAGCTGGTGGTATCATTTCTGAAGATACAATGGTAAGTAAGATACTGAGAACTTTGTTTCCTATCTATGCAATCAGAATATTTGCTATTCATGAAATGAGGTCTGCACCTGGAGTAATCTTACTCTTGATAATCTAATTGGAAAGTTAACAACTTTTGAGCTGAACAATTTGTATAATAGTGTTGTACCGAGTGTTGAGTCTACTTTTATGTCTTCTCTGAAGATTGGTAAATCTAGTAGTAAGCATAATATAAGGAATGAAAGTGATAGCAATTTTGATGATGAGCTTGATGAACTTGAAGCTCTTATGGCCCAGAGACTATAGAAAGGTAAAGGTAGATATAAGGGAAAGTTATCTTTAGCTTGTTTTAATTGTAAATAAGTTGGCCATATTGTTGCTAGATGTCCCAACAGGAAAGAGGAAGATAAAGATAGATATCGATCTAGTGATGGAAGCCATAGAAAAAGGAACAACATAGGTTACTGACACAACAAAAGAGACAACTGAAATCACAAAGATAATGGAAAAAAGGCATGCTATGTTGTTGAAGAAGATGACACTGACATTGATGATGATATAGAGGTAGTGTTTGTTGCAATGAAAGATGATTCAAAAGAGGAGGAAAGGTATGTAGAAAAAACACCCATTTCTAAAGTTAGTAAAAATGATACTTGGATCATTGATAGTGGTTGTACACATCACATGACTGGTGATGAAGATAAGTTTGATCATCTTGAGCATTATAATGGAGGATCAGTGAAAATGGGAAATGATACACCTTGCATGGTTAAAGGAAAAGGATCAATTTTATTGAATGATAAAATTAAATGTGATAATGCATATTGGGTAAAAGGACTAAATTACAACTTGTTGAGTGTGGTACAGCTTAATAACTTAGGTCACCAAGTGGAAATTGAGAGTAAGAAGGTAAAAATATATGATGAAAATGGAAAGCTTGTCAAAACAGGAGGACAATCAAAAGGTAACTTATTTTATATTGACAATGCTGAGACTTCTTGTTTACTGGTGAAAAATGAAGATGCATGGTTATGGTATAAGAGGTTATGTCATGTAAATTTTGATAACATGATTATGATCAGTAAAAGGAGAAAAGTTAGAGGATTGCCTACTCTAACCAAACCTGACCATGTTATGTGCCACTAATGTCAAAAAGGAAAGATGAAAAAATCTAGTTTTAAAAGTAAGGACTACTCATCTAAAGAAATTTTGGAGTTGGTTCACACCAAATTGTGTGGTCCCATGAGAAATCAAAGCTACTATGGAGATAGATACTTTATTTTGTTTGTTGATGACTATACTAGATTGATGATAGTTATGTTCTTGAAAGAAAAATTATGAGGCATTCAAACTGTTTAAATGGTATAAGGCTAAAGTAGAAAAAGAATCCAGAAAATAATTGAAATTCTTAAGGTTTGATAGAGGAGGTGAGTTTGTTTCTGATGAATTCACTAACTTCTGTAATGAGAATGGTATAAAAAGGTAGGTTTCTACACCTAGAACACCACAGTGGAATGGAATTACTGAAAGGAGAAATAGATCTATTGTTGATTGTGCTAGAAAATTGATGATTGATAAAAATATTGCACAAATGTACTGGAGAGAGGCAGTTAGCACAATAGTATATGTCATGAACTGAGTTCAACTAAAGAAAGACACAAACAAGACACCCTACGAGTTATGGTTTGGATACACACTGAGTGTAAGTTATTTCAAAAAATTTTGTAGCAAGTGTTATATTTTGAAAGATGATAGGAATGGAAAATTTGACTCTAAAGGTGATGAAGGAATATTCTTAGGATATTCTACTAAAAGTAAAGCTTATAAATGTCTAAACAGAGTTACTAATAAGATGATAGAAAGTGCTAATGTAAAATTTGATGAGTTTTCTGATAAGAATGATGTAGAAAGCATGAAGGAACTAGAAGACTATGGTAGGTTCACGTATGTTGAAGATCTAGAGTATCTACCGAAGCCGCAGGCTGAGTCTACTGAGCATCAGGAAAATGCTACCGAGAATCAGCAAATGGAAATCGAGAATTAGGAAGAATCTACTAAGAAGGAAATTGTACCTAAACAGAATGATCAGCAAAGGAGAGATCAAGTGCTAGCAATATTTGTTAGAAAACACCATCCTGAGAACCAAATCATTGGAGATAAGCAAGTTGGCATGCTGACTTGAAGAAAGTTAAGATATAACACATGCTTAGCTTGTGAGTTTGAACTGAAGAATGTTAGGGATGCACTTGAAAATGAGGAATGGATAAATGTTATGAATGAGGCGATTGAACAAATTAAAAAGAGTAATACATGGACTTTAGTGCCTAGACCGAAAGATAAAAATGTTATCAGTACTAAGTGGATTTTTCAGGAATAAGTTGAATGAGAATGGAGAAGTTACAAGGAATAAGGCAAGACTTGTTTGCAAGGGATATGCACAAGAATAAGGTATTGATTATGGTTAAACCTTTGCACCTGTTGCTAGATTGGAAGGAGTCTGCATATTACTTGCCTATGCTGCACATAAGGGATTTAAGGTATATCAAATGGATGTGAAATCAGCTTTTCTAAATGGAATTCTTGAGGAGGAGGTCTACATAGAACAACCTGAAGGGTTTGTTGATCCAAATCAGAAAGACATGGTATGTTGACTGCACAAAGCTTTATATGGACTAAAGCAAGCATCGAGGGCATAGTATGAAAGATTGCATGCTTATCTTATAAGTATTGGTTTTGTAATAACTAGTGAAAACAGTAATATGTACATGAAAGGAGATTCTGATGATAATATTTTGATTGCTGTAATATTTTTTGATGATATAATCTTTGGTGGACAAGATCAGATTTGCAAATCTTTTGTTGATGAAATGAGAAAGGAATTTGAGATGTCTATGTTTGGAGAGATTAAATTCTTTCTAGGTTTTCAGATTATACAATAGAAAGATGGGATTTTCATCACTCAATCAAAATACATTAAAGAATTATTGAAAACTTTTGGCATGGAAGATACTAAACTCGTGGGAACACCAATGGTAACTGGCTGCAAATTGACAAAGGATGATGAATCTACCGAGGTAAATCAGACTCTGTACTGATCTATGATTGGTAAACTGATGTATGTTGTATACAGTAGGCCTGATATTGCACATGCAGTGGGGATTGTGGCAAGATTTTATGCCAATCCTAAAGATTCACATATGGTTGTTGTAAAGAGAATTTTGAGATACCTAAATAAAATAGAGGACTATGGATTATGGTACACATTGGAAGGAAAATTTGAACTTAAAGTTTACACCGATGCAGATTGGGCTGGAAACATAGATAACTGGAAGAGCACAACCGGTGGAGCATTATTTTTAGGGGAAAGGCTTGTGACTTGGATTAGCAAGAAATAAGCATGCATTTCTCAGTCCACTGCTAAAGAAAAGTATGTTTTTGCAGCTACAAATTATTCAAATATAGCTTGGATCAGACAAGTGTTGGAAAGAATGAATGAGGTAATCACTGACCTGGTGATTATATATTGTGACAATACCAGTGCTATAAATATTTCTAAGAATCTTGTGATGCATTTGAAGACAAAGCATATATCTATTAAGTATCACTACTTGAGAGAACAAGTTCAAGAGAAGCAAGTACAACTAGAATTTGTAACATCTAAGGAACAACTTGTTGACATCTTTACTAAACTATTATTGAAGGACACATTTGAATATTTAAGAACTAGACTTGGGGTCCATCCTCTGTCTACCAGTCACTGAGGTGATTTGGAGGTTGCATCAACCTACACTTATCAAAAGATCATTCATGTTGATGCACATAGCTCACACTTTGGATTTTGTCTAAGGTTGTGAAAGATTGTAGAAGCTGGAATAGAATTATGTTTATCTATACACTAAAGGTACATGATATGAACCGAACAATAGAGAAATACTTGGTTGTTGGAGAGTTGTTTGTTTATATTTTATTTGGCATTGTTGTCAAAGGGAGAAAGAATGAATATGGAAAATCAGTTACTGAGAGAACACAAAAAGGGAGAGACTTGAATATTTGTTGCTGAGAACAAAAAAGGGAATCTGAAAATTGAAAAGATTAAATCTGCAAGGAGAGTTTGTACTTGCAATGATGTTATGTTTTGTAGTGATTAAACATATTAAATTTCAGCTTACCGAGCTACAACATTTTTCTTACATAGTTGTAGAATACATATTTGGTATGTGCATGGCATAGTTTCATATTGCTTGTGTTTCCATTAATGCCAAAGGGAGAGATTGATGAACTACAGCTGATTGAATATCTGAATGAACTGAAGAAATAGTGATTAAAGATCACCGAGTACTGAAATGATATGTAAGATGATTAAATCAATCAATATGTTGTCATTGATGTCAACTAGTCTTGACAGTACTTATCATGTTAGTTTCAAACATTTGAACATCTTTTGAAGGAAGAAAAGATGAAGAACTGAGATATCTACATGAAGAAAAAGATGAATATGACAGATAAGGATAAGGTAAACAATGGGTAACTTATTGATGAATCTATGGCTTTATATTATTGACTTGAGCATGTTACATTAATCTATTATGAAGAAGAGATTTGAAATTGAACATGTCAATCTGGTTGGTAATAGAAGATTTATGTATACACTGAGCCAGTGCAGTGTATACCAACTGACAGTATTAACTGAGCTAGTTTAACTAGTTTTCACCAACGCATTTCTATATCAACAGAGCATGGATGAAAACATTAAATGCAAAGAACATCCGACTGAATTTGATGAGCTGGAAATTGTTATGATTTCAAGATTAAGCATGAAGTTTTTTGTGAGATCCATGGCTGATAAAATTCTAAGAAGATCTAAAGGATGAGATTGAAATGTGTTAATGACATATCTGTTGAGGAAGGTTTAAGAGGAAAAATGGATGAAGGAGATTAAATGGAAAAATCTAATGGCTGATATGAAAATGGTTTACTTGTCTATATAAGATATATGAGTTTTATTATTAAAACATGCTGGAAGAAGAAGACTACAGAGATTTTGCGTGAAGACTATTCATACATTCCTAATCAGACTAGTTATTAAAAGAACCGGACTGCAGAGTTAACCGAGCGTCAGAGAATAATTTACCGAGTGAAAGTAAGTTGAAGACTATTGAGGAAGTGAATTTGATTATTGATCAAAGGATTTGTATGGGCTTAGCATAGATCTGAATATCTGTAATTGATTTGTATTTGAATTAGATCATACTGTATCAGTTTAACCATTCATTCAATTAAAAATCTCTTAACCGAGTGGACTTAATAGTCTTATATTCTACCCTATGTCATTCAAAGAATGTACATGGTTATCTTGTTGACCCCATAGTGAATGCTAGTCAAAATTTAACTGTTAGTGATAAATCCTCTAACTAGGTCACACTTAACAGTTTGTTTGTAACCTTTAATAGGGTTGGCTCTTCACCGAGCTCACTTCAGAAGAGTAAATTATTTTGGGTTACCAGTCCTAGGTGGTTTTTCCCTTAACATGGTTTTCATGTTACATCATTATTTTATGTGTTATTTATGATTATTTTTTTGCTATCATACTTTGCATACTACATAATTGATTTGGTCGGTCATCACAGTTAGCTATTTACCGGTAATTGGTAAAGTGAATAGACAGATTGATATTTTATGTTATCAAGCTATATAATTTATTGGAATTATTAGATAAGGTACATCTTTATATTTGGGACTATAGGATAACTAATCTAACTGATTCACCCCCCCTCTTAGTTATTCTAACATATAATTTTCTGATAGTGCATACCTATGCATACTTTTTTTATGCTGAACAATCTACATCCAATCATTGTAATTGTAACAAGGTCTGACATACTCCATCAATTCAACAACTTTTTTGTAATACACCTTTATCCCATCCATGGAAAATAGGCCCAAACCATGTAATGAGGATGGAGTTATATGATATATCCTCTCGTTAACACAAAAATCATTGTTAATTGGAGGTAGCTCATTGGGTACCCATTCTTTCTCAAGATGTGTGTACCGAAAGGGCACCTTGATGTCTCCTTTGATCTCATCATCATAAGAACATGACCCCTCTTTAGCAAGGAAGAATTGCATGCATTTATTGAATTTTTTCCTAATCTTTTGAACTCTAGTTGATCTCCCTATTTTAGTCGTACTACATTTTGAACTTTCATCTACCATTCTTGTATTTCCCTCACTTGAGGAAGATAGATCTGATAAGTACCTATTTGGTGGGTCCTGCAATCCATCACATGAGATATTGTCATGCCCCCACTTCAAATAAAATTTTGATAATAATTAAATAATATATATAGAATAATCTAGTCTTGAATAGAGTCGTGACCCATACGGTTCTTCTTTGTCTATATGTGGGAGATATAAAATGTAAGTTGAAAGTGAAGGAAAGGCACAAAAATAGGAATCATATAAAAGGATAAACAAGAAGAATATAACATGTCAAACTTTCTACATCGATTATTTGGCACATTATATGATTATATAATATGTCTATTTATAACATACGTGCTCAATGATAAACAAGAAGAATATAAGAAAATTATGTCTATTTATTGACTTCTACCTACTGATCCATGTCACTATGTAGGATCCTCGTCAAAGGGGTTAAATTTCCTGCATATGTTAATCATTTATCTTAAGTTAGCTAAAAATTACATGATACGTAAGCTACAAATAAATTATAAGACAACATGAATAATATGCAAGATCATAAACATGAACAAATTACCTTTACCTTATATATGGAATGCAAGATCATCAACATAAGGGGTGACAATGTGTGTAGTCAATTGCCTGTTTACAGAAAGGGTGACAATCAAACAAAATATATACATGTATCAGCAGCAATTAATTGAGCATCATAAGCAATACATTGGTAATTTTAAATCACATATGTTGTAACTAAACTAAGGGAGTTTCACTAATGCATATGTGAATCATTTATCTTAAGTTAGCTAAAAATTACATGATACATATGCTACAAATTACGTAGAAGATAACATGAAAAATATGCAAGATCATAAACATGAACAAATTACCTTTACCTTATATATGGAATGCAATATTGTCAATAGAAGGGGAGACGATGTGTGTAGTCAATTGCCTATTTCCAAAAAGGGTGACAATCAAACAAAATATATGCATGTATCAGTAGCAATTAATTGAGCATCATAAGCAATACATTGGTAATTATAAATCACATATGTTGTAATCATTAGAATTGAAATCAATATTAAATATATATAGTAATCAATATAAATATATAAAAATAATTAAATCACATACCTTGTACATTTCATTCATGTCATTGATCATCTTCTTTATCCATCTCATCATCATCGCCATCATCATCACCACCACCACCACCACTATCATCATCTCCATCATCAGCATCATCATCATTATTATCATCATCATCATCACCATCATCATCATCATCATCATCATCATCATCATCATCATCATCATCATCATCACCATCATCTTCATCATCTTCTTCTTCTTCTTCATTATTTTCATTATCTTCTTGTTCCATAACATTATACTTTATCGGCCTTCCTCTTGGATCATGTCTAATAACAAATGACCAACCCTATTTATGTGGAACCTCTAAGTAAAACACTTGCTCACATTGGCTTGGAAGAACATAGGGCTCATCTCCAACTGGCTCAAACAACCTTGTATTAATCATTGTAAATCCATTATCATGTTGAGTAACACTTCTATCAGGATCATTTTGATTTAGTCATAGCCTATACCATTTAATGACGAATAGAACTAATTTGAAGGAGTTAAAGTCGCACTCAATTATATCATCCAAGATGCCATAGTATCAATTTTAAGATTGTTGAGGATGTACGTCATTTCTAGATGATATATTAGTGACCTCAAAAACTACAGTTATCCCAGAATCAGAAGTTTTCTTCATGTCATCCAACTTTTTTATGCAAAATTTGTGGCCATGATAGTACATAGCTTTGTGGTGCTTGACCTACAATTTTTCAAGCATGTGAAAATTATTTGCATTATGAGTTGATATGAAACATATGGGTCATGATCATTAATAAATTTTTACGTACCTCTCTACCTCTTAAACCATATGCTAGATCAATTACCATTGGAATAACATTGGAATCTCCATTACAATGAGCTTCTCTAACCAATGAAGCAACACCTTCCCATGTTAATAAGCAACCATTTTTTTGACATCATTCAATCCATACCATCTTCCAATCAAGATTTTTTGCAATATACAAATGTGTTGCATCCTACTCTCGACCAACTGTATAAAAAAAACATAGACCAATTACAAATAAATTATATTGAATATTTATAAGAATTAATTAACTACAATAACATCTTATAATTACCTCACACTTTCATCAATCTACATTTCCCCACCAAGTACTCCCCTTCAAATTTTTTAATGGAGTTGGGATCCCAAATACAATCTACATGGATCTTTGTTGCAAACTTAGGAAGATATTCACTAATGTACACCATGGTTTGGTATACCATATATCTCTCCACCATAGAGCCCTCGGGATGTGATCTCTATCGAATCAAGACTTTCAAAAATTTCAAGTGTCTCTCAACCATCCACATTGACCTAGTTTGTATAGGTCCACACAATTCAATCTCCTCAACTTGATGTATGAGGTAGTGTTCTTGTGCATTGAAAAAATTTGAAGGTAGACACTTTTGCATTTCACACATAAAATGAGGAATTTTTCTCTTCGAATATTTTATATCTTCTTTATTGATTTCTTTTGATGACAAACACCTCATGTATTTTCCAAGATCATATATAACTTGTTTGACACATTGTCGAAGTGGTGTGGGAGAGATAGAGGTAGAACATACTACAATATTTGTAAAATGATCTTATCAATATTTTATAAAATAATGCAATGAAAACTACATGCAGTATACAAATATATAGTGAATACAAAATAACATGAATTACCTTAATTAATGTATGTCAATCATGTGTTTTCATCCCTAGCCCAAATTCACTTTTCTTTGACATGAGATTGTTTATGTTTGCAGAAAATCCTATGGGAAATCATATTTTTTTATGACTTCTTTTACAGCATTGCTTTGTTGCTCCGACAATAACCAAGTAAGAGCATTTGTATCAATCTGGTCTCCATTGTTATTTGATCAAATGACATTTTTCATTGCATGGTTGGATTCTTCAATGTCACTACAAATTTTTACAATTTGTCTTTGTCACACCTTTTATCCAATATTTTCCATAATGTCTCTGTTACATTCTTTCCAATATGCATAGCATCAAACAAATGTATAATTGGGAGTTTATCATCTAGCACGGCAACCTACTAAATTGTGTAGGATAAATTTTTAGCTAGGTTAAATGCTTCTTTCATCACATTTGACATGTCTAAGAAGATCTAGAATCATAAATCTTCCTTAGACCCTTCTTATACATCACTTTTAGAAATAATGCTAGAGAATCCTTGCAGCCCTGTTCAGTCACCTTTTCTGACCTAACTCCCAAACTTCACAAAACAACTACAAAATGGAACTTGTATTTGGATACCATTTTGGTAATTACAAATTATTTTCAAGTTCATAGGGTTTCAGTCCATCCGTATAATACTTCAAAGCTATTAGGGATCGGGTCCCTAAAAGTAGGGCTAAAGGCCTGGTTTTTAGGAGCTCTTCTCACAACTAGTTGAAATGAATTCATCAACCTCCACCATTTATTACATTGATTCTTTTAGATGTTAAGTCCATCCTCCAATCACTAGCTAGAGCCTTTTTTTCAAACCTACACTGCAATCTAGAGTCACTGTCATCCAATTGTCCCTAGTCGAGCTATAGCCTAGCTCACCTAGGGAAAGAACTCAAAATCCACCATTTTCTCTCCTAAAGCTAAAACAAAAACAAAACTTATGTACATATACCCCTTCATCATTTCAACAAGGCTTAAGAATTTTCCATGGCTAGAAATGGAATGGGATCCATTTTAGTATACACATTCCTGACTAGTCCAATGAACACAGTGCAGGAAGAAGATTTACATACGAAGCACAAAATGGAAACAAAACCCTAAATTCCTATCACATAAAGCTTAAAACAAAAAATAAAAACTAATTACACTAGATATAAGGATTTTTCAATCCACCATTATATCTGGAACAAAAACATAACTAAAACACAGTCATTAAACACTGTGAGCTCTTAGTACTATTCACCCAAAATGAAGGCCAACCCTTCTTCACAATTACCAAAGTCCTTAAATAGATATGGGACTTTAGTTACAAGGTCCTCCACTGGTCTAAACCATTCATAACTTCCTCCTAATTGGTTTTTACAACTTTGCAAAAAGTTGTCAAGCAACATTTGAAAAGTTGCAAAGTTGCTCAAGCAACTTTTGTAATTTTTTCTCATTGTTGCATTTATTTCTCACTCCTCCACCTAACTCTATGGAAAGTGTCTAAAAAAACCTAAAACATGACTTGGAGCTCAAATACTCACCAAAAATTTCCTTCTAAGGACTTCAACCACCTAACGCAACCCTAGATCCACTATGCTCATTAGGCGAGAGTAAGAGCCAATGGATCCTAAATACAATAAAGACCCAAATCAACCTTACTAAAACATTAAAAAATTGCTCCAAGCCTTAGCTAACTTTTCTAATAAACATAAAAGGCCTAACTCAACAATAATAGGGCTTGAACCCTAGGTTCTCCTTCATCATACTCTCTTAGATAAGGAAGGCAAGTTACTCTAGGAACTAATATGTTAGGATATATTCCCAACTTCTTAAATTATGCTTCAGCAACCTAGGTGGCCTCTTCTTCTGGGAGAGTGTACCACTTGATCAGGTGTTCCTTGTAGATACCATGCCTAGTCTATTTCTTAACTCTAGAATCCAATACTCTTTCTACCTTTGTCTTGGGTGGTGGTGGTAAAGACACATTTGTGGCTATTTGTTCTTTTTCTTTGGTAATCTCTGTATCAACTGGTATGGGTCCCTTGTAAGCAACTAGATCTTGGACATTGAAGACTGGTGAAATGGACAACTTTGTGGGTAGATCAAGCTTATAGGCATTCTCTCCATACTTGGCCAATAGTTTACATGGACCAATCCTCTTCATTTGGAGTTTTCTTGGTATCCCCTTCTGCACCTTGCTTTTTTGAGGTGTACCATGACTAAGTCTCCAACTACAAATTGTAATTCTTTCTTCTTGGAATCCACTTTAGTCTTCATTCTCTATGTTTCTTCAACCAGTGTTTGTTTAACCTGATCATGTATCTCCTTCATGGATTGGGAAAACTCTTCAACATGCCCACTCTTTCCCTCCATGTTGTCTGAGTCCCTAAGCTCACAAATGCCTCTAGGGTGCACACCATAGACTATTGCAAATGGACTTTTACCAGTAGTCCTGTTGACACTATCATTATAGGCATACTTAGCTTGTGGTAGTATTTGGTCCCATACTTGGCCATACTCCTTTGTCAAGCATCTTAATAAGGTTCCCAACACTCTATTGATAACCTTCATTTGATCATCTATTTGGGGGTGATAAGATGACCCAAGATAGATTTGTTTCTAGTCTTTTCCATAGGTTTTTCCAAAAGTGTCCCATAAATTTGACATCTATGTCTGAGACTATGTTGATAGGTAACCCATGGAGTCTTCCAACCTCCCTAAAGAATAAATGGTTTATATGACTTGCATCATGTATTATTTTGCATGGGATGAAGTGACTCATTTTATTGAATCTATCTACCACTACAAAAATGCTATCCACACCATTGTTTGTTCTTGGCAACCCTACTATGAAGTCCATGTTGATGCACTCACATGGTCTATTTGGAATAGGAAGTGGTTGATAGATTCCACCATTGGAAGTCATACCTTTGGCTTTTTGGCACACTATACACTGATCCACATACTTTCTAACATCATTTTGCATCTTTGGCTAGTAATAGAACCTCTGAACCAATTCAACAGTCTTATTGAGTCCAAAGTGACCACTAAGACTCCCATTGTGCTTTTCTTGTATCAATTTTTCTCTCAAGGATCCTTTGGGCACACAAAATTGACCACCCCTAAATAATAATCCATTTTGTAAGGTATAATCTACAAACTATCCATGAAAATGATTGTTAAAATGCATACAAACCTTGTAAGCCTCTGCAAAATCCTCATCTTCTTTGTACAAATATTTAAAACTTTCTACCCCAATGATTTGTAACTGCACCTCCTAAACAGTAAGTAGCCTTCGGCTTAGAGCATCTGCAACCTTGTTTAGCTGACCTTTCTTATGTTTTATAGTGAAGGTATATTCCTACAAGAACTCCATCCATTTAAGGTGTATATTATTCAACTTCTCTTGGGTGTTTATGTAGGATAGGGCCTAATTATCTGTAAAAACTAAAAATTCCTTTGGGAGAAGGTAGTGTCTCCACTTCCTAAGGGCTTGGACTAGGGAATACAGTTCTAGGTCATAGGAAGAGTACTTCTTCTTGGCCTTGTAAGGGATTTTTCTTGCATGAATCACAGTGCTTTAAATACTTCTTGAACACTATGCCTCCTAATACTGATTCAAACAAAAGAAATGCCTAATTGTTGAGGATTGGATAAGATCCTCCTTCATTTTCAAGCTCCACATGCTTCGGCAGGTTTTACCTCTGAATAATTTCTAATTACATAGTATATATGAAAGTGGACACTGATCTACTATTTACCTTTATTGAATCAACTTATGAAACACTCTGTAGATGACCAAAATCAACTGAATATAGAGCTTAATGAGACAAACCATGATTGCAAGAATAGAAAGAACTAGTAAGATAAGGATTCTCATCCTTCTTCCTTTTAAGGTGGGCTAACCTAGTGATTCACTCTTTAAGGAATCAACAAAATGGATTGTATCCTACTAATACAAATCCCTATGAGTTCAGCTTATTTGTTCTTAGTAACTGAGATATAATTGATTAACTGGATGAAGAAAAGACTGCTAATCAAACCCTAGACCAGTGCCTATTCCTTGGGCAAAGAGTCAATGAAAATATGAATCCACAAAAACAAACTAATGAAGATACTATAGAATGCCTTACAAACTATATGCAATCCAGATAGAGTGCCTTACAAACAATCTTCTCATTTCCATACTTCTGCATCAAATCCTTACAACAATGTTTTGCTCTCTAAAATTACTTATGAAACTTAGTTCTCTCCTTGAAAGAAACTCATAAATAATTAGACAAGCTACCTTATAGCTGGTATGTTTTAGATGCCTTACAAACAAAACACACTAGAGCACAAATAAAATATAAAAGAGACAAGACCATATAGAATAGGAATTTCACTATATTTCATTAATCCACACTGCTTTAAAATATCCAGACAATAAACACAAAACCTAGACAATAAACTAGAAATCTACCTAGCAGTAGAAATCCCAACATCTTTTTTACAATGGAGAAAAAACTAGATATAGGAGAATGGAGAAAACCATCTCAGTCACTAACACCTGTCTGTCCCCAAAAATATCTACAACTGCTTCCATCTTTATAGTCATTTTTCCCTCCAAATTTGCATCCTCTTTCACTTGGTCATCTGCAACTGCATTTACCTCTGCAACAAGATTTGATCCAAAATGAAAACATCTTACTACTCTTTCTCGCTTCTCTAAAACTAAAAATAAACACCTCCATCATATTCCTCGTCTTCTCCCATTTTCAGTGATATACTATATGCCTATGTTCTGATAAAAATCAAGCTTCCAGACATTAAATATCTGAGAAGGCCCTATCATTTAAATTTTGGATTTAATTCAAATGTGCAAACTATATCATTTTAACTTGATTTTATATTTAACTTTCAAATCTTTCTTTTTCTATTATTCCTGCTCTTTTCTCTCAAAAGGCACCAGAATGTGCCAAGTCTCATTAGCTAATTGGCAGCTCTAGATTGGTCTCTTAACTCACCTTTAACTCCTGCTCATCTAGAGAATTGAGACTAAGCAGTCTCTTAGTCTCTGAAACTTTTCCTTGACCTTGAGTCTATCTGGAGACTTGGAGACTAACACTAGTCTCTAAGTCTCTAAAGAAATTCGCTAACCAATATGGGTTTGATCTTGAGACTTGGAGATTACCTTTATTCTCTAGGTCTCTGAATCACCATCTGGAGACTTGGAGATTGCTCGATCTGGAGACTTGGAGACTACTTTAGTCTCCAGGTCTCTGAATCTTCTTCACTTGACCACCAGTATTAGGAGATCTGGCGACCATGCTAGTCTCCAAGTCTCCAAATCTTTCTTTCTAACTGCCAAACATTGGGAGATCTCACGACTATGAGTTTTTGAATCTCTAGATTTTTTCCCTCTAACTGCCAAACTTCTGTGACTTGGCGACTAACCACATCTCCAAATCTCTAAAATTATGCCTAACTGTCGGTTTGGTCTCAAGATTTCATGACCAGCTGCCACATGTCACCTCATCCTCGTCAATACTCATCTACAAAATATCTTACCTTTGGGCCCACTAGCATGGATCCCGAGGTGGCCTACAAGTGGTCACGTGTAGAGAGCCTCCCTGCTCTTATTTCTACCTTCAATGTGTGCATTGGGCATTATAAACACCTTAATTTCCCAATCCGGGACCAATGTGGGATAATTCCTTTTGAGGTTTTTAAATGACATGTCAAAATATTGCCTAAGTGCCCAACTGGCGCACACATTTGTGCGGGCCCACAAAGGCAAGAGATAGCCATGGTCTCTTTTTCACTTGCTTTACACTGCTATTGAGTGCCACAGGTTATAAACATTGTAAATTTTCATATGGGACAAATGTGGGATATACTACATGTATTGCCTCATTCATTTTTATCTTTTCCTGGCCTACCACTCGGGTGAGCCTTCTTGCACAGACAAACATACACAGCCATTCAATGGAAAATAACACCATGCCCCTCCCACGCACTGGCTTCTCACCATTTTTTTTATTTTTTTTTGTGTGGGCCACCATTGGTCTTATGCGGGTTCTTTTGGTTTTAAAAAGCATTGGCTTGCAATACTCATGCAATTTTAGACCTTGCATGAATCTGCCAACACACATTCTCCATCATTTCACTCACGTCCAAACATGCCCTGCAGCATGTGCATTGTTTCACACAAACCGCACTCTTCATTTCAATGCTGGTAAGGGCACATTAAAATACATTGTCCTTCAATGTGTAAGCTACTCACGCTGGCATACTAATGTTTCACACACTACTTCTATGTTTGCGTAGGCAACTAACACATAATACATCAAAAAATCTATGTAAACCCCACAACATGCAGCCCTCATGCCAAATTTGTGTACCCAAATCCTTATGCCTAAGTCTCCTCTTCATCATACTAGCTGCCCTTAATCTCCAATTTTGTATCAATCTCGTACTCCACAGGCAAACCATGGCAATCCCATCCAAACCTCCTAGTCACGCATACTTTCTACCCTATGCAAGGCAATCTCTAACCTATGTTTTGTGCAAGGCATCCACTATTGAGTTTGGCCTCTCTAGCATCAGCTACCTCCATTTTATACTAGCAGCTCACACTCTTAATTTGTGTGAGCCTCCCATTATTCACATTGGCATTACCAAATTCAAAACCTCACGCAAAGCGGCTGCATTCGGTTTTCCACATGAGCATTACATATGAAGCCTCCATTTTATACTTAATACTCATGCAGCATCTCTCCTTGCCCCCATGTGCAAGCTACTCTATATATTGTGTGGGCTTCCAACAACATCTTCCACGTGAGCATTTGTCTTATCTCCAAAACATACATTGCGATGGCTCCCATGGTATTTGGTTATGAAACTTTGAAGAAGATCCTCCTTCATATGTCAGTGTAGGCTTCTCTGTTTGTCTTCCACATTTGCATTTAGTTTAATGTTTTAATGCTCCTCCATAAAGGAGTCTTCATTATCAAAAGTTGATCCATAATCTGCAGATGTGTTGTCCTGTTGTTCTAACTCTCCAATTTATGTTTTTTGAAATTCTCTCAACTATTTCTTGTGACTTCGCATCTTTATGCTGATATTGTACTTCATGTGGGTGCTTATGAAGCAAAGAGGAATCCATAGAATTGTTTGTTGTTTATGAATAATAACCAGCTTGTCTCGCATATGTTGGCACCATCTTCACTTTTCCATTCTTGCATATTAACAATGCATTGATGACTGGCTACCATATAAATGTCTTGTATAGATGTCGCAACCTAAACAAGAATGGTGGCCAGTATGCTTTCAAAAACATCATGCCAAACTCTTCACCATGTTACTTGCCATTTTGTTTTTAAGTGTTTAAACTTGGTTCAATCTCCCTTTATATCTCACATTTGCAATTTGCATCTTAATGCACATGCTTAGACCCAAAATTTTAATCATATTGTTCACTTTTCACACTTTTGCACAACTGCCAAATCACACTAGCCGGCATCTGGGAGCGGCTTTGAAAATTGACCGAAGGGCCTAACAGGAAAGCGCCACCAGGAGCTTACACTAACTTCCAACATCACAACACGCCAGTCAAAGGAAAATTCTTAGAAAGATGTTAGCCAAAAGTTAATAATGATCAAACATGGCCACTTAGAAACATTGATCTCGTCCATGCTATCAAACTGCACAAATCCCCTTCAGAACTGGCCTCAAAAACTGACCGACTGAAACTTTCAGGGACCGGCAACTTAGGCACTGATTCTCCCTCATACAAGGTACATGATTCCATAATTATCATGCCCATAAAATCACATGATGAATTATGATTAAACACCAAAGTCAGCCTGTTAGATATATTCAGAATTTAAAACAGTGAAAAATGCATAAACTGGGTTTGGAATTGGCTTGGGAAAGTAATCAAACGGATTGGTATAGACTTGAAAATCATCAGACACTTAGTCTTCCAGGTCTGCAGTATGCAACAACTTTCAGTTATGTCAGACCTTGCATAGGGCACAAATTACAAAGTCTCAAAGTAGGCCACTTAGAATTCTGAACAATGCACACTCAGAATTTTAACAAATTACAAATGGAATGGCTCTGGCAAAGTGACTAAACGGGCACATGGGGAGCTAAAAATTGGCATGATGACTCTCTCTTATGCCTATAGTATGATGCAACAACCATCATGCAAAGATCAATCACTAGGCAAAATATGCACTCCCTCAAAGTGGGCTACTTAGTAAAACTCAGGAAATACTCATGCAGATTTTAAGAAACGCCTTTAAACAACCACTTCAAAAACATGTCAGAACTAAAATTTGAAACTTCAAACCTATTTCAAATGTCAAATGATAGGTGATAAACACCCTATCCAAGTGACTTCTCATGAAAATCAATAGGCCCTTTTATTAGTGCACCCGAACTGAGCATCTTTTAATGATTTTCAAAGCACAAGTCTGACACTTAGAGAAAAATTTAAAAATATGGAGTCAAAACATACTCAAATTTTTGAGTTCCAACAGGCCTCATTGAGGTTTTCACTATAGAAGGCTACTGGCCTACCCTCTTGAGTCAAAACAACCCCTAATGCTACCCCACTAGCATCACATTCTAGTATAAATAACTTTTCAAAACTAGGTAACATAATGATGGGTTGGGTGGCTACCTTCTCCTTAAACATTTCAAAACCCTTGTTGGCTTCTTCAATCCACTTAAACTTGGTCTTATGCCCACCCTTTATTGTGTCTAGTATTGGATCACAAATGGCACTAAAGTTCCTATCAAAATTTCTATAAAATTGGGCAAGCCCATGAAAACTCCTTACCTCAGTGCTGGTTGTTGGAGTGGGCGAGGTAAGTATTGCCTCTACTTTTCTAGGATCCATCTTGAGGGACCCTTGTGAAACCAAAAATCTAAGATAAATCAATTCTTTCTTGAGGAACTCACATTTCTCCAAATTAATTTCCAATTGTTTTTCTTGCAACTTCTTCAAAACAATCTACAAATGTTTAAGGTGCTCCTCCTTGGTTCTACTGTAGATGAGAATGTCATCTAGATATACTACAACAAAAACCCCTATGTAGTCCTCTAGCACTTCATTCATCAACCTCATGAATGTGCTTGGGGCATTTCTCAACCCAAATGGCATAACTAGTCACTCATACAGTCCCTCTATGGTCTTGAAGGTTGTCTTCCACTCATCCCCTTCCTTTATTCGGATCTAATGGTACCCACTCTTTAAATCCATCTTTTTGAAGTACTTAGCCTCCCCGAGACAATCCATTAGGTCTAGAATCCTATGGATTGGAAACCTATATCTAATGGTTATTTTGTTTATGGCTCTAGAGTTGGTGCAAAGCCTCCATTTTCCTCCCTTATTTGATGCCAAAATAAATAGAATACCACAGGGACTTATACTTTTCCTAATAAGCCCTTGATTCAATAGATCTTGCACTTGCCTTGATATTTTTGTATTCTGGTCTGGAGTCATTTTATAAGCTTCCTTTTTAGGCAATGATGCATCTGGAAAAAAATCAATCTAGTGACTTATGGATATGAGTGGGGGATGTACTACTAGTGATCCATCACTCACTATTTCCCTAAACTTGTTTAGGAGTCCTTGTATCTCCTTAGGTACTTGTCTTTGTACTTTTATCTTCTCTTCCTTAGGCTTAACCATCACTGCATAACTTTCTTTATCCACTTATTTAAGTTCCTTAAATAACTCCTTACCTCCTATTACTAACACATTAGGACTATTCTTTATTCCTTCTTCTTCAATCAGTGACTGAATCTTGTATGTTATGCCATCCTTTGAAAAGAATAGGCATTCTTCTCCCCATCATGGATGGCCTTCCTATCAAATTGTCATGGTCTTCCTAGGAGAAGGTGGAAAGCATCTGTGGGGAGTATATCAAAGAGTATCGTGTCCTTATAACCCCCAATTATGAACTTAATCCAAGCTTGTTCATTCACTAGGACTTGTTGTCCCTTATTCAACCAAGTTACTCTATAAGGATGAGTGTGGGGTATCTTGGTTATTCCAAGTTTTTTGGTATCCTCCTCTGAAACTATATTATTTGTTGACCCTAAATCAATGATCACCCTACACACATTGCCAAGGATTTTATATTTGACCTTGAAGAGTGACCTTTTTTTAGGTTCTTCCTTCACTAGATCCTTGATGAGAACTCTTCTAACCATCAAATTCTCTCTACTTTTTGAGTCCAAATTGACTTCATGTGACTTGACACTACTGGCATCTTCTTGTACATAATTTAGCCTTCTTTCTAATTGAGAGGAGGTGGTTTTATGATGCAAGGTAGCTTGGGATGAGGGGCCAAAGGTACAACCTGATCCAAATCCACCTTGCAGAGATCACACATGGAAGCAATTATACACAAAGTGAGAGAGAGAGAGAGAATGTAGATGAGATCCTTATATTTAATCAAATAGATTCATACATGTCAGGATGTAAGGACTTTCCAATTAGGGTCATATATTACAATTCAATTCCAACAATCCTCCAACATGCGAGGATTCAGAACTACCTTCAAACTTCTAATTTTGATACCATTAATCTTCTATCTCTAAGATGATCCTCACTGACCCCTAAACTAAACCCAACAACTACATTATATACAAGAGGCTACCAAAACAAGTCGGCCTTCAGATCCACCATTAACAGAAGGAACAACCATATCTAGGTCTACATGTTTCCCAATGAACGATACCAACATTAATTCTGTGACCACAATTAAGTGCTCAAGTCAGCCTCAACAGAAAACAAAAAGAAACAACTTGCTAAGAAAGGATAACCGAGCGTCGAGAAAGGATAACCGAGTACCAAGGAATTAACCAACCAACTCAGTTAAAGAATGAACCTAACAACTACTGAGCCAACTTGGTCAAAGAAGGAACCGAGAAACACAAGAAACTCAAACTTTTTTTGGGTGACACAGGATTGCCAAGGACCCGAGATGCTCCTACATCATACACCAGGGGTTATTTGAAATGATTCACTGAATCATGTGGCAGGTACAACCCGAGCTAAATCCAACTCAGATTGTGAAATCCATGAACTATCTTCAATCGATCTATTCTTCCACTTTACCAAATATTCCATATATTGTCTTCCTCTTGTGCTTATGCCAACTATTTGTTCCAGTATCTACTCAACTTCTTATGTCTTTCTCTTAGGATAATCATTCAGTACTATCATTTCTTCATCTGATTCATGATACTCATACAAATCTACAATGTTAAATATAGGTGATATATCCATGTCATCAGGTAATTCAATCTCATAAGCATTTCCACTGTCAAATCTCCTCAATATCTTGCAAGGGCCAAACTTCTTCATTTTTTTCTTCCCATATGTTCCAATAGGAAATCTTCCTTTCTTCAAGTGTACCATTACTTCATCTCCAATTGCAAAAGTTGTATGTCTTCTTGATCTATCACCTCTGTCTTTATATTTCTGATTACTTTTCTCCAACTTATGTTTCACTTCTTCATGCAATGTCTTCATGAACTCAACAAAATTTACTCCTTCGGCATTTCTCTTTTCTTCACCAGTAATAGCCTTCAAATTTGATATACCTCTCAGTTGTATACCATTTACAATCTCAAAAGTTGTTTTTCTAGTACTCCTATTCACTGAATTATTATATGCAAACTCTGTTTGTGCCAAAAAAGAATCCCAATTACTCAGTGTATCTCTAGCTAAGCATCTCAAAAGTTTACCTAAGCTTCTATTCACAACCTATGTTTTTCCATCAATCTGTGGGTGAAATGTAGAACTATACCTTAACTCGGTGCCCAAATTTCTCCAAAGAGTCTTCCAAAAGTATCCAACAAATTTATTGTCTCAGTCATAGATGATACTCCTCAGTAATCCATGCAATCTAAAAATTTCCTTAAAGAAAAGATCTACTATATGAACTGTATCTAGTGTCTTTCTACAGGGTATAAAATGTGCCATCTTAGAAAATCTATCCACAATAACAAATATAGAATCATTACCTCTCATTGTCTTCGATAAGCCAAGAATAAAATCCATACTGATATCAATCCAAGGTTTCTCATGAACATAAATTGGTATATACAATCCATTATTCTGACTTACTCCCTTTACAACTTGAGAAATTCCACAACTTCTCAAAAATTTCTGAACATCCTTATACAACTGCAGCCAAAAGTATTTCTCCTTAAGAAAATTCAATGATTTGTCAATGCCAAAATGTCGAGCCAAACCACTACTATGTTTCTCCTTTATCAAATTAGTTCTCATTGATCCTCTCGGTATACACAATTGAATACCTTTAAACAACATACCTTCTTGAATGAAATGGTCTTCCCATTTAGTACTTGGTTGATCTTGAATAAGTGCTCTACAGTTTCTCCATGGCTCAGAAAAATTAGATCAGTTTCATACAAATCTTTCATGTCATCAAAACCAAGAACTACAATTCTCATCTCGGTCATCAAAGATCTTCTTCTACTCAGTGCATCAACAACTCGGTTAGTGACTCCACTCTTATTTTTTTATCACAAATATATAACTCTGCAAATATTCAACCCATTTCATATGTCTCTGATTCAACTTATTCTGACTACCCAAATATTGTAAAGCCTTATGATCACTATACAACACAAATTCACTCAGTATCAAATAATGTCTCCATTTCTTTAGGGATTGAACAATAGCATAGAATTCTTGATCATACACAAAATATTTCCTTTTTGCATCATTCAACTTTTCACTAAAGAAAACAATAGGTTTACCTTCTTGAATCAACACAGCTCCTATTGCACTACCACTTGCATCACATTCAACTTGAAATACCTTATTGAAATCAGGCAATGCTAACACGAGCAATTCAACAACCTTCTATTTCAGAGTCTCAACTTTTTTCAGCTCCATGCATCCACTTGAATTCTCTTTTATCTCCTCTCATAGTCTCAGTCATAGCATTCAAAATTGAACTGAAATTCCTAATGAAATTTCAGTAAAAACTTGCTAAACCATGAAATGATCTTACCTCACTAGCATTCTCAGGTGTAGGCCAATTAAAAATAGCTTCAACCTTTTTAGGATCCATTTTCAAACCATCAACTAAAATCAAAAATCCCAAATACACAATCTCCTCTTTCATGAAAGAACACTTTTTTAGGTTTCACTAGTAAATTTTACCCTAAACTTCGATGAGCATTGGTCGAATTTTCTACAAAAATTGGTCAAATAGATTACTAAAACTATCGTCGATCTTTTTTCATCGAATTTTCTACATGGTGAATAATAGTCAAAATTTTGACTAGATAAGTCATCGAATTATCCACTAAAACAATCCCTTGGAACTAGAAGAATAACACCATCACCTCATTGAAGTCAATTGGTGTGAAGGTCAAAATGTCGACCTTTATGTCCTTGAATTATCCACCCTTGTTCATCAAATAGACAATTGAATGTATAGCATTCTTGTCGAAAATAGTACTGTGTAAAGGTCAAAATTGCGACCAATCGAAACTTTTGTTTTAAAAAAAAATGTGGTACACCATTTTCAATATATTCCTACTTTTAGTTGAATATATTGGTTGTCTATAATTAGCATTGCAATGCCAAATGCAACATTAATGTTAGCATGGTTTCTTGTTTCTCAAAGCCATTTAAAATTTGTTGATATTGATATTTGATGAGGTTTGTTTGAACCATATATTTACAAACTTAAGTTCAAACATTAGTTTATTTATCTGGATTATTAGATGGTTTTAATGAATGACTAGTATTGGTCTAAAAATCTGAAGTATTCCTGATTGCATCTATTTTGTTGTAGCTGTAATATAATCTAGTGAAACAAAATCTGATTAATATTTTGGGACTTACCTATTAGCATCAAAAAGTTTGCATTCAGGTCTTAGTTTAGTTTTCTAAACTGTGATGTCTCCATCATATCCATGAAACCAAACAAGCATAAAACACATGTTTTGGACCAGGTGAGGCAGACCTAGGATAATTTCAAGTTAGTTAGGAAGTAGAAGTATCAATTGTACATAGCATTAAATAGTTACAAATAGTTAGTCAATATTGAAGGATGTTTTATGAACCATGTAAGTAATTGGCAGAAAATATGAATAAGAATAGCATCAAGGAAATCAAAGCTGAACTAATATCATATCTATGAAAGTCATCTTATTTATAAGACTTCACAATAAACAGCAAGACGGATCATTTGATATCAAGAGAAAAGATTGTATGTCATTGTTGATAAGAGTGAAAGAGTAAGCATGGTACCATTGACAACACCACTTTGATACATGAATGGTACATTAGAAAACCAAGTGATCAACTATGTCTTAAATATAAGTGCTACTCTTATGTTCATGGGTTCAAGACTTGAATCAAAACAACTAAACCATGAATACAAAATAGTTATGAGATAACAAGCAGATGATCTTGATATTAATAACAATAATATATCACAAATATTGCCAACAGCAGATTGCAATCAATATATCAATATTTCCATAAGAGCGACTTGTTATATTAATGAGGTTATGAGTTAACATCAAGCGATACATATACTTAATCAAGATCGACATAAGCATAAAGCATAAAATCTCCATAATCACTGATCAACGGAGAAGTTATTGAGTTAATCACATGCAAAAGATAAGATGATGAAACAATGCATTAAGCACCAATTAACATAAAAGGTGTGAATCATGATTGCCAAGAGTTAAATAATTAATTGCTAAGTGGTTTGATTTACTAAGGATTAGTGAAGAGTTGTAGTCTTTCATATTCACATCCTTTTGTAGCATATTAAAGAGACATCAATATCATTCCAAATGAAATCAACTCATTCAATCAAGTTATTTTATATACATTACAATTAGCATTGCAATGTCTATAACAAGCTACCAAATTAGTTTTATAGGTTAATCAAACTTTGGTTCATTGCTGATAACTTGTGCATCAATCCATGATAGTTATAGTAAGCATTTCAACAAGTCAACCATATTGAACTATCCTTGAACAATAGCTTTGGAAGGGTGAGTTATTTGAGTATTGAAGCCATGACTTGTCATTGTTGGGTGAGTGCTTGTTGCAACGCCAACTTTAAGAGTATTTCAACTTTAAAAGTATTTTTTTCTAATTCATAATCCGGTTGTTGTGAGTTGATGAGGTTTAAATCTGCAGGTCTTGTCTGCTGCTTGTTCATTGAGGTAGTGTCTTATCTTTTGTGCTTGTGGAGAAGGGAATTTACCACCCTCAAGATTGAAATCTCAATGACGAATCGGCCCAACACCACCTCACTTCTACTAGCACTTTGGTGAGCTAAGGCAATCAATGACACTAATAGACTAAATATAATTTAAGACTTATGAGAAATGCAATGTGGAATAAAGAAACTAAATTAACTAAGCTATGCTAACTAAATTGTATGCAGTGGAGTGCAGATTTGTTGGAAGAACCACAAAAGTTGGTTGTTTGCTGATGGAGATTAAGCCTGAATTGAGACACCGATCATTATGAAAGAAATTTGATACATGGAAGTGGAGATTTGGTGATGGAATGTGTATGGGGGGATCAGTTATGAAGTGTTTGTGCTATTGTTTTAATTTGGGAGTGAGATTAGAGGTCCTGTTGAACAGGCCCTAGATTAGTGACCCTAAAACCAAGGGTTTGGTGGCAAATGAGTTGGGGGAAGGGTAGAACCTTGTAAGTTTTGAATCCATTATTTCTCAACCTATAGAAAGACTATTTTAGTATTTGGAGTCGTGGGAGCAAGTGGAGTTAGGGGTTGCTTTGTAAAAGTGGAGAATTAGGCCTAGTGAGGATAGGCTAGGGGTATTGGATCTTGGGTATGGTCCAAAGGAGCATAGGCTAAAACTTTAAAAGGATTTAAAGATCCCAAAAGGGTATCAGAATCATGTATTATTTTCCTTAGTTTTTTGGGGAAAGTTGGAGGAAAAGTCAAATTAATGACTAGTGAGGGCTACTAGCTTCAAGGACTGATTGTGTGTGTTGGATAGAAGATGAGTGATCCAGACTTAATGGGTTGATAAAACATGGTAGATAGGCTATATGGAGGTGTTTCATGAAGTTAGAAAAAATTTTGGGGCTTTGGGTGAAGATATGGTGTCTAGGAGGAACTAGGTACACTTGGGAGACAAGTCACAGAGGGACATTGAGGTAAAGAAGTTATTACAAAGTGGAATGGATTTTCTATCTGATATGATGAAGATGGATACCACACACCACCTCTACATTAGAATGTTTCTTTACACTATAATCAAAAAAAACTATTTAAAATCATGCATATTGAATCCTTTAATTGACTAGTATACATGGAAGCCTAATAATATTCAATTGATGATAGCTATTAAAATATGTTAAATGGCGATGAAATAATCAAATCCAAATAATAAAGAAGATAATTTCTGCAAGATGATAAATAAATGTCTTTAGAAGATTAAAGAAACATTGAATATTTTAGTTGATTAGTTACTCAAAATAGTACACAACTCACCAGCATACTTTGTACAACAGTAAGATTCAAGTGAGCCAAATTATTCATAATCTTCAGAATACTAGTTGCCACTTCTTCAAAATTGACAGGAAGAATATACGCTGCTTGTAGCTTCAAATCAAATAATTAGAGTAACCCTAGTCACTTCAATAGGTGAACAAAAATTATCTATCTTGACTCAAATCTAAGCAAGATGCTTCCAAAAGTGTATATGGCTTGAATAGATAAAATGAAAATCACTAAAACGGTGATCTTGAGGTCAATATAATTCTTTTTTGTAGTATCAAAGCTCACCCATGCAAAGGGAAATAAAGGGGATTTTAGGGAGATGATATTCATTTTTGTTTATAACAAATGTGAATTCATTTGAGTGTGTTGTCCTTCAAGCACAACTTGGCCTCAGGTCAATAGCATCAGAGCACCTTGTTATTGTCTATCAAATCCTAGTGGTATTGGAGTTGCTCATCTAAATCCTTCTTCAAATTTTGCATGTCTACTCACACAAGGTCCACATGGAGAAAGTAAGCTCTAGAAGTTCATGAACCTTGATCTTACTTATCTCCATAATCTCAATAGAAGATGGAAAACAAATTGATAGCAAAGATGTAGCAACAAAGGGATGATTTGGAGAAACATTATGAATAGATATAGGCTATAAGCATGAATCCAAATTAGAATGTCACATACTATCATATAAACAATAAAAACACCATAAACTTGTAAGCATACCATCGTATCATCATATGCTTCAAGTTCAACATCAAAATATTAAAATGTCAAATGATAAATCATAACATCAAGTTCAAGTAAAGGAAATAGAGCCTGTATAACCATATTTGTTTGTCATACCCTTTTTGCAAGGAACTCAAAAATTATTCAAATTAAACAAGTATGAACTGTAAGAGACTAAGAAAGAAGGCAAAGGTGTTACCTCACTAGGATGATAGTAATAATCAAACAAAGAACCATGAAGACTAAATCCAAGGAGACTAGATCTGAACATCTGGGTTTGATCAAATTCAAAAATCGATTTGCCTTCATAGCACTGTCAAGTCAACAACATGAGCATTATTTTGTGTCTAGAGTGTCATCAATGTTTTTAAATGTAGAATGAAATGGTTGTAAGTACGCATTTCTGCCACATGCAAATGATTTTGAGATACAGACCTATGCAATCCAATCTCCCAAGGAATAGACAGCACCACTTATCACCATCTTTGCCAAAATAGGATTTGTCATAAAGCGATGTTAGAATAGTTACTAAAATGGTCATAAATTATGTTCTTATAGTAAAAGAATACTTTGACTTAAGAAAAAAACTACACAATATTAAAACATGACATTGTACTTTAAAAACTAAAAAGGTACCTGTAATGAAGAAATTCATTTCGACTTGCTAATTGCTTGTCACTATTAACTCTAAGCTTGTCTTTAAAGTTTGAGCTTCACTTGGTTTCGAGAATAGTTTAATATTCTCTACTAAACAAGGCCAACCATGTGAAGGTGGAAGCTCATTTGTCCCCTCCCCCCCCCCCCCCCCCCCCTAACATCACTCTAAATTCCCCATTAACATTTAATAACATTCATTCATTCATTCATCCATTTTTGAAATATAGCATTCAATCATTATAATCACATGATAACATTCATTAAAACACAACATTCATGAATAATTCATTAACACACAACATTCATGAATAATTCATTAACACATAAAATTCATTAACACGCAACATTCATGAAGAATTCATTAACACATCATTCATCAACATTACTAGTACAAAATTACATCCATTAAGACAACATTCTTTCATTAGCAAAAAAATGTTAATTATAATCATTTCTTTTTGGGTTTCTTGTTGTTTTTTTTAATCATGTAATTTCTAAGAGGAAGATCAATGTCCTCCTCATTCCCCTCCTCTATTGATTCTAATTCCAACACGTGTCTCCTCCTCATTTGTTCAGGAACACGAGGCCGCTGGGCCAAAGGGGGGTCCGCTGCAATAACAACTACTTCATGAGTTAAATTCACACCATTTTATATTAGTGAATTACAAGTATTTATTTAAGTAAAAGAACTATAAATCAAAAAATTAATTTAAAAGAATAAAACATAGATTTTCTTTACCTGAATGTGCCACATGATCTACATGGTGATCAGTCTGAACATCCTCTGGCACTCGTTCAGCATGACATGATTCTGTATCCTCTAAAATATACACAAAAAGGTTACACCAAGCTCAATTTAAGATGTTAAATTGTATTAATAATTACATAATTAATTTTAAATAGCAAATGAGCACCTCCATGGACAGTACGATGCACATCAGGGGCTTCATGATGCGGCATATGATCTATGTCACGATTAAGAGGCTGCATTGCAATGTCATGCACATTATTATCAAATAGATTGTTGCTCAAGTATTCAATTTCTAATATATTTTTTGGCATATTTACCTGTGCACATGATGCAGGAGACTCTTCGATTGGGCTAGTGGAAGCTTGCCATAGGCGTTCAGCCATGGCTTGATAGCCTTCCTTGAAGGCAATTTTTTGGTGTTCTTCCGTGGCCTCTAAATTAAAATCAGAGCCCTACATTTTTTGATTAAACAAAATTATTTACATTTTATAAATAATTTTTCTCTGCAATTCATTTACTACTACTTACAATTCGTGCTTTAATTTTTGAATATCCACCAGAGCCAAGTCTGTGCTGCCCAATCTTTTGCAGCTTGGCCTTTGTTGCCATTGATGTGTCCTGCAACCTATGAAAAGTTTGAAATATGTTAGATGATATAGATATAAATATCACTAATTAGTGCATTATTACATTGTATTAGTAGTTAATACTATTGCATACCTTCTTGCATTTGCTAGTGTAATTCCTCTTTGAGCATCCCCTTTCTCCTTTGCATCCAAAATGAACTCATTCTAATCCCTCACTGAAATAAAGGGAGGACGCTCATACTTTGGGTTCTGGACGAGACTCTTTCTATATGAGTCCCTCACAGTCTTAAGATGTTTGCAAGCTCTTTCTAAAATTTTCTTCTCGTCAAAAATATTATTACCAAAATCATGCTCTAAATCTTTAACAAGCTGATCTTTTAATTTTTTTTTTGCAAGTTCCACCTTTTAAGAAAAAACACAAAATTGTTAGATATAGCTAGTAAAATAAATGACCCGAATGAAAGGAAAAATATTGTACCAATTAATGATATGAAAAAAAATAGTGGGATAAAGTTAGTTCACTTATGATGTTCCACCTTGTACATATGGTGGGCCCAAATATATGCAGTGCGAGGTCATAAAGCTTCTTATAAAATGTATCATTTCCTGCAAAAAATGTCATGGGATAATCAATCCAAAATTTGTTATGAATAGGTAAATGCATATTACAATATAAAAAATAATTATTTAAAGTACCTGGAAGCTTAGGACATTTTAAAGGCATCGATTCATTATTGTCAATCAACAATGACGTCTGCATAACTCTCGTGCTAGAAACACTGGTAGATCCAGGAAATGATGGTGAATTATCACCAATACATGTACTCTGATCTATATCTGGCATACCAGATGGTGCCACCGGTGTATCTCCTACTCAAAAAAAAAAATCCACTATGTGATGCACCCAAGATTAAAGTACAAATTATCAAATCATAATTAACACAAAACCAAATATAGCAAAACAAGGATTTACCAGCTGGCATAGACCGTGAAGGTGTCGATGTTTGCATGCCCCTTGTTGCCGAAATTGCACTCGGCAATCTCGAATGGACATCCGTCAACCTCCTAGGAGGAATCTCCTGCACTTAATGACCTGAACTATACATTATTAGCAAAGACATTCTGAAATAATAAAAGTAAGAGTTAACTTAAGAAGTTTTTGAATGTTCCAAAGAAAAAATTCTTGTAACTTGTCAACTAAAGGATTATTTTACCTAAGGTGGTCGAATCTCTGCTAGTACTGGCCTCACCACGTTGTCCTTGACCAAGTTTTGGATCAGTTGCCAAAAATTCTTGTAACAAGAACACATATTACATATTTTACTTCACAACATAAAAGAGTATAAAATATAAACCTTTATTGAACTTTTGTTATAACTAAAGATTCATTACTGCTTACTTCATAACAATGTGCTTGCGCTCTCAATTCAGATAGCCTCTTCATCATCTCCTCAGTTGGAATATTTGCTTCATCCAAAATTCTCATTATTTCTAAATTGATTTTTTTTATTTTTTTCTTCAACATAATTGTTACATTAGGTGTTTCCATGATATCATCATCAAAAGGGGTAGCTATTGCCTCTATACTTACTACAGGTGCTTTTCCCCTATCCTGAACATCAAATTGTGATAAGAATATCAGTAAAACTATCATAAAAACTCCAAAACCATAAATAAAATAATGTAATAATATAACATTTTTCAACTATCTAATTTGTACAATTTCAATAAGGTTTACCCTTGCTAAAGAATGGGTGGGAGGAGCATCCTGGTGGCCTCTATCATGTGTGGGATCCATATCGACCTATGACAAAGATTAAATATAAAAACTTTAGCGAACTGAAAGCAATAGACTTAGCAAAAAAAAAATTTATTAATAAAATGGTATATAGTACTTACCACCCTCATGATAGTAACTTTGTTTGTATCTATGCAATTTAAATGGTAATCTATTAGCAGTTCTTCCCCTGCACTTATTGATTTTATCACACATACAAAAACTTAATTCCCCTCATGCACCTCAAATATGCAATTGGGTTGCTTATTAGTTGAGGAAGGTCACGTACTATTTATAAAATCTACAATATTACCTGTTGCTTTTGGTCTCCCATCAATGTACATTGCAAATCTTTTACTTTGATCATTTTCTTTCCATTGTATATAATTAGTTGATAGTGCATACCTACGCATACTTTTTTTCATATTGAACAATCCGCATCCAATCATTGTAATTGTAACACAGACCAACATACTTGAACAATTCAACAACTTTGTTGTAACATACCTTTATCCCATCCATGGAAAATAGGCCCAAGCCATGTAATGAGGATGGAGCAATGCGATATATCCTCTCATTAACACAAAAATTAGTGTTAATTGGAGGTAGCTTATTGGGTACCCATTCTTTCTCAATGTGTGTGTACCAAAAGGGCACCTTGATGTCGCCTTTGGTCTCATCATCATAAGAACATGACCCCCCCATTAGCAAAGAAAAATTGCATGCATTTATCAAATTTTTTTCTAATTTTTTGACCTCTAGTTGATCTCCCTATTTTAGTCATACTACATGTAGAACTTTCATCTAGCATTCCCTCATTTCCCTCATTTGATGTAGATAGATCTAACAAGTACCTCTTTGGTGGGTCCTGCAATCCATCAAATGAGATATTGTCACGTCCTCACTTCAAATAGAATTTTGATAATATTTAAATAATATATATAGAATAATCAAGTCGTGACCCATACGTACGGTTCTTCTTTGTCTATACGTGAGAGATATAAAATGTACTAAGTTGAAAGTGATTATATAATTATATTTCTATACGGTTCTTCTTTGTCTATATATACATTATATGATTATATAATATGTCTATTTATAACATATGTGCTCAGTGATAAACAAGAAGAATATAAGAAAATTATGTCTATTTATTGACTTATACCTGTTGATCCATGTCACTGTGCATGATCCATGTCAAAGGGGTTAAATTTCCTACATATGTTAATCATTTATCTTTAGTTAAAAATTACATGATACATATGCTACAAATAACTTAGAAGACAACATGAACAATATGCAACATCGTGAACATGAACAAATTTACCTTATATATGGAATGCAAGATCATCAATAGAAGGGGTGACGATGTCTGTAGTCAATTGCCTATTTGCAAAAAGGGTGATAACCAAACACAATATATACATGTATCAGCAGCAATTAATTGAGCATCGTAAGCAAAACATTGGTAATTATAAATCACATGTGTTGTGATCGTTAGAATTGAACACAATAAATATGTAATCATTACAATTGAAAGCAATAAATCATGTCAATCATTTCATTGATTATTTCAATTATGTCATTGATCATCTTCTTCTTCTTCTTCATCATCATCATCATCATCATCTCCATCATCACCATCATCATCACCATCATCGCCATCACCATCATCATCATCGCCATGATCACCATCACCATCATCATCATCATCATCATCATCATCATCATCATCATCATCATCATCATCACCATCATCATCACCATCATCTTGATCTTCATCATCTTCAAAATATTCTTCTTCCATAACATTATACTTTATCGGCCTTCCTCTTGGATCATGTCTAACAAAAAATACCAACCCTGTTTATGTGGAACCTCTGAGTAAAAAACTTTCTCACATTGGCTTGGAAGAACATAGGGCCCATCTCCAACTGGCTCAAACGACCTTGTACTAATCATTGTAAATCTATTATCATGTTGAATAATAGTTCTATCTGGATCATTTTGATTCAGTCGTAGCCTGTACTATTTGACGACGAATAGAACTACTTTGAAGGAGTTAAAGTTTCACTCAATTATATCATCCAAGATGTCATAGTATTGATTTTGAGATTGTTGAGAATGTATGTCATTTCTAGATGATATATTGGTGACCTCAAAAATTACAGTTATCCCAGAATCACAAGTTTTCTTTGTGTCATCCAACTTTTTTATGCAAAATTTGTGACCATGATAGTACATAGCTTTGTGGTGCTTGACCTGCAATTTTTCAAGTGTGTGTAAATTATTTGCATCATGAGTTGATATGAAACATATGAGTCATGATCATTAATAAATTTGTACATACCTCTCCACCTCTTAAACCATGTGCTAGATCAATTACCATTGACGTAACATTGAAATCTCCATTATGATGAGCTTCTCTAACCAATGAAGCAACATCTTCCCATGTTAATGAGCAACTATTTTCTTGACATCGTTCAATCCATACTGTCATCCAATCAAGATTATTCACAATATACAAATGTATTGCATCTCACTCTCGACCAACTGTATCAAAAAAAATATACCAATTATAAATAACTTAGATTGAAGATTTATAAAAATTAATTAACTACAATAACATCTTAGATTTACCTCTCACTTTCCTCAATCTACCTTTTCCCATCAAGTACTCCCCTTCAAATTTTTTAATGGAGTTGGGATCCCAAATACAATCTACATGGATCTTTGTTGCAAACTTAGGAAGATATTTACTAATGTACACCATGGTCTGGTATACCATATATCCCTCCACCATAGAACCCTCAGGATGTGCTCTCTGTCGAACCAAGCTTTTCAAAAATTTCAAGTGCCTCTCAACCATCCACATTGACCTAGTTGGTACAGGTCCACACAATTCAATCTCCTCAACTTGATGTATGAGGTAGTGTTCTTGTGCATTGAAAAAAGTTGAAGGTAGACACTTTTGCATTTCACAAATAAGAAGAGGAATTTTTCTCTTCCAATATTTTATATCTTCTTTATTGATTTCTTTAGATGAAAACCACCTCATGTATTTTCCAAGATCATATATAACTTGTTTGACACTGTTGGCAAAGTGGTGTGGGAGAGATAGAGGTAGAACGTACTGTAATATTTATAAAATGATCATCAATATTTTATAAAAGAATGCAATGAAAACTACATGCAGTATACAAATATATAGTGAATACAAAATAACATGAATTACCTTAATAAATGTATGTCAATCGTGTGTTTTCATCCCTGGCCCAAATTCACTTTTCTTTGATATGAGATCGTTTATGTTTGCAGCAAATCCTATGGGAAATTGTATTTTTTTTATGACTTCTTTTATAGCATTGCTCTGTTGCTCCGACAATAACCAACTAAGGGCACTTGTATCAATCTGGTCTCCATTGTTATTTGATCGAATGACATTTTTCATTGTATGGTTGGATTCTTCAATGTCACTACAAATTTTGACAATTTGGTCTTTGTCACACCTTCCATCCAAGATTTTCCATAATGTCTTTGTTACATTCTTTCCAATATGCATAGGATCAAACAAATGCACGATTGGGAGTTGCTCATAGTATGGCAACCTAGTAAATTGCGTAGGATAACTTTTTAGTCCTTTTGGAAATTGGTCATTGATGCTTTGACAACCTTCACAAGAATCAATTACATCATCAGTAAACAAAACACAATATCAAAATATAAATTTGAGACAAAAACCATCAAATGGAATGACATTACCTCGATGATTTATTTTATTGTATGCCGACTTCCATAGGCGGGGTGTCATTCTCCATGGCTTTGATGTAGTCTCTTCTTTCCCATTGAAAAGATGTTTTTCAGTAATTCGGTACTTATAATTTCTATGGAGAAAGTGTCTATTCTCATCGAACACCTGCTTTCTTAAACTTTTTGAATGACGAGATTTGATCTTTGGACCACAAACTGGACATGCAAATTTTCCCTTTGTCTGAAGACCTACAAGATCATGTATAATTGGATTAGATGTGTTAACTTTGTGTTAGCACTATAACATACCAAAAAAGAGGTGTTAAGAAGAGAACATACCACAAAAATGTGTTAGGCCAGGGGCATCATGTATTGTCCATACAAGCATTGCATGGAATTGAAATTTTCTTTGTCCTATTGGTCTAGAGATGTCATACATAGTGACCTCATTCCATAACATCATCAACTCGTCGATAAGGGGCTCAATATATACATTGATATCTTTAACTTGGTACTTACCTAGTTGAATGAACAAAAACATTACATAATTATTATGACCATTTTGATGGATTATTAATAATTAATTAATTTAGATGACCATTAAATCAAAAAATACCCGGAACAATCAATGCGAACATTATGTGCTCCCTCTTTATGGACAACCAAGGAGGAATGTTATTGTTGATAACAAAAATAGGCCACACCGAGTAAGTAGATCTCATCTCTCCAAACGGATTGACACCATCCACTGCCAATGAAAGCTTGAGATTACGAGGTTCTTCTTTAAAGTGTGGTCATTTTTCCTCTATTTCCTTAAATGTCAAACCATCCACAGGCATTCACATAATGTCATCTTGACTTCTATTGCATGCATGGTAATTCATAAATTATGCCAAGCTATTGCACTTGAATAATCGTTGCAGACATGGAATAATGGGAATATGTCAAAGAACCTTGCGAGGCACCTTTTTTGTTATTCGATCTGATTGATATCTACTAATATGACAAATAGGGCATTATGTTGCAAATTCATGATGTTTATGATATATAATATGATCGTTCAGACATGCATGTATTGTTTGATACTCCATTCCAATATCTTTCATAATGGCAGATAATTCTTGGTACGAGTGAGGTAGAATGTTTGATGGTGGTAACAAACACTCACCTATCAACCTACGACCAAAAAAATAATTTGTTAATTTAAAGAATATTAATTGCTACACAATTCACCCAATGTTAATTGCAAGGGAATTACGACTAAAATAATGAAAAAAGATGACATACCTTAACATACGTGTCATTGCTATGTTGGATAAACCATTCATAACCTTCAAGTTCACCAACAACAATACAACGGCAAGAAGAGTTGTTTTGGAGCCTTCATATAGGGGCTTGTTTGCCTTCTCAAGTATAGGTACATCAAGCTCTGTGTCAACATCATCATCATCATCATCATCATCATCATCATCATCTTGATCATCGTGATCATCTTGATCATCATGATCTTCTTCATCATCGTGGTCTTCTTCTATGGTATCATTACCTTCTACTTCTATATTCACACCTCCATGTTCCCTCATTTGGAAATCCACATTCTTCGGATTGTCATGGTCCATAACATGAAACTCAGGGACGTTGACCTATATGAAAATGATGACCTTATATTAACCATGACCATGATGTCATCATCAAATCATGTCTTATGTATTTTATAAATTATTAAAATACATACCTATGGACGAAATTTGTTTCCCCCTTCAATGTGACCATGTTGCCTACAATGTTCCTCAGCTATTTTGATTAGATATCTTTGAGTCTTTAAGCCCTTACAAATTTTGCAAGGACAATAACATTTTCCATCACCTTTTCTTTTTAAGTTAGACCATAGTCTAGCAATTGTCTCCCTATTTTTTTGTGCATTGATATTGTCAAACATGGTCTTTCTTGAATGGAATGACTCATTGGTGAAGAAGGATGATTTGTTTGCAACCTACAGATACAAATCATTACTGAACAACCATTTTCTCACCTATAATTTTCTCAACACAAAGGGACATTTATCATACCAAATCAAAGTTTAGAAATGGACGGTTCTGATGCTTTTCCATTACAATAGCAATAGAGGGTGTATAGATAGAAAAACAGTTGTAAAGAGTATCATATGAATACAAGCATGGATTTTTTTATTTCATTGTTAACTTGAGCACCCTATTTCAAATAGAACATTATCATAAAATCTTGTAGGCCTTAATTTTTTGTATTTTTTTAATGACATTAACATGGTAACTTTCCAAAGTTAAGCACCTCCAATAATACTCCCAAGACCATTCTTGTGGCTTACCATAATGACAACTCATTTCTTAGTTTTCTGAACTGTTAAATTGCCTCTACAAGTCCATACTCAAGAAGAAAACCTGGCCAAGTTAAACAAACTAATGGCTGAAATGAACATCATTGAGGAGGCAAATGCAAACTTTGAAATACTTCTTGTCAACAGCAGATAAAAGGAATTTTTCAAATGTTAAATGTTGATTAAATGAACAGTCTTGTAACTCAGAAGAGCTTAGGTCGTTTGACCACAAACTTGACAAGTACTTGTTTGATGTTCTAGGCAAGAATAAGATTAGTCCCTTTTTGAACTGTCTCTTAAATATGTGCTTTGATTAAGAAAAAAAAATTGTTATTTTGTCATATATTTTTCTATTACAACAGTATCTAGTTGCATAATGACTTTGATGATGTATTGGTTACAAATATTTTACTGTATATTTTATCAAAATATTGTGTATTGCTTTGTTGGATTGATGAAATGTTATCAAGGAGAAGCATAGTTACACAGAATATGAAATGAAAATCAGTTGGTCATACAAATATGTAGTAAGGTAAAGATAAGAAGTAATAAGACAATGAATAGATCGAAAGGAGTAATGATAATCCTTCTTAAATCTGAATGTCTGCCAGTGATCAAGATGACCATTGCCAAATGTCAATGAAATTGAGTAATTCTTTGGATCTCATTCTTTGGTGCTCAAAGAAAGTTGTAATCAAACTCAAAGGCATTGTTAGTGTTTGAACCTGCAGATTAATCAATTACTCAAATAATCCCAATGGCTATAACCTAGCAAGTTACAAACTACTAAGGTATTAAGGTTAAGACCTTCTTCTCTTTGAGTAATATATACTCAGGCGGGTGTACCTCTATCAATTCAATGTTCAATTGAGCTCTGAATTGAGAACTTGCTCCTTCACTGCTTTGTTACTGCCTTCAAAATCCAACTCAATAAGTCACTAAAACTCTGAGTATAACCCAAATTATCCTGATACACAACATCATGATATAGATTATAAAAACAGCAACACGACACAATGGCTTAAGGATATTCATCCTTCTTCCTTTTAGAGTTAAACTCAGGGAAGGGTTAACCTCATTTATTGCTTCTTCAAAGCATTGAAATACATATTTATGAACTTGTCATAATATGACTCAAGTCTGGAAATTATGCATATAAAGTAAAATTTCAATCAACTATATCTTGGATGGTAAACCAATGTAAATGGATCTAAAACCAGTCCCTTATCCGTTGGGCAGCAGAGTCAAACTCTACCTTCACATATATCTATTAAAATGAATACAATGAAATTCAAATGACATGCCTAACATATCATTGTTCCCATTCCTACACCTGTCATCAAATCCACATATAGATATTTAATTCCCAGAGACCTCCCCTAAGATTTTACTCTTTCCTTGAAAGAAACTTAAGCTCAACCCCTACATTCACCTTGTGAAAGATGTACTTAAACTGTCTTACAATCTAAATACATAAAGAAACTAAAACACTCCATATGTAAAGACAATCAAATGATAGTAACAAAGCTTCAGTGTATTTGTATTAATTGATCAAATGCATTCATACAGTCTTCCTTGATTTCAAGAAAATAAGGTTCTATATTCCGGACCTCTCCTTTACAAAAATATTTTCCAACCTCTATCTTCAATAGAAACTAACTATTTATACTAATCAACCATCCTGGAATCCTCGAAAGGATGCAACAAGCTTCGGATGGTTGATAGAAATTTGCACTAGAAAACAAAAGAAAATACAAACAGAAAGATATTTAATAAAGACAGCAAGGCGTATTTTTTCAATTCTGAACAACTTCCGTAGCTGGCACCTTTGTTTGTAGATATTTTCAGAGCAGTTACCAAGTTTGTCATATGAATGATGACCGCCATTACAAGCTAATTTACATCATTCTCTGTTTGAACATGCTCTCCCTCAAATTCTGGATCAGGTGTCAAGTGCAATCTATTCTTCTTCCTCCTCTGTCAGCTGGATAACCGGTTTCTTCTTCTTCTTTGTTATTAGCTTTTCCCAAGCCGCCACATCATCATCAGATGGCCAGTCGTAACTCTACAGCTCCTGTAATAAGTTGACTTGCCGTTCCCATGTAGAATTAGTCACATTTTTAACTTCTGTTATAAACTTAATACAGTCACTTTCAACTTTGAATAAATTATCAATTATATTGTTAGTTCTTTCCACATCCAAAGCCTTATTATCTTTTAGGAAGGCGTCTTGATTGATTACCAACTGACCCATTGACAACTTCCAATCTTCCAGCTTGACCACATTTCCATTGTCATCATATACCGGGGGCAAATACTTGCTGTAGTCTTTATCAAACATGGCTAACCTAGCCTTTATTTGGTTTGACTTTCCTTTGAAAAACTTTGAAGCAGCACTTATTAGGCCAATCCTTTCAAATACATCAGTCACTACTTTTGGGATATCAGGCCTGTGTTCTTGTAAACTGTCTAGTTTACCAAACAACAAATTCCTCCCAGACCAAATACTATAGAGTGGCTCCAAGGTGGCTAAATAGTCATTCACCTTTTGATTGGTCTGATGTAATAGGCTGACTGATTTATGAACTGCATCCATCTTGTCATTTATTTTGTCTTGCCTGTACTGCACTATTTTGGCTATAGTGTCCATGGATGCATCCAATTTCACCTTTCCCAAGTCTTCAGCAGGTCCCTCAGGTGCTTCCAAATTTATCTGAATAGGTACCTCAACTTGCAAAGGAGGAGGAATTATTTTTGAGGCTTTTTCAAGTTTGACCTTTATTTCTGCCAGCTCATCTTCCAATTGTTTGATTTTCATCATTTTCAAATCTCTGTCCTTGGCTACCATGCTTGAACTTTCAAACAATTTGGCATATCTTTCTGACAGCTGAGCTATCTTGGCTTCATTCAGATTAGCCCAATGAGTTACTGCCTTGGAGACTTCAAGGTCTGTTGTATTTTGTATAGTCCATATAATTTTATTCCCCTCCATCTTATCCTCTATACTCAATAGAGATGACTTTTGGGTTTTGGGGGCCATAGACCACATTGCAACAGCTTGGGACTTAGGGTCATAGCCACCTCCTCTTATCATGTCACCAATGTGAACCTCATATGATAGGCTACCCTCTGGTTGCTTTCTCAATTGATCAATGAGGAATGCAGAAGTCAGATCCCATCCTGGGGTTAACAACATTCCACTTGATTTAACCAATTCTCTGGCTTCGTCCACTATTATAGGATCAAGGCTAGGATCATATGAAGCAAGAGCTCTCAAAGTTTCTTCACTTGGCTCCATACCTTCAGGCAGAGCTTTCTTTACTTCTTGTTGCTTGTTCCAAATGAGAAAACTCTTGAACTCATTAGTCTTAATGAATTGATCATCACTCAAGAATTCCTCTTGATAGACCTCTCTGATATCCTTCTCCAACCATAAGGACTTTTCTCTACTTTCTTGCTCAATGGCTATTTTCTTGCCTGCTCTTATTGCTTTCCTCAATTGATGATGATATGGCCTATCACCTGGTACAAGAGCAGATGCTCTTTCAATTTCCCTTCTTTGTTTCTCACACCTTGAAGGTTCACCTTCCTCAAGCCTCTGTTTCTTCAATGGTGGCTCTGAGATGTCCTTTATTTCTGGTTGATCTTGAGTGAGATCAACAACTGGTGGTCCCTCAACCTGTGGAGGACTATCTTCTTCTTGTGACTCATCAGTAAATTCTTCCTCATCAGAAGATGAATAATCTTTCTTTTTCTTCTTCTCTGGCTTATTCTGATCAATCAAGCCTTCCAATTGATTTGCCAAGGTATCATATTTTTCAATCATCCCATCAATCTTCTTCAAATAAGGAAGATCGGGGAAAAAACCCTCAAAAGGAATCTGAGATGCTTTCAATTGGTTGGACAAATCTACTAAATCAAAGAATCTGTACCATCTCCTCTTAACCTCATCTTCATCCAAAATGTTTCTAATCACATCTTCTTCATCTAAACCCTCATGCTCCTTGATCACACCAATGTTTGGGATGTAAGTCATCTTGGCAATCTTGATGAAGTCCTCAGGATCTATGTGCCTACAAGCACCAGTAACCATTTTGAATTGTTGTAGCCATGCACTAATCTAAGGAAAAGCCCTCTTTCCTATCAGGAAGTCACCTACCCTGAACTGCCTGGGTGTGAACGTACCCTTTCTGTGAGGGGCCAGAAGCTCTTTATCTGTACACATCAATTGCCAAACAAATTCCAAACAAGCCAATCTCGAAGGCACATACTTTGGTAATAAATGTGGGGGTTGGGGACAACCATAAACTCTGATAATTGTGGAATTATCTCCTAAGTAGAAGTCACCCCAATTATGATTTCCATCCCACTTATCCACATACTGCAATGGTCTTAAAAGCCTAAGGACTCTAGGAGATAGCCTGGTGACATTTATGCCTAGCATCCTGATAATTGGAAAGACAATGAAATTCTAAAAAACACAAAAATCTGCTTCATTGGAGGTAGAATTCCATATCCTCACCCACAACTGCACTGGATTGTGCTGATCCTTGAAAGTGAACCTTGGTTTTAACATGTTTACATCAAAACTGTTGATGTTAAAAAATAGAATCAAATGCATTAATAAAGAATAATGCATGAACTCAATAGGAATTTTACTTTCTTTGACAGACATCAGCCCTTGATGCATCCTATCAATCACATACTAAATGTAATCATAGTCAGTGTTTACCAAGGGATTTTGAATATCCAAGATAATCATCAGCAAGTCAGCTGGTAAAAATTCTGCATTCCCATCAATTCCCAAAACTCTACATAATGCATAGCAAGTATATCTCATATAATGATGGAGGGATTTGAACTGGTATGGGGCATTCATGTTAGCAGGAAGGGGGGCTATGTATTTATCCTGTTTTGGCATATGTTTAACCAACTGGTCTTTTACTGACCCTATATTGCTTCTGTATCTTGCCTTTTCTTTGTTCAAATCAATCTCAGTTGAAAAGGACGTGTATAGACCAAAAGCTTTCATAAAAGATCCCCTATCAAGAGTAACTAAGGGTGATTGGTCTTCTTTTCTAATTGTCCTTGAGATAGGGTCATAACTTCTGGCTAGGGCAACAATTAAATCAATATCTAGGAAAACATCAGGGACAACCATTTTTCCCAATCCTAACACCCAACCATTACAGACAGGAACATGCTTATTTTTGTTGCTGTAAAAGAAGTTGAAAATAGTGTAACCTGAGAATTCCGGAGTGATTGGGTCTCTACACCGTTCCAAAAGATCTTCAAACATGTCATCAACAGCCCTCTTGTTCTGACTGGAGCCCGGCAACAGTTTCAGGAATTCATCTAAAAAATTTGGCTTATTCCTGTCCTCACCAGTTTTGGACTTGGCCTCACTACTAGAAGACGCTGCACTCTTCTCAGGTTGACTCATCCTTGCTACAGAAACACCTTCAATTCTCTGTATCTCAAATGCTTTATGCTCAGAAATTCTCTGGACAAACAGAAAACTCTTAACAACTGAGACTGAACAAATAAACAATGAGCTTCAACTTACTTATCGATATGAATCTAAGGTGTGCAACCACCATAGTTAATGCAAATCTCCTTAATGGATCCCATATTCAATTTTATGTACCCTCAGATTTCAAATTTCGAGCTCGCCATGTCCGAATGTTGACAGATAGATTAAACTACTTGAAAACAAGGTGAAGAGGCAATGATCATGATTCTGTACTTTAAAACTGTTTGCGTCATGCAATCTTTCTTCTTGAAGCTGATTTGATGGCTTACTGGTTTCATGTCTAGATCAACAAAGTACTTTATCTATGTGGCAATGGTTCTTTTTCTTTTCCCTTTATGACCTTTTCCATCTGAGCCCATTTAGCGAACCGGCGACTATTGGATTCTCTTGGTCGCTGAATATAATGCTAACCCTAGCTAGCAACCGGAGAACTGGCGACCACTAGCTTCGCGGGTTCTTGGAATCCTATCCTTAACCACCCATTCATTTCACGAATCAGCGAACAAAGGGCTCCCACTTACACAGTTAACTCCAATTACCATTTGGCGAACTAGTGAACAAAGCCATCTCCCATTCTCTTAATATTATGACTGACGGTCAATTTTCTTGGAGATCTAGCGAACAAAGGGTTCGCGCATTCGCTTAAAGATATACTTAACCGCTTAATTGTCTGGAGAACTGGCGAACCCCTTTAATCTCTGATTCGCTGAATCTTTCCTTAATCATCACTTTATACTAGAATTCCAGATTGACCGTTGATCTTCATCAATCGATGGCTATCGCTAGTTCTCTGAATAACAAAACCCTTAACCATTTAATTCCGAGAATCAGCGAACAAAGAGCATTCTCTAGTTCTCCAAATACTCCATATCATTGAAAAATTTATTTCGAGAATAAGCGACTGAGACCTTAAAACTTATCATCCATTGATTCGCTTATTCGCCAGATTGTTTTAACCTTTATCCTTTTATTAAGAGAACTGGCGACCACTGGCTTCGCTGAATCGCTAGATTGTTTAGCATGTCACCAACTTATTCTGAGAATAAGCAAATGTGAGAAAACTTATCTCCACTGAAATCTTTTGGGCAAACCATCAGAACCACCAAATTTAGAGGATAGCACTATAAGTATTTAGTCGCTCATTCGCCAGATCAAATATGCAGGACCCACAGATATTTTGAGATTAAAACAGGGTCGTTGATCATGAAAACAATCCACAGTATTCGCTAATTCTCTAGTTGACACTACCCTTGACCGCCAGATTCTGAGAATAAGCAAACAAAGTGTTCGCTGAATCGCTAGATTATTTCACAAGACCGCCAAAGATTGCGAGAACTAGAGATAACCCTCATTCGCTAGTTCTCGGAAAGGAAAATGAAACCGCCGAAGCACTTGGAGACTTAGCGAACAAAGTAATCAAAAAGCGTGGCTTCAATGCATTCGCCAATTCGCTGGATGTTTGGGATAACCGCTGGAAGATCTAGAGAACTGGCGACTGATATTAATAGTGAATATGAATTTGACTCATTCGCTGAATCGCCAGATTGTTTTGAAATTTGATAAGACACTTCCCGATTCGGTGAACACTTGGGGCAAATAAGCACATGCACAAATAGCAACTTAAGTGACTTAAAGGTAACCAAGAAAAAGAAACAAGAGGGCCACATGAATTTTAGAAACGAATTGGAAACATTTTGAAAGACAAGACCTAGGGTAAGAGTTTTCCTGAACATGTCAAAAACCATTTTCACGACACTTTACAAACCCTAGTCCAGGTATAACACTCACATGGAGACTTAAACCAGGAATTGGACACAAACCTCAAAAAAAATTTAGGATACCCAATAGGCATAATGATGGGCTCCTCATTTGCCTTTCTAACATTATTGTCGCTTTGGTTATTGTGGATGACAATAAGACTAAATAATGATTTTTAAGCGAACAATGAATTAGCACAAATAAATACAAATTTAAGAAGTGCATGTACGGTCATGTACTCTAATGATGTTTGATTTAGATTATTCTACATCTTTGCATTTGAACTCCAAATTTTAAAATTCAAACCTGGTTGTCTTTTTCATATTATTCATTGAGTTGGCTGAAGTGTGAGTCATTCCAAATTACATGCTTGGTGGTTGTATTTTAAGATTTAACACCAATTCAAATGAATCATGTAAAGGGAAGGATCTAAGATTGAGCACATCTAGAATTTAATTGTAAAACTGCATTTCTCATTATAAGAGTATTGTGTGCATGCTTATTATTTTGATCCTAGCTCATTATTGTTGAATTGGTCTATTTAGGGTTATGCCTAATTGGAACTTGACCCGTAATATGACTAATTGGAACTTGATCCTTAAGATTCAAGAGAATTCCCTAATGTGTTCAATATGCCATATGCCTGTACGTAGATTCAAATATAAAAAATAGACTAATGTCTAAATACCCATTAATGGATTGTGCATTATTGATGGATCATTTGTCTTGGTCCTCATGATTGTTTCAAAATCATCTTCATACATATAACAATGATTAGAAGGTGTTCTCATGTTTAATTAGTTCTTATACTTTGACCTTGGGTAATATGAAAGCCTTCTTTCATATCGATGATGTTTCATGTTCCATGAATGACTATTCATACATATAAGCTCCTAGGTGGATGGAAAATAATTAAGCCAATTAAGGCTTCTAAAAATGCTTTGAATTGACCCCTAATGACCTAAAAACTGACATTTGATGCATCCCATACCAAAAAATCTTATCGGCATCAACCTGATGGTGGGCAATGGAATTCCACGAAAGCAGGCAACATAGACAAGTGCAAGAAATATCATCCCTACTACATATGTAATAGGCTGATGGGATAAAAGGAGATTTTGGGGGAAGGTAGAGAGGAGAAAAAAGGTGGCTTATCTTTACTCATATCCCTACTTGGTCTGCTCAAGGGAGGATACGCTTGGATTCACGGAAGGAGCAATAACCCCTTTGGTTGTGAGACGTCCATAAAAATGTACAAGTCAGAATGTCGGGTAACTTGTATACAATTGAGGATCCTAACAAGTCGATACAAGTTTCCTTGCATTTGCAGAAGCCAAAACAGACAGAACATACTTCCATCTCACAAAGAAGACCGGACAAGTGGTAAGGATCAAAGAGATCATTCACATTAAACATAGAGTCGTATCAAGACCAGTAAAAGAACACCTTAATCATCAAGACAGCATAAGAGCCAATCCTATCCAGACACAATTGGTATCGATACATTACTTATAGATCACATAGTGATCAAGACTATCATAATAAGAGTGGTATCAATAATTTAAGTCTTGCAAATCTAAGCAAATAGTTTTTTAATTCTAAGAGTATATGCAAGGGACATTACAGCCACCTGAAGTCAATATACATAGCATTTAATCATAGTGTTCATGCAAATAAGAGGCATCAGTTATCAGAATATCCATAAAATATTTCCTAGTAGCATTCTATCTCACATATAGCAATTAAGACAATCAACACTCCTTAAACATATACCAGTAATAGAGGGATATACAATAGGATACATTCTTCTTACTGGGATGGTTCCCCGATTTGATACAATAGTAATATTGCTCAAATAATGTCATCAGTCACTGTCCATATATATACTAGGAGAACAAGCATGGTAAAAATATAATTATTATTAGGAATTGCACCGAGTATAGATGTATGGTTCAGATCACATATGCATAATTACTTAACCAAATCCATAAACATTATCCCTTGAATAATTATTACAAATACATGTTTCCCTTAAATCAATTACATAAACATTTAAGGAGCTATCATAGATTGTGCTTCACAAGAATGATCAAGAATTTAGAGAAGGAAGTCTCTTGTTGTTAGTTCTTCAAGGAAATCATCATAAATCCCTAAGGGATCTTAGAAGGGACATTTGACCTAGAAACTGATATTTGATGCATCCCATACCAAAAGCTTTTATAGGGTTACTTTGGACCAACACACCTAACCATGACTGAACCCCTATTTTCAATGCATGAAAATGACCAAATTTTCAAAGAAACTACTCTCCTCACATTCCCTTATCCCACCAAACCTTCAGCAGAGTTATAAAATGACTCAAAATGGTTAAATCCACAAGCAATTAGACTCACGGGCCCTTCAACACCAAAACCCCCAAATGTTGACTCCAAACCCTAGTCTGTTAGGGCTTCCCCAATCTCCTATTACAACTCACTCCTGCATCAAATTAGTGATCGAATCACCATTCATTCAACATGAAAAAACATTTTCAAACATAAAAACCCTTCCTTATTCGGACAGGTCATCCACTGCTACACATTGCATCCAATTTCATTGTATTTTCTCATTGTTATTTAACTGTAATCACCTTTACTCCACACAACTCTGCATATGCACAGTTAATGATCTAATAATATAGGTTAGAATTAACATTCCATGGTTAGAATGGTTCTCATTATTAGATAGACCACTGGCGTAACAACAGTTAGAATGGTTCTCATTATTCTAAGTTCCTACTGCAATAACAGTAAACTAAAATAAGAAATGCTATTAGATAGACCACTGACATAACAACAGTTTCAATATAAAATGAGACTCATTCGAAAATGGCATGAATTGAACAAAGAAACATTGCAATTCCTTTAATGCATCAGAATAACCAAATTGAGACTTCAAGATGAATGAATTTTGCAGAAAATAGAGTATTTCTATTGCTTACGGTTTTATCCATTTTCAACTTATATAAATTCTAAACAACTAATTCAACCAACTTTCCGTAAATCCTAAATCCATAGTTTATATATAGCATTTGATTCTTATTGGAAATTGATTCGACATACCTTAACTCTCTACTTCAACTCTTCACCCTTAGCTTCTACCGGCTCCTTCGCACACGCTGAAATGAAATGCTCAAATGAAGTTTCAAAAAAAAAAAATTTACTTTATGTTATGCCCATGTTAGTCGCAATTTCGACCAACATGGTGTTAGTCGAAATTGAGACCAACACAGTGCATGTATTAAAAAAAACAAAAGTTTCCTTCTATAATGTGACCAACCAAAATATTTCTATTTGATGGTCGAATTGTTTAGTCAAAATTTAAGGTCAAATGTACTAGTGTTTAGTAGCAACTTTTATTCTTTCAATCTCTGCAATACTTGTTTAACATGCAACAAATGCTCTTATCTGGTCTTATTGAATATCAGAATGTCATCAAGATATACAATCACAAATTTACATAAGAATTTATTCAAAACTTCATTCATCAATCTCATAAAAGTACTCGGTGCATTAGTTAAACCAAAAGGCATAGCCAACCACTCATACAAACCTTCTCTTGTCTTAAAAGAAGTCTTCCACTCATCACCTTCTCTGATTCTGATCTGATGATATCCACTTTTCAAATCAATTTTGGTAAAATACTTTGCTCTAGTCCAACTGTCCATTATGGCATCCATTCTCGGTATAGGAAGCCTATATTTCACTGCTATCTTGTTGATTGCTCTAGAATCCATACACATTTTCCATTCTCCATTCTTCTTAGGTGCCAATACAGTTGGTACTACACAAGGACTCCAAATTTTTTGGATCAAACCTTTCTATAACAATTATTGAATCTATCAATTCAATTCCTAATTCTCGGTAGGTGTCAACCGATGTGGTGCCTTATTCGGTAAACTAGCTCCAAGGATAAGATCCATGCAAGGATTAATCTCTTCAAGGATGCTATCCTTTATTTTCTTACTCATTTTGTTAGGAATCATAGAAAAACATACATGATTCTTCTTCAAATCCTTAAAAAACTTTCTTCCTTCCATCAAGAAAACTTTCGCAGATGTACAAATACTACTAACAAGTTCTTCAATCAAAGGTAACAAGATTTGTCTTCTCCCATCAGCCCAAATAGTATATTTATGCAATCTTCCATCATATATAGCATGTCTATCATATTGCCAAGATCTACCCAACAAAATATGAAAACAATCCATAGGCATGATATCACATAACACATTATCATAGTACTTTCCAATTTTCAAATTCACATAAAATTATTCACTTACCAAGAGTGTATGCTCATCCTTGATCCATGAAATTTGATAGGGCTTTGGGTGTTTCAACCTTTCCAACTGTAACTTTGTAACCATTTCCTCAAATGCCAAGTTCTCCAAGCTTCCACTATAAATGATTACCCTCCATACTTCATCAAAAACTCTACATCTAGTCTTGAATAGACTTTTCCTTACTAGATCTTCTTTATTACTTTCACTCCAAAGTGCTCTCCTTACCATCAAGTTCTTTTCCTTCTCAGGTTCATTTGGTGAGTCTTCTTGCACCAAAGCATTTCTACTGCTACTAACCTTCTTACTTGCATGTGTACATTCAAATTACCTATGTCCTTCTTCTCCACAATTGTAACAAGATCCTTGGAATCCACCTTTGTTATAACCACCTCAATAGTTATTGCCTCTTCCTCTAGATGAACTTTCACCTTTCCACACGGTCTTGCCTTTATCCAGATTCGGTTTGTCCTAGTCAGATCTATTGTTTTCACCATAAGATCTACCTCTTCCTCTAGGGAATCTACCACCTCTACCTCTTTATCTTTGTTCATGTCTTTTGTTCAATTTCTCCTCAGCTTTCAAGGAAAACTGATAAGCTTCCTCAATGTTTTGCAACTTAACCAAGCTAATTTCTTCTTAGATGGAAACTCTCAATCCATTCAGGTACCTAGCAATTCTTTCCACTTCATCTTCATCATGTCCAAATCTGATATCTAATATATATAATTCCTCAGTATAATCTTTTACCGAGCTATCTTTCTGCCTCAAACTTTGCATTCGCCTAACTAGGTTAATCTGATAATCACATGGTAAAAACTTTCCTTTTAACTTATTTACTATCTTATTTGATACCTTAATTTTATCTTTGCCTTTCCTTTTTCTGTCCAATTGCAAATGTTCCCACCACAAGGATGCATGAGTCTTCAACTTTTTGCTTGCAATCTTCACCTTCTTTTCCTCAAGAACATTTTCATATTCAAAGTACTTTTCCATCTTGGTGATCCAATCCACTAATTCATCTAAATCCAGCTTTCCACTATAGTCAAGAGGATTGAAATGTGGTGTAGACTTCAAATTTTTCAAAGCCTTCAACAATCTTTCCTCACCTTGATCCATCACCGGTGTAGGCTCTACATCATCATGTCCTTCCTCAATTTCTTCATCACTAACATCTTCAAGATGTCTCCCTTGACGTTGGGCTATCTAAACTGCTTCTAACCTAGCAGCAAGTTATCTCAACATGTCTGTTAATCCTGGATATGCATCTCACCTCCCACGAACCATCTTGAAACCCTCTGCAATTGTAGGCCAAATCACAATCTTCTACCCCACAACAAATCAACTAGGGTTTGACAAGAAGGAACCCTCAAACCTAGATTTGCAAATCTAGATCCAGATCTCATCTTCACTCTGATACCACCTGATGCAAGGTAGGTCTGGATGAGGGGCCAAAGGCACACCCTAATCCAAATCCCCTTTGCGAAGATGACACATGAAAGAAATTACACACAAAGTGAGAGAGAGAATGCAGATCAAATCCTTATATTTCATCAAATAGATTCATACATGTCGGGTTGTAAGGCCTTCCTAGTTAGGGCCATATATTACAATTCAATTACAAGAGTCCTCCAACATGCGAGGATTCAACATTACCTTCAAAATTCTAATCCGATACCATTAATCTTCTATCTCTAGGATGATACTCACTAACCCCTAAACTACAACCAACAACTACATTATATACAAGAGGCTACCGAAACAATTTGGCCTTCAGATCTACCATTAACTAAAGGAACAACCAGATCTAGGTCCACACACTTCCCAATGATTGATACCAACATTAAATCCACAGCCACAATTAAGTGCTCAAGTTGGCCTCAACATACAACCAAAAGAAAAAACTCAATAAGAAAGGATAACCAAGCACTAGGAAAGGATAACCGAGCACCAAGGAATTAACTGACCAACTCAGTTAAAGAAAGAACCGAGCAACTACCAAGCCAACTCGGTCAAAGAAGGAACCGAGCAACACAGAAAACTCAAACTTATTTTTGGTGACAAAATATTTCCAAAGACCCAAGATTCTCCTAGATCACTTTATCCATACACCTATAGGCAGGGTGCCCAAACTGGTGGTAGTTATAGCATTTCATATTTGCAAATGACCTCTATTGGTTCCTCCTCCAAATCTACCTCTTTGGTCTCTACCTTCTCTTCCTCTACCTTTTCCACTAGATTCTTGTCTTTTTTCTATCAACTTTGTTTCCCCTTGTGACCTTGAATCACTACCTCTACTACCATAGATACCTCTGTGACTCTTGGAGTCTCTACCCCTACCCCAGCCTCTAGTATTAGAATCACTCTTTCTTTTTCCTTTCTCTTCCACTTTGAGAGCTAATTGATAGCACTTTTGGACAGTAGCAGGTGTCAAGAGACTTAATTCCTCTTGAATACTCCATTTGATCCCATTGAGGTAACAAGATACTTTAATGCTTTCCTCTTCTATCACCTTAGACCTCAAGCATGGCTTATAAAATTATTATCTATAAGCACTCACCTCCAAATCTCTTTGCCTAAGATTCTATCTTTTCTTATGTAGTTGTATTTCATAATCTTCAGGGATATAAGTTTCCCTAATCTTGGAAACCATACCCTTCCAAGTGGAGATTTGGTTCTTTCCTTCCTTGCATCTTTCATCCTGGATGAACTTCCACCATGTGAGAGTTGTGCCTCTCAATCTAGTCTTGGCCACTTTCACCTTTTGGGCCTCTGTCACATTTTTGCATTCAAAACAATTTTCTAAGCCCTCTATCCAATCCAAGACCACCTCTAGCTCCATTTTTCCACTGAATAGGGGAAATCCCTCCAATGATTTCCCACTCATGGCCTTCAAACCCCTGAGAAATGGCTCCTCTTGAAGAACTAGATTAGGCTTTGGCACCTCATCCTCTGTTGCAACTGACTTTCTTTTCTCCTTTGTTTCTTTCACTTTCTCTCATACTACTTTTGCTTGAATTTGGACTTCCTCTAGCTTTACTTCCATCTCTACCAACTATTCTTTTAGGAGCCTATCCTCCTCTCTCTATTCTTCCAATCCTTTGCTAACTTTGTTTTTTTCACCATTTTGCTTGAATCTACATATTCAGGCGAATACAACATCAAGATCACACAAGCCCAATCAACTTTCTCTGATACCAATATGATAGGGAGATCCTTACTGAGCCATCTTGACTCACTACCAAGGTCTCCTTCCTAGACCTAATAATTTTTACCTTAATCTTAACTAAGGGTAGGATACTCTACTCCTTCACCTTGACCACTAGGACCTCCACTATCAATTTAATATTTCAGACAACACTGAATCCACATGGATAGATTCCTCAACATACTCTCCACCAACTCATAGAATCTTCCAAGGTAGGTTAAATGCTTCTTTCATCACATTTGACATGTATAAGAAGATTCAGAATCACAACTCTACCTTAGACCCTTTCTTATACATCAATTCTAGAAATAATGCTAGAGAATCTTTGTAGCCCTATCTAGTCACCTTTTCTGACCTAACTCCCAAAATTCACAAAACAACTAGAAAATGGAACTTGGATTCAGATACCCTTTTGGGAATTACAAAATATTTTCAAGGTTAGAGGGTTTCAGTCCATCCATACAATACTTCAAAGCTATTAGGGATCGGGTCCCTAAAAGTAGGGCTAAAGGCCTGGTTTTTAGGAGCTCTTCTCACAACCCATTGAAATGGATTCATCAGCCTCCACCATTGCTTGCATTGATTCTTTAGGATGTTAAGAACATCCTCCAATCACTAGAACCTTTTCTTCAAACCTACTTTTCAATTTAGAGTCACTGTCATTCAATTGTCCCTAGCCGGGCTATAGCCTAGCTCGCCTAGGGAAAGAGCTCAAAATTCCTTCTATATATTTATTTGTTTTGTGTTGGGCGATCTCAACCTCCCATGCACCAAGTACTACTTTGACATCAAAATGTATATTGTTTTAAAATACTCTAGAACATCTTGATAAGAAATCCTCAAACTATCCCCAATTGCTTAGAGATCTATCCATCAGATGGAATTTCTTTCTTCTTCATTGTCCTTAAATAATTCATCTCTTCCTATAGAATTTCTTCCAAGGTGGATGCTTCGGGCATCTATGTGGAGATGGGAGCGACTAACTCCTGTATAATTCCTTTTAATATGACCACTGTGGTCTGTGACTCTTTCTTCTTGTTGAACACTTTTACAATCCTCTCATTCATTGATTCAGAGGATTCACTGAGATTTTCGTGATCACTCCATTTATTCCTCTTCCTGAGATTGATTATGTGCATTTGGTAATCTTTGGGAGTGACCTAAGATGCTTCCTTATCTGTGGGTGGCATGACAATTTCTATCAGCATCTCTCCTCTATCATTCCTCCTAGTTGGAAAAATAGGATGGGCCTTCTTGGCCTTCTTTTTGGGTGCGGTTGTGATCTCATTCATAATCTCATGTAGTGAGGGTGCAACGAATGGTTCTTCTAGTTGCCTCCTCTTGCAACTCATCATCAACCATTCTGGTGGAGACAAAGTACTAACATTGACATTGGTAGTGTCCTAAGGATTGGACATCTCAAATCATTTATTTTCTTGTGTCTCTTCAGGAGGATAATTATCGGGATTCATTGTTTCCTCCTATAATTGATTTTGTTGAGCATTTTACTGCGGATTCTATGGAGAATCCTGTTGGAGCTTTAAGTTTTTAGCAAAATTTGGAGTTTCATAGTGTGATAAAACCCTGAAAAATAGCCTCGTAAACTTCATGCCTAACAAGTTATTTCTCTATATTATCCACTTATAAATAGGTATATACATTTATTTTCATCCTCTCAGAGTCAAACTTGATATGTTCCTAGAGTATTATGCCCTTATAATCCATAAACAATCTTATAGTGCATCTTGTCGCTCTCTCCAAGAAAGTCATTCTCATGAGTAGATATTTAAATGTCTAAGCTCTTCCTCACCAAATAAATTGTTCCACATGATTTTATGCATAATAAGGTACTCCTTTATCCATTTGCAAAGCTCTATGAGTACCACTATAACATTCAAAATATTTCATAAACTTACACTATTTGTTGGGAACAAATTGTGGCTCGACAAATTGACAATTTTTTTTTCAATCAACGCAGTTGATGAGATGAAAAAATATATGTATAAATATATTAAATGGGATGAACTATAAAATTATTTTCAATTCAAAGATGAAAGATTAAAGAAGGAATCTCTGTGACAAGAACAATCAAAATTTTGAAAGCGAAGGTTTCAAAAATGCTGTAATTTTGACTTGTAAAGATGATGTCGACAGAGCATGAAAATGATCAAAATTTGAAAATATAAAAAACACCCAATTCATAAAATCTGATTTCCAAGATGTAGTTAAAATATTAGCTTTTCATGAGGTGTTTTGGATTTATGACCAAACCCTCATCTGAAAGATAGGTAGTTATTTTTTAATTAGTTGATTATTTTTTTCAAAAAAGTTTTTAATAAGGTGGTGTCTTTTCACCCTAAAGGGGTGTAAAAACTATTCAACCACATATATGTGTGGTGTAAAATGTAAAGAGATCAATAATTCATATTTTATAATATCATATCATAATATCACAATGTAAATCATCCTTGTAAGCAGACATTTCAATATTAATATAAAGTCAGTACTATGTCTTTCTGTCAAAGTTGTGGGTTAATAATTCAACTTGATCAGTTCTTTGTGATTACTATTACCAGAATTAGAAGCTATCTGAGTCATCGTGCGGAGAAGTTATTTATGATTATATTGCAATTTGATTATTAGAGTTCATATAGTCGTGCATATTATTTTTTTCTTATTGGTCTTTTCCCAGTAAAAGTTAAATTCACTAAGACTAATTGCAGTGTGATTTGATAATCAAAGGAATAGAAGGTCAAAGCAGTTGATAGATCCATTCAAGTAGTGGAAGTAAAAATTCTCTAGCAAAGTTGTAAATAAGATCAAGTAGGAAATTGATTCTATTGCCCAACAGAAAGAAGGCATTGGTCTAGTATTATATAATAAAGTCTCTATCTGAAAGAAAACCATAATCATGGGGAAATGATTCCCTGGGTTGCAAAGGTAGAATAATTCATTGATCCTCTTGATTATGAGTTGTATCAAGATGAAAATAAGGAAAATACATACTCCATCAATAACATCATTCAGCAATTTCAAGGAACACTTGTGAGAATAAATGTCAATAAACATGTTGAATGGATGTATACAACAAAAGGAAGTATGAGGGAGATTATGGAAGAGGTTGAAAAACTCTAGAAAGCAAGAACTCAATTGAAAATCTTCTAGAAAATTAGCAAACTCTCGTGAAGTTTATGAAGTTGCCATATTTTGATGAAGTTAATGCCGCCATTAATATTTTTTGATAATCCTTTCCATATGAGTGGCCAAAAGATTAATATTATTTTGTTCAATTAGATTATTTCAAATTCATTCATTCTTGCATTCATGATAGCCACAACAAGAAAGGGAAAAGAGAATAACATATTGTGAATCCTATTTTTACACAAAAAGCTGAATTTTTGGGGTATAATCTTCCTTGGAATCATCGTTTTGGATGTCCACGTGACATTGCATGGTTGACCTATGGATTGGAAACTCGATCATGAAGTTTCATGCATGCATTTTGCAAAAAAAATTAGATTGGAGGCGTCTAAAAAAAATTCTCGTCAAATTCCACTTCGCCCAAAATTTTAGAGTATGATTTGGCTTTGAAATTGCTTTTTTTCTAAGTTGTAATAATTTAAGAATGAAGTTAGCATGTAATAGAATAGGTTAGGAGTATTTTTCAGCAGTTAATGTGGAGTTATAATTTCATCTCATCAAAAATAAATGCCCAAAAATCCTAGCTACGAGTTTGGTAATTTTGAGTTGTAAAATTGTATATAAACTCTTGATGTTATTGTAATTAGGGTTGGAATTGCAATAGAATACAATTACAATTGATGTTGTAATCATGCTATGAATTTTTGTCATCTTTTTGAATTTGAGATTTTATTTCAGATTTAAAAGCCAGGTGTGTATTTTATAATGATTTTTCGTGTGATTTAAATAGTTGGTGTTAGCTGCAAATCTTTCTACTTGTCGTTGTGAGTCAATGGAGATGATATAATTACTTTGTTCTTGAGGAATAATTCATCTCACATGTGTGCATGTCTGGCATGGCTTTGTGATTTGATGAGTTTTGAGAAATCATTATTTTAATTCCTTCAAAGATTGCATCTAAGTAATGTGAATTGTAATTTATCTAGTTCATATTATTGTGGGTTTCCTTGATCATATTCATTATTTTGTATGCAAGTTCAAATTATTGTAATTAATGTCCGTTAGATTTCATTCGCAATAAATTTTGTTTAAATCTCTCATTGCCTTGATCTTTTGTAATTTTTTTATAAATTCATGATTAGAGTTTAATTGCTAGCATAGAAGTTAAAATAGTTGTACTCTTTATTTCAAGAAAGTTTCAATTTTCCATATATTTGGAAATTCAAAAAATAGAGTTGTGAAATTGGTAATTTTCAGTCTTCAAGCTTTCGAACTAGCAAAGGCATCCTTGTGAAATCACATATTCTTCAACTGATCTTCAATGTGATCATGACCAAATCACAGAGAACATTGGGAGTGATTCTCATCACTCTTTCAAGAGAGGGATTCACATTTCTTGTCCATGTCATTGCATCATGCAAACAGGATGGTCAACAAGTCTATTATTGCATTATGTGTTATTACTTGGGAATTACATTATTCCTCATTGTTGTAGCAAGATGGTCGGTTGGTGTACAGTAGTGGAATGGAGTGGCTCTCCAAGGAAGGATGGGACACAAGGGGTCCCTGGGTAACCCTCGGTAGAGTTCTTAGTAAGAATTGATAACTTTAATAATAAATGGAGAAAAATGTATTAACAAGATAAACTAACAGTAGTACTATGGATTTTTGAGAAACGTTGAGCTAGTACACCCATGGTCGTTTGAGTGATGTTGAGTTAGCATAGCCATGGCCATCTATGAATGTTGAGATGGCACAATCATGGCAGTTTGAGAGATGTTGAGTTGACATAGTAGAGCATCCTTGATGAGTGATGACTTCTCAAAGCTGCACGAGCCTCTATGTTTCGTGTGATGGCACTTAATTCTTGATTCTCGCCACCATACCATGTCTAGGTTTGAGTAGTCACCTTGGTGTACTTGTATTTTGATATCTACATCTAATTGATTTCATTGGGATTCTGTTATATTCCCTTGATTACTACATTTTATTGGCATATTTTCTAGCCACTCTATATGTGTCTACCTCGTGTGTTTGGATTGTGTGACTATATTTGTGACAATGGTGGCATTAGCTTGATGGTACCACGTGGTTGGGTGGCATTGCACATCACTACTATAGATCAATATACATATGGTGGACTACTTCCAATGGAAGAGTATTCAACATAAAGTGCTCATTTTTATCTATTTTCATTTTCATTTCAATGATCATGTTATATATTAAAAATCTTAGTAGATTACATCAATTATGTTCATTATGATTGTGTCAAGTGAGTATGACCTTGATTTCATGTATCTGACACTCCCTAGAATGGAGACGTACTTTATTAGGTCACTTGTTGGAGTTAGGGTTAGTAAATTTGTATTTTTCCTTAAACTAGGAAAACTTGTGCATTTGTTTGTTGTCACTGCACATATGTCTTGTAATCTTGGGCATTTGTCCTTTGTTCATGTGCATATATTCTTTGACCTTGTGCATTTATTTTTGCAGAGTTATTGATATGTGACAATTTGTGTCCCTTGGGGTTTGTGCACAAGTGGATGTTAGATTTGGTTTCCCTATGGTTTTGTGAGAAATTTTATATATTCACTTCTAGTTTTCAAGCATTTTTTGATCTAATTTAACTCATATTTCATTTGGGTTTTAAAAATGAACCTAGTGATGCATGTGTCAAGAATGGACTTAGTCTCCTCAATTGTCAATCATGGATGATTTTCCAATCTCCTTGTGAGATTTGTAGGAAATGGTCTAGGCCTTTGTAAGGTCTCTTATAGAACATGTACATTCATTCCAAGTAGGAATTTTGTGTTGTCATAGAACCCTTGGAAGTGTTGTAAGGATTTCACTTGTGCATGATTGTGGAATGATTGTTGTTTATTTATTTTTTTCTTATGCAATACTATTGATGATGCACTAATGTCGTGATTTTTATATTGATGTTTCACAAAAAAATATTAGTGCATATTTGATCCTTCATTCTGAGTGTTCCTTGTAGGGCATTACATCTAGTAGTCAAGCCCATGTTCATAGGCTATGAGCTCTAGTGTATGTGTACTCATTTTCTTTGGTGTGAGTGATGTGTGGTTGTTATTTTTTTTATGGTTATCATTTTCTCTTTGGTTCCTTAGTATGGATTCTTAGCATGTTGTATGTTGGGTCTAATGCATATCATATTTTTATTTGAAGGATGCCTGCAATAAATAAAGGTGGTTGATAAAATACCAATCAAAATGACCATAAGAAGAAGCATCATGAGGAAGAGCATTGGGAAGGGGAACATTGGGAGGATAACCATGAGGATTGGAGAGGCGGTCACAATGGTAATGATGAGAATCCCCATTTAGTTTAGTTACTTCAGGAGCTTATCACTCATTTAGGACCTCGTTAAGAGGCATCTCACCATGGAGAGTCTCAGCTATCTAATTGTGGTGAATGGGAGGAGAAAAGAGAGTGTGATAATTATTGTACCTTAACTAGAGAGAGAGAGAGAGAGGATACTATCCATGTAGGGAATATGAGAGAGCTAATGAGGTCTCATCAACCCACTTTTGATGTTTCATGCAGTGGTGTAGAGGCCAAGACTTGGCTTTTAGATCTTGGACATTGCTTCTCTATGTACCCTTATGCAAGAAACACTAGATCTCAGTGTACCATTATGTACTTTACAAGTTTTATATCTACTTGATGGTGCATAGAGGGGAAGAACCTCTAGTTAGATATCACAACTACATCATGGGAGAATTTTGAAGAGTGGTTTCATGATCATTTTCTTTCTAATCACTAGCATTAGTCACACACTAATGAGTTTCACCATCTTCAACAGGGGACTATGATAGTGGATCAGTATGAGCATATGTTCTTTGAGCTGAGGTAGTATTCCATCATTAAACATCATGAGTGTGTGTTGGTGCGACATTTTATTTGAGGCCTTAATGGTCCTATCAATTGGAATGTTTTTCTTTTTTAGCCTAGGACTCTTTCTATCTACATAGAAAAGGAATGATTGGATGAGGATAACATAGCTAGGGGTTTTGGGCGTAGGACAGGTGCACAAGTTAGCAGTGCACAGCCTTCTAGATGAGGTGCACATAGTACATAGGTATAGTCTTTGAGGTATTCAAGGGTATATTTGGCACCTCTTACGATAGGTCTCCAAAAACATCCTAGGCATAGACCATCTAGGAGTCATCGTACTAGACATAGAATGGGTACCCTTAGAGTTAGATGTCACACTTGAACACGTAGTAGGTAGTCACAGTACAACCAAAAATATTAGAATGTGTAGTAGAGTGTTAGTAGAGATAGTTTCCATTAGTCTAGTGCACTTTATGCAAGGTGTGGCTATGGTTTAGGTGGATGTTTCTTGTTTGGCCATCTTGGTCATAAGGCATATCATTGTCCTTAGAGAGTTGTTTTAGGAGCTAGTCAAGGTAGGCTACTTCTAAGCCTACAATAAGTGATATACGTATATCCCACAGGGTAATTTTAGTGATTGATAACCATGAGACTAGGCATCAGGACACTGTTGTTGAGACCATGGGTGTTCTATAGGATATATCTACCTATATTTTGTTTGATTCTAGCACTTTAGATTCCTCTATTTCCCCTTCTTTGTGGAGCATGTCAGCTAGTGACAAAATGACAGGTTTATAGTTGGCATGTTGAGTTATCCATAGGTTATAGAGTGGTCATGGTCTCCCCTATTTTTGGTTGTGTGTTGTATTTGAGCACCTTCAACACCACCATAGATCTTTGTATCCTTCCCTTAGGCTCTTATGGAATTGCTTTGTATATGGATTGGTTAGCATCCCACAAGTATTTATAGATTGTTGGTGCAATTTGGTGTAGTGTTTGGATGACAATGGTGGGCGTGTTGAGCTTACAGGGGTTCAGAGACCTATTTCACTTCACATGATCTCAACCACTAAAATAAAGTAGAGTACGTCATAGGTTTGTCAATTGTTTATAGTTTATATTAGTGACCTTGATGGGATTGAGATTCAATAGGTGTCTCATGATAATCTCACTTCAACGTGAGTTTTCAGATGTGTTTCTGGGTGAGATCCCATGCATGTCGCCTAAGTGCGACATAGATTTCTACATTGATCACGTTCTCAAAACTAAGCCTATTTCTTAGGCACCATATTGTATGACCACTTAGGAGTTGAGAGAGCTTCATTTGCAGTTATAGAGTTTTTGGAAAAGGCCACATTGGTCCCAATGTTTCCACTTGGGGAGCACTAGTCATCTTTGTGAAGAAGAAGAACATATCTCTTCATTTGTCCATTGACTACTAGTAGTTGAACAAGGTGATGGTAAAGAACCAATATCCCTTTCTGAGGATTGATGATTTTTTTATCATATGAAGGGAGCTAGAGTGTTCTCGAAGATAGACCTCAAGTCCAGATACCATCAAATTTTCATTCACGGGGCTAACATTTACTAGACAACTTGTTGCACTCAATATGGACATTATGAGTTTCCAGCTCTACCCTTTGGGTTGACCAATGTGCCATCGGTGTTTATGAGTTTGATGAGTGGTATGTTTCACACCTATCTTGAAAAAAAATTCCATGTGTTTCTAGATGACATTTAATTCTATTTGAGGACAATGAAGGAGCATGAGGTTCATTTGTGTTAGGTTTTGTAATGTCTTAGTGACCATCAGTTGTTTGGAAACCTATCCAATTATGAGTTCTTCCAAACTGAGGTGAGGTATTTAGAATATATCATCTCAAGAGAGGGTATTTATATGGATCCTTTGAAGATCTAGGTCATTATGGATTGCCCAATTCTTACTAGTGTTCCAGAGGTTTTTAGTTTCATGGGTTTGGTGGGTTATAACAATTGATTTATGCAGGAATTTTCTCCCTTGGAACACCCTATCACTTCTCTTTAGAGGAAAGGGGAGAAGTTTGTTTGGTTTGATCAGTGTGAGTTAGTGTTTTGTGTTCTTAAGGAGGAATTGACTAGTGCACCTATCTTAGCAGTGCCAGGTCTTGTAGGTAATTTTGTGGTGTGCATTGATACATTTTTTGAGAGTATTGGGGTAGTTCTCATACAGGAGGGACAAGTGATTACATATGAGTCTCATAAGCTCAAGAACCACGAACTGGATTTCCCCACCCATGATTTAGAGTTAGAAATGGTTGTGCATCAGCTATTGGAGACATTTTATTTTGGGTCATAGGTTTGAGTTGCATAGTGACCATTGAAATTTGTAGTATATCTTTACTTAGCCAAACCTAAATGCACAAAAACATTTTTGGATGGAGTTCCTATGTGAGTACTATTTTGATGTTTTTTACATCAAGGGGAAGGAGACCATTTTTGTAGGTGCCTTGAGTAGTAGAAGGCGTGAAATATTAGCTTTATCTCTTGGCATAGATTTGTGTGGATGTATTCTTGAGGCCTTACCTAGTGACACTTGGTATCAGGAATTTAGAGAAAAGATTGAGTCTAGGCATACCCTTGTTGGCTAGTTTTCAAGTTACTCTTTGGAGTCAGATTCACTTTTTCAACACCTTGAGGGAATTTATGTGTTGGTGTCACATGATCTTTGTTCCTTGTTTTTTTTCAAAGGAACATTGTGCGTCATATTCTGCACATCTTGACGTCTAGAAGATGCATGTTGGCCTTAGCAAGTTGGACTTTTGGGTAGGGATGAGGTATGATGTTGCTAATTTTTTGGCTAGATGCCTTGACTATCATAGAGTGAAGGCAGATCATCAACATTTGGTAGATATTTTGCAGCCACATTCCATTCCTGAGTGGAAGTGGGACAATATATCTATTGATTTTATTATCGATCTACCTATGTCATCATGTCATCATAAAGCCATTATGGTTACTATGGACAAGTTGTCCAAGGTGGCTCACTTTTCTCCTATGGAAGTTTCTTATATTGTTGCTTCAGTAGCACATGTGTTCATGGAGGATATAGTTCAATTTCATTGAATACCTCACAGGATCATTTCAAATCGAGATCCAGTTTACTTCCATACGATGGGCATCCCTCTAACATATTTTCAGCACACGGCTCAATTTTAGTTTAGTGTATCACCCTCAAGATAATGGTCAAACGAAATAGGTGAACCAAGTTCTTGAGGACATGATTTGCATGTATGTGATGGATTAAGATTCAAAGTGGGAGGACTACCTGTATATGGTATATTTTTCCTATAATAATGGGTACCATAGTTCTCTTGGCATGTCTTATTTTTAGGCCTTGTATGGTCGATTTTGGCATACACCTTTGAGTTAGGATCCTTTGGAGGACCGTGTAGTGTTGGGTCCCAGGATGCTTCAAGATATGAAGTAACAAGTTGTTCATATTAGTGAATATTTGGCTACAACTCAAGATTGGAAGAAGAATTATGTTGATGCCCATATGTTAGATCGTCAATTCTCAAAGAATGACTGTGTTTTTGCAAGTTTGGTTGTGGAAGAGCCACATCCATTATGGGAAAGGCTCTAAGTTAGAACTACATTCCATCGGACCTTTTGAGATCCTTGAGAGGATTTCTCATGTTGCCTATTACTTGGCATTTCCACCTAGCCTATCGAGCATTCATGATGTGTTTCATATTTCTGTGGTGAGACAATATAGTCTTGATATGACCCATATTCTTGATTGGTGTGCTTTACAAGTAGAGGATGGACAAATTTGTTTGGATCTCATCTACATTCTTAATCATCATAGGTTGACCCTCAGGGGTCAAAACATCAAGCGGGTAAGGGTCCAATGGGACCTGAGCAATGAGACTTCAACTACATGGGAGGATGATTCACAATTCAGAGATTTGTTTCCCTGTCTTTTTGCAAGCCATATGCTTAGAGGGGAGGATGTAACACCTCATGTGGTTGTATTCTACTTCGTATTATTTTGACATGAGCTAGACTCATTCTATACCTTGTGACTATTTGTATGATGTGATCATATTGTGGCATTGTGAGATGCATTTGATTATTGTACATTCTTTTCATTTTACTAGTATCATTGTTGACATAGATGATAGATTTCGCTTGTGCTTATTGTTTTGATCATATCTACATGATGATCTAGCTATGATGTGACATAATGCTTTATGGTAATATCTAGTGTATATTATATTCAAGAATAATTGATTATGTTATCATGGTGATTTTAGCCAATATCACCCCTATAGGGGCGGTGTATATGTACTCATATATCACACCTCTAGTACCATGTGGGTAAAATCCAGACTTCATTGAGTTACTATGTTATACTAGTATTTATTTGTGCATTATAGTTTATCCGCAATTGTCACAGTGAGCTAGGAGTTAAGGGTTGGCTCATTGTTGTTGATTATTTTAATATTTCTGGCAATTTTTCCATAGTACATTCCAAGTTAATGGAATTAAATTAAATCAACCCAATTGGGGGTTTCGACTATTTGATTTGATTTTTAATTATGCCATAAGTGGATTTTACTTATCTTTTCATTTTTAGCCTAAAAAGTGACATTAATGAAGAATTAGATTTCACTTTAGACCCTTGTTCATTTGGAGAGCAAAAAATCTCAAAAACCCTCTTTGAGCATTTTATTGATTCATTCATTGGGAGAGTTCTACACGACAAAATTTTATGGGCATCAACTAGTTGGAACCATTCTAGAATTGATCCACTTTGTCGAGCTTTTTGAGTGCTTTCGTAGAGTTCCATTTTAGTAATTACACCATTTGGTGAGGTAGGGATTCTTAAATATTTCATTTTAGTCAATTTCTTGCTTTGATGCTTATTGCATTTAGTTTGTGGGTTGAGAATCAACATTCCCCCATATTTTCGTATTGTTTTATTGCCCAATTGGGTGTGTGATTGAATCTCAAATTCAAATGATAATTGTAAGGTTATGCTGCTCAAATTTTTTGATTGGTCAAAAAGGGAAATTGATTGCATTTTTGCATTTTTAGGCATTTTTTAAGTCAAAGGGTGTTCTTAGAATTTTATATTTTGGATTTTTAGGCTTTCTCATGGCTTTAATGGCACTCTTGGCCTTGGGTTAGGTTTTGGTCCCAACTATGTGTTCTTAAAAGTTGGAATTACTCATTTTGATGATGCATTATATTATAGAACTATGGTTTTAGTATATAGAATTTCAACCTTGATAGGATTCATTATCACCTTGATTTTCAAGCCATGTGAGTGCATTTCACACTATGCTCTTATTTTGTGTTTTATGGTTCACTTGTCCTTGTTTAGTGCCTTTTGTGAGTTCTTGGGAGTTTGTGTTGAGACCACACTCATGATTCATGCCTATATTAATGGGATCACAAGCTATCCCTACTCTTGGGTGAGCCCCAATTGAGTGCCCCTAAATCCACAAGTGGAGCTAAGACCTTGTCTTTTTCATGGCTTGTGTTTATAGCTATTTCCTTTGCATATTTCTTAGATTCACCATATGTTGTGTTGAGACCATTTGTTGTGTGGATGTATGGTGTTGAGACTGCATCCAAGCATGTAGTTGAGCTACGCTCCTATGTTGGGGCTTGACTAACCCATGCTCTTGGTGTGTCCAATTGAGCTTATTATTTCCCTTTTTGTTACATATCTTGGAGTCTAGTATTGCATTATGTATTATTACTTGGAAGTCTATTACATTGTTCCTCATTATTGTAGCGATATGACCATTGGTGTAGAGTGGTGGATTGTAGTGGCTCTCCAAGGTGGGATGGGACACAAAGGGGTCCCAAGGTAACCCTTGGTAGGGTTCTTAAAAAGAATTGATAACCTTAAAATAAATGGACCAAAATATAATAACAAGATAAATTAACTTAAGTATTATGATCGTCTGAGTGACCTTGAGTTGGTATAGTTGTGGTCATCTGAGCAACATTGAGCCGACATAATCATGGACATCTGTAGATGTTGAGATGACATAGTCATGGTCGTTTGAGTGATGTTGAGATGACATAGTAGAGCCTCTTTGTTGAGTAAGGATTGCTCGAAGTTGCACGGGCCTCCACATGTCGTGTGATGACACTCCATTATTGAGTCTTGCCACCATACCTTGTCTAGGTCTAAGTAATGACCTTTGTATACTTGTATTATAATATTTGCATTGGAGTGATTGCATTGGGATACTTGTGTTATCTTGTGGTCACTGATCAGGGAAGTACTGTACATTTTTCGGTTATTTTTGGGCCGACATGTTGTAACTGATTCTAACCCTAAAGCAGAAAAATAAGCTTGTGTAAAATGGCTTAGGGTAAGGGATTTCATTATGATGTATGTTTTAGTATCTTCTTGTGGCGGTATTGAGTTGTAAGGGATTGTGGATTGTAATCAAGTTGTAATCATTGGATAATAAGAATATTAGACTCGTTGGTGGACGCAGCTCAGGGATTCGGTGAACCGTGTTAAATCCTTGTCTCTTGTGTTCTCTTATGTGTGGTCTATTATTTTTCTGATATAGGTTATATTTACATGTAACTGTTATTTATGTCTTGTTAATCCTAACAAGTAGTATCAGAGAAAGGTTTCTTTCAGTTATCCTCTGCAGGAAGGTCTCACGGTTTAGTGGGAGCAATGGAAGACGAGCATAAGCTGAAGGTTGAGAAGTTTAATGGGAAGAACTTTCAGTTATGGAAAATGCAAATGGAAGACTATCTCTATCAAAAGGATCTATGGCGGTCATTGGAAGGAAAATTGAAGAAACCGTCAACAATGACTCATGAGGACTGCGATATTCTTGACAGAAAGGCACTTGGAAGTATTTGATTATGTCGAGAAAAATCAGTGGCTTTTAATATTACGAAAGTGAAGACAACTAAAGAGTTGATGGAGACCGTAGCAAAGTTGTATGAAAATCCCTCTGCTTCAAACAAGGTATTTCTCATGAAGTGCCTGTTTAATATGAAGATGGCAGAAGGTGGATCTGTTACTAATCATTTGAATGAGTTTAATACGGTTACCATTCAATTATATTCTATAAATATTATTTTTGATGAAGAAATTAGGGCTCTCTTGATTTTGTGTTCTTTTCCTGAAAGCTGGAATGGCTTGGCAATAGCTATTAGTAACTTTGTTTTTGGTTCTAATACCGTAAAATTTGATGATGTTATCTGTGTGATTCTAAGTGAGGAAACTCGTAGGAAAAGTTCAGGTGGACCTACATCAGGGATTGTCTTGAAAGCACAAAGTAGAGGCAAAATGAATGAGGAAAAATTTTTGGAAATCATGGGAAATCAAGAGGAAAATCAAAGGGAAAGAGGTCTGAATCCAAAGGACCAAATGATTGTTGGTACTGTTGAAAACTAGGTCATAAGAAGAAAGATTGTAGGTCTCAAAACAATAAAGAAGGAGACAAACAAGAAGGAAACAAGGAGGCAAATGTGCTAAGTAATAAATCTGAAGAGGATGCTTTGCTTCTTTCTTTAGAAAGTGTTGATGATTCATGGGTTTTAGATTCAGGGGCTTCATTTCATGCTACACCCCATAGAGGTTATTTTCTTGATTATGTCCAAGGGGATTTTGTGCTAGTTTATTTGGGAGATAATGAACCCTATCAAATTGTTGGAAAGGGGAAAATTAAGATTAAGTTGCAAAATGGGAATCATTGGCTACTACAAGAGGTAAGACATGTTCCAAAGCTGAGGAGGAACTTAATTTCAGCAGGGCAACTGGGTGATGAGGGTTGCACAATTACTTTTAATGATAGAAATTGGAAGGTTTCAAAAGGTTCCTTAGTAGTAGAAAAAGGTGTGAAAGTAGGCACCTTATATCTTTGTACAGGTCATACCGTTCCTTCTACTTTAATTATTTCAAAGGAAAATGAATGTTCATGAACAATTGTTGCAGTTGAGCAAGAAGAACATCAAAGAGTTGTTGTAGATTTTGACACAACACTATGGCACAAAAGACTTGGGCACATGAGTGAAAAATGTATGAAATTACTTCATTCAAATAAAGTTTTACTAGGTCTAAAATCTGTGAATATGGATTTACATGAAAGTTGTGTGTATGGAAAACAAAAGAGAGTTAGTTTTCTGAAGGGTGGGAAGGAAAAGAAAAATGAGAAATTAGATTTTGTGCATACAGATGTATGGAGACTAGCTCAAGTATCTTCCCTTGGTGGCTCTTTGTATTATGTTACATTTATAGATGATGCAATAGGAAAAGTATGGATTTATTTCCTTAGACATAAATCTGATGTATTTCAAACTTTTAAGAAATGGAAAAGCTTGGTTGAGAATGAGACTGGTAAAAGGCTAAAATGTCTCAGATCTGATAATGGTGGTGAGTATTGCAGCACAAAATTTGAAGATTATTGTTCCTCTAATGGTATTCGTAGGTAGAAAACTGTACCAAGGACTCCACAAGAAAATGGAGTGGTTGAACGCATGAATAGGATAATAATGGAGCGTGCAAGGAGTATGAGGTTGCATGTTGGGCTGCCCTTAAATATGTGGGTGGAGGTTGTTAATATAGTTGTATATTTAATCAATAGAGGTCCCTCTACTCCTTTGGGTTGTGGTATTCTAGAGGAAGCATGGACTGGTAAGAAGGTGGGTTATTCTTTTCTCAAAACCTTTGGTTGTGAAGCATTTGCACATATAGACTCTGAAAATAGAACCAAGCTAGAAGCTAAATCTAAGAAATGTGTATTTGTTGGATATGGCATTGATGAATTCGGTTATAGGGTTTTGGATTTTGAAAATCATAAAATTGTAAGAAGCAGGGATGCCATATTCAATGAGAAAGTGTTGTACAAAGATTTGTTGCAGGAGCATGAGAAGAAAGAAAATGACTATGTAGTACTGGATGATACTCCAAAAGATGATGTTCCAATAGTTCCTTATGCTCTGCAATAACAACAACAACAAATACCACAAACCCCAGTGAATGTTAGACGGTCAACAAGGCTAAGTAGACCTCCAGAAAGATTTTCGCCCTCTTTGTATTATATTTTATTAACAGATGTTGGTGAACTTGGATGTTATAATGAAGCTGTGCGGGTGGATACAAAGCTTCAGTGGGAGTCTGCCATGAAAAAAGAAATGGACTCCTTGCTGAAAAATTAAACTTGGTATTTATGTAAGTTACCTGTAGGTAAAAGGGCTTTATAGAATAAATGGGTTTACAAGCTGAAAGAAGCGGGTGGAGGTAAGAAAAGATTTAAAGCCAAATTAGTCGCAAAAAGATTTGCACAGAAAAAAGATATTGATTTTGATGAGATATTTCTCCAGTTGTTAAAATAACTTCTATTCGTATTGTTTTAAGTATTGTGGCTATTGAAGATTTGTATTTAGAGCAGCTTGATGTTAAAATAGCTTTTCTTCATGGTGATTTGGATGAAGAGATATATATGGTATAGCCACAAGGATTTGAGGTCAAGGGTAAGGAGAATTTAGTGTGCAGATTGTAGAAAAGTTTATATGGCTTGAAGAAAGCACCTCGACAATGGTATATTAAATTTGACACTTTTATGAATGAGCATGGATACACTCAGTGTCGTTCTGACCATTGTGCTTATTTTAAGAGGTTGGATGATGATAGCTACATTATTTTATGTTTATATGTTGATGATATGCTTCTAGATGGGTCTAACATGGATCACATTAAGGGGTTGAAACAACAATTAGCACATTCATTTGCTATGAAGGATTTGGGGGCAACAAAACAAATCTTTGGTATGAAAATTTGTAGAGATACGCAAAATAGGAAATTGACTTTATCTCAGGCTGATTATATTGAGAAGGTGTTGCAACGTTTCTCTATGAAGAATGTCAAAGTAGTCAGCACACCTTTGCCTGGTCATTTGAAATTGACTAAGGTGATGTGTCCAAAGACACCAGAAAAGGAGGCTTAAATGTCCAAGGTACCTTATGCTTCAGCTGTAGGGATCTTAATGTATGCTATGGTATGTACTAGGCCAGATATTGCACATGCAGTAGGAGTCATTAGCAGGTATATGAGTCACCTCGGGATTGAGCATTGAAATGCAGTCAAATGGATTCTCAGATATTTGAGAGGTACATCCAGTAAGTGTTTACACTTGGGGGGTCTACTACTACTGTACATGGCTATGTTGACTCGAATTTGGCAGGAGATATAAATAGCAGGCAGAGTACTACACGTGTATTTACTGTTGGTGGGACAACAGTGAGTTGGATTTCTCGGTTACGAAAGGCGAATGCTTTATCCACTACAGAGGCAGAGTATGTTGTTGCTACAAAGGTGCCTAAGGAGATGATATGGCTTCAATTCTCCATGGAATAATTGGGACATCCACAGATGGATAATTATCTATATACAGAGAGCCAGAGTGTCATTCATCTTGCAAAGGATTCTACTTTGCACTCAAAGACAAAACACATACAGTTGTGATACCATTTCATTCGGTCATTTTTGGATTATGGGTAGTTAAAACTAGAAAAGATACATACAGATGATAATCTAGTAGATATGTTTACAATGGTCGTGACAAGGGAGAAGTTGAATTCATGTTCAGCTTCGATTAGTCTACTAGACTGAACGGAATAAAGGAACAGCAGAGTCCAGGGTGGTTGGATCCAGTGGGAGATTCACAAGGTAGCAGTTTAGCTATAGGATCAATCTCCAAGTGGGAGATTATTGTTTTGTGTGGAACCTGATCAGTCCCCAAGTGGGAGATTGTTATCTTGTGGTGACCGATTAGGGAAGTACTATACATTTTTTCCCCCATCCTAACCCTAAGCCATTTTGGGGCTATTTTTTGGCTATTTTTGGGCCGACATGTTGTAACTGATTCTAATCCTAAAGTGGCAAAATAAGCTTGTATAAAATGGCTTAGGGTTCGAGATTTCATTATAATGTATGTTTTAGTAGCTTCTTGCGGCGGTATTGAGTTGTAAGGGATTGCGGATTGTAATCAGGTTGTAATCACTGGATAATAAGAATATTGGACTCGTTGTTGGTGGACGTAGCCCAGGGATTCGGTGAACCACGTTAAATCCTTATGTCTTGTGTTCTCTTCTGTGTGGTCTATTATTTTTCTGATATAGGTTATATTTGCATGTAAATGTTATTTATGTCTTGTTAATCCTAACAACTTGTTCTATTCCCTTGATTACTGCATTTGAGTGGCATGTGTGTTAGTCACTCTCTCTGTGTATACTTTGTGTGCTTAGGTCATGTGACTATCTTTGCTAGCATGGTAGGGTGGGCTTGAGGGTACCACGTGGTTGGGTGGCATTGGACATCACTGTTGGGGACTGGTGTATAAATAGTGGACTACTACCAATGGAAGAGTATCAAGCATGAAGTGTTCATTTATATCCCTTTGTATTTGAGTGAATATGACCTCGATTTCATTTATCTGGCTCTCCCGGGTGTGCATATGTACCTTATTAGGCCATAAGTTGGACTCGACATTATTAAATTTTTATTTTTCCTCAAACTGGGAAAACTTTCTCATTTGTTTGATGCCCTTGTACATCTATCCTATAATCCTTTGCATTTGTCCTCTCCTCTGATTGTGTGCATACATTCTCTAATCCTATGCATTCATTTATGTAGAGTTGTGCATATGTTACAGTTTGGTGTTCCTCGAGGTCGGTGCACACAGATGTTAGATTTGATTTCCCTGTGGTTTTGTGAGCAATTATATATATTTACTTCCAGTTTAAGTCATATTATGTTTGGGTTTTAAAAATGAACTTGGTGATGCATGTTTCAAGGATGGATTGTATACTCGATTGTCGATGGTGGACTCCGATCTCACCTTGTGAGGTTTGTAGGACATGGTCTGGGTCTTTGCAAGGTCTCTTGTAGAATGTGTACATATGTTCCAAGTATGAGTTTGAGGTTGTCATAAAACCCTTGGAAGTGTTGCAAGGCTTGTGCTCGTTCATGATCATGTAATGATCGGTGTTTGTTTCTTTATTTGCTTATGGAATGTTATTGATGATGTACATATGTCATGATGTTTACATTGATGCTTTGAAACAAAATTATTAACTAGTGCATATTTGACCCTTCGTTCCAAGGGTTCACTAGATGGGCATTACAATGTCATACTAGTAACAAGAGGCAAAACATCATCCTAGAAGGAATCATCATCATCTAATGAAGATCCCTCAAAGGAAGAACTGGAAGTTAGGACAGTAAGGTGATAATGATTAGCATCCTTTTAACAAGTGGTAGCACATTTAAAACATGATAGAGAAAAATATGTGGCTAATTGACCAGTAGAGAAGCAATAACAACATTGAAAGGAGAGACCCTCATAATCCATCAACTAAGTCCATGGCCTATCCCTAACCATGAGAACTACATCTCTAGGAAGAGGTATTGAGATGCCAATATCAATTAAAATGTGTACAAAGGAAAAAAACACCTAGGGAGGAAATGGTATTGCCGACCTTAAAGAAGTGGCTAATAGAGTTGTCAATGGCTTCAAACAAGATTTCTCCCAAAATTGAAGGGGAATATTAGGAAGACAAACCACAATGAATGCACATTATGTGGTTTAGTAAGAGTGTTAAAGGAGACTCTCCATGGTTTGACCAAGAAAGAGTGAACATCTCAAGCCCACGACTTTCGTAACACATTATAGTCAATAAAAGAAATAAAGTCGACAATAAAAAACCCTTAGCATAAGGGAAAAGCTCAACATTACCAGCACTTAAGGGCTTCCAAGAATCCATCACCCATTGATGAAGATATGATAGAGACGGCCATAGACCAACAAATCTACACACAAACTTGTAAAACTGGTAGAAATCCCCATTTCCCACCACATCTTGGCCACAAACCACCATAGGGTAGGTCTTGGCATAAGCAAGACAATGAGATTTTCCCTTGGGAGGAAGAGCGGGAGAAAATCTATTAACACGAGATAAGCTTCATCTTTCAACAACAAAAAGAGGCTTAAGGAGGTGGAGGAACCCCAACACCCTTAGCACCAAACCTAAGAGCGGGTCTACATCAAGAATGCTCGATAAGAATTAGTGCAAAAGTTGTGATATTGCTATCAGGATCCGACTATGTAGTTTTTTAGTCAAACTCATTGACCCATGTTTCATGAGTAGTGGTCCACAAGAACCCATCTCTCATGAGAATGAATGAAACACTTAGCACTAATTGCATCTATGTGATGCTCATAGAGGTGAAGCACCAAGACTTCATGAGAAGTCAACTGAGTGGTCATGAGAAGTCTCCATGCTTCACCTTTGTGAGCATCACCTAGATGCAATTAGTGCTAAGTGTTCCATTCATTCTCATGGGAGATGGGTTCTTGTGAACCACTACTCATGAAACATGGGTCAATGAGTTTGACTCAAAAACTACACAGTTGAATCGTGATAGCAATATCAGGATTTGACTTGTGGAAAATATCATCTACTTATCTAGAGCAGAAGAACCACTAAAAAAACCTCAAGAACAAGCACCCCAGACGTCACCAAGGGCACAATGGTATCTACACTACAAAGCCCAGATCCTAGCAAAGGTGCAACAACAACCACATAAACTGAAGGAGGTGTGAAGAAGACCATTCCAAGTGCATTCAAAATTGTCTTGTGAGTGGGAATCAAATAGTGAGCGGGAGCCATTTGGCCCTTTGAATGATTCACTTTGTTATTAAGAGACATGTTGAGCACTAAATTCAAGAAACACTTGCAAGTTTCCACTAAAATGACATGCCACAAGAACAAAACCCTCAACCTCCGTCAAATTTTATTTTGAGGCTTGTGTAGGCATATTAAAACAAGGGAAGAAAGGGTGGCATTGAGGCATTTGGTGTTGGTATGAGAGTTAGAATATTTCAAGTAAAGACCAAAACATGAGAGTAGGGTGGTCAAATTTCTTCCTTTAGCACACTAAAACAAAAAAATGACCCAATAGATTTTCCAACTTGTTTGAGTGTTTTCAAGTTTGAAGATAGGGTTTTGTATGTTACAATATCTCCCCTTCATGTTACAAATCCCTCGCTCATCCTTATGGGAGATGATACTTTCTTTTTTGGGAAGATGCTTAGATCTATAATGTGCATAGTTGAAAAAAAATGAAAGAAAAAGAAGCAATTAACAATATTACATTCATTGTTGTTCGTTCGGAGAGAAAATGACATGTTGCATACAAGTCATTGACCTTGTACTTCCTTCCAGACATTGGTCTACTGGAATTTCCCCGTTGTTGGGATGTGACTTAGATGCTAAGGTAGAGTAGTATAATGTGAACATTAAATTAAAACCATCATTACAATATATTTTAAGGAAAAAGAAAACAGTTAAAAAGATTCAGGAACAATGAGTTGAAGTTGCTTATAGACAAATTGTACACTAATATATGTGCACAAACTACTAAGACAACTATATTTTAATTAAGATGGTCATTTATGCTATGAAATGGTTTATATCTTATATGTATGAATTCATTATGTGAATATTCCCTTTTAAGATGGGGAATGGGAGGGGATTATCAAACAACTAATAATGCAAGATTTAATTAGCTCTACTTTCAACCAAAGGTCATTGGAGGTAAGTATGTTCCATCTTGAAACATATTCTCAAGGTCAAACTAGAATTGTAATTAACTTCAAAATAGTTGCATTATTTATTAAGCCATGTGAAAGTTAACAACAAACCATCATTGAGTGGGTACTGAGTTATCTTACCAACATTTTTCCTAGGCATGCTTGGCTACTTCCTATTGGCTGAACCTTAGTCGAAAAAACTTGGGAATCGATAGATTATTGGATCCTCCTCATCATAACAACACTGGAATTGGATCTCGAGTCATGTCATAGGCTAGATATGGAAATTTCTTATTCCTAATTAGAAAACTCTTTTCTAGTTTAGTGTTTAGCTAAGTACAAGGGCTAACTTTTAAGGCAACACAAACAACTGGATAAGAACCCTATGAGTGCATACCCCTAAGATGTGGAGTTTTCCTTTTCCTCGGAGTTGACCATCGATAGATTATTCATTTCCTTCCATGATCCTCAACAAATAAAATCCTAGTATCCACCACGATATGATAATCTATGCTTCAACTTGACAACAAACAAGGACCATGCTCTATCTCTATATTGTTAATTGTACCCCCTAGATAGCAGTATGGGTTTGGTCCATGGTATGTGATGGATGCCCCAAGTTACTCTAGAAGCTTGGACAACTTCCGCTAGTGGTGTGTGGACTTAGTGCCAACAACATGCAAACGATGGATGCCTACTTTACACTAAGGGTTGGATGGTGTCCACCGTTGTCATGTGGACCTTAGGACTAATAGCATGCAGGCAATGGACTATTTTTTACACAGCCATGCAATGGATTGCAAGGAAGTGTTCTAAATATGAATAGCTAAGAAAGAGATTAGCCCAAACCTCATAGTCCAATCTTAGCATATCTTGATGTGGGAAACGATAACTTGGGTTATCAAAGGTAAGTAACACCTAAGGGAAATGGACATTAGGAAGTTGATCTTGTGTATAGGAGGCTGACTTGATTGTCTCTACTCTCTCCACGAGCCACAAAATCTATTTGAATGCGGTGAATAGGGAAATCCACTTTAGTTAGGATCACATTGCACCATTTCTTGAACCCTAGATAAAACAAGACTAAGGAAGCAGCTGCAACAAAAAGCAATAAGATGTGATTTCATTTATTATTAGAATTGGATCCCCATTGTAAAGATTGTCAAAACTCAGATTGGTATTGTGTTGATGACCCTTAGTTATGCATGAATTCATGAAAAATTATATTGATGGTTAAATGTTGAAATTAAATTGCATTGTTGTTTCTTAGTTGTTACATTTACTCATATTGTGAAAATAGGTTTTGGAATATTGTTAATAAAAATAATTAAAATAGAAAAAAAAATGTGCAGTGTTTTGGATCAAGTGGGGGCTGTTATTACAAAAAATTCTCTATGACAACTTTGTGCCAGCAAGTCACCAATTCATTTTCCAAATGACAAAATCAGTTTAATTCTACCCTTAATAAACTTGGTTAACTTTTAAGCCTACAAAAAAGTTTTGTAGTCCCTAATTACAGAGATATTGTCAAAACTTTGGGGAAAGGCTAAAAAGTTCATTCAGTTTGCATATATCAAAGGACTAAATTATATATGAGGTTGTGCAAAGACAAAAAAGCAGCATGCAAAAGTAAGAAAACTATGCATCTAGTTCCTAAAGACTTCCAGTCAACTACAAGATTGAAATCTAATATTCCTTGTATTTGTATGAAAATTGTTTATTTAACAGAATCTGTCAATTTATAACTGGTGGTTCTGCACTGAAATAATTAATGGAGCACTGTCCGAATTCTGCTTCCTTAGGAGGACCCCTTTGTCTGAAATTTGAAAGCATGAATATTCCCCATCTAAAGACCATTATTAGGCTCTCTGTGCCCGCTCAACCACTAGAACAATTTATGTTAGCACCTAGCAGGCTAGCAATAATGTGCCTTACAAAGGCTTAAAGTTTAATATATGCTTGGTTTAGATTTTCAAAGATGAAATTGCAGGATAATTATAAATTTGATGAAAAGCAATGCGCAAAGACTGAAACCAGATTTATAAACTAGCTATGACTGAGAGAAAGATTTAGAGATGTCTAATATGAAAACCTTTGACTCAACAGTATATGCAACCATAACATGTGAAAGTAATTGTGGTTGTAGCATCTCTAGGATATTTGAGCTTTTTGTAAGATAAACCTTTCTAGTGCTTTCCAGATTTTCCACTTGAATAAATTTTAAGGCTAACAATCGACAATGACTCAAATTCAAGTGCATGTTCCAGAGTTGACAGCTGTTGACATTGTCTCAACTCTTCACTATGATGTTGTGTGAACAGACGAAAGACTGAATACAAAACTCTATCAAAAAGTTGAAGATATAAATAAAGAATTGACCAGAAAAATACATGAGTATAATATTACAAATCCAAGACGAGCCCAAATGGGACATCTTGAAAAGGTATGCAAATGATCGGCCTCCAAGAAAAGCCATTCCGCATTTGCAGCCATTACAATGTTTAATACTTTGATGTAGTTAAAGAATCATTTGGATCACAGATTAACTCCATAGTCTTTAGATGTGTACAATAATTGAGCCTATATTTATAGCAGCAATGTATGGAGGATATACTCTAACTTAGGTTTTTTCAAACATCCCAGAATGAACCCGATCGGAACAAACAAAAAATATTACAACCTTGAAATTCATAACATGCACATTGCAATCATTCATTAAACCTGATCCAAAGTGCATGATTCCAACCACAAAGGTGAACTGCACATCAAACCAGGCTAGGTAAATTTGTGTACTTCACATTTGAATGTGCTTGAAGCCTTGAACAGTAACAAGCATCACACACCAAGCATCCAGGTTGAGACTAACTTCAATCCCGCTCCTTTGATAGCACCTGCATGCTACAATTCTTAAAATGAGGAGACATCCAGGATACTTGCAGCTTCCGCAAAATATCCTGCCTCCTTTATATGAAAATTCTTCATCATTACTGAGACCCTTGGACTGTAACCAGAATAGATTGTGTGCTTCCAGAGTGAAGGTTCTCTCCTTTAGAGACCACCTGCAAAGGCGAGTCTTAGCTCAGACCTGCCCCAAGTGAAGGCAGTTTTCGAGCTATAGGCTCCACAATCACTACCCACAATATCCCCTATTAAGATAATCTATGCATATCAGTAGTTGAAAGTAAACTGACCTCTGTTGGATTGCTGTCAGAAGGGAACCAATTTGCGAGGACACCCAAGTGCATGATTCCTGGAATCATCCTAAACAGCAAAGGTGTGGTAACCTGCATTGAATCCTTGTCTTTTAATAAGTCAAAAAATTAATTCACCTCTACCTATCAGAAATATAATTCTAAACAATCCTTTTTTTACCAGGCTAAAAGCTGTTGTTCCCAGCAGCAAGAGATACAATCTTCCCTGCTCAAAACAAACAACAGAAAAATATAAATAGTTACATATCAATTAGAAGACCCAAAAGCATATAAAAGAATGTAACTATGCTCTGCCTTATGCATTTAACATGAAACAAACAACAAAAGAGGGCTATATAACACTGAAAAGCAAAGAAGCCTATAGATTCTGAGTTGCCCAGTAGCTCCCAATCTGCTCCTGCCAAAAAGATTATGGCTCTAACTCTTTCCTCTTCAGCTTTCAGGAATGTCACGAACTCAAAAATGGAACGAGTTCTAAACACTTTTGATTTATTTAACTAGTGCTGCAGTACTAATTTAGCCTTTTCAGTCCCTCCTGGCTTTGTTTCTGTGCTATGTTACACGGGGACGCGTTTCTTGTCCCCACGGGACTCGTCCCTGTCCCCGAAACATTTTGGGGACAGTGGGGCGAAAATGAAACGTCCCCCAGCTGTCCCCAATTTCAAAAAACTGCAGGAAATGGCAGGAACCATCCCCTGACATTTGGGGACAGCTAGTTGTCCCCAAAATGCCTAGGGGACGCCCAAAACATCCCGTCCCTGAAACGAAAAAGTGTACCCTACTTGACATTCAAAACATGAAAAACACTTTTTTTAAATTATTTTTGCCAAAGCGGCAATGTGGGGGGGGCCACAAGGTTCAAATGTGTCTGTGGATGATAAAATTCAAATGAAGTTCGGCATGGGAAAAAACTGGGCAATAAAATTTGTGATTAAATATGTTTAAAATATTAATTTAAATTAAAATAAAATATATCAAATTTTATACATTAATTAATAAATATTAAAATTATAAATCTAATATTTAATTTAAATTTTTTAATACTCATCATAATAAACATATTAAGTTTTACGTATATAATAAAAATATGCTATAAAAATTATATATTAAATAAAAATATATTATAATTATAAATTTGATTTAATATATTTTAAATATTTGACTATTAGAATAAAAAAGTCAAGTCGATATTGTTTAAATTTATATATATATAATATATTTAAACCAGCGTTACAAGACTCGGCGAGTCCCAAGCCAAGCCAGGCTCGCCGAGGCAAACTGACCTGGCAGTCTAACTCGGTCTAGTCCTCGGCGAGTCCTTGGACTCGGTGGACTCGCCGAGTCCTGTGGCTTGGACTTGGTGCATCCACCATGTAAAAAAGCATAAAAATAAAAAAAATTAATTGTTTTAAAGATTTTTGTTGGTAACATGTTGTCATACCTGGTCATTTTTTCAGCTCTAGGGCAGGAGGATTTATACAAATATAACATTTAAGTATAAGTGAAATTTATCACTTATACTTTAAGTTATATTTGTATAAATACATTCCAGGATGTTTGAGATAGGTTTCAACTTCATAGGAGTTAAAATGCAGATTCTAGATTTCAGGGGTTTTCAAAAAATTCCAGACTTAGCCAAATTTCAAGATTCAGCATGCCTTCAGCAGTGTTATCTCCCACAACCTATCCTGGCTTTTTGAGGGCAAATTGAAGCTGGAACAAGGATTTTCTAATGATTTTAAAACCTAAAAAGGTCATTCCATCATTTGCAAAGACTTAGAAGAGAGGAAAAAGGCTTGGGAGAAGAATATAGGGGTTTTAGAAAATAGATTAGCAAATCGATTGGCTAGAGCGCGAGGAGACCCAGTGGAGGACCCTGAGGCTAAGAATGGGGGGTCTGAGGATGATGATTATGAGGAGGATGAGGATGATGAAGATGCCACTAAGGTTGAGCCTCAGACACAAGGACAGAAGATGGCTGCAAAATATTTCATGACCTATCTTAGGCGTACATGTAGGAAGACATAGGGCCTTAGTCTCTAGGCTCTAGCTTTTATTTTGATATATGTTTTGAACTTTTCAGTCCATGGATTTCATATTCCATGAATATTGTAGACTTTTGACAATGACACTTTATATTTCAAATTTCTAATGTGTTATTTAGTAACTAGTTTAACAGTTAACTTATTTCCTTCAAAAATTCGCATTTATACTTATGTGATCAATGTAAACTTGTTTATGTGTGCAAAGTAGCTTCTATTTATCTCAATTATTGTGTCTTTGATGTTAATTAACTGAATGATGCATTGAAAAAGTTTTAAATCCTTAAAAATCTTTGAATTTCTTGGGTTTTTCAATTTGCCGAGTCCGGGCGCCGAGTCCGAGTCCGAACCCGAATCCAGCTTGCCGAGTCCGAGGCGAATCCGAGTTTTGTAACTATGATATAAACTTTAAAGCCATTAAATTTAAAATTATATTTAAAATCAGACTACAGAGAATCAACAAACACCAGCAGCACAATGGAATGTTGATCCAATGTTAGGCAGATTGATGAGTAGGAGGCGAACTGGTCAGGCTACCATTAGATGATCCACTTCTGCCAGAGGGAGATAGTGACTCAGATGATTCTGAGTCTTTGAATATTGATAGCTAGAATGAGGCTTAGTTTCATAGGCTGTAGCCTGTTATCTTTTGATGTTTGAGACTTTTGGCTACATGTTTGAGACATTTTGATTTGGATAGACCATGGTTTTGATGTTTGAGACTATTGTTATAATGTTGTTATACTAATTTATACTGCTGCTATTATCATTTATGCTGTTATACTACTGTTGTAACTCGTGAATCTGTGATTTATTTTCATATTGTCTTGTTATTATCAATTATTGACACATCTCTCTCTCTTTCCCTCTCTCTATGTATAATATCTTAATATATTTAGAAAAGTTTATATATATACTGCCATCCCCTGCTGTCCCCTATTTTTGGCCCTTTAGGAAACGTCCTGGAAACGCATCCCCTACCGTCCCCCCATCCCCGTCCCTGAAACGCCATGGAACATAGTTTCTGTGTAAACCATGACAACCCGCATCTTAGAAAACTATGCCTTCCAAACCCACCCCTCCTACTTTCCCTAGGACAGAAAACTCCTAAAGAAATTCCTCCAACAGTGGACTGGCCCAACAAATACAAGAAAATGCTGTAGACATTTCCCTCCTCCAGCAGCGTATCTCTCTTCTGATCAACGACAAAAAGGAAAATCAAACTATATACAGAACTGCATGAGAAGCCAACCAGAGTCTTAATTTGCTAAGGATTAACCACCAATACTTGCTAAACAGAGAAGTGGCAAGTGGAGAAATTTTAATAGAAGAAAAGACAAAAGGCACCTTTCGGAAACCCCACAGAAAAATGTTCAGCAAAATCACACAAAAATTCACCAAATGGCCTGTTCCAAACCTTTTCATCAGGGTAACCTGCACTTCAACAGGGATAACATCCCTAACAGTATTCCTCTTGCCAACTCAACTTAATCAAAATAGTTGCACCAGAATACTGAAGATGACATAGACAGCTTGCTGTTCTTCCATGCAAAAAAAATTCAAAACCCATAAAGGAAGGAAAAATGTATTCTGATAGCACTCCAGAGTCTAAATAAAACTGAATATTACATATCTATTATAAGGCCGATTTCGTTGCATTTGGCACTTCATAGAATTTTATACACTTTCAAGTTTTACCAAGTCCTCTTATCAGTGCTCTTGCTATGTAATGCAACTCTTCAAAACATTTTTCATAGCTAAATGCTTTTGTCCCATGGCCTCCCTGTGCTATGCAGACAATTATTTTTTCTTTTTTCTAATATTTCCCCATCATTAATATATTGTTATCTTTAATTGAAAGGAAAACAACTTAGTAAATGTTAAATTTAGTCGTCAACATATATCCATATACTTAGATTTGGCATGGAAGTGATTTTTATAGTCTGACCGCAATGATTGATTTTGTATGGAAATAAGGTTACTAAAAATGCATCATGGTTGATAATATTTACTTAAAAATACAGTTACAATTTTCCAGGTTATAAAGAGATAAATATGATTGAGGAAATTGCACATTATTAGAAACTTGAACCCCACTCACATGCTGGAAACTACTGCCTTTAGCACAAATAGTTTCTTGAATGTGGAGATGTTCAATACCTAAATATAATTCTGCAAAGTACTCACCTCAACTAGATGGAGATTTGAGGCACGACTCAATAGAACAAAAGCGAACTCCCCAATCTGAGCAAGAGAAATGCCAACCTGAAAAATGATTGGATTGAAATAACATCAAATGTGTAAAACATTATTAAATTTGGTAACAATTTTACATCAGATATAGATAGTCGACATGCGGAGATGAAGGGAGGTATGTTTCTTACAAGGAAGGAAGTCCTAATGCTGTATTGAAAACCCTTCACGACAACAGTAACCACAACTGTCTTTGCAATGATTACCAAAATCACAGATGCTAAGAGTACATCTATATGATTCCACAGGAACTGCACATGAATAAGCATGCCAATACTGGATAAAAAGAGAGCGGCAAACAAATTACGTATGGGCTCCACCTGTCAGTAAATAAACACTTATAATTAGAAAAGTTTCAGTAAGTATGTTGGCAGCAATATTATAGATGTTCAAAATTATAGCCCCAAAAGCTTTATGAAAATAAAGAAAAAACAGACTGATAAACAATAATCTCCTTTCTTCTTGTTAAGATGGTTGTCAACTTATCATCGACCACCAACTGTGTAGTGCTGCACAACTTGCAGAATAAAAATTCATCCATACAATCTGTACCAAATAATATTTGCACAATGTATTTAGAGTAAACAGAACTAAGGAAATGCTTAGTTGCACACAAGTTAAACAAAGTGAAGCATTCCTGATAGTTTCTCTCATTCAAAAGGAGGTTATTAAGAAGGAGAATCAAGTCAAAGAAAAGTTTAGTTTATAAGCCCATCTGTCACAATTCGGACTAAGCATTGAGTAGTATCATCACAATAGAAGAAAATTCAAGAAATAACAATGTCGTCTATATCTCATAGATACAGACTAGAAATTATGTGCACCTCAGGTGTGATAATTCTAGGTTAAACTAAAACCAGCAACATGGTTGTAGTACAGAAAACAATAGGAACAATGCAAATAGACAGAATAAACAGCAATACCAATAGCTCAAGTACTCCAATCACATTTGATATGTCATGCAAGATGAAGATAAACCACTCTAATACAACTAATCTGAGGCCCAAGTTGAACCTCAATAAATAACTCTCTAAATGAGGACCTCGATGAAGTCATGAGCATGTGTGAAAGGTTTGTGAGACTAATGTAAATGTTATTAGAGATGTACAACTGAAATAATGAACATATTAGTATTTATTTGTTCATCTTCTATATGGCATACTCTTAAGAAAGATGTATGACTACCTACTTATTTTGATGCTAAGCTATGTTACCAATGTGTATATATAGATTTCATGCAGGCCATGACTCGTTAGCGAAGTTGAAAAATCCTATGGAAATTGAACTATTTCCATGTATGACTGCATCTACCAGGAGATGTGTGGTGTTGAACCATTTGCCAATAGGTGCCCAATGTGCTAGAAGATAACTTGGCATAGTGCATTCCTTGATGGTGCCACTTGGACTCTTGCATTGACTACAATGTTTTAAGTCATCAATGTGATGTTCAAAATAGTGCAGTAAGACTATGGTTAGCCTAGAGGTGTATTGGACACTACTAAAGCTATGGTAGAAATTGTAAAATGCTTGGTGGATGAATGGTTATTGTTAGTGTTTCACCTGTGTATGGTGTTTTGCACCAATGTGGAGTTACTATAAGCTTCTAGGAAATGCTGTGGTGTATCATAAACGGTGGAAGTATTCCTACAATTGCCACAAGCCATGAGAATGGCCTTGGCATAATGACAAGAACCATTGTTGGTAGGTCCTCTTGGATCACAACTTTGGCAAGTTCAACTATAACTAAACCTGTCGCAAATTCCTCAAGGTGACTAGATCACTTAAGAGGCTTTTGAACTAATTTTCCCAACTCCAGTTACTCCTAAAACCCTCTGTCTATTCTTTCCCTTTGGATTTGGGTCCATTTTGTTTTAAGTCTCGTTAGGAAGTTGTAAAGAAGTGACTTTATTACATATAAGCCTTATTGACTAGATTATACAAAAACCATCACCATCTACATTATTGCACCTCTCAAAATCCCTATAATTTATTGTGTTATATTAACAAATGAAGAGAGAAAAGGAATGGCAAGCTATCAAAACAGTAATTGCAAGTTGCTCCACATGAATTTGTCAAAGCCTACGGTGTGTGTTTGTACTCTAATCTTTCCTTACAGCTTCACTTCTTTTAAATTTTGTCCGTTGTTTTCTAATTTGATTGGCATTTTTTTTATGGATTATCCTAAGCATTGTTGCATACAAGGCACTATGTATTGCATTCCAATTGTATGTCAATTGGCTAGTGTTAAAACTTTACTCTTGAACTTGATCAAAAGTCCTAGATGAGTTTTTGGTAAGTTTTGCCATGTACTCACTATCAGAGTATGCGACGTGATGCTTAATTTATAACCTTGGAACACATAGGTTCCACTAAAACACAAAGAAAGAACAAACATTAACCTCAATATACTATCAGAGAATAATAAACCCCAAAACAAACAAGCTATAGGAAACTAACGATGGAATAATCCTACATTCTCCCCTTTGTTACATCATTGAATTTAAAGTACTAATAAGAGATTTTTAAAATGTTGCAAACATTACAAATCCAAGGAGCTTTGTGAAGATGTCAGCACATTGTTTTTCAGCGGAGCAAAATTGTAGCCTAAGAAGGAAACAAAACCTAATGTTGATTTTCTATCATTATAAGATCCTACATAATCTGTATTTGTGTACCCAGTTTAAGCAGAATTTATCATTTTTTAATTCCAAACCATGATTCATTGTAGCATGGATATACTTGAGTACCCTCTTTGCTACTTCCCAATGAAAAACCTTTGGTTCTTGCATGAACCGTCAAACATAACTGATAGTAAAACTAATATCAAATCTCATGTAATCAAACCTCCAATCAACTATCAATAGAGTTGCATATTCCTGAGTAGAAGCAGCGGAAATGAACAATTGTGATCCCAACTCCATTGATGTAGACATAGGTTTGAAATCCACCATTCTAAACTTCTCAACCAAACTCTTGGCATATTCTCTTTGAGGTTAAACAATATGGTGATTTATCTACCATACCTCTCAGCCAAGACATCAGTGCAATAGCCAAGAAGTGTCATATAGAATGACTCCTTTAGATCATTCCTTTTCATCTCAACCATTGCTTTTGAGCTGCTTGTGATGACCATGTCCACAACATATAAATTATGAATCACATCCCCCCCTTTGTTCCTTGAGGTGGAGATTTAAAAAATATGGATCCTAACTAAATCCATGCTGTATAAATTGTTCATCAACTTTGATATACTACTCTCCAAGAGCATGTTTGAGATCACAAAGAGACTTATCTAAGTTTGCGTACCATTTCTTCTTTACTTCATGCAATATATCTCTTGTTGGATCCTAAACACCTCCTTCTTAAGATCTCCATTGAAAAAGGTGCTCTTTATATCCATTGGATACAACTTCCATCCAAACTATGTAGTTATAAAAAAAAGATTCTAATGGTCTAGGTCTTTATTGTCTGAGAAAATCTTTTTTCATAATCCATCCCTTCTATTTGGACATTACCCTTAGACACAAGTTTGCCCTTATACTTGTCTATACTCTATAGTACTATACTACTATTTGTCTTATACTTCATCTTGAAGTCCCATTTACATCCAATGCCTTTCTTCACTAGTGGAAGATCAACAAGCTCCCAAATCTCATTTTTCATTATGGATTGATATTGTGCACCCATAGCCTCTCCCGGCCAGGGCTTTGATTCTAATGCTTCACAAATAGTAAAAGGTTGAAAGTTATCAACTATTGAACTTATTAGTGCTAGATTTGCCTAATTGTGAACCATACTACAAATTCTCAATCTTGAAGATTAAGTGTCTAGGAAACCATTTGACTTGGCATCACGAATGGTACTAGCATGGTTTCAAACTCTAAGTACTCTTTCTGAGTTGCCAAATACTCTATTTTTTCCCTAGGTGAGTTTTCACAAGTTTAACTCTTGTATTTTTATAGGTGCAACTATTCAAATGAAGTTCGACAATAATAAAAATTCATTAAAAAAACCGACATTAAATTCGCCTTATATTTATTTAAATTTTAAAAATATATAAATATTAAATCCATTAAATTATCAAAATAATTTAACAATACTAAATTTAAAAATGAATTATATTAGAAAATAATATAGTCAAACATATTATTTATTACAATAAAATATATTATGTTAATTTAAAATTCGTATAAATATAAATATAAATATTTTCACTTATTAAATTAAAATTATTTAAAATAAAACAGCATGATTAAATTTGAATACATTATGATAAATCTAGAAATAATATTAACATCAATATATTCATTTTTTTTAAATTTAATTTATCAATATATAAACAATGAGTTAAGTTTTATAAAAGCAGTCGCAATATTTTTACGGACTTTCATTTCCGTTTATACACAGTGATGATGCAGCAATGATTTTTCCATCGAACCCGGCGGTTTTCCATCCAAGAATTCTCTGTTACAAGTGTTACCACTGAGGGCAAATTGGAAGAGCTGCGGTAAACTGGCTCTCCCAAAAAGTTTGTTCTGGCTTAACTAAAACTGTACATTGTCTATGTTTCTCGAACGAGCTTAGAAACTTAATGTTCATCAAATGCAATTTGCAATAGATTTTTGGTGATTCCTGAAGATGAAAAACGTAGAAATTTTGATCCGTACAAATTTAAGGGCGAACTTGATAGAATTTTTAAAATTTTATGAGAGTTCGCCGAACTTCGAACTTCAAACACAAAGTTCGGCGAACCCTGTGACTAAGATGTCAACATTAACAATGCGCCATCATTGATCAAATATCATCAAAAGTCATCAAACATATCATCTTCCTGTTGTGGCAAATTAAAAGCACAAACAATTTAGCAATGGAGGCAAGAAGTTTTCTTTTTCATAAACAAATGCACAAACGACATATATTTTACCTTTTTGGCCTTTTTAGTGATCTATTTTAGGGATGTAGGGTTGAATTGACTAAAATAGACAAAATGAAAAACTTTTAAAAAGTCAAAGAAAAAACATTTTTTTGGCCAAATTCGGCCCAAGTTCTGCCATGGAATTACAAATTCTCCATAAAAATGGAAAAAGTATGCCCGGATTCTTCTGACAAAATTTGGGCAGACTTTGCAAGTATGCAACACCTTTTGGCCAGCCTGCATCCGGACCAAACTTTTGGGCCTCAAGGAGGAATTTGGCAACATAGGGCTTGGCATGTATAAGTCTTCAATGAACCTGCAACAATGTATGCCAAATTGCAAGTAGATTCGACCAAATACCTTGAATGCCATAGGCATAGATGATATCATCTCCAAGAGAAACTTTCCCATGATGAGGTTTCAAATTGAGGAACCAATCCTTTTCTCCAGTCATGTGCTTTGTAGCACCTGAGTCCAAATACCAAATTGAATTCGATTGTGAACTATTTTCAGAAGCATGGGCTAAAACATATTCTTCTTGTTGAGAGTTATTGTCTTCAGCAATATTTCCATGTTGCTACTAATTATTCTAATCCCCTTGTGCATTGCCCACTTCAAAATGGCTTCTTTTGATGCATTTTATTGGTGGAGAATCATTTTGCCAAAGATTTGTACCAACAAATTTTTACATTGTGTCCAATCCATTCAAAAATTGCACACTTCTAAGAACGAGATTGATTGTCAAGTTTAGGAGGTCCACCATTGTGCTCGTAGGATTCTTGCTTTTAGGTTGTATGTGACAGTCCCAACTGGTGCTGAGAGGGGAGGGATGAATCAACACTTGTAAAAAAAATTTCTCGCTAAATCTAGTGAAGTAAACTTACAGCACAAAAGGCAAACAAATTTAAGCAAATAATAACAGTAAGTAAACAATCACAAAGTGACACCAGATTTATCACATGGAAACCCGGTTAGGGTAAAAACCACGGTGTGAGGAGACCTCACAAATTTTGTACTCTCCTGGAGTACGCCCTGTTAAGAGCTTTCCCGTTTAAAAGATAAAAGCACACTTGCTAGATGCGACCCGGTCAAGGGATTTGTTACAATAAGGTCTGCTAGGACCTGCCTGGATAAAGGACTTTTAAACACCTTGAAAAATGTCACCCAGTTAAGGGATTTCGATACAAGGGACCTATTAGAGTCCACCCAAATACTAGGATTTGTCTATTGTAGTTCGCTAGAAAACAATAGAAGTGTGATCTTTAGAGATGGCTTTGCTTAGCCTGATAAGATCTCTATTTACGCTCAACTGAGAATCAACACCGGTCACTGCAGGTGTATTCTCATCTACTATTGAATTGTTTTGCACAATCTGTCATTTCTCTTTCTCTACTTTCTTTTACCCCTGCTTCTGTAGCATATAGGTTCACTCTTTTTCTTGGCACAATGAAGGCAACTTTTCTTCACAACAGGCATAAGAATATATACAGATTTGTTTCCCTAACTGCGCCTCAAATGTATGACCTAATCCTGAGATCTTACGATTACATCACTTAGTGAAGTAATGATTTTCTGAGCAAACATCCAATGCATGCTCTAGCTTTATCCGCTTTATGAAGAAAACAGCAGTTGTGTGTCAGGCAACCTTTCTTTATAGGAGATAACACCTTGATTTAAAGCCTCTGAATCCGGCTTTAAATCCTTCAGTCGCACCACAAGTTCCTTCACCTACGCCTTAAATAGATCACCAAGACAACTCAAGATCACCCAGATGTACTACAATAAATCCCGATGTAGACTGAGTTGGTTGGAACAGATAGTTGACAGTTGACTATGACTTTCTCGGTTCATACCGGAGTCTTATAATATATCCGTCCTTAGATTTGTTGTAGTTTCTTTCTTGTCTTACCGGTTGCATTTTCCTCGGTGTGCTTCCTCTCGCATGGATTACCGGTTTCATTGTCCTGGTTATGATATAGATACTAGTTGTATATTGCTTATAGCTGCTCTTGTCTATATCGGTTTTAGCTCGGTTCTTGGGTGAAACCGGAATACTCTCTTACCTATTTGAGTGACTTGTCCAGTTTCTGATGCTTAGTGTAGCGACAGGTTACAATGATTTACAAACAAGCCTCTCTTGATGTATATTTTCTTAGAGCATCAGCCTATATAGAGATGACAAGTCTCTATCCTCTTTTGCCAATCAATGACAATACTTGGACCGGTAGAGAGCTTACCGGTTACCATCATTTGATGCTAACAATCTCCCCCTTTGGCATTGATGACAAAACTGTGAAGGGCATTTGAAGTCTTGCATTACTTCCCTGGTTTACCAATCGGTTTGATTGTCGATTGCCTATTGCCAATTGCCACAATCTCTCCACCTTTTTGACAATAATGCCAAAAGGCTAATCAGAAAGATTTGCATTCTCTACTCTGCTCCCCCTGCGAGCAGCAGTCCTTTTCATCAGTTCATGAGAGATAAGGTGTAACCTTTTGTTGAAACATAACGAACTGATGATTCCCAGTTGATGATTACTGATGATCTGAGAGGGGTACAACCCCTAGTTTACCTCTGAGATACTCAAAAGTACTCTTTGGTAATGGCTTTGTAAATATATCAGCAATTTGTTCTTTGGTGGGAACATACTCCAATCTTACTGCTTTATCCTGTACTAGTTCCCTCAAGTAGTGATACTTGATGGCAATGTGCTTGGTCTTGGAGTGCATAACAAGATTTTTGGATATGTTGATGGCACTGGTACTGTCACAGTGAGTTGCAATCGGTTAAGGTACATGTTCCTGAATACCTTCCAGCAGTTGTTTGATCCAAATCACTTGTGTAGTTGATTGCAGCAGCAACATATTCAGCTTCAACAGTGGATTGTGATATGCGATTCTGCTTCTTACTTGTCCACGATACAATCCTCCCACCTAGAAAGAAGGCACCACCGCTTGTGCTCTTTCTGTCATCAATGTTGCCAGCCCAGTCTGCATCAGTGTAGACTTTTATTTAGAATCCTCCTTGGTGAGGAAACCACAAGCCATATTCCTCGGTTCCTTTTAGATATCTAAAGATTCTCTTTACTGCCACCAAATGTGTTTCTTTGGGATTAGCTGAGAATCTTGCCACGATGCCAACTGCATGAGCAATGTCTGGTTTGCTATGAACAACATACTGCAATTTTCCTATCATGGACTGATACATTGTTTCATTTACTTCTTTGGCATCATCCTCTTTTGATAACTTGAGGTTAATTATCATTGGAGTTCTAACCGGTTTGGATTCTTCTAGTCCAAAAGTCTTAAGAATTTCTTTTATGTACTTGGACTGAGACATGAAGATACCTTCTTTCAGTTGATGGACCTGTAGTCCAATAAAGAATTTTATGGGCCCAATCATTGACATCTCAAATTCTTTCTTCATTTCTTTAGCAAAGGCTTTACTCATCTTGTCATACCCTCCAAAAATGATGTCATCAACAAAGATTTCAGCAATTAGATTTCCATCTTTTCCAGTTTTGAGATACATATTGTTGGTGTCACCGATTCTTGTGAATCCAATAGTCAGAAGGTATGAATGCGACCTTTCATACCAAGCCCTTGGAGCTTGCTTAAGCCCATAGAGAGCCTTTTTTAGTTTGCAGACCATATCAGCCTTTTGAGCAGATATAAACCCTTCCGATTGCTTAATGTAGACTTCCTCTTCCAATATTCCATTGAGGAACGTAGACTTCACATCCATCTTACCCCTTCCAATCTAGCCACTGGTGCAAAAGTTTCTCCATAGTCTAGTCCAACTTCCTGAGCATATCCTTTGCAAACTAGTCTTGCTTTATTCCTGATGACTTTACCGTCTTCATTCAGTTTGTTCCTGTAGACCCATTTTGTCCCAATGACATTTTTGTCCTAAGGTCTAGGCACAAGTTCCCATGTGTCATTCTTCTCTATTTGTTCGATTTCTTCATCCATGGCCTTGACCCAATACTCATCTTCCAGGGCTTCTGTGGTGGATTTGGGCTCAATACATGAAAGCAGACAGATGTTCTCTTTGGCCTTCTTCCTGGTCCAGACGTTCCCATGTTTGTCACCAATTATATTGTCAGTAGAATGATATGTGACATACCTTGGAAGAACAGGTCTTTGTTCCCTGTCTGGTTCTTCCAGTTGAGCATTGTCTTCATCATGGTTCGGGACATCAACTTGTTCGCCTTCTTGTATCAACCTGTTGGGTTCAGGTACATTCTCTTGCTCCAGATGTCTGTCCATGTGTATTTCTCCATCATCTTCAGTCATATCTTCGTTGAATTCAAAGGCATTCCCTTCGTTTAGGCCTTGAAGACTGTTGTGATCATCATGATCGGTCTTCATTCCTGGTTCTGAAGATTCATCAACTTTTACATTGATGCTTTCAACTATCTTCCAAGTTCTTTTGTTCAGACACCGATAGGCCTTACTTTTGGTAGAGTAACCCAAGAATGTTCCCTCATCGCTCTTGGGATCAAACTTCCCAGAGTACATATCTCTTTTAACATAGCACTTAATACCAAAGATTTTGAAGTATCCTACACTGGGAGTGTGTTTGAACCAAAGTTCATAAGGAGTCTTACCGGTTCCCTTTTTGACTTGAACTCGGTTGAATGTGTAAACTGCAGTACTGACAACTTCCCTCCAGAAGTGATGAGGCAAATCTTTTTGAATCAGCAATGTTCTAGCACAATCAATCAGCGTTCTATTTCTTCTTTTTTCTACTCCATTTTGCTAAGGAGTCCTTGGTGCAGATAGCTGTCTTTTTATTCCATGTTCCTCACAGTAGCGAGTGAACTCTTGAGAGGTAAATTCACCTCCTTTGTCTGATCTCAGACACTTCAAGTTTTTACCAGTCTCTTTTTCCACTCTAGCTTTGTAGATTTTGAACATGTGGAAAGCTTATGATTTCTCCTTAAGAAAGAGTGTCCACATCATTCTTGAGAAGTCGTCCACAAAAAGCATAAAGTATCGGTCTCCATGGTAGCTCTTTGTTCTCATTGGTCCACACAGGTCAGTGTGCACCAAATCTAGAACATTCTCAGCAAAGGACTTACTGTTGAAGGATGTTCCAGTCAGCTTTCCCAACTGACAATCTTTACAAACGCCCTTGATGGGCGTTATAATTTCAGGAAGTCCTCTTACCATTTTCTTTTTGCTCACTTTGACAATACTGTCAAAGTTTATGTGGCAAAGCCTCCTGTGCCATAACCAATTGTTGTCCTCTTTGGTCATAAGACAGATTTTGCTAGATTCTCCTTTGACCGAGGCTATGAAACAGGCTCCTTCCATTGAGTCAAGATAGAAAAGGTTACCTTTGCTCTGTCTACCAATTGCGACATGAGTTCCGGATTGATTCTTCATTATACAGGAACCTTGTCTGAATTCCAGCAGGAATCCTTTGTTGTTCAGTTGTGCAATGCTCATCAAGTTGTACTTGAGTCCTTCAACCCAGTACACATCTTCATAGACGGCATTGTTGCAAAGAGCGATAGAACCTTTACCTTTGATGCCACAAGGAGCATTGTTCCCAAAGGTAACTGATCCGTTGTCATTGAGCTCGAGGTTGATAAACTTGCTCGTCACCGGTCATGTGGTGAGTGCATCCATTGTCAATGATCCAGTCATCATATTGATGAGATCTTGATATGAGTGCAACTTCTTCTATTACTAGGCTCTCCTCCTTTATTGCAACAAACGCAATTTCTGGATCCTCCGAGTCTTCAGATTCGTTATCTGTGACTCCTTCTGCAAGATAGCACTCCTTTGCTTTATTCTTGAACCAGTCTATTTTATCTTTATGTTCATTATCAAGACATCTTGTAGCAATATGACCTATTTTATTACAAGAGAAGCATTTCAAAGGGAGTTTTCCCTTGTACTTCCCTTTCCCTTTGGGGAATCTTCTTGCAATGAGTGCTTCAAACTCTTCTTGCTCCATCTCTTCTGAGAGCAAATTCTCAGCAAGGTTGCCAATCTTTCCGGTCGAGCAGTTATCGGTTTCTCTTCCCTTTTTAGTGGAAGAGATATTGGCAGAGGACTTGAAAGCTGCTTCCTGAATAGATAAGCTATCATCAAAATTACTTAATTCAAAGGCAGCCAGCTTACCGATAAGGGAGTCTAGAGTGACTTGATCTTTGGTCACCGATCTAAGCTCTTGAATGGCAGAGATCTTGATAGCATACTGAGGTCTGAGAGTTCTCAATATTTTGCTGATTACTTCCTCTTCACTGAGCTTTCCTCCGGCGCACCTGATGGAGTTGATCACTTCTTTGATCCGGTTGCTAGATTGCTCGATGTCTTCTCCTTCATTCATCCTCATATCGTCATACTTTCCTCTGAGGCTTTCGACCTTGGCTCTTTGAACATTAGGATCCCCTCCATAGACTATTTGCAGCTTGCCCCACATCTTGAAGGCAGATTCAAGGTGTTCAATCTCAGCATAGACATAATCAGATAGCGTGCTGGCTATCATATCCATAGCAGTTGTGTGCTCAGTCTTGATCTTTTCCTGATCAGGTGTCAAGGTGCCAGTGGGCTCATTGTAATCAGTGGTAACGTGATTCCAGTACTGGTCACCGATGGTCTTCATATACATCTTCATTTTGCTGCACCATAAGGTGAAGTTTTCTTTTGAAAACTTTCGTCCCTCCTCATCATCGTGACTTTTTCCTTGTGGGGTTAAGCAGCAAAGAAAACAAGACTTGGCTTTGATACCAATTGACAGTCCCAACTGGTGCTGAGAGGGGAGGGGTGAATCAGCACTTGTAAAAACTTTTTCTCGCTAAATCCAGTAAATTAAACTTACAGCACAAAAGGCAAACAAATTTAAGCAAATAATAACAGTAAGTAAACAATCACAAAGTGACACTAGATTTATCACGTGGAAACCCGGTTAGGGTAAAAACCACGGTGTGAGGAGACCTCACAAATTTTGTACTCTCCTGGAGTATGCCCTGTTAAGAGCTTTCCCGTTTAAAGGGTAAAAGTGCACTTGCTAGATGCGACCTGGTCAAGAGATTTGTTACAATAAGGTCTGCTAGGACCTGCCTGGTTAAAGGACTTTTAAACACCTTGAAAGATGTCACCCAGTTAAAGGATTTCGATACAAGGGACCTGTTAGAGTCCACCCAAATACTGGGATTTGTCTATTGTAGTTTGCTAGAAAACAATATAAGTGTGATCTTTACAGATGGCTTTGCTTAGCCTGATAAGATCTCTATTTACGCTCAACTGAGAATCAACACCGATCACCGCAGGTGTATTCTCATCTACTGTTGTGTTGTTTTGCACAATCTGTTATCTCTCTTTCTCTACTTTCTTTTACCCCTGCTTCTGTAGCATATAGGTTCACTCTTTTTCTTGGCAGAATGAAGGCAACTTTTCTTAACAACAAGCATAAGAATATATACAGATTTGTTGCCATAACTGCGCCTCAAATCTATGACCTAATCCTAAGATCTTACGATTACATCACTTAGTGAAGTAATGATTTTCTAAGCAAACATCTGATGCATGCTCTAGCTTTATCCGCTTTATGAAGAAAACAGCAGTTGCGTGTCAGGCAACCTTTCTTTATAGGAGATAACACCTTGATTTAAATCCTATGAATCCGGCTTTAAATCCGTCAATCGCACCACAAGTTCCTTTACCTGCGCCTCAAACAGATCACCAAGAGAACTCAAGATCACCCGAATGTACTGCAATAAATCCCGGTGTAGACTAAGTTGGTTGGAACAGGTAGTTGACAGTTGACTATGACTTTCTCGGTTCATACCGGAGTCTTATAATATATCCGTCCTTAGATCTGTTGCAGTTTCTTTCTTGTCTTACCGGTTGCATTGTCCTCGATGTGCTTCCTCTCGCATGGATTACCAATTTCATTGTCTCGGTTATGTTATAGATACTAGTTGTATATTGCTTATAGCTGCTCTTGTCTATACCGGTTTTAGCTCGGTTCTTGGGTGAAACCGGAATACTCTCTTACCTATTTGAGTGACTTGTCCGGTTACTAATGCTTAGTGTAGCGACCACTTACAATGATTTACAAACCAGCCTCTCTTGATGTAGATTTTCTTAGAACATCAGCCCGTATAGAGATGACAAGTCTCTATCCTCTTTTGCCAATCAATGACAATACTTGGACCGGTAGAGAGCTTACCGGTTGCCATCATTTGATGCTAACAGTATGGCCATTGCATGATCCTCCTTATCACATTTCTAATTCTGATGCAATGGAAAAACATGAATTTGCAAACCTAATGGGATTCAAAGTTTGCAACCCTACCTTCACAAGATTTCTTAGAAACTTTTTACTCTAGGTTCGGTACCCTACGAAGGCCTAATTGAACATTCACTCACTCTTATACTTTCTCGGGTTTCTTGAACCCTCAACACATTCCACAAAGCCTCTTCAAACCCTCACTCCCTGTGACAACTCAAAAAGATCAAATTTTCTCATGAAACCCTCAACTCACTAGGTATTTTGACAGTCTTTCTTGCTAAACACACGCACAAACCTGCATATCTTGCACACTGACTGAATAAAGACTTTCCTTTGGTGGACACCTGGGCAGCAGTCTAATGAAGGATTCTACCAAGTTTCATAATTTTTTAATGGTGCCAACAAAAGTTATGAATTTTTCAATCTCGATGGAAACCCTAGCTCTATGATGGCAGCCAATGGTATTTTTGCCATAACTTGAACAAAACAAAAAGAAATCACTCCAAACCAATTGCATTTGGTTCTTAAGACATAGCAGCAACTTTTCCAACTATTTCCAGGCCTGCCACTGTCCATACAAGACTGTACAAAGAAAAATTTAGACTGATATAGCTGGAAAATTGTCAAAAATTGTCAAGAGACAAAGAATTGTCATCAAGGCTCCTGTACAGTTTCTTGGAGTGTATTTTCTCATTCATTCCATGTCAATCCACACCAAGAACAGTTACAATTCTAATATGAGTGTCTTTTTGCATCAAAAAAATCTAAAAACCTAATGTCTTTTTTTTTTACCAAAAGTGCAAAAATATGCCTTTTTCCAAGACTTCAAACCTAACCTAAGTTGGTGACTCACTTACAACCCCACTTGGGTGGTTTAAGAGGTTCATTATAATGTTATTTTCCCCTTCTACAATATTTGCAACCTTCTTAGTAACATTACAAACTTTTGATCCCCCGAGCCTCCTTAACAAATTCAAATATTTAACATAGTCTTTTGGAGGGTAACTCCTCTAGACCTTTTTACATACTCAAAAGGATCCCATTGAGTGGGCATCCATGTTAAAACACCAAAATAGACCTCTTCATGAACTTGCTCATCAAAATCTAAAACTTAAATTTTCAGGTTGCTACATGCTCTTGCATCAGATTCAGAGACTCTTCTTTCTAAATTAGATTCACTAGCTTCTCAAAGTTGGGTGTAAATTCTGCGATATCCAAATGATACATATTTTGAAGGCAATGCTCGTAGAATAATAGGCACTGCAGTAGCATCCTCCAAAATTGTTCCAATGCTTCTAGCAAATCTCTCTACTCAACAACCATTTAATAAAGGAATCCAATTGTTCTCTGTTCTTCATATTCAGGTTGTGTGACTGGCTCTGTAAATTCCGGAGTTGACTCTAATTCTTTGCCTCGGATACTGTCCAGAGCTTGAACCATGCATCTTTGGCATAGATGATTCTCAAATAAAGGGTTGAACTTCATTAGACACACTAAAGTCTAAACATAATGATCAGTTTGGCCTTCCTATCAGTTTGATCGGAATTTTTTGTTCATCAGCATCACTCACATGTTAAGTGGTACCATCAAACACATTCCAAACTTCTTCAAGTCAATATGAGTTCTGAGTTTGGTTTTCCATTCAAAATAATCACTTCCGCACAGCAATTAAGAATCTGGAAGGAGAAACTTTGGAGAACTAATTGTCATTGTATAAGCAGGAAATGGATGTTATTTAAACCTCTTTCTCATCACTTAGATCAATGTGTCGCCACAAAAGAGAAGATAATCTAGGAAGAAAATCAATACCTCTTTCTTTCTTGTTAAAAATGAGTTGAGAGATACACAAATTATATTAAAAAATGGTTTTGCAATAGTTCATTATGTTGCTTCATAAGTTAAGTTTCAAATAAAAAAGACAGCACCAAAAAATAGGACTGCCTGCATTGACCACAACCTGCATCTCTCTCAACTTGCTATGTACCTTGCCTGTTTCAATAGCACACAAGTTGTTTTGAAAAAAGTAATGATCACCACTACATTAAAAACAAGCATGATGTGTTACTGTTTTATAATTCTGTACATTGTTGCCATGGCAAATAAATTGAAGCCTATGTAGAAAAATTGCTAAATATGGCATCCATGTGCCTTATTTGCACGAGAAGCCAGTCGCTCATGGCCTGATTGTGTTTTGGCATCCTCTTATGTTGTTGGCAACACAGAAGCCCCTCATCTCCTCTTCCCTCTACTGCAAAGGCTATTATTGGAGATTGCCATGGCTGAGGCTCGAACACTTAACCTCCCATCAATTCATCACCCCAAATTCGATGCTTCACAGATGCCTTGATCAGTAGCTTACAAATCTCCATACAGCTTCAGCTATGGAGTTCAATGATCTGACATCTTTTCTTCAAAATTTGATATATTCTCTTCAAACTTGGATGGCTTCCCTATTTCATTCACCCTCGAACTGTAGAGTACCACAACTACATGACCTCATCAAACAAACAGCACCACACAATCGCTGCAGTCTTTAGACCACAGATTTCCTACCTCATTTACATGGCTTCTCCTTCTAGAAAAGCTGTGCTCTCCTTGTGGCCTGCAATCTACCTCTTTGGTGAATTCAAACAAAAGACCCTTAATCTTCCTGCTTTGAAAGCATGACAAAGTATGCAACACAATGTTTAGTTTGTATCAGAGTGAAGATATCTATACATGTTAAATAATCACGAACCTAGAACTCAGGGGTTCCATAAAAAGCACAAACAAAAAACATAAACCTAAATATACTATAATACAATAACAAACCCAGAACAAGCTAGCTAGAAGAAACTAATGATGAATAATCCAACACCCCCAAGATCTTGGTGATTTTTGCCGAGTTAATGAATTTAAGTTTTCTTTTTTGTTTGCAGAGTTTCTGTTGACTCACAAATTTGAGTCAAAACCAGGTCTGTTGAGGTTTTGCCAATTTGCTGAATCCGAGTCGAAATTACATCTGCCAAGTTTTTTTTCCAACTCTGAATTTACAAACTATGATCTAAATGCACTAAATTAACATAATATATAAGGTAAATAAAAAATTCCCTTACAGGCTCCAAAGACAAGAAATGAGTGATTCTCGCATGCCAACTCAGCATCTAGTTTGTTTGAGGCCTTAAAAGCAGTATTTGCCTTTCTTGTTCAACCATATCTATATTAATTATATGTAAGTTTGTAACAGCTATATTTATCGTACCAATGGCTTAGATGCTAAATGTAATAACCAGATTATTCTCAACACCACTAAAAGCATATTTGCTAGGCAGTAATCTTTTACTGTTTTACAAATTACCTCAAAGAATGAAGAATGTGGGAATCATTTATTCAACATTTTAAACCATTTTTTATGTAAATGATATTTAATTAACAAAAATCAAATAAAATATATAACAGAAAACATTTCATTTTAGAGTGTGATGCCTTCAAGGACAGCAGGGACAGCTATGTTAATATCTTGACAGCTAATTCTTGGGTTGATTTATTCAACGAGGGGGCAGTTGAGAAGTCAGGGGCACTCATTATCAAATCACCCAAGAAAAGGGCTGAAGTGCAAAAATCAGTGTGTGAGGCGGTATGTCCCATAGGCTATCTTTAGCCTTGTGGACATTAAAATTTAATTCTTTCTTTCTAACATGCCTCTGCTAAGATGAGAAGTGGAACAACTCCTCTTCAAATACTTTTGAATGCATCTAATAGATTCCCTGACATGAGAAGCTTAAAACAAGAGCTTCCAGAAAACACTTTATAAGAATGCTACATGCTAATCTAAAGCACAGAATAATTGATCTATGTCTTCCATCTTGATTGCTCAATTCTGGTTAAAAAGCATAACATATATAATCAAGAAAAATTAAGCAGGTCTTTAAAAATAACAAATTAATGAAAACTACATCTACAACCCATATAACAAGCAAATAAAGTCCAAATTCATATAGATTACAAATGATTAATCGATTTCTCCCATTCCTTACCTGCTCAAGAGTATGATGTGCGAATTCAGTGGTCGATATCATTACTCCTGCAGCAAATGATCCTAGCTCAAGGCTCAGACCTAATTTATCACTGCACTGCAAATCATGAGCATGTAATGAATTAGTCATGATACAATCCATGATAACTTTGCAATTTCAGTTCTCTTAATATATATTCTATGGCCTCGAGATTCTATGTACAGTTTTGCTTTAGTGGTCCTTAAAATTCTGTATGTACATCTTGAATTTTGGGATCCTTCCAAACATTTATTTGCATTAATTATTTCACTTGGAATGGGTGAACAAATTGAAGGGGCAAACAGACAAGCATATTTTTCTTATTTCTTCTACTTAATTTTCATTATTTGTTGAAACAACAGTAACAAAGCAAGAAAGAACACAGAACTTTGGATATAATATTGTATTCTGATGGATGATATTTTTACAGTGCTCCACAGGGACGAGTGTCCCCCCAGCCCCCACAAAACAGAAAAAAACACATCCCCCCTGTAGAGGGACGTTTCTGAGACTTGGGAGAAACGTAACCCTATAGAACCACCACTTGTTATATGGAACATGCCATTACATACTAATTGCAGGCTTTGACTTCAGACAGCAATCTAGCTACTGTTAGGAATTTAGTAAAATATGGAAGCCATCTTGAAGTGATCCAAGGCTTTCATTGTGATTGAGGCAAGGAGTTTTGTAGGGGTAGTTCAATATTTGAGAAAGCTTATCAAATCATATTCCACTATTGCAATGCTTTATATCCATAAAGGCAATTGGTAAGTCCTTCATATGGAGTAGAATTCAACAAAAGGCATTTGTTTAGTTGAAGTAAAAGCTTAGCAAGCCACTGGTTTGGCAATACCTAGCTTGCAAGTACTATTTAGGTGGATACAAATGTATATAATAAAATTAAATATGCTAATTATAAGATCATATATATAACTATTAATATATATATTAATTGTCAATAATAATTTAAATTTTAAAACTACTTCATAATATTAACTATAAAAACTATAGGGATTCGCTTCTTCCCCATCAAAGTGCCATCTATAGTAGTGCACAATAGATATAATTTTAAAATTAGACTATAATATTAATTATATACTTGTTTGCATCAAAATCCATGGAGCAGGGTATGCAGAGAGTTCGGGTCATATCGAAGCCGTGATTTAGAGCAGATTCATAGCTGCTTCGACGCTATCTCACATGCCCCAACCCGCAATTTAGGATGATTGAGGCCCTCTCAAATTCTGTTGACGATTGTGCTTCTTCCTCCCACTCCTCTAAATAGGGTCTTCCAGAGATCGGAAAAAAAAACTAAGGAACAAAATAACAAACTGGTTCCACACTGACTTTGATTCCATCATGGAATTGACCCTATTTCAGAGTGATTCAGTAATTTTGTGAGTTTTTCTATGGTGATGATTTTTTTACATTTTTTGTCATTTTTAGGGATTTTCACATGATTTTAAGGTGATTTAAATGCAAAAAATCATTGAAAATTTTAGGTCAACAATTGGTCAAAAAGAATCATGATTCGGGATTTTTCCAGGGAAAAAATCAGCTGGCTTCATGATTCGTGATTAATCAGGTATAATCGCGATTTTTTGCATAATATAGCTTCTCTGTTTGTATAGTTGTAAGAAAGAGTTTCAAGAATTCTGCATCCTTGAACAAGGATGATATAAACAACAGCAAAACTTCCATAAGCAGTTAATTGGTTATAGGCTATATATATTTCAGGTGACCCAAATACTACTAAGATTACTCTGTGTAAGACTTAGTGACTCTCCATTTTATGCATTCCCTTTCTAAAATGTAATAAAAGACACAGAGGTTCACCCTGGAGTAGTTTCCAACAGATGAAGCAGAGGAATGCCAGCCAAACCATAGATGTCCTACTGGCAGAGTACTGTCCAAGTTGCAAAACTGGCTGAGTTTTCTGGCCTGGCGAGTTTTTATGACTTTTACTGGCACCAAAAACTCGGTTGTAGTTTTATAACAGCTTTTAAAGGCAAAAAACTGCCCAAATTAATTTTGTTTCTCATTTCTTAACTTGTATTTTGCTGAGAGGGGGAAAATAGTCTTCCAAACACTTGCAAACTGATTTCTATCGATTTGAAGCGGATTTTAGGTGGATTTGAAGCGGATTTGAGGTGGTTTTTGAAGAAGATGACATCAATGATTTGGAGAGGCAAACTATGGAGGAGGGGGGTGGATTTGGTTTCACACAAGATGACTTGAGTTGAATGAATAGTCATTGCTAGTGCCAGGAGAAACTAGAGGCAGAGCTACATCCAGGATGGAGGATGAGCCACAGATTGAGTCAAACATACTGAGCGAGGAGGCACAGTCATGCCCAGTGCAGACTTCTAGGACTAGACCCTCTAGTTCTACCTCTCCCTTAGTTTTTACTAGAGCTGGGAAGAGGAAGATGTAATTGTAATGATGTATTTAATTTTAGTTTTACATAAATTATTTACTATTTTTCTTCCAGCCATCAGCATTCCTCGTGAGAATGCGATTTTGCACCCACTTTGTGTTTAAATATATCTAGACTAAGCTTGTTTCTTTTGTGTTCTCATTTATTGACTCATTAGATGCATTTTCTTATTGAATTTTGCAAAAAAATGCATTTCTAATTAAATTTAAGCAATTTTTTAAGTTCCTGAGTTTTTTGCCGAGTTTTTGCCAAAAACTGGCTGAGTTTTTCCTGGATTTTTTTTCTGGCGTTGGCGAGTTTTTGGCTTTGGGGGCTTTTCCAACTATGAGCCAAACAATCAATTTCACATGAACCTTGGATGCTTCCGTGCAGCTATAAATCCATCTGATTCAATAACTGTCAGAACCTAAGTTTAAGCATTACTTATTCAATCTTGATCGCCTAAGCATTTAAGTCACAGTGCCTCTCCTATTGGTTTGCATGGTACATCTTGTCAAGCCATCACGTAGAATGTCCACCAGCTTGGGAGAAGTGGGCAATATAGATCAATTAAAAATTTAAAACCTTCATCAAGTGATCACTCAGCTCATGTAGCGATTTGTTCCAAGATATAATCTAATCTGTCCTTATTCCTCTCTAATTTCTTAAAAATAGTAGGGCCTTCAATTTGCATTTTAATTCCGAATTCAGATGTGATTGCATGGAACTTTGATGGTTACTAATACAGACTAATCCAACGTAAATATTATGTACTTCCGATAAGAAATGTAGTTTCCACGATACCTAGAAACCAGGTCAGCTACTAACATTCAAAAGTATTTCAGTACTGATGCAATCAACAGTTCTTAATGAAAACTAGATTTTAATTCAATAATTAGGCTGGATTAATAAGCTAACAACAGTGCAAATTTGTTTAAAAACTTTCATGAAACCCCAATGACAAAAAAGAAATACTCAAATGTACAGGAATTAGAAGCAAAATTTGATTGAGATGCACTAACCCAAGCCACCAGCAAGCAGAATGCAACTGAAGCCAACTGGTAAAGTTCATTTGTCTGCAAATATTCCAACATTAAGACAACATCAGCACTATGGGAATGCATTCTCAATCTCCTTCCTATCATTAAGAACAAAATGTATCACAGTTACACTTATTCTGACATAGTAATGAATTAAAACTGGAAGAAGAACCTCTCTACCAGAAAAAGAATTCCTTACACTACATGGGACATGAACTTCAAAAATGTTTTGTTGGGTTTACTTATTTGCCACCATATTTTAGAGTACTTCATACGGACATGCTTAGTATGAAATACATTAGACATGGGTGACACAAAAAGCCAACCATAGAAGTACATCTAAAAAGAAACCCGGAATTTAGGAATAATTGTTATAGAACATATCATAAATCAGAGACATATTTTTTCAAATGCTTGAAGTTTTTATAATCATTAAATTACCTGAGAAGACAGGCGTACCATCAGCCTCAAAAAGCCAGGAACAAAAGACCAAGATAATATAGATGCTGCTACCAAGAAGATGGACAAGACAACTAACCTGCACGGTATTAAACAACATAAATCAAGAATGAGATTGTCAACTAAAAACACAAACACATGCTTCCATGTATTGATTCAAATGTCTACAAAAAGCTAACATCCAAAAAACCTGCAAGCAAAGTCAGGAGAATGTTGTATCCTATAAAATTCATCTTTTAAAAACCCACCATCCCTTAGAATGACCATAGTTTCTAATCTCAAACAAAAAATCATTTCCAAATTCAAGTTACCGAAACAAGATCTCCAATGATAAAGATTGTCCTATTCATATAATATATTAAATGTTTTCATCATTAACTACATTCATTTTCCCAAAAAAAAAACAAGAAAATCATCAATTTCTTCATTACCTCCATGCTCAAGTGTCACCCCGTGATATGTTTGATTCTTCTGAGCAAACATACACTATATATCTAATAAACTTTAGATTCTCCACTTGAGTTGATCAAGAGATGATTTATCTAATTCACGTAGCATAGATTCATAACTACTAAAAGGCTATAGTACTTTATATTCCAAAATAACTACAAGAGGATGAAGAAAAACTAATTATAAGGAACAAAGCAATGCCCTACTACGAAGCAATATTTATGTCATGCTATAAAATTTGTAACTACAAAAAAGGAAAAAGCATAAAAATTAGAATCTTGTAGATTGCTACTCTCATTTTTATCCTGCAGCGTGTCAACATATTTAATAGATTATGACTCATCAACAATAAAATTACACAAATAGTCACAATGCATATCATACACATCAGGCTTTTCAAATTAGTGATAAAGCCTATTTGCATCTTCAAAAATAGAATTACTGAGGCCATCCTTGAAAGATCAAGCCATATGCTCCATACACATATTAAGAACACATTCATCCTAAACCATACTACATACTTGAGCATGTAACGAATGTTTACTGTTGACTTATATAAGCTTTATAAACCTCCTAGGCTCAATCCATCCACAATCTAACATTCAATGCGTTTGGACCCAACACCTGGATCCAAAAAAGACAAATCAGATCACTGGCACAAATATTACTCACACTCATCAAGGCAATCATAAACTACTCTTGTTTGTCAAGATGGGGCTTTATCTCTAACAGGTTGAATGATATGCACTCTAGCAGTTTCAGACTTGGTCTTTGAAACTGCAAAATAATGTAATGGGAACAACTACTCTTTGAACAAGGGCAAATGATCAATGCAAATCTACGATGGATTTGCAATCTATTTTTAATTCCATTCTGATTTTTGAATTTACCATTGAGTCTTCAGAATTGAGCATTCTTACTTCACAATCCATAATGAACATGATTGCAAGTACACATTGGCAGCATGAGTTGCACATGCACTGCAATACAAAACCCAGATGTTGAATAGATAAGCACCACAAGCAAACACCCAAGAAGCATTCATGAAACTTGTAGGCCATGTAACACCTTGCAAAATAGATCAAGAATCAACTTTTGCAAGTGAACTGAAGGAACATGAAACATTTTAGGAAATTGAATCATCTAGTAATTGAGATAGGAATCTATCACCAAAATGCCATTTTGATTCCCACTAGGTCATCATCATCGGCACTATGTTTGCTTATCCATACTAAATGCTTCTGGGAGAATGCCTTCATTCCTGCTTGTCATACAACCAACTCCTAATCATGTGTTCAAGTCCACACAAAACACACTTCGTCTTTAAACTGGACCCAAGGGGATAAACAACACTGCCCATCATTTACAACATAGTAATTATGTGTTATATCATATTCAAAGAGAAGAGAAGAGTTGTTGCCATTATCTTATGTAGCAATTGAATATGTAATGGTGCTTCCAATTCTATTTGTTTTCTAATGAATGTTCAACTATAACTTGTACATTGATCTACAAATCGTCTTCTATGATGCAATTTAGCCTGGCACATTTCACTTCCAATCAGATGCCCGGATTGTATCAACCATCACCTCAAGACCTTTGGAATCAATTTCAATTTTTCCATAGATTTAACCAGATCCAACAAGTAATGTCCTAAATCAGATTTTTCAATAATAATAAACGATTTTAACATGAACTTCAAAATATACTGAAAAGCACCAACTAAACTAGCTAATCAACACCCAAACTTGCATAAATTGAACCAGAAATTCATGCAACTCTTATATTGATATAATTCAGATTTTTACAGCATAGTGAACTGCTGTGACAATTATTACAATAGCCACACCGGCAAATACAAAACCTGAAACTACCAATGCTTAACACACCCTGTCAGATACACACACTGCCATCAAATCATTGAAAACTCTTCAATCTTCTCGACAACAAGTTTGATACATGCCCAACTCCTCTACGCGACTCAGAATGGGTTATGTACAGCAAGAAGAATACATAGAACTCACACCAATTCTTAGGACCTTCCAGAAATACTTCCCAAGACTCAAAATGGATATGCCACAAGGAACAAATAGCAAGTCGCACTCCTACAGCAATCATACTCTTCTGTCCAAAACTTTCATCATGATACTGACAGCCACTTCTGCTATGATTCAATTCCCATCTTGCCCAGATAGCACACAAAATTTGAGTGATTAATGCCCGATCACATGGATTCGTTCAGCGATTCCCTTCTCCGTTTCGGTAACCATGATGTGCTTATTATTGATATTAAAGTCATTATTTCAATCACAGATTACCTCCACCAACTTCAGGTGTTGATGCAAATATATTTAAACAGTCTATTCAACTATTTGTCTAAACCATACATTCCCAATATTTCAACAACAGATCACCAGCTAATAATTATTTCTAATAATAATATATTGCAATATTTTGGACAGTGTCCTTAGTCCACTACGGCCAACAAATTTTCTGTCCAGTATAATATTGCTTTCAAAATGAATATCATAATATTTCTAGGAAATAAATGACTTATCCATTGGTGATTATATTGAGTCTCTGAAATAGCTTGACTTTCCCTGACTGCCTGATTATTCAAATATTTATTAATGCTCTGACTGAAGATTCTGAATAAATCCTCCAAGTTCCACCTAGGCCAGATCTCTCGCTAGCGAAAATGATGCTCGGCTCCAATTCCGAGGTTAATTTGTGAACTCACAAATAAAGATTAAATTATTCAAGACATGTCTTTTGCAAATCCCGAGACAACTCTTATAGTTTGAACTTTACCATACAACAACTGTTCCTTCAGTTATAATTAAATAGACATTATTTAATTACTTAATAAAGTCCCATATTAATTATTTAATCTTAGTTTTATAATTATTCCTTTAAAACATAATATTAAATAATTACATTAGTATGGAGACATTTTGAGGGGGACATTACAATCTCCCCTTCCTTGAGTTGCTTGGCCATGAGCAATTTCAAATTTGGATGCTAGAGAATCTATTCACTTTCCCATGTAGCATCCCCAGCTGGCAAATTCTTCGACCGAATGAGATATTCCTTGATTATTCTGCTTCTCAATTTTCTCTCATGGATGTCCAGCACTTCTTTTGGAATCAACCCCAAGTCACATTTTTTAATTTTTCATCAACGGGGGGGTAAATCTGCTAAAGCTGTAACCTATTGTCCTAATGCCATTTTAAGGCATGATACCTGAAATACGTTATGTATTATGTTGCTCTCCAGTAAAGCCTGCTCATATGCCACTTCACCCACGTTACTAATTACTTTATATGGACCGTAAAAGCATGGTTTCAGTTTCTCTGCACCACTCCTCTTAAGCGAGGATTCTCGGTATGGCTGTAGACAAATACCAAATCTCCAAACTCAAAACTATGCCCAACTTACTTTTTATCTGCATAAATTTTCTATTGGTTTTGAGTGTACTGTAAATTATCCTTGAGTGTCTTAAGGATTTGAGAGGTGACATCCCAATTGACATATGGTAAGTGGTACTGTAGCAGCACTCTCCCAAATGAAGCCATTTATTCCATGATTTTCACTATCCTAATACATAGTTATGCAGGTAACCTTCAATCCATTTATTTACAATTTTCATTTGACCATCTGTCTGAGGATGGTAACTGGTACTAGGAGTTAATTCTATGCCTACCAATCTAAATAATTCTTCCCTAAAAGCACTGAGAAACCTACAACCCTATCACTGGGAATATACTTAGGCGACCCATGAAGCTAAAATATCTCTCTAAAGAGAAGTTCTGTAATCTGTGATGCTTTGTACTCTGTAGTGATAGAATAAAAATATGCGTATTTGGTTACCATGTAGACCACTACAAATATGCAATCCCTAACATGCGCTTTAGGCAATTCAGAGATATAGTCCATTGAAATTCTTTCCCATTCTTTCTCAAGAATAGGTAATGGTTGAAGTAATCCTACATGGAATGTGTGTTCAGACTTAGTCTGCTGACAAGTCGTGCATTCTCTAACAAATCAAAGGACGACATCCTTGAGGCCCTTCCAATAGAAACTCTCCCTAATTTGTCGATAGATTTTAAAATAACCTAGATGTCCTGCCAAAGGAAAGTCATTAACTGTTCTCAAGAATTTTCTCCTTAAGTTTTGGTACTAGAACCAAATAAATCATATCCTTGTAGTAAATGATATCATCTACTAGCTTGTATTTGTCATCCCATAACTGACCATCCAACAATTCACAAGCAAAAGTATTCTTGGAATATTCGACCAATGGATGTGACTTCCAATTAGCTGTCACTATAGGCAATGAGCATATTGCAAGCCTCGTAGACAAACCATCTGCAACTATGTTCTTCCCCATCACATACAGTATATCAAAATCATATGCGTGGATCTTGCTAACCTATTTTTGTTGGCATTCGTTTAGATCCTTCTTCTCTAGAAAGTACTTCAGACTATTATGGTCAATTTTAACTACAAACTTCCCATCAAATTAAGTATTGCGTGAATTTTGCCAAAGCGTGCATAATCGCAAGCATCTCCTTATCGTAAACACAGTATAATTTCTCAGCATCTCTGAGCTCCCTGCTCTCATAAGCGATGGGGTGTTTGTTCAGCATTAGCATTGCTCCAATTCTGAAGACAACATCTATCCAATACTACTAGCGAGGATCTTCATTGGATTCTGAAGACTTTTCTTATTTCTAGCATATATACACAGTTCAGACAAGCTCACCAGGCACATACATATACTATATTTGTCAGTTTAATATCTCTACTGCTTCCTTAAATTTCTGTGCAACGATTAATTTGGGAAACTGAGAATTAATTGATCAATTGGCATTAAATATTTCTGGGGTCTTCAGAACCATCCAATTTCCTTGTAAACACAGAATAAAAGTTTAATTTTGAATTAAGGGATATTACAGTGGTATGAAAGCTGTGCATCCCACCAGCCTAAGGATTTTTAGGAAACACCATGTAGTATGAGCAAAAAACCTACTCATAACTACTATCTCAGGAGAAACAAATCAAATCCCAAAGTGAATATAGAAGAAAATATGGGTGAAGAGAGTAATAAAGATCAAGGAGAGAAAAATTCTTAAGTTTATTAAAAACTCTGGTCAAAGGGCAGCAAACTGCAGAACAAAGAGCGCAGCATCAGAACCATCGCCTTGATTTATTGACAGAAATAATGGCTCATCAGCTTGGAACGAATGTTGATGGCACAACTACTAATGTTGGTCAAAACAGAGATAATTTAGTTAATGGCAGGACTCCAATTCACAGAGCTACTGCTACCAGTTCTAGACTTATGATGCCCAATTTTCCTCCTAGACTTGAACCTCAAGAAGACAATGGCCCAACATTGACATAACTACCGGACCAGTTCACGCGGGACTGGATGGATTCAAACTTGTGGCCTGATATGTCCCTCAAAGATTATATGGACCTCCAAATGAGACACTTGCCAAACATGGATCGTATAGATCACAATGATGATCTTAAAAGGAAGGTTGGCAAGCTTAGTTTACCCTTCTTCGATGGTTCAAGAAACACACCTCCACAAGTTTGGGTTCAAAAAGTTGACATGTACTTTCAGCTTAATCTGATGCCTGCGGATGAGGTGATTAAGTATGTTGTCTTGCATTTAATGGGGCACAAAAATACATCAGTATTATCGGCCTCAATTGGGCACAGAAGTATATACATCGTATCAGTCTCTCTAAGGGGCATGGAAGTACATCTGTCATTCAGCCTCCTATTTAACTTGAATGGACCACTCAGCTACTTGCTCTCCTTATATGCCCATATCTCCCCTCCATAACAGGACAGTAGATTGGATGAAGCTTTCAAGGAATCTTTACATCTACACTATTATGCATATGCAGAATTATAACAAGAACAACAATGTATATATAAAGTATAAACAGATATAAGAGTAACAATATAATATTCCTCAATAATGAATCAACCAAGACGTAACGCATTATATCTCATACCACACAATTTAGAGAGACATCTAGGCTGCTGGTTAATATATTTATATCTGAATCTGAAGGCTCTTCTGAATGCTTATGATTGTACTTTTTCCATATTGATCCTTATGGATGATTTGTCCAAGTGGTTTTTCCTTTTATATTTTCAAGTGGGGAGAAGACACACCTTCTCATTAAGTCTATTGCCTTTGCAAGGGATGCAACCCTCCATTATTAATCACTACCCTACTGTGTTATTTAATTCAAATTGTCTTTTTCTTATTTGAAGGAATCACTGTCTAGGACATTCAAATAATCTTAATTACACTAAACCTGTCTCCCCTTTAAATAAACCTTAGTCAGTTCATTCAAAGCAAATAATTGCTTTACGTATTGACATCTCGATCTGGTTGGCTCCTTAAATAACCGCTGCTGCTATCTTATGCTGGTCGGCCCTATGGGAATTCGCTGACTGGGAATTATTTTATATTTGCCTTTTAATATGAATCGGATGTCTTTGACCTTAACTACTTTGCCTCCTTAAATATATTATCTCAAGGCTAGGTCGACCATCAGTCATATTAATCATTTTGTTATGAAGGTCGGACAGACATTACAAATTTGTGATTTCTTATAAATAAGACAACTTTCAGATCAACAATGTATATAGATCTAAGAAGGTATCATGGCAGGGACATGACAAGTGCATAAATACTGGGTCCTAAAGTTTCCCTACCAACAAGAGCAGGTGGTTGTCTAAGACCACCTCTGCAGATAAGTTTCCACATCTTTGTTGGAAGATGTCTTCAACTCTTTCAACAGAGGAAAAATCTCGTAAAAGTTCCGAATTTTGTGTTTGCTTCTCCTAATAATTATAACAATTCACTTAACACTTTTCTGCTGGGGCATTATCTAGTGAGTATTCACCCTTATCCTTGTAAATGTATTAAGAGTTTCACCTATACCAATGAAGAGTGTAAATAATCATTTTTGGAAACTATCTCCTTTGTTTCTCTCTGCCGCTCATGTGTTTTCTTCTCAGTTTCTGGTGTGCAATCTAAGAAGGATGATACACTATAGTTTCATAATGAATTTCACAAAAAAAAAGCTTGAACATTAAATAAATTGGCATTTGTTCCCAATTCTTACCAAATCTCCATTCTTTAATTAATTTGCACCTGTGTATCTAGGAACAAATTTCAGATTCTTCAAACTGTGTAAATGATACTCAGGTGAGATATTTGACCACAGTCTTGCATGATATACAAACTTAACACTAAATAGAGAATTAAAACGCTGTCTATTATTAAGAAAGCGTTAGTAACATATAGCATCGTACTTACGATTTCATCATTGACATAATTCCTTGCAGAAGTCCGCCTGTTCCAACCAAGACAGGAAGCAGGGCAAACAATAATCCAACTGCACAGTCCTAGGAAAACAATAAAAACAATGTAACTCAATCTCCATTTGATACAAGTAACTGACTATACACTAAACTGAAAATTCTGACCATTTAGCTTTGAATACTAAAATGAAAAAGCTTAATAATGCCTTTTTTGTACTAATGACACTGTCAAATTTGAATATCACATTTTTAACACAAGCTCCACAAGCAAGAAGCAACTGACAAGACCTTAAAAATAACTCTCTTGTACTAAAATCATAAGCATTAAAATGGAAAATGTCGAATTCAGATATTGCATTTCACCACAACCTTACTCTTCTGTGTCTAACTCACTACATTGATACAATACCTGCAGAATAAGTGTTCCAACAGTGACTTGGCCATGAAGAGTATTCACACTATTTCGTTCCATCAAGAATTTCAAAACCTGAACAAACAAGAAAAGAGTAACCATTGGTGACAGTTTACTGTGCAAGTCATGCTTTATAGTATATTCAATCAGTGATGAATACTTGATTACCTACAAGTGTCTAAAATGATGCACCTGGAAACACTTATAACTAAAGTTACAACACACAATTACATCGCATCTTTGAATCCCTCACACTCCTATATGTGAGAATTCAAACACCAGCAACCACTTGAAGATCAGGAGAATTCTATCCTCACCTAAAAGTCTAAAACGATAAATTTGTACATAACTAATGGACATGTAGTTAAACAAAAAAACGTATATTAATAATATGAGAGGGGATAAACTTGGCAAAAGTATAAACCTTCTGAAAACATGGATTTGAATGCATTTTATGACCACATACAATAAAAAAATCCCTTATTGTGAATGGAAAATTATGTGCGCCATGAAGGTCTATGTGGTTTTGAAGGTCTTAGTTTCCTGTTGGGGGCGCTGCCGCTAGACCTACCCCCAAACCCCCACTAAACACATTTGATTTGCCAAGTACTCTCCAAAGTCCAATGTCTTTTATTATGTTTGTGCTAGTGCTAGTACCAATGGCAATGTCTGTTGTTCTTATTTACCCATTTCAGAGTTTATATTTAGACTATCTCATGTTTACACATCATCATGAGATGGTCATAGAAGAGAGTACCACCATAGTTGTTCACACTATCTTCACCTTTGGATCATGTTCTTCATTCATTTATAAATGGTCCTAGTTTGTCACTTTTATTTATTGAGCTTGTACCTAATGTATTTGTCCCATACTTTCGTATTGACATGGCAACACTAGGGCAAAGTTAAGAGAAATAGACAACAACATCATACATCATTATCCTCTTTTTTCATGGAAAGAGATCCCACATCTCTACTCAATTTCGCGTCTTACCAAGGGGAAGAATGGTGTTCAACGTTCTTGGATCTTTATCATCTTTATTTGTTGAGCATACATCATTGCAAGAGATTTTACATCATGGGAATGTATTGGTGTTAACATAATACATCAAGATATTACCCAATTCGTTTCCTATTAGGTACTTTTCACACTTAAGCTTACTTTAGTGTTTTACTTTTTCTGTCCCATATCATAGGACTAAGACACTTATTATGAACTTAGATTCTCCTATGGTTTCATCATTGTATATTTTGGTTGACAATGATCCTTGGCTCATGTGGGGTTACCTACAATCATAACTTCCTTCCACACAAGAGAGAAGCAATGGAAATGATGTGAACCTAAAATGTGCATTAGATGCCAAAATGAAACCAATACAATATACAATTATGAAACCCTTGGCATAAAGACAAGGATGAAACACTTGGGAAACTTAAGTTCATGACAAGTGTCTTAATCTCAATGTTCCATGGAGACATGTCTCCCCCTCCAAAAAAAACCCTACAATTCTTAGATAGTGATGTCTCTGGGATGAGGGGGCATCACCTCGTCGTACCTCCACTACCGCTGAGACAGCCGAAACATGTCGAGGACATTGGGGATGTCAAGATGTCCTAGGTACGCCCAAGCATCCCACAAATGTCTCAAGGATGTTTAGGAGTTTCCCAACTAGTATAGAGTGCCCCTCTGCATTACTTGCAAGGGTTCTGTTGATATGAGTTTTATGACCACTCCAACGTGCAAAATAAAACAATCCTATCCTCTCTTGAACAAGGAAACTTCAAATGCTAAACAATGTAAAAAAATGTGATCAAATGAAGAAACCCCGAGGTTTACAATGCATGCTAGTGACTATATATGTTGGATACAACTCAATTTATATGAGGTGATATGTTGGTTCTCACAAAGTGACTTACGTTGTTCTTTCATGAATCTATCAACTTCCTTCAAATAGCGAATGATTTTGCAATCTAGACTCTTAAACTAATCCTAGCAATGGTTTTTTGAAATAAAATGCCAAAAGAGATTGAGTTTAGAGATCTAATTTACTTCTACCAATGCAAGAGACTATTGATGACGAAGTGAAACCAAACCAAATTTTGCTTCAACAAGTGGAACAACTACACAAAGTTGATGCAATCTCACAAGGACACGCAAATGATTTTCAAATCACTTATACACATCAACACTATACGACATGTGAAACAATGAGCATGAAGTAATTGAAGTTAAACTTTGAAATGAGTTCAAACTAACCATGCACTGCAACTTGCAATTAACAAATTACAAGTGGTATGAACATAAGAGGTTTCACCATCAATCAACAACAATGTCTTATGTTCAACTAATCAACAGAAATAGGCTCTAACTAATTGAGTAGCAAACCATGCTAACATCCAAAATAACACAAGTGTTCATCAAGCTTCAATGAGTTTGCAATTATTTTGGTAGTATCTCAACAACAATTTCACAATAAGTTTTTCCTCTCTTCTCATATCTCACAAATGAAATGAGCAAGCCTTTATCTAGGGCTTCCAATTATAACCAAGGACCTGGATTGATTCAAGATTAAAAATCGACATAATTCAAAGTAACCATAATTAGGATTTTCCATAACTACCGCCCACAAACATTAAATGTTAACCAATGAAATAAAGCATCTTCTATGGGAGAATAGAAAAATTCCATCCCACATAGAATCAGAACAAACTTTCTTCTAGAAGGATACATCCTTCATCCTTATCTTTGATGGTAAATTCAATTCATCTAGACATGGCGATGATGTGGAATCATTTATTGATATAAAATGAATGGATGTCACATCATCCTCCTTATCTTGAAATATTTCTTACTCATCACAAAGAAGTCCTTAGCATTTCGAACAATATCTCTTGATACTCAACATTTCTAATCTCGATTAACTCTTCTAGAACTATCTTAGACTTTCTTGCTCACTCAATCTTCATGGTGGTTTTCTACTTCAAACAATCATCTCTGTTTGGTGCTCCAGCTGTTGGCAGCTCTCTTTGTGTACTTTGAGTCCCTTAGACCCTTTTGGTGGTCTCTTGTTGGACATTAATAATTTATCTTATCTTATCTTATCTTATCCTCATGTTTCTTCATCTTAAACATCCTTATCGTTGATCTCTCTTATGTGGTTGTCAACTTGGACCATTGCATTTGCATTTCTATTTCCATCTTTGATTTTCGTTTGATCTTCTTTTGTTTGATGAGTCACTTGAAATCACCTTTGTCTTGAAATTCCTTGTTGAATCCCTCATGTTGATATTTGATGTTGTAATTATCTTCATGTTGATTCTTGGATTTCCAAAGGAAATCCAAACATCATGTAGCATTCCTTGCTTGTGAAGAAACTCAGCTCCTTTTCATTTTCTTGATTTTGAATTCCTCCTTCGAGCTTGTCCTTGAGCTAGTCTTCTCAAACTTGATGTCTTCCCTCTTCCTTGCATGATTTGTGAAAGCTCCTCTTTCATCCTCATTCGATCATCATAATTCCTTGCAAAAAAAGAGAAAATCATTTCTAATAAAATCATCATTAAAATATGCATTCTTAAGAATTGAAAGGATTCGCATCAAAATATTGCGAACAATTTGTAAGTTTTGACTTCAAGAGCCCAAATTCGCTCACAAGCTTACTATCATTCCATGCATTCATTTGCTTGCAATAATCAGAATTTGGAAATTTCTAAGTTTTATTTCTGGTTTTCACACCTACAGATCTGGTTGCCATTTTAAATTTCAGATGCAATTTACTATTAAATTCCTCCTTAATTATTTGGGAACTTCAAATTTAACTTGCCTCACAAGTTCGCACTTTTAGGTCTGCTCCTTAATTTGCCTTCTTGATGATTAGATCTGAGTGCTTAATCCTTACTGGAAGTTCACATTGAATTCTGACTGAATTTGCTTCTAATCTGCCTTAACTTCGCCCTAGTGGGGATAAATTTGCTCAACTCTTGCCCCAATTCCGTACCCTAGATTGCAGATCCACACCCTTTGTTGGGAGAATTGCACTTCTCTGCCATTTAATTTGCTTCTATCCTGGAACAATTTCCCACTTCAATGATTAAACTTTCCACCCTCAAGTCTGGATTTCACTTCTGTATGCCTTAATCTGCTCTTGCTCGCATTTATCCAGATCTATTTTGCATTTGAATTGTGGTTAATGGATGATCTTGGTGCCTTTATATATATCCTTCAAGCTGAACATCGCACCCCATGGCATAGAGGGCTGACCTAGTATATTAATTTGATTTAATATTGCCTTTTTTCAAGTCATGAGGGCTTCAATATGAGCCAACCTCATTAGCATTTGTATATGAGCCGACCTTATTAGCGTTTGTCATTTTTTCCTTCAAAGTTCAAATTTAGCCTTTAATGGAGCCAACCCTCCTATCATTGTCTTTTTGTAATTATTTGAAATCAATCTAGACATGGGCACAAATTCCTTGGTCGTAAGGATTTTTTACCAAAAGGATGAGCACAAATTCCATATGTTTAAGGATTTTTCACTATTGTTGAGCGCATTTTCCATATATTTAAGGAAAATCCACCATTGTTGGGCGCTTTTGAGAGGTTTCTAAGGATTTTTCACTTGCTGGGCAGGATTTTGATGCAGAGAAAGGACTTTTGTTAAGGCACATACACAAATCTATCAAAGGATCTCATCAATTTCAACATAGGTGCAACCTATGTGCTCTCCCCTAGACCACTACTATTGGACCTACTTGGAATCTTTGAACATACCTGCATTGGACATCTACAGTGCAACAATTCATTGGTACTACACTTTCTTGCTTTGTTCAATCTAGAGGAGACAACTTTCATTGGTTAAGGCCATACAGGCACAGATTTTCTTTCAAACACTTAACCCTCGACTGGGACGAATTCTCACATCATTCTTAGAGTGAATTCCTTGAATGTCCCATTCAGAATACACACTAACATGCTCTGTCATACTTTAACACTGTTTTTTGTTCACTCTCAAACTCTGTCTTTCCAAGACAGTCAACCATGACTCATGCCAACCACCACATAATACCCTAAGATTTGAAGGGACTGGAGTTTATGTTAGCACGGAACTCAACACCAATTTTCATGAGAATCCAACGATGGGAGGCCATGCTATAGATAAAACATTGACATTGAAAACCCTAGTCAGGGTTTGTACCTGTCAACAAAGAAAATACAATATATTCTACAAAACTTAATGAAATCTAATGAGACCAACTGCAAAAGAAAGTTAATTCAAAACTCTAACATCTTCAATCATGTGCAGATCATTACATGGATGTACAGTCCATACACAAACAAGAATTCAGTCTTCAACGTGTGAAAACACAGAGAAAATGATGCCAAAACAACAATTTCCTCCTTCACTTTCTCCAACCATAGCATTCGAGTTTGGATCATAGATACAGGACTCTATGAGTCCTGACAAGACTTGGCAAGTCCCGAGCCGAGTCAGGCTTGCAGAGTCTTTTTGACTCTACAAGCTGACTCGGTCGAGTCCTGGCCAAGTCCTACAGGACTTGCAGAGCCTCAGGACTCGATGGACTCAACAAGTCCCGTGCTCCAGACTTTGTCGCATCCAGCACTTACAAAAAGCAAAATATAAAATAAATTAATTGTTTTTAATGATTCTTTTTTTGTTATATGCCTTCTCCAAGACCTAAAAAGGTCATTCCATCATTTGCAAACACTTAGAAGAGAGAAAAAAGGCTTGGGAGACGAATTTAGGGGTTTTAGAAAATAGATTAGCAAATCGATTGGCTCTCATATGTTGATTGTTGATTGTTTGTGCTAGTTTCTAGCTTGTATTCACACATTGAGAGGAGTTTAAAGAAAGCATTTGGAGGAGGCCTCTATAAATTTGAGTTGCATTTCTTCATTTTTGGAGCAATTTTGAAGAGGTCACTTACATTTTTGTGTTGTTTTATGAATTTTTTACATTCAAATTTCATATTTCCATTTTGTTTACATTTGTTTGTCTTTAAAATCTTAGATTTGCTACACTTTATGTTGATGAAAAAACTTGAAAAGTAAGAAGCCCTAGTCTTTGATTTTCATTATTGTAGATGTTTATTTTATTTATTTACGATATATTGTAGCAGCAACATAATGTCTCAGCCTAAGGGTAGTTCATCTAGGCCTCCAATTAACCCAGATGCAGACCCTATTCGTGTAACAAGGTATAAGGCTTGGAAACATGTCATCTCGGGCTCAAAAAAAGTAGTTACATGCTGGCATTGTCATGTTAAATCTAATGGGGGAGGTATTAACAGGTTGAAATATCACCTTGCACATATATCAAGGCATGATGCTAAACCATAACAAAAAGAAACCCCAGAGGTTGTTCGTGAAATGCAAGCTCATTTAGAGGCCCATAAAGAGAAAGAAGCAACATGAAGAAATGGCAAACTTAGGTGGAGAGAGCTCTTCAAGTCTTCATTCTCCATTACCTCCATCTAGTAGTGGTATTGCAAGTGCAAATACAACCATTGGGCCTCTGATTCGTAAGAAGAAATCCACACTAGATTCTATTTTTGTTCCACGCACGACTCTAGGTGCCCAACCATTGCTTGAGAGCATGGCTTGGAATAAGAAGAAGCATGAGGCCGTGAAAATGGCACTTGGAGATTTGTTTTTCTACAACAACATTCCATTCAGTAAAGCAAGGTACTTGTTATTATTTTAATTTGTCTTATTTTTCTTGCTTTTATGACTCAAGAATATGCCACATTCATTATATTAATTTTTAAAGTTGAAAGTAAAACTTAATAGTATACTTATTTTGTTTATTTAATTTGTTTTAGGTCTCCTTATTGGCAAATTGCAATAGATGTTGTTACTATTTGTGGTTTGGGGTTCAAAGCCCCTAATGATGACGAGCTAGAAGGTCCTATTTTAACCCGAACGGTGGCTGATGTAAAAGTTGCAATTATGGAGTAGCGTGAGGTATGGAGGAAGGGTTGCACAATCATGACTGATGGTTAGACCAACAAAAGAAATAGAATCTTGCTTAATTTTCGTGTCTCCTCCTCAGTTAATTGTAGAACTTGTACTTAGTACTACTACTTACTAGTAGTAAACTATTGATTTAGTGATTAATTTTTTTAATTATGATTGTACTAAATTGTTTTTTTTTCCTCAGGTGCCACAATGTTTTTGAAATCAATTCATGCTTCAAGGAAAACAAAATATGTTGAGTATCTTTGTGAGGTAATTGAGGAAGTGTTGAAGAAGGTGGGTGAGGAGAATGTGGTGCAAATAGGCACGGATAATGCAGCAAATTATGTTGCTGCGGGTAAACTTCTTATGGAGAGGCACCGCCACTTGTTTTGGAACCCTTATGTTGCTCATTGTATTGACCTCATGTTGGAGAATCTCGGCAAACTTACTTGGATAAAAATGTGTAGAGCAAGGAAGGAATATTTGTAAATTCATATATAATCATACTTGGGTCCTCAACCTTATGAGGAAGTTCACAAATAAAAAAAAGTTCTCTCGTCCAAGGGTCACCCGATTTGCAACAAATTTTCTCACATTGCAATCTTTGCTCAAGTCCAAGGGCACTTTGAAACGCATGTTTGTAAGTGAGGAGTGGATTGCATCATTATATGCAAAGACCAATGCAAGGAGTGAGACGGTTGATCGAATTTTTGATGAGAGTGGCTTTTGGCAACCGGCCAAGGAGATTGTGGAGGTAATTTTCTTTTTTGTCCTCATTTCCATTTAATTTCATCATTTTTGTTCACACTTGTTTATGTTCATTGTTCATTTTTTAAAGTAAAACTTAAAGCTTAATGTTTCTAACTTTCTACTTTCACAATCATTGCAGTTCATAGGGTCTCTTGTTGTTCTCCTACGAATTGATGATGGAGAGAAGCCCGCAATGGGATATATTAATGAGGGAATGGATAGGGTGAAAGAGGCCATTAGAAAATTTTATGCAGGGAATCAAGATAAATATGGTCCCATGTGGGCTGTCATTGATCGACAATGGCACAATCTACTTCACAAGCCTATACATGCAGTTGCCCACTTCCTTAATCCAGCATTCCAATTCAGCCCGGGTTTTAAGGTCGATGATGAGGTGTGGAGTGGGCTCTCTGATGTTGTAGAGAGAATGTCACTGGATGAATCAATTGGAACACATGTACTTTGTGAGATAGAAATGCATAAGACTTCACAAGGAGACTTATTCTCATGAGACTTATGCAAGAAAAATCGGACACTACTGATGCCAGGTAAAAATTTATGATTCTAAAATCTAAATTCTAATTTCTAATTCTGTTACCATTTTACATTGATAAATTCAAAGTTATAGAATTGATTTTTAAAATCCCTTGTTTCAGATACATGGTGGGAGATATTTGGTAATACAATGTCAAATTTACAGAGGATTGCAAATCGTATCTTGAGCCAACCATGTAGTGCTTCAGGATGCGAACACAATTGGAGTATGTTCGAGCATATACACTCGAAGAAGCGCAATAGGTTGGCAGTGAAAAGGATGAATGATCTTGTGTTTGTGCATTATAACCTTCGCCTTTGTCATAGACAAATCTTGGGCACCGACACATCTCCTATCATTTTAGAGGAGGTTGATCCACTAGCAGAGTGGAACGTTGAGATTGATGATCCTGTCTTCAATGATGAAGACTTGGAATGAGTTGATCAAGTGGATTGAGAGGTAGAGGTAGTAGCAATGGCACAGGAGGAGGCTAGAGCGCGAGGACACCCAGTGGAGGACCCTGAGGTTGAGAGTGACGGATCTAAGGATGATGAGGATTATGAGGATGCCACTAAGGTTGAGCCTCAAACACAGGGACAGAAGATGGCTGCAGAATCTTCCATGACCTATCTTAGGCATAGATGCAGGAAGACATAGGGCCTTAGTCTTCTAGGCTCTAGCTTTTATTTTGATATATGTTTGGAACTTTTGATTCCATGGATTTTATATTCGATGAATATTGTAGACTTTTGACAGTGACACTATTTATATTTCAGATTTCTAATGTGTTATTTAGTAACTAGTTTAACAGTTAACTTATTTCCTTCAAAAATTCGCATTTATACTTATGTGATCAATGTAAACTTGTGTATGTGTGCAAAGTAGCTTCTATTTATCTCAATTATTGTGGCTTTGATGTTAATTGACTGAATGATGCATGAAAAAAGTTTTAAACCCTTAAAAATCTTTGAATTTCTTAGGTTTTTCAATTTGTCGAGTCCTTGCCAAGTCCGGGCGCTGAGTCCGAGCCTTGTAACTATTGTTTGGATTACATATTTATGCATTTACAACCATTCCCTATTGTCTAACCGACCACCAACTGCCCATAACCAAAAATGCACGTTTTGACAACTTTGTCAAGACAACTTTTGTAATTTTGACATGACACTTTTTGTAGTTCTTGCAACATTTACATTTTTTGACAACTTGTCATTGAAAATTTGAAACATTCCAAAATGGATCAAAAATGACCCCAAATAGTCTTAAATGACCTTATTGGACCCAAACACATCCAAAAAACAAAAATGACTATATGCATTCTATGATGCCCCTGCATCAAATTTTGATATGGATAAGGATAAATCTCAGTGCAAATTCCTTATGTCTAAGGGTTTCCCACTTGAGGTGGGCAGAATTTCCACAAGGATTTTCCTTCCAAGCATGAGCAGATGTTCCATAGGTGTAAGGATTTTTGTATCTCAAGCCTGAAACTTGCGATTTTATTCGAGGATTTCGATTTAATCTTTTAGGATTCCCATTTTCATTGAGGATTTGTGTTTAACTCACTAGATTGCTTCATCTCAAACTCCAAATTACTAATCCTTATTAAGGGTTTTCACTTTGATTTTCTCTTTTGCCTTGCAAAGAATTTTGATTGCTCAAGGGGAAAGTGGGCATAAATTCCATCTCTAAAAATTTTCCTCCCTTGCCAGCAAATTTGGTTAGGGATCTTCAAACCTTCTTGGGCAGAAAATCCATGTTGCTAAGGATTTTCGACTATTGCTCTTTGAAGTTTCTATCTTTACTAAGCATTTGCCCTTGGAATTCCTACATGTGACTTCTCCAAATCTATACTCATCCCAATACTACTCAAGCACAAGCGCACTTAACCCTGAAGTTTCCTCCAAGGTTAAGCCCACTTGCTTACAAACCCATTTGCAAAACCTTCAGCAAGTGTTGTGCCTTACAAACAATTCATTCAAAAGCCCCTTAAGCTCATCAATTGATAAGTAGAAGATATTTTCCACAACAACTCCAATTGTGATATTTCTATCAGGATTCATCTGTGTAGTTTTAGAGTCAAAGTCATTGACCCAAGTTTCATGAGTTGTGGTTCACAAGAACCAATCTCTCATGAGACTAAATGGAAAGCTTAGCACTCATTGCATCTAGGTAATACTCACAGAGGTAAAGCACCGAGACTTCCTAGGAGGTCACCCATTCCAATACTACTCCAGCTCAAGCACGCTTAACCACGGAGTTTGCTCCAAGATGAAGCCTACTTTGCTTGTAACCCCATTTACAAAACCTTCAACAAGTATTGTGTGATGTCCCCATTTTAGCAAGTTTCAGGATTATGGATAAGCTAGCTCATCATCGCGACCCTTTTGAGATAACACTTGGATTTGAGGGTCTCTGTTCGGTCGACTTGCTATTTATAGTAAGTCAGGGAGTTGGTTTCTATTTTTGGCAATGCTCAATGGTGACACCTTGGGTCAGGGAGTCTCAATTCTTCCTTAGAGCTTTGAAAATAAGAGCTTAATGGAAGTTATTAATTAAGTTTGACTTAATTAAATAACTTAATGAGTTTGATGTTCTAATTGAATGGTGTGTCCAAGAAGCCTCTTTAGTGAAAGGTGTGTGCAAGAAGACTCTTGGCGTGGAGTGTATTGAAGAAGTTTTGCATTTAAAAGTTATTAAAAAACAATGCCTTAAAAAGGATCGAATTATCTCATTATCACATTATTATGGATTCTTTTGATAAAAATCGTGTGTGAAGAGTTTGACAAGGCTTTGAATGAGGGCATCTTGCAGAAGTTGGTCGATTTTTTGCATATTTTAGTCACTTTGAATAAGTGTTTGATGCTGATGAATTGTGATTGATAATTCTGATCGAAAATTCTCATAAGGTACGCTGTGAGATGTTTTTTTTGGTTGCCGCAATCACCACACAATTGAACGGCATTATTGGTTTGATAGCAGCTCAGTATTAAGGCCGCGTATGCATTATAAGAGGCTGTCGTGACCTTAAAAACTCCACTCAAGAGGCAGTGTTTCATTATGAAGACCAGCGTTTGGAGTTATGGCTCGTTTTGATTTAGGCCAAAGCCAACGTCCAGCATACTACATCCACGACAAAGCCATAGACTCATTGTGGATTCCAACGCTTCAATTCAACTTCCAAGTTCATTATATATATCGATTTAAATAAGTTGTGGTTCAAATTTCTTTCCCAGACTTCACTTCCATCCTAGAATCAACCCTATTTTTGAGTGATTCATTAATTTCGTGAATTTTTTGTAGGGTTTCTTAGATTTTTGCAATGATTTTTTACGTTTTTTTGCCATTTTTTAAGGGATTTTAATGTGCTTTAAATGCAAAAAGATAATTGAAAATCGGGTCAACGATTGGTCAATGATTTTTTCATGAATCAGGATTTTTTCAGGGAAAAAATCGGCAAGCTCTAGGATTTAGGATTAATTGGGTATAATCGGGATTTTTTGCAGATTTATGCTTCTATGGTTAAAACAACTCAATATATTTGGGAAAATCGTAATGGGAGTTTCCTATAATGTAGGAGATTGAACTCCTATATAAGTGTGATATATTTGATTGAAAATAATGAAGCACATATATTCAGTTTTTATTATTGCAGCTTCTATCTGTCTCTGCCCATATTTCTTATATTGTATCAAAGCGAAAATCATCTTTGTGCTTGTGAAAATCCATCAAACCTCCTTCAAGAAAGATTGAATGCCAATGGGAGAATATTATTTGAACCAAACTAATGCATAGGTGAGTTGGTAAGAGCAGTGGTCTATGGTTTTGAATTTAAAATTCAAAATGTTTTTGAAAAGTGATAAATAGAGAAATAAAACCCAGAAATCATTTGAAGAAATTCTCAACAATTTGTGAGCAGTTTTAAGGAGAAAATAGTGCTATGTGTTTTGATGTGAGCTGCCAATTGTGGAGAATTTTCATTGTGATCAGATCTGTACACTGAGCCAGCAATATAAGAATGACATTTCAAAGAAAGATGTTGAAGATTTGTTATTGTCAAATACCTTGGAATCTTCAAACTATGTGAGTGATATTTTTCATCTCCTGCCACTTAGTCATTCACCATAATAAAAATTAGTTACTCGTGCTATTTGAAGAAAGAAAATAGCTAATTGGCTAAAGAGAAAAATATGTTAAGAGCATTGATTTAATGCTAGAAGAAATGATAAATCAGATTGTTCCATCCAGGTACAAAGGGGTAACAATTTGGTTGCTATAAGAGTTGAGCGGGAGAAATTCGGGGGTGTAGATATTCCTAACATGGAGAAAAATAGCATGTTGATAGAAAAATTTGAAGGATCAGAATTCCACAAATGGCAAATAAAATTAAAGTTGATCCTTATTCCGTGGGATATAGTAAGTAGAGCAACAACAAAGCCAACTGTTGCTGATGAGAGCACAAAGAGGACAACGAAGGATCTAAGAGCAATAGCTTTGATTGGTCTTGGACTCTCAGATGCATACCTCCACCAAATCAACTTAACAAAGACCTCAAAGGAAGCATGGGTGGTTTGAATGCTTTGTTTGGAGCAAAAGCAATGAGTGCAAAGATGAATTAGAAACAAAAATTGTTTGGGTTAAAAATGATGGAAGGTGATAACATTGTTCAACATATCATAAGTTCAACTCCTTACAGAATCAACTAGTTGGGACAAATGCTAAAATAGATGATGATGATGATTCAAAAGGCTATTTTGTTAAATAGCATGCCTCCTAGTTATGGAAGCATTGTTTTCACATTAAACAAAGTAGATGCTACCCTAGAAGAAATAATATCTACTATGATTGAGGAGCTAAGAAAATTGACTCAACTACAAAAGAAAATGCAATGTATGGAAAAAAAATAGGCCTACCAATTCCTCCAAATCTAGCGCTTCTACATCAAAGGGAAATCGTTTCTTCAAGGATAAATTTTTGTGTTACTATTGCAAAAAGAAAGGACACATTGTTATGAGTTACACTCAGTGTGCCAAGGATCTCCTTGATGCAAAGCTAAATATACAAATAAGGCATTGGCTGCAGATGATGATGAAGAATGCCTTTTTGAGGTGGTTGCCGAAGATCCTCCACATGAAAATAGTGAGAAGGAATATATTTTCTAAATCAAATCAAAAGTTTGTATTTGTGATTGGATGTGTTTGTCCTCAATCACAATTGTTAGATGTTTGTGAATGGATGTGTTTGTCCTCGTTTACAAGATGATGTAAGTGATTGGATAAGTTTGTTCCCAATCACTATTATTGGCTGTGTGGGAATGGATGTGTTTGTCCCCATTCACAAGATGATGTAAATGATTGGATGTATTTGTCCCCAATAACAAACATTGGTGATTATGATTGGATGTGTGTGTCCCCAATCATAATTGTTGTGAGCAAATGTGTGTGTCCCTGTTCATAACCTTGGTCTTGAGTAGATTCATGGGTTTGAAAGAGTCTAACTTATTTGAGACTTGAATGTATACATACATCGTGATAATGAGGAAGGCACAACAACATATCTTCTAGGGTAAGGTGATCAGTGACGCCTTGTGTGAGCAGCTCTCACAAGTTCCTACTACTCTCGTGTTTTACATGAATTCTTATCTTGTGTACACAGCAACGTCACTAAGGTAATTTCCAAGCCTTTCTACTAGAGGTGACAGATCACTGGTGCTAGTGTGGGAGTACTATGAAAAGATGACTCTAAAACTCGACTGGATTCACTACAGGAGAGTATAAGATGCCTTCTTTGGTCATTTCATGTGTTTATTTGATAAAACACTTGGAAAAAGAACTGGAAGAAGGTGAATGAATACGAATGCCTTTTTCTTTAGTTTCCAACTTTCACTTATATGAGAGTTGGTTGTTTTGATGACCACCCCTACATGCAACCTCGGTATCCCACTAACAGAATTATTTTGATGGAGTTAGCAAGGCAATTGATGGTTGTCCATGCATATCAGCTAGACCAGCATTAGTCAAGGGTTAACATATCTTCTCATAATGCATTGCAACTTAAAAGATATCCTCTAACAACTTCAGCAAGAGCCTAGGCCATGGAGACAGAGCTCCAGGAAATCAAACTAAAAAAGTTCAAAGTCAGGAAAGTTTTTGACTATCATGGGATGAAAGACAAGATCAAAAGAGTTTTCAGTCATATTCACCGCATTGAAGACATTTGGGCTGATCTTCGTTAAAAGGATGACATCAGGAGGATGGACTACAGTAGACTCACCTTGGAGTAGATCATAGATCTTTACTTGACCAAAGTTCCAAAAGGGATGGTGGATGACGAAGATATCCTTGATCTAGAATATGTAGAGCTAGAGTTGCAGAGCTTCCTATTCCACCAATCCAATGGTCACATAAGGAGTGCATATCAATCTTTGACAAGTTTCAGCCCATTTTAGCCAACGCCAATTGATTGGTGAAAGAGCAGAGGTATTAAGACAATAAAGATAAAAGTTGGATTACATGATGATATAGGAGAGTCGGTTGGACACAAGTTTGAAATAAGGGTGAAAACCAAAGAAGGTGCCTCTTCTTAGGGAACCAAACTAAGCGCAAGGTTAGAAGGGTTGTGGATGTGCCTTCAGAGGAGATATCCGTGAAAGGAAAGGAAAAGCAGCAAGAGCGTATACAAGTTGTTGAGACCGAGGATGAACCCCAAGGACAAAATGCTTCAAAGATACCTCCCGCATTGAAAGAACGATTTGCTCTCATGGTTCTCCCACAGGCATCTGTTCCTTCTCTGGATGTTCCTCTATCTCCCATAGACACTGATGTCGATTCTTTTTCTACAGTCTATGTTCCTCCTATAGTTCATAGTGTGACTATTGTTTCTTCATTAGCCACTAAATCTCCTCTTGAAAGTCTACATGGCAATCTAGAGAATGTTTTTTATTCATATTCTACATATCCTAGTTTGTCAGACGTGTCAGTAACTCTACTCGATACCTCCATTATGAGTTCTGATAGATTTATGAGTGAGGCTTCTCATAATGTGCAAACTCTTGGTTGTTCAAACTAAAGCACCACCAATAATAATAACTGTAGTACAAATTGCAGTTGTTTCACGAGCATGTTCTTATGATTTACCCCTGTGGCTAAGTTCTATCACCCCTAAGAGGAAGAAACAGGAAATTTCTCTTGATGTGTTTGATTTTCAGCAGCTCAAGAAAGCTAAACCAAAAGCTGTTTAGAAAGCCAAGACAATTTCAAGAGTGGTTGTGGACAAAAACAAAATGAAATATGTTGAGGTTGTATGACCACTCAATAATAAACTGCTAGAAGAAATGTAGTTGTTCGACTACAAGTTCACAAGAGCGAAGCTAGGGAAGCAAACATCTACTGAACTTAAAAATGGTGCACAAGATTTTGTAGCCATCTTGGCTCAAGGTTATGATGAGCTTTGGGTGAAGAAAGAAAAGCTCAAAGAGGAGAAACCACAGCTCATTTAAGTGATACGGAAGAATACTAAATCTTCTGAAAATGTTGATCCCTTGACTTAAATTTCTGAAGAGTCCATAAAACAGGCAAAGAAGGCTGGGGAGAAGGCCAAAGCTATTGATTCTTGAGTGGGTCAGCTCATGGCACAGAGAACAGAGCTTGTAAGGAAAGCATTCTAGGTTCTAACATATGCAAGAATAGTGACATTGAAGCTAAATGAAGTTCTTAGAACTTTTAATCAAGACTTGGAGACTCTTGAAAAAGATTTGGAAATCTGGAATTAGTTTTCAAATTTGAAATTGGAGATGTTGTGCGAGACTGGAGCAATACCTTCTCGTGAGAAGTACATAGACTACAAGAAACTACTAGTGAGTAGAGGCCAGATCATTGAAGGCTTGGTTATGGATGTGGAAGTAGCAATTGAAACTTCTACTGAGAAGGAGCAGGAGATGAGTGCCAAGTTTGAAGAAATATCATGTAAATTGATAAATCATGACCAAGAGTTGATTTCAAAAGACACTATAGTTTCAGAACTCTTGCGAATGATCCAGCAAGAGCTTTAGGCGGATAATTTCACATTGAATTCCCTTTACAAGCTCACAGGTCACCAGTTTTCACTTGATCAACTTCAAACTGTTCTTGAAGAAAACTAAACAATAATTTACAGATGTTTTGATGCAATCATCAAAACGACTGTTGTTGCAAAGAACACAGGCATGTTAGATGTTGATGAAGTGCACGAATCAATCCGCAAGTATCAGGCGTTCATGAACAGGAATGTAGAAGATCAAGAAATGTCTCTCGGCACTTAGCCACTTTTTCCTTGCTTTTTAGTTGTAGGATTTAATTTATTTTTGGCAAATCATATGTCAAGAAAGAAGTTGTAATTGCATGTGAACATATTGCATGCAAAGTTGTAACTTGTAAATACATGTAAGCAAATTACGAGTCAAGTTACATTAGAACTATAATTTGGAATAAGTCATAGTTAGTTGTGGGAAAAATCTTATTTAGTTGGACTTCTCAACCCCTCACCTATATATAACAGGGTGCTTCATTGTAATTACCATCTTTATTTTATACAAGTAGACTATGCTAAAATTGTTGCAAGAATAGAAACTTTGAGTTTTATTGTGCAAATTGCTTTCAAGGTGAATAATAGAACAAGTATATTTCAAACTTTGTGTTGAAGGAGCTTGGGATATCAAATATGTATTCTTATGTCACATGTGATATCATTTTGGGTTCATTCAGAAAGGTGCAGGTACTATTTGTGTTATTGAAAAAGCATTCAATCTGATTTTTGTAAAATTTGTGTTACAATTTTGTCGGTTGAAGTAAAAGTTAGTTATTAGAGGGCAAGAAGGAATTGAGAGACTTTGTGCGCCTCAATTTCAATTATTCGAACAAGTTCAAGAGGGCACCACATTAACAAACTCTGGGTTGATTTATGTTGCATGTTATCATTTAATCATTTTTGGAAAAGCGTAGTGTCCCCTTTTGGGTACTTCATATTTTATGTTTTATTTTTCTTTTGGTAAGAATGTAAATTATGTTCAAATGCCTCTTTCCTTGTGATTTATTACAATATATGTCTTTCCTTTTCTAGAGTCGCGCCTTTTTGGAAGAAGGTACGATATTGTTTTACTAATAATAGATTTATATTGATATTTTTGTTAGTTAATTAATCAATCTATTTACTTATTATTGTATTCTATATTCCATCATATATTATGTATATATAATATTATTTATAAAATATTATATTTATAAATAATATTATTATATATGATAATATTATGTATTTAAATAATAATATCATTTATTTATATTATGATTATATCGGTTATTTGTATTTTATATTATTATTTTTAAATATTTTAATAATATATTATAAATAGAGTATATTGAATTTTCTTTTATTTTTATTCAATTATTGCTTGTATTTTAAATTGGGGACATCAAAACAAGGGACATGACAGTCCTCCCCTCTCAAATTTTGCTTGTCCTCAAGCAAGACCATTGATATGAAACTTTTCTTGTAGAACTAGCGTACAAGTATACACTAGGATGCAAGAAGACACCAGGTATGCATGCAGTATACATCTTAATGAAACATGAAGCATACACGAAGTAGACACATGAATCCATGAAGACACGAAGTATACACGATGTAGACACGAAGCATACACAATGCAAACACATAATACATGCATGTAGACACCAGGTATGCATGTAGTATACATCTTAATGAAACATGAAGCGTACACGAAGTAGACACATGAATCCATGAAGACACGAAGTATACACGATGTAGACACGAAGCATACACAATGCAAACACATAATACATGCATGTAGACACCAGGTATGCATGTAGTATACATCTTAATGAAACATGAAGCGTACACGAAGTAGACACATGAATCCATGAAGACACGAAGTATACACGATGTAGACACGAAGCATACACAATGCAAACACATAATACATGCATTCTTAATTAAGACTTACATTATATAATTCACAATGAGTTGGGGTTAGGAAAATGATTTACAAAAACTTTTGATTACGAGCCTTGTAACCACAAAGTTATCATGAGTACATACATGTATATATAAGTTTCAAAAATATTGAGTCACAATAAATTACTCTAAGCCAATCCCATACTAAGCCCAATAGCGGAACCTTGGCCCCCTTGGCCTCGGTGGCAGGTGTAAAGCACACACATGAGGTGGCCTACTTAGCGGGATGCTTGTTTTGCTTCCATATTTATTCGGCATGTTTGTTTTGTTTTGCTCTTATTTACTCTAGTCGAGAAGAGAGCTTAGGATGTAAACAGATTGCTTAGGCACCAAACCCAACGGTTTCCCTCAAAGTTTACAAATCCAAGCCCTTAAGCCTTTCTTGGGACTTGCCTGCAAGGCACTCGGGGTCGTTGATCCCTAACCTATCTTGGGAATAACCGATTGGCTGGATTTATACTAGCCTCTCCCTGAATACACCTTTGTTTTCTCTTTTCAGACTTAATAACAATTTTAATGTTCCCTAGTAAGTTCAACTGTTCGTGCATAAATGAACCTTTGTTTAATATACTTGAATTGAATTATATTAACTTATTTATGCTATAAAGATAACAACGATAGGTGAATTAGTAATAAACTATATGTGAATTGAGAAGACCATGCTATCCTGGTTATTATTCCAGTCTATGAGAATGTGGGGATGCAAAAGGTTGCTTGGACACCAAACTCAACGGATTCCCTCAAGGTTTTTATAGATCCAAGCCCTTAAGCCTTTCTTGGACTTGTCCGCAAGGCGCTCGAGGTCGCTGATCCCTACCCTATCTTGGGAATGACCGATTGGCTGTATTTACACAGGCCTCTCCCTTATTGCATTTCTGCTCTTCTTCTCAACTTAGAAATAATAAGTTAATAACTATTCTTGAGCATGTATACTTAAATAATGGTAATGCTTTGTCATTACTTCTCAGTAAATTTATTATTATGCATAATAAAAATAAACAATACTGTACATACCAGTCACATAGATGTAAAAAGCTCTGACTTCTAATTTCCTTACTTGTCCAATGATGTTCCCTGACTGATGTGGATTTATATATATTTATAAACACATGGCTCGTGCTCTGTCTTATACTGTAGATGCCTGATAAAGGAAAATATATTTATTTTTATATAGTCTTTAGTTTACTGAATCCCTATACTATTCTATGTCCTCAAGACTTTCTTACTAATTTCTCCATCCATGATTTATATTAGAAGATTTTCTACTGATGTTTTGTCAAATAGGTAGAGGCTCTATCGAGTGGATCAAAATACGGAATGAAAGGTGTATATCCTTTTAATCATTTACTCCTTATATTGTTTTATGGCTGCTAATCACTGTCTAATCATATTGACTTTTCTCCCTGAATAGAATACTCATTCCCCATTCGATGATCTCCCCTTCAACGATTACCACTGTATTACTCCGTCACGAGTAGATTACTCTGTCACGAGTGGGGTTTCAACACTATCCTCCAATATTTAAGGGTGCCAAATATATTTGCTTCTGTAGTAGGATTAACATTTTCATTTGTTAAAAATGTGCCACCAAGCATTACGATCTGCTTGTTTTCTCTGTGTGATGTAATACTGGCATTTCCAAGTCCATCGGAACCACGGACAAAGTCTGCAATTCCTAGTTTTGGAACTCTCTTGATTGACATATGTGGTCCCTTTGCCAAGGGGATATCATTTCTTTCCATAATCTATAACTGATGAAGAGCATTCTTTGTAGCCAAACCTTGCCACAAATTGACTAATACATATCACTAGAGCCGAGTACATATCAAACCTAATAAGTTTGGTGTTGCGTAATGTCCACATTAGATTTGACAGCGATGGCCATCACCAATAAGCGGCTGCAATAGTAAATTGTAGTTTATCGATGCTTTGGGATTGAAAATAATGCCGAGTAGCAATGTTCCACATTTATCAACTCTGGTTGCCCAACTTACTACCGATTTGGTGTATTATTACTTCTGATTGTGGCATGACTCTAGATGATCCCTATGAACTACTTTGTTATAATATTTTGTTCCGTACTACACATGCTCTATTACTATTCATTCATGTAACTTTTCTCCTGTATAATCTCTTTGATTCCATGAATCATATCTACGATTGATCCAATGTAGATGATTGAACTGGCAGATTATATTCTCTCCTTTTGCTATTCATAAAATCTCCTAATTTATAATAACAGGAGTATTATGTTCGCTATCGAATGAAGAACTCTGTGAGGAAAACAAAGAGAACATGGTTAGGAACAATACAAAAACTTTAGGTTTAGGAAAATCAATTAAGGGCAGGTTAGAAGCTGATACGGGGAAAATAGTCAAACCAAGAGGAAGAAAATCCCTTGCTGAACTAAGAGCAAAGGTAGGAATGGCGCCAGGTCAGGTTAAAATTACCGATATTCTATACTCTAGGAAGGGGAAGGTCCTTCCCGAGTCCTCATGAAAATCATTAGTTGGAATGTTAGGGGTATAAATGCCCCTAACAAACAACGCCTTGTAATAAGGCAATTAGCAAAAATTAAACCAAATATGGCTATGATACAAGAAACTAAACTTTCTAATGAAGGATATGAGAAAATAAAAAAGAGTATAGGAATAAGAGAATTAGTAGGATATGAGGCAGAAGGCGCTTCGGGTGGAATTGCTTTTATTTGGGATCCAAGAGAAATAGTTTTCAATATTCATGAAAAACAAAAAAATTGGATGGGAGGTCAAATCAAAAGTTTAAAGTCAAATTTAAAATTTAATATAATAAACATGTACGCTCCTAAATTCCTACATGAAAAGAGAATTGTATGGCAGGAGATTAAGGATTATATAGAGAACTTCGCGAACGAAACATTTATACTAGGAGGAGATTTTAATGCTATCCTATCCTTGGGAGATAAACAAGGTGGGACGAAACACATATCAAAAACAACTTTAGAATTCCAGGAATGGATAAACATTATAGAGGCGATGGAAATTGAATCAGAGCAAAGAGCGAGAGAAACATGGCTCAGGGAAGGGGACCGAAACACCAAATTTTGTCACAATAGCGTCAAAGCTAGAAGGAGTATTAATAAGATTTCCAAAATCAAAGATAGCAATGGTAATAAAATAGAGGATCCCAAAGAAATTGCAGATTTAGCAGTCTCTTCCTTTGAAAAATCTCTAAATAACTTAGGGAGTGTGGATTTGTTGGACCAGGCCAAGCTGGTAAGAAACATCCCTCGTATAATAACTCCGCGTCAAAATAACCTCCTAAATGCCGCATGTACAGAAGATGAAATACTCAAGGTTCTAAAGGAAATGAACCCGGATAAATCCCCTGGTCCTGATGGATTCCCAACTTTTTTCTTTCAAAAGTGTTGGTCATTTATGGGCAAGGAAATTACTGATGCTCTAGAGGGAATGAGAAACTCAGGACATATTCTTAAAGAGCTAAATAACACATTCATTGCTCTTATTCCCAAAAAGGTCAATGCAGAGAACTTTAACGAGTTCAGACCTATCTCCTTGTGCAACACTTTGTATAAAATCTTCTCAAAAGCTTTGGCAAGTAGAATGAAACAACTTCTTCCATTGATTATATCTGAGGAACAAACGGGATTTGTCCCTAATAGGTCAATTCTGGATGGAGTGATTATTGCTCATGAGGCTATACATTCAGTAACAAATAATAAGGATCCGAGTATGTTGATTAAGTTAGACATCAATAAGGCGTATGATAAAGTGGACTGGAGATTTTTGTGTAAATGTATGGAAGCTTTTGGATTCTCAAAACAATGGATCAATATGATTTTTGAATGCATCTCCACCCCTCACTTCTCAATTATGGTGAATGGGTCTCCCAAAGGCTTTTTCAGCTACTCTCAAGGTTTGAGGCAAGGAGATCCGTTATCTCCTTTTTTGTACATTATTATGGCGGAAGCTTTGGGGAGAGGTATCAAGAAACTTCAGAGAGAGGATAAGGTTAAAGGAATCAAGATTACTTCGGGAGTCGAGGCTACTACTCATCAGCAATATGTCGATGATAATCTCCTTTTTGGAAAAGCGCTCTTAGAAGAAGCTCAAGCTTTCAAAGAAATTTTAAATACTTATGCTAACGCTTCTGGACAATGTATAAATGAGGAAACATTAGAATTTTTTTTTATCAATACTAAAGAGAGATGAAAGAATGAGATTAAACGTATTCTAAACTTCAAAGAAGGTTTCTTCCCATGTAAATATTTAGGTTTACCTCTGGATAAGGGGGTCAAATCAAATCACTTATGGGAAAGTACAATTCAAAATATCTCTAAGAAACTAGATCAATGGAAAGGAAAATGGTTATCAAATGCGGGAAGGGCTGTTATGATCAGGTCAGTCCTCTCTGCAGTTCCTATTTATCAGATGATGAGCATGAGAATCCCGGCAGGTATTAATAAGGAGATAGTTCGAAAGTTAAGGAGTTTTTTCTGGCGAGGGTCGGAGGAGAAATCTAAACTAGCTTTAATTGCCTGGAATAAGATTTGTAAGCCAAAAGAAGAAGGAGGTTTGGGAATAAAAGACCTTACGCTTCAAAACAAGGCCTTGGGGGTGAAATTAGTATGGAGAATGATTAAAAACCCAAAGGCAAAATGGGTTAAAATACTAAGATATAAATACTTACTAGGAGAAGAGGAGGAAAGTGTTTGTCGTTCTGATAATTATCCGACGGGCTCACGCATATGGAACTTCATAAAAGAATGTAAAGATATAGTATTAGAGTCCCTTTCTTGGGACACGAAAAGTGGGAATAAGGCTCTATTCTGGGATGACTCATGGGGTGGAAAACCGGCCCTTCATGAAATTCTTGGGAACAATCAGCTAATTGAACTAATCAAACATAGTAAGGGAGAGCGGGTTAAAGATTATTTTTCACAAATCAATAATAGTGAGGGGAGCAGCTGGGCATGGAAATCTCTAGAGGAATTCAGACTTCCCCTTGATTTCCAGGATAAACTTAACAAGGCTCTACAAGAACAAAACTTCTATCCACACTCTAGGGAGGACATAATCATATGGGCTGCCTCAAAGAGTGGTGTATACAATTCGAAAGAAGGTTTCAAAGTTATATCTGGGATAGATAACCCATCCACCAGTCTTCCCATTGATCTATGTTGGAATAGAAATTGTCTTCCTAAGGCAAGTCTATTCTCATGGGCTACTTTACAGAAAAGGATTCTCACCGCTGAATGGTTTGAAAAAATAGGGTACCACGGTCCTTCTAGGTGTGCCCTGTGTGAGAAAGAAAGTGAGACGATAAATCATATTTTGTTAAATTGTGAGTATGCCAATAAATGCTAGCTTTGGGTTCTGGAGAAATTAGATCTGAAGACTGCTCTTCAAAATGATATCACAGAAGTTTTTATTTCATGGCAAAGATCACGTAAGGAGGATTTATACAGTAAAATGAGATACATAATCCCATCTCTGTTAATCTGGGAATTATGGAAGGAAAGGAACCGTAGGATTTTTCAAGATAAAAGGATGAACATTGAGAGATTTTTTAACAAGTTAGAGGCAAATATAGTAGAAATTACAAACAATAGAAATATGCTGGGACAATCAATGATGGAATTCTCACTAGAAGACAACTACCAGAGAAAGAAGTGGTATGGCTTGAAAGTTCCTCCCTGGATTGGATCTAGCATTGACAATAAATCCTTATCAAGGGCGAACTGTAAATGGAAACCACCAGAGCAAGGATGGATTAAGTTGAACTTTGATGGGGCAGCTAGGGGAAACCCAGGGGTGGCGGGAATAGGGATATGTGTACATAATGCGGAAGGAAAGTTATTAGGAAGGATAGCAAAACCTATAGGAATTAAGACAAATAACGAAGCTGAAATAGAAGCTATAAGATTAGGTCTGGCATAGTGCAAAAAAATGGAGGCTAAAAAGAATTGCGATTGAAGGAGACTCAGCTATTATTGTAGATGCAATAAGACAGGGTAGAACGCCGAACTAGAAACTAAATAGTGCTATTGAACAAATAATGGAATCTCTTGAAGTTATAGGAGATTATACAGTGAACCACATTTACAGGGAGGGCAATACAGACGCAGATAAGTTAGCTAACCTAGGAGCTGACGGGCAAGAAATTGAAGAAATTCATGAGAGTTTGAAAGAAGAACTCGGAAGGTGAAGAAAAATGATTTCAAAATAGGAGATCAAGATTAGATGTAAATAAAAGTAAATGAATTTAAAGGTAAACAAGTATAGAAACATTTGTGAGTATAAGATAAAAATGCAAAAATACACACACAAACACGCACAAACACACACTCATATATATATCGGTTATTTATATTTTATCATTATTACTGATTCTTTATTTATAATATATTTACATTTTATATTATTATTTTTAAATATTTTAATAATATATTATAAATAGAGTATATTGAATTTTCTTTTTTTTTAATTCAATTATTGCTTGTATTTTAAAAAAGGGACATCAAAACAAGGGACATGACAAAAAGTGCAGAAGACTTTGGGTTTTTGTAACTCTCTTGTTTGAATAGAATAACTGGTATGCTTCTGATTTTTCTTACGTTAAATCACAAGTCTATCGTTATTATTGCTGCAACTTGTTCTTTTTACTGAAAGATTTTGTGTAAGGAATTTATCGAGGTTGTGTATCAATCCTGAAAAAAGAGGAATATTTACAAAGATAAAAACATAAGGAAGAATATCACAATGCATCTCCTGACATTACCACAGCAGTTGAAGACATGGATAAAAAAGCACCAACAAACACTCCTTCCGAAGGTTTCGCCCCACATATCTACATTCAACAAACATTTGTTAGTATGCCTTCAATTGTCAATTGGTAGATGCTGCAGATAGAAAAGTATGACTCAAATAAAACTGGGTACCAAAGCAGTAATGCCACACAAGCACATGAAAAGGAAAATTTGCAGCAAGCCTCCCAAGACAGCAACAGATCCAACAACTCGAATCTGCACTCAGATTCAAACAAGAAAACTTCAATATATTAAGGCCGAATGTTGTATTTCTAAATAATCCCAAGTCAAGCCTACAGTAAAGAATAAATACCAAGTCTTACTCACACAGATCGTTAACTCTTTCATATTTGTAGTGCGAGATAAATAATTATTACAGAGCAACATACTTAGCAGTTGTATATAACAATGTACCTTAGTTGCAGAAAATTCTAGGCCCAAAGCAAAAAGCAGGAAGACAACACCAAACTGTGCAACAGTTTCCACCTGTAAAATTTAAAAGAAAGCCCAAATCAGTTTATTAAGACAATAATATCCTAACAAAAAAGGGAGAAAAAAACTACAGTACATCCTGATATTGTAGGTAGCTACAGCTTTGGATGTTTCTCAAACAAAAAGTAGATAAGAAAACAGTTTATTAAGACAACAATATCCTAACAAATAAGGGAGAAAAAAATGACAGTACATCCTGATATTGTAGGTAGCTACAGCTTTGGATGTTTCTCTAACACAAAGTAGATATAAATTATTGTATTGTTGTCATAGAATTCAAGCACAACAAATGGAAAAGCAATGTTGGACATAAGCCACAAGGAAGAGCTCAATTGTGGCCACGTGTGCTATGAAAAAAGGGAGCTTAAGTGGTTGCTAACAAGTTGTACAAATTGTTGACTCTATGAATGTTTCTAATAATGCAACAAAGGTCAATGTGTGAATGATGGGCAGCTATTCCCTTCAGGTTAATCCAGGAATGACCGGCAGATATCCCCTTTAGTAAAGAACATGAAATGGTAATTACGGTTGCAATGATAGTGGCAGGCGGCCATGCCGATATACAAGCTGTTATTGAGTTCCAGGTATATTCGTGAGAAGAAGGGAATACAACTTCCATTTGACTTCGATCATACGAAGTAGTAGCAGAATCCTATCATAATAGCCAGACGTAGGGGAAAGGAATTTGAATATAACCTGTCGGAATTCAAATCTCTAAGTGCCCTTTTTGCTTGACTCCCTTCAATTTCCATGTGTTGTGTTGGCCATTTGTGACTCATTTGTTGATAAACAATCTGAGAAATCTTCCAAGTCAGGTCCACATGTTAAAGTGTTGTTCAAGAGAATTAGGAACCATTTAGAAAGTTTGTCAAAATAAAGTTAACATGTGTTCAAAATTGGTTTATCGGTTTTACCCTCCCAAGCAGACCATGTCCTATCTATTGACTTGGTGGTCAGCACCTCCTTGGAGATTCATGACATGGCTTAACCACCTCCCGTGGATCAGGTTAAATCTGGCATTTGTATCGAGCATTGATAGTTCGAGCTTTTGGTGCAACGACAAATGATTCCAACAATTGGTATCAGAGCCTTGGGTCATGGGTTCGAGTCTCCCTTCAGTGGGTGCTGAGGGAGAGATTGTTGACTTGGTGGTCAGCACCTCCTTGGAGATTCATGACATGGCTTAACCACCTCCCGTGGATCAGGTTAAATCTGGCATTTGTATTGGGCATTGATAGTTCGAGCTTTTGGTGCAACGGCAAATGATTCCAACACTATCCACTTACGAATCCACGCAAATGGGAAAAAACAAAGAAAAATAGTATGAGTTTCTTTTGCAAGATCCTAACTTCCTAGTGAACTTCCCCTCTTAAAAGTTATCAAGTCCAGTTCAGATAATTTTTCAAGTATGTCCGATTTAATTAAAGACTTCCACATACTTTAAAGGCTTTTGTGGGATCTCAATGCCCATCTAAACTGCATAGGGCAAAAGGTAAAGGTTCAGTTCATTATGTTTTTCTTGCACGTTCAGTTCAGTTAGAAATCCTTGAGAAAGTCCTTGCTTGTGGAGAACTGGTGCCCATTTGAACTGCACCTATTGAAAACTTATAAATCAATTCAATAGAGTTTTCCAACATGACATCCTTTCCTAATGTCACCGTGTCCAACTAATGTCATCCCATCTCAAGCACTTCCAGATAATTATGATGACACTTACGACATGATGACATCGTCATGTCATTTTGATAATGTCATCATTGGAACTTTTCATCCAAACTAGACATTGAAACAATGTCAATTTGGCAAGTTAGGTTGGAATTCCCCATTGCTTCAGTTTGAATGGGTTTCTCCACAAATCCAATTCGGTGCCCAACTCTCGCAAAGGTCCAACTGTACTTCAAATTTTCACAATTTCATCCCGATGTGCAAAAGGCTCCCCACAAGGTGCCAGAATAGTAAGAATTTCATGGTGATGCTCAACATGTCTCCCACCTACTCTCCTGATAATTTGTGATGCCATTTATGCATTGTCTACCCACCAAGGACTTACTGAACATAGATTTGGAAATGTGTTTAAGTACCAAAATTAAATGCTAAGGTATGGTTTTGGATACTGAAAATATATCAGAATGATCAACTATCTACCAAAAATCAATGCTCAACCCTTCTTTCAAATTGAGATGACACGGGTTAGGGTTTGGCACCGTGCTATTATCAATGTAATTGGGAGACGTGTCCCCCGTCCCCCCTCGAGACCTCATGTACCCTTCTTTCAAATTGAGAAAATATAGCAAAATGATCACCTATCTACCAAAAATCAATGCTCAACCCTTCTTTCAAATTGAGATGCCACCAGTTAGGGTTTGGCACCATGCTATTATCAGTGCAACCGGAAGATGTGTCCCCCTGCCCAAGACGTGTCTTGGAGACAGAGATGCATCTCTAAGACGTCATGTGCCCAGAGACTTAAACTTTGGGTGGAGACTTCGTGTCAAAGTCTTCTGATGTCTCCAAGTCTCCTGCCATGAATTTTGACGTCACCTACGCATCTCTAGAGGAAAAAGCATATTAAAAAGTAATAAAAACAAAACATTTTATTTGAATTTCAGATTTGATATTTTGATTCAATGGTTTTGATGTTCATACTTAAAACTTTCCATTGTTCTTGTTTTCAAAGCTCTATGTTATGATATTTCTTGGAAATTATTAAATTATATTAAAAAAAATGGAAGATCATGGTCATCTTTTGAGGAGGTTGGTCCAACTATGGTCTTTAGATACCAGGCATTTGCCTGTTTGTTGCAGGGTAGCTATAATGCCAATCTAGTTCTTTTGGGCCAATTACAAGCCAATGGAATAAGAGTTCACTATTGTAAGTGGATTTTGTTGCAAAATGTCTCCATGGTATGGAGTATATATCTAAGAAAGTTCTTGAATTGCAAATAGGGGTTTTCCCTTGTCACATTTGCTGACAAGAATGTAATACTTACTTAGGTGAATGTAACAACACTTTGAAAATATTGCAAGCTTTGTAATTATCTTTCTCATATTGTGTAGATGCATGCAAATTCATTATAGATTAATAAGTATCTTCTACCATTAAATTCACAGTATGTTTTGTATGCAAATACATAGCTCAATCTATTTTCAGTTTCAGTTTGTTCTCTTCCGGTGTATTCTAACTCTGTTGCTCAAAGAATAGGCACTGGTCTAGAACCATGTGCCAATCTCACATCGTTAGAAAACATTAATCAATAGTTTAGGAATACTGTAGCTTTTCATGTCCATCCATTATTGTAGATATAACCAGGGAATCACCTAGAGTGAGATTAAATGAATCTGTTTTGTGTGGATTATGTTTTTGCATTGCTGTATCAACTATATAGAGCTTTTATGCAGCTAGTCTTCCTTGACCTAATGACAGTATTTGGGGTCAATGCAATGGATTTGGTTGTAGTTATTTTTGATTGTTCATTTTGTTTGATTCAAATGCCTATTAAGGTATACACAAACACCCTCTTGAGTTTAAGTTAATCTCGAAGAGTAGAAATAACCAACTCTCATAGAGTTGACCTTTAACCGTCCATAGTGTGTTGGCGAGCAGATTTCAATTGTATGACGACAGTTTTGGCCTTGTGAGTGAAGTTTAGTTCTACGAACCGGAGCAACAATTTTGAGACCCAACAAGACCAACACTTCATCCTTCCTTCAATATTATCTAGTGACCCAACAACAATTATAGCCAGTAGGTGGAAAGGGCCTACTTTCCATTACCAATAGGGAAAAGCTATAGCTAGTAGGTCCCCAACTTTGAGCTAGTTATAGGAAAGGGGGTTACCCACCTGTGCACAATAATTATAGCTAATGGGGCTCCTTGACCCACAACCACCTATTTTTATATTGCTATTATTATTGTCAAGAGAATAGCCCCATAGCTATATAGATATACGGCGAAGGCCAATACTATTGTCATTCCTAGGGGTGACCCCTCACTATTACTATTGTCAATGAAGCCAAGGGCACAGGCCCCACAACTAGGTAGTTCTATTGCTATCGCTTGTATAGCTCCAATTATTGTTATTGTGCCTATATAACTCTAACAATAGATAGAAGTGCACCCAACTTACTACCTTAGATCTCCAATGAACAGATAATCGATACATACTTATCTCAAAAGCTTTGTTCCCCCATTATCAACTAGACTATAATTGCCTTAATGTCAGCTAGGTCATGTGGGGGCTCCTAATCTTGTAATGTCCCCTTTAGGGACTGCCCTAAATTTTGCTCTAGAATCACAAGTTCAATTAAAAATTTAAAACAAGGGGTGTAATGTAGTTAGAATTATAACTTTACCACTAAATATGTCTTTAGCAAGATGAATCCTAGAATAGGTCCTATAATCATGTTAGATAGCATATGTAACATAATTCTACCAAATAGGGTAACATATAAATGCAAATATATTACTAATCATTTCAATCTACTTAAATAAAACATTTAAGAAGACAAGCACCAATGTATCCATTCCTATAATCAACCATAATAAGTATTGGAGAAGAAGCATGTGGTGCCCTAAATTCACCACAAATAAGCCCAAGAGCACGGAGTAGCCAAACTTCAATAATAACCACCCTTTGGAAGAGTCACAACCCTTCACAACTTTTGCCTTTTGAAGGAGTCACTTCCTTATTTTTGTCTCATTCCTTTTTTTCCTTCCATTAATTCTTTGTTGATTGACACCTTTGCTTTTCTCTTCCTTCCTCTCTCCCCGCTTTCAAATGAAGTTCTCTTCTCCCTTTTATATCTCAAGTTTGAGGGAGTCACAACTTTCCATTTCATGCCTTTTGACCATTCATTAAACTTAACTAAATTCTTATTATGTTATATATTGGTTTTATCATTCTTCATTCTATACAGGGCTCCCAGTCATATAGAAAGGGAGATAGCGAGAACTCGTTGAATTACCATAATGTCATTCTTGTCTCCTGCAACAATTTATTATTTAATATATTGATATCACACACACATGTACATTTGTGTGTGTGTGTGTGAGTGTGTCTATGGGAAGTTGAGTGCTCACAAAATCAGAAATAAAGTGCAAAAATGAAATATATCAAAATCCAAAGCAAAAGCTTCATCGAAGAGAAATAACAAACAGAATTTCAATGTTAAACTAGGTGTGTACCAAACACACAAAGGTCTTGCAAAATGTTTAGAAGCCTCTATATGAGAAAATATAGATTTTTCTTTTATGAACTAGAATTTTTTCATAAGGTAGAAATAATATATCATATCAAAATGATGTTAGTATATTTCAGATTCTAGCAAGGAATATATCAGTCTATAGAAATCTAACAAAACTAAGCACAGGATATGATAAGAAATCACAAGGAACAAGGAGAGATAATACCCGGATTATAGCTCTGAATCAATCCTTAGAGACTTCAAATCTGTACCTTGAGATCTTATCATCCTCTTCAATATTGGCCTGATCTGTATATGCAATCTTGCTCCAATATTGCCCGTATCTGAATATAACCGATTGAATCCAATCTGCATGTATGCTATCAAGGCTTGCTCACAATATGTCGCCAATCTGCCCTGATTTGGCCTTCTATTAAATCTGCCATAATTCTCAGATCTACGGCTGCAAGATTGGCCCTTATGTTGTTTTTCTAGGGCTGTACAATACTGCCCTAATTCGCTTCATTATGCCACCAATCTGAACTTCAAGTTGTCTCAGATCTGCCCTAGGATCTGCACTTTAAATGGCAGATATAATTTGCATTCTTTATTCATTAAGGTCTGATCAAGCTCGCATTCCAAGGTAGTTCGCACTCATGAATGGACACAACTCGATCATTACTCATGCCATTCGATTCATGAAGTAAGGAACCACATGTTATGTTTTTGATGTGTTCTCCTTCAAGAATCGATCTTTGTTTATATGAGCAAGAATATCTTCCTCAAGGGGCCGACTGCCCAATTGAAATGATAATTTCAATTAACCAAGGGGGACGACTTTGGGCCCATAAATTGATTTACTTAATAAACAATAGATATTAAATATTCCCTAATATTTAATATTATTATTTATGCCTATCGAAATTCCCAAGTAATTGGATATTTGTCATAAAGGCCAAAATATCAACAAATGAAATATTTTTTCTAAGTTAATAAATATGATTAATGAACTGCAAAAATAAGTGAGCTCCATGCTCTTTAAAACTCTAGTTTTCAATAAGAAATATCTAGAAGACTTCTAAAGACTATTGTGACAAGGACTACTTTTATCATACATCCCTATTCACAAATGATGATATTTTACATATCGTGTCCCAACTTTTAGAAACCATCGCATCACACAACAGTTCTTTCAACAATTAACAACTATGATGAAAAAACAATGTATGTATATATTAACTCCAACTTCTTAAGAATTCAAATTTTGGACAATAATTCCACACGAATCCAAAAGACTTTTATGACAAGGATAACTATTGTTATACTTCCGCATATGTCATCCCACCAACTTATAAGAACCATGACATTCTATTTACACTTCTTTCAACAATTAACTAAGATAATATATATGTATGAAGCCCAGTCTCTTATGTTTTCTCTTGACCTAATAGATTTACTTTGTAAATTGACTCTCATGAACACACATTTTGGTTTTAGATTTTGATGGATTAGTATAGATATGGATACTATGTTTAAGATTTTCAATTTTATGAGTGTATCATGGTGATTTAGTTATTTTTTTATGAAAGGGTTTATTATCTAGTTAGTTGATGATTATGTATTATTCTTATTATTCTTTTAAATGATTTAGGGTTTGCATATTCTCTATTAATTATCATAATTTGATTTAGAGTTTGGATTTTAATTGTGTTTGGTGAGTATCAATTCAATCTAAATTGAATTTGAAAAGATAACTTGAATAAGAACATCTATGCATAGTGAAATTAGAGAACACTAATGAAATGGCATTTGGGATAAATGTGAATTATATGTGTAAGTGATGGCTAAATTTAGTTATTATATTCGCTTGAATTGGGATTATTAGGTAAATTATATTTTCATTATAATATATGATATATTTTGAAATACCATAATTGTTGCTTCAACTATTTGTGGGAAATATTGACATTTGGTTCAAGTGTGCATGTGACTTCCATGGCCAAAGGAAAAACATTTGAAGGTCCTCTAAAAACCCTTATTGTATTTTCTTAGTGACACATTGACTTAATCCATGAGGGAACTAAGATCTTCTTTAATGTCAATATATGTAGTTAAGTCTTATGATATATGTAGCATTAGCATGATTAGGTATTTAAATGAATGGTTAAAACTCAATTTAAGTCATGGAATCAATGAACAATCCATCTTCATATAGGAAACCAAAATGGCATTACCATAAGATTTTCCCTAATGAATCACAAGAAGTGATACCACACCCAAATTAGGTTGTCTTCATCTTCATAGGGTAAGCAATAATGATGTAATGAGCTACCCTACTTTTCTTAACTTTTGCAATATGAAAATGAATATGCAATATTTTAACACGTACTAATCACCCAGATTCCAGAGTGGTCAAGGTGAGAACATACAACACTTCCAACCAAATGGCTATTCTAAATGAAGCAAGTACAAATAGCGGCAAGCAAGCCATAATACACAAGCAACAAAGCCAACCTAATCAACACCTCTTTAAAGGACAACATAAAATGACATGCACGTGGCAAAGAAAGCCTTAATAACAGCTCTTTGGTTGATTGTGTGCATGCATGCAAGCCACTGGCAGAATGTCTAAGATTGACTCAAACCAAATTGATAGACAATGTCAGCTTGTTCAAGGCCTAGGTGGGCCAAATGAAATACTACGGTGATTGGCCTTAAATCATCCAATTTAACAAATGAAATGAATACAAATAAAGCCTTTAGGAGTACTAGCATTTGGGGATTACAAGATGAACTTGAAATGCATTAAAAATTATCAATTGATGAAGTAAACTGCTGCAGTTAAACTGAAATAGAGTTCTAATTATAAAATCAGACATCTAAAATTGCCAGAATAAGGCCAATTATCATCGATAGACAATATAATCATGCACCCAACTAAAGAATACCTTATAAAGACAATTTATGCCACTTGTAAATAATAACCTTTTTAAGTCACTTGTACCCCATGCCTAGTGCTAACACTTTTTGGTCCTCTTTCAAAAACAACTTATGGCGTAAGACACGCTTCTTTAATATAAATAAAATAGCATAAGTTGCCTTTATAATATAAAGTTGCATTAAGACAAATTATTTATTTAATTACTTTTATCGACACATCCCAAGGTCTTAGAAAAGTTGTGAGAGCACAAGGAGGAAATGAGAAACATAACTTGATGATTTGATAGTATTGAGTGAAAGGCATGTACAAATATATAAGACTGCAATGTGGTTAATAGTTGAGCAGTTGTAGCAACTACCAACTACCAATGCAATAGACAACAATTACACTAACATTCCCCCCTTATTACATTGATCCTGAAAAATAGGCTAATTAGATAGCAAAATAGGTTGATTAAATAACATAAAAACATGTTTTGAGAAACTTTTCTCCTGAAGAAACAATTCCTGAACTAAGCAGGGCTCCATCAAGCTGCCTCTTGACCCTTAGAAAGGTGAAACTTTGAGTTGTGTTATTGGGCTCTCAATCCCGAATTCTTGAATCACAGAGTCTTAAATTATTCAACAATGACCCATAAGAGATACAAAAGATCTCTATCATTATCTAATGAACACGAAAGTGTATAATTCATGATCATGTATTCTAAAGCTCGCTGGACAACAATCCATATTGAGCTCAACACCAAATCCGAAACCTATCTCCAAAAAATAACCTTAACAATACATGCACTCTTCAGATTTGTCAACATAACAAAGAAAGCAAAACAAAAAACATAAACCAAAAATGCTTCTCATGCAGAACACCATCTCAAAGTGAGATGCTGAATTGAGATGATGGAAATTCCTCCATACTTCGGTGTCGCTAGACTCCAAGATGACACTGTTAGACTTTACTCTCCAAAACTAGCACCAAAGGAAATAATGCAACCACTAAGAGTCCAATCCACAATAAGAAGCTAATAATGCAAGGATGTCAAGTTCAACTAAAAATGTGACCATAAAGATATGTCTTCACCTAGAGTATCGACTTTAAAGCAATATTCACTACAATAAACCAATGAGAAGTTTTGAACGTATTTCCTTTACTTACATCAATAGCTCACATCTCCAATGAAGATCCTTATTTCAAAACATCATATTAACCTTATCCCCTCAATTTAATCATTTTCAAGTACTTCCCTTTCAAAATTTCTTTGTTTTAAAGCTTTCCTAAATATTCCAAATAAACTCAAATGAACATATGCCCTTAGACATCATTTTAGCCTCTTTTTAAAAAAACACCTTTGTTGCATTATTCACTATCACTTTCTTTGTATGTATATCACAACAAAAACACTGTCAGTTAACTCTCAGGTATCCATTATTCAAGAAGTTGGGGATAGAGAGTAATTGCACAAAACCTAGTTGTAGCATGAGAATGTTTTCCCTATTTCAAAGTCTCTACCGAAGAATCCATCCTCCATGGCTCTTATCATTGCAAGGTGACTATTATTTCCCTTTGCTAACTAGATCATAGCATAATCTCCAACCTATGCTACTTATCTTTTGCAATTCCTATCGCCATTTTGAAATTTTGAGTGCACCATAAGTTTGCTAAACTCTGTTATCTACCCTAATCACCATGCAACAAAAGTATTTTTCATTCCTCGTGGCATTAGCACCCATTCATGCCATAGAGAGATTAGATATGCAAGGCTCCTTATGTTGTGCAGATAAAAACATGCCTAGTAGTCAAATGCATCTTAACCTCTAGCATTGCAGCTCACCACTTGACATCGCTTCAACTTCTTTACAAAATTGGAGGTGTAATAAAAAATTGATGGTGTCAACAATATATATTCAGTAAGTATACATTCATGTACAAAGCCCTTTGAACAACTAAAGTATTCTCTGAGCCGATATAAATGACAAGTAAATAAATATTGAAATATTCAATAAACAAGTAAATATCTATCTACACAACAAAATATTTTCTCCACGCCGATCAAAATCTAAAATAAAGAACAATTAAGTAGGGCATAAAAACCGCTTGAATTCAAAATCAGCCATCAATAAAAAATATTCGCCTCCTTGATATTCTTGCATGACATCACAATCTATTGAGATAGGCACTCTGCAAAATGAGCAATCCATTTTGGACAATAGCAATCACAAATAATGTAGAATAATTAATGGCAATGCCTATCCCCTCGACTTCCTCATCACAACCAAACATCAGAGCTTTTGTTAATGAGTGTCATATGTTAAATTTCGATCAGATTTAATACTTTTAAATATTACTATTTATTTGCTATTGTTCTAAACTCAATGTTGATATCTTCTGAAATATATATATCATCAAATCTTTATTCTCATGAATCAATACTGAACTAAGACAGTACAAAGTTGATATGAATTTTATCACCGTAAAATAGAACTGAATATGCCAATGTCACTGCCTTGTATGCTGTGAATACACTGAGGACTTATACTTATGTCACTGTTGCTATATTTCCCAGCACACAAGACAGTGCTTATATATATGGGCTGGCAGACCATCGTAGAGTTACCTCCACGATGGTCGTGACTCCTTATGGAATCAAGCCCATCGTGGAGGTGACTCCATGATAGTCTGCCCGCCACCTTTAGAGTGGAGGCAGTGTTTAAGCAAAGTGTATTACCGCATGTAAAGTCTTTTGTTAATATTGCCACCTTTTGATATGTTTCGGTCGATTAATATATATTATTCAAAATATATAATATTATATTATATATATATATATATATATATAGATACGTATGAATGATTTTGTTTATCCGACTGAAGCTATAATCATTAACACTCCCTCTTAGCTAGGGAGGATAAATATATTACCTCAATGTAATATGTAAGTATAGATAATCATTTTTAAAAATTATATCATTTTATTGATATCACGAGTAATGGCCCTCAAGTATCAAGTCCAATGATACTTACCAAGTACTCAAAGCAATGTCTCCAAATATCACTCACAAGATATTCACCAAGTGCTTAAAAAATGATTATCATGAGTAATGGTCTCCAAGCATCAAATCCATGATACTCACCAAGTACTCAGAGTAATGGTCTCCAAATATCAAGTCCATGATATTCACCAAGTACTCAAGATGTCTTGTATGATATGTGCACTAGTATCACATATGTGATACTTATCATATAGACATGATATATCCATACCATAGAACTTGAAAGTAATTTAAACTATACCTTCTAGTCCATATTGATTTACAGAATATAAACTATCATAATTTAAATATCATTCTCATGATATTTATCACAATAGATGAATAAGTTATTATAAGATCGTCACTTATAACAACTTCTACAACAATAAGTGGAAATCATTTGGAAGTCATCACTTCCTTATGACATACACAAAGAACACATGGTTATGAAATAACACTCATAACAAGAATGTTTTATTAGTACAACAATCAAAAGTTCCTGAGATAAGTTCTCAGAAATTACAATCATACCAAGTTTAACTCTAAAGTGCTCTACCTTTGTCTTTGCTAGAGCCTTGGTGAGAATGTCAGTTGATTGTTCCTCTGTACTGATATACTTCAACTCAATAATATTTTTTTCCACCATATCTCTAATATAGTGATAAGGTATCTCAATATGCTTGGACCTATTGTTAAATACTGGGTTTAAGGAGAGCTTTATACAACTCTGATTATCGCAATGAATAATAGTAGGTTTTAGAGATTCTCCAAAAAAACCAAAAATAAGTTTTCTCAACCAAACTACTTCTCGTGCTCCCATTGATGCAGCGATGTACTTTGCGTCTGTGGAACTTTGAGCAACTAGGGATTGTTTCCTACTAAACCAGGATATCATTGCAGAACCCAAACTGAAGCAACACCCAGAGGTACTTTTCCGATCCATAGTGCTTCCAGCCCAATCTGAATCAGTGAAACCATGTAGTTGTAAATTTGCATCTTTGTACCTTAGTCCAAGACTTATTGTGCCTTGAAGATACCTTAGTATGTGCTTAGCTGCTACCATATGAATTTGTTTTGGTTCACACATGAACTGACTGAGTGCATTAACTGCATAACAAATGTCTAGTCTGGTATTTACTAAGTACATCAGAGTACCCAATAATCTACCTGTAAAGAGTAGTATCTGCAAGTTCTGAACTTGATGCTTCTTCTTGTAGTTTAAGTAGATTTGTTTCCATGGGGGTGGGCATAGGCTTACAATCCATCATTCCGAATCTTTTTAGAATGTCTAAAGTATGTTTCCCTTGATTTAGAAGAATCTCATTAGCATGTTGCCAAACTTCTAAGCCTAGGAAGTAATGTAGTAGCCCTAAGTCTTTCATCTCAAATTCAGCTGCAAGATCTTCTTTACACTTGATAATTAGATAATCTTCACCTGTTATTAGCAAATCATCTACATACAGAATCAAAATCAACATATCCCCTTTTACCACTTTAAAGTAAAGGTTGGGGTCTACATCATTTTTTAGAGAAGCCAAGTTTAGATAGATAATCATCTATCCTTTCATACCATGCGCGAGGTGCTTGCTTAAGCCCGTACAATGCCTTCTTTAGTTTGCAGACATGAGTTTGTTGATTGTGTATTATGAATCCTTCTGGTTGCTCTAGATATACTTCTTCCTCAATCACACCATTCAGAAAGGCAATCTTTACATTCATTTGATGAATTTTCCAACCTTTGAAGGCGGCAATGGCAATAACTGTTCTCACAAAGGCATATCTTGCAACTGGAGCAAAAGTCTTTTTATAGTCAATGCCTTCCTTTTGGGAGAACCCTCTTGCAACAAATCTTGCCTTGTATTTATCAATACTTCCATCTACTGCATGTTTAATTTTGAATAACCACTTGGAGGAGACAACTAATTTGTTTATGGGCCTAGGTACAATATCCCATACATCATTTTGTAAGATAGAATTATACTCTTCTGTCATGGCATTCTTCCAAGTTTGATGTTGACGAGCTTCTTTTGGGTTTGAGGGTTCTGAATTTAGAAGTTTACTCATAAGTGCAACATAACTAGAGAATTTATGAGGCCTTTTGTTTTCCCTGATAGCCCCGTTTGGAGCAGCATATTTCTCACCTTCTTCAATAACTTTTCTAGCCCAAAGAGGTCTCTTCTTTCCTACTTCATATTCATTAGAAGCGTCTAAAGGTTCGTTATCTTCAATTTCTTGATTCTCCCTCTGAATCTCAGGAGAATGATCTTTTAGAGAATCATTATTGTCTTCCTTGGATCTTTTGAGTGCAATGTCCTCTTCAAATATTACATCTCTACTTAACTCAATATTTCTTTGTCCTGGAATGTAAATTCTGTAGGCTTTGGAATTTTCACTATATCCAACAAAGATTCCTTTCTTTCCTGAAGGTTCTAATTTAGTTCTTTTCTCTTTAGGAATGTGAATGTAGACAAGACACCCAAAAGTTCTCAAGTGACTTACATTAGGTTTATTACCAGTGAATGCTTCTTCAGGAGTTTTATTTTCAAGATAAGAGTGAGGGCATCTGTTTTGAACATATACAGCAGTGTTAGAGGCTTCAGCCCAAAGATGAGTTTCTAAGTTTTGATCATGCATCATTGCTTTAGCAGATTCTACTATCGTCCTATTCTTTCTCTCTGCAACCCCATTTTGTTGTGGGTTGTATGGAACAGTGAACTCCCTCTTGATCCCAACATGTTTACAAAAGCTTTGAAATATCTCTGAAGTATATTCTTTACCATTGTCTGTTCTTAATATTTTAATACTCTTACCTGATAGGTTTTCCACTAGAGCCTTGAACTCTTTGAATTTCAAAAGAATTTCTTCTGACTCTTTACATTTTAGAAAATATATCCAGGTCTTCCTAGAGTAATCATCTACAAAGATAATGTAATACAAATATCCTCCAATAGAGGGAACAGACATAGGGCCACATAAATCAGAGTGAATAAGTTCTAATACATCCTTGGTTTTACTTTCACTATGATGAAAAGTATTTTTAGTATTCTTTCCTAATGCACATCCTTTACAAGCTCCAATATGATCAGATCTTAGTTTGGGTAGTCCTCTAACCATCTTCTCTAAAGAGGTTAAACCACGAAAATGATAGTGCCCTAGTCTCCTATGCCATAATTCACTTTCATTTGATGTACAAATTAGGGCTTGATGAGAAAGGGTACACAATTTGTAGAGGGTTCCATCTCTAACTCCAATAGTGTGAGCATTCTTTATGTTTGAGTTCTTAGGCCAAGCTAAGATCTTCCCATCCATGAAGGTGATTCTATGTCCCTTGTCTTCTAGCGCTGAAATGGAAACTAAGTTTCTTTTTATGCCAGGTACAAATAGAACACCAATAAGTTGTAGAGATATCTCGGACTCAAGATATATGGTGCAGGTCCCAATACCCATTACTAGATAATCAGTATCATCTCCAATCTTAACTTCTTGTTTAGAACATCCTTCTATAGAGTCTAGATGCTCTTTGAATCTAGTGATATGTCGAGAGGCCCCACTATCAACAACCCAGGTGCTGCGATTGTTTGAAACTTGACTTGATAAGGCAGAGTAGAAAACAAGTTTCTCTGAATTCATATTCTCCTTTGTATCATTGACTTGGGCAAAAGAGGCTTGTGCCTTATTTCTTTTAGGACACTTTTGAGCAAGGTGACCAAATTTGTCACATCTGTAACATTGTACTTTTGATAGGTCTCCATGTTTGAATGTTGGTTTCTTATTTGATTCATTTCCTCTTTTCCTTTTGAAGTTAGTCTTTCTTTTTCCTTTTGTGTGATTCTGTATTAAGTACTTGGGAGACTTCTTTTGAAGTATTTGTATTGATCCCTCTGATTGGTAATCAAGACTCTTCTTGAATGCAATCTGATTTCAATCGATCAAATTTAGGAATTTTTGTTCGAGCACTTACTCCTTGAATGAAAGATTCCCATCAAAGGGGAAGTCCATTAAGTGCAATCATTGTTAATTCCTTACTATCAAAAGAGTGACCAATAGTGGAGAGTTGGTTTTTTAAATCTGTAATTCTCATGAAGTAGGAGGTGATGGTTTCTCCTTGTTTCATCTTTATTTGATGGAGTTGACTCTTAAGGGTTAGCACTTTGCTTGTATTGTTAATTTCATACATATCTTTTAGTGCATTAAACATCTAATATGCAGTTTCTAATTTTATGATTATAGGCACTATATGATCTTTAACTCTGTCTACTAGCAATTTCATTGCCTTGGTGTTGTCCTTATCCCATTTAACCTGTTCATCTTTTCCACTCTGTTCAGTCTCGGATTTTTCTACTATGGGTGTTAGATCATGCTCTTTTAGTGTGAGCATTATTCAAAATTTCCATGCCACATAGTTTGATGTGCCTTCAAGACGATCTTCTAATCTCATTCCATTCACCATTTTGAATGTAGTATTTAAATGTATATGTGAAGTCTTTTTACAAATCTGATCTGGATCTTTTATTTTATGCCTGCTCTGATACCACGTTAAATTTCAATCAGATTTAATACCTTTAAATATTACTATTTATTTGATATTATTCTAAAGTCAATGTTGATATCTTCTGTAATATATATATCATCAAATCTTTATTCTCATGAATCAATACTGAACTAAGATAGTACAAAGTTGATATGAATTTTATCACTGTAAAATAAAACTGAATATGCCAATGTCACTGCCTTATATGCTGTGAATACGCTGAGGACTGTTCTACTTATGTCGTTGTTGCTATATTTCCCAGCACACAAGACAGTGCATATATATATGGGCTCGCAGACCTTCGTGAGTTACCTCCACGATTGTTGTGACTCCTCATGGAGTCACGCCCATTGTGGAGGTGACTATGGTCTGCCCGCCACCTTTAGAGTGGAGGCAGTGTTTAAGCAAAGTGTATTACTGCATGTAAAGTCTTTTGTTAATATTGCCACCTTTTGATATGTTTCGGTCAATTAATATATATCATTCAAAATATATAATATTATATTATATATATTTATATATATATATATATATATATATATATATATATATATATATATATATATATAATCATATTTATATATAAAGATACGTATGAATGATTTTGTTTATCCGACTGAAGCTATAATCATTAACATCATAGGATTAACATTGATGTGAGGAAAAAGTTGAAAAAAAAAAAAACTATGTAACTTTGCACGGCTCTCTAAGCTCCAAACACAAGATTCTAGGGCATCAAATGCTTGCATACAACAATGGCAATGATAGAATGTTTTGACTATTGACTATGCTACCATTTACAAGAAGAGCAAAGTTGAGTATTTCAAATGCCTATGATTCCTTTAAAGCTCCATTACTGCACACAACAAACCCCATTCTCATTGTCAATCCATTATTGGGTGCATACCTTGCTCCAGTACCACATGAGAGCACAGGGAGGAAATGAAAAACATAACTTGATGATTTGATATTATTGAGTAAAAGGAGTATACAACTATATAAGATTGCAAAGTGGTTAACAGTTGAATAGTTGTAGCAACTACCACCAACTACCAATGTAATAGGCAATGATTACGCTAACCAGTTGGTGCTCTCCAAAAAATGTGGAATGCACCCTAAAAGTTGGATTGCACTTGGAAAATACCATTGTATTCATTATTACCCTTGTAACACTATCATTTCCAAAAACCTATTTTGATTAAACCAACTCTCCAAGAATGTTGGAATGGACAGAAAAAGGGACATCACAAATGAGTCTCACATCACTTGCTTAAATCTTTTTCCTTTAGTAATGTGGCGTGCTCTGCAATACATTGCTCGTGCAACAATGTTGAACACACATGATGTGCTACCATGTGTAGCAGACACAAGTGTATTTTGAATTGGTTTGTTTTAAAAAAGAAAAAAATGTGTTAGTGTTTGCGTTCATGTGTGTGTGGACATGGCAATAAGGACCACCAATATTATACACCCTAATGATGAATGTATTTTTCGTATTGCCTGCCACCATGTTGTATGAACCATAGTTCATAAACTTGGACTTGGAGAGTACTCGGCAAGCCCGAACTCAGCAACTTAGAAAGTACTAAAACTCAGAATTTCTTTAGAAAATCATGTTTTGCAAAATTCAATTACAACATGCATTAGATTTTGACATCTCAAGAGAGAAAATGCATAGCTTTATAGGAAAAAAATGTGTGAGAAACGCATTTAACCAACATTTTGCCCATGTAGGCACTTTTACCCATGTTTTTCTTGTCCATAAAAACTCATGAGTTAAACTTGTTAAACTTCAAGGATGAATTTGATTAAAGAGGTAAATCATGATATCAGAAATCACAAATGCAGCTTCAAGTATTAACTTGTAAAACTTGTACGCATGTGGGGCGGTCTGCTCATAGTATCAAACATGCAACTTCAAGGATGAACTTCACTAAAGAGGAACATCATTTCAATATTAAAATAGATGCTTAGACACGATCCATAAAGAGATCTTAGTTTTTGTACTTCTTGGCATGTTTTTGAATAAGGGGCAGTCCCTTGAAAGCTGAAAAAAGTATTCGATGGTACAGGACATTAAAATAAAGCTAAGTGCTTTGCTCACCATAGTGAAATTACCAGTCGCAACTGGCAGCAAAAATGAAATCACTTGTCTAATTAAAGTTATATTGGGACATTTAGCTTATAATAATCATTTAAGTAGTTTCCATTATGGAAAGATCCTCTATCATCTCTTATTTGAGGAGTGTTCCTCTCCTTTGTAAATTTAAACAATTATCATTTCATGGTATCAGAGTTGAGCTTAATTTTTTGGCAAATTTTTTGAAAATAAAATTTGAGTATTTATTTGAAAATTTTGTATAATTTTTTTTAAAAAATTGATTAATATTTTTAAATTAAATTGTTGGATTGTTTCCTAAAAATCACATGTTTTTTCTAAAGATTTCTTTGATTGATTTTTCTAAATAAAATCAAGGGCTTTTTGAAGGGTTTTAGGCACCATTGAGGATTTTCTTCTGGGAATTTTCGAAGGTCTTTTATGTCATTTTCTTAGAATGGTTCATAATTCAACCTGTGATTCAGTTTTAGCCTACGAGAAGTAGAGGCCATGTTTTTCATCAAATCATGTCATTTATGATGCCTATGTCATCTTCTATTTTGGGCTTGTCTCACGTTCTCTGGGAGTCTTTTGCAAGCACAAAACAGGTTTTTGACAGTTTTTCCCCAAAAAATTGTGGTCTCACACAACTAAATCTCTGTGTTTTCTATTTTGATGCCCACGCCTTTCTGCACCCAACAACAGTTTTTATGCACACGACCCTCAAAAAACAATTTTACTTTGTTGCATCTAGAGTTTCTAGCTTCTAAATGGTTTTTTCCGACAAAACCTTGTAATCTTTCTACTCAACCAAGGAATTTTTACAGGTACATGGGGTTTTTGATCAGACTCAGACCTAGGTTCTCGATCTTTTAGCAGCTGAGATTTTTTACATTTTTAAAAAAACGTGGGCTTTCAAAAATGCCTAGGGTTTGAAATTTGCATATTTTCCGATTTTTTATCAACAAAACTAGAAGGTATTTGTGAAGCTGACTTTTGTCTCATTTTTTATGTCTCTGGATAGTGGGAGGGATGACCAAAAGACCAGCAAATCATGTCAAGTCTTTTGCATGGTATATTGCTTCTAGCACAACTCTACTTTTACAAACTAAGGAGATTGGTTCATAGAGTAGAAGGCTTCCTTTGATTTAATAATTTTTGGTGGTGCGGAAGACTATCTTCAACGAGGACAATATCCAGATTACCCCTAGAGGGAGAAATCTTGTGTTACTCAATGTATTCTTTGTTCCGAGCATGGAGTTCGATCTACTCTCTAGGAATCAAATTACGCGAAATTGTCCCAAGTTGGACATCATCTTCAGTGCAAATAAGTGTCACATTGTTAACAAGGAGTCAACGAAAACCATTGTGGTTGGCATAGAAGATCGTGGGTTGTATCAGCTGGTTCATACTGGAGAGTCCCAAGAGCATGCATTGGATGCAAAGAGTTCGTCTATTAGTACTCTATCAATTGTCTTGAGAAAATATGGTAGAAGCCTTACTTGATATTTAGAAACAAACACACATTGTGTGCAGAGCTTGCCAAGTAGGGAAGCAACATTGAACTCCATTTCTAGGAGGACAAGCTCAGAGAGCATCAAAGGTCCTTTAATTGGTTCCTGTAGATGTTTGTGGACCAATGAATATGGCATCGGTTACTATTGTCAAGTACTTTTTCTCGTTTGTTGATGATTTCAGTAGGAAAATGTGGTTGTTTTTCCTCAAAGCAAAATCAAATGTGTTTAATGAATTTCAAAAGTATAGAGCCTTCATTGAAAAAGAGTAGGGATGTCTAATCATCACTCTTAGGTCAAATAATGGAAGTGAATTTTGTTCTAATCAACTTACTGACTTCTTTTCTACACACAATATCAAGTGTCAACTTACCACACCCTATACCCCTTAATAGAATGGTGTAGTTGAGGGGAGGAACCATACTATTACGGAAATGGCCCTATGTATGTTGGAGAACACGAGTTTGCTCTCCATTATACCTTCTTAACAAGTCTCCCACATAGGTCATTAAGAAGATGAACCCCCAAGAAACTTGGTCTAGAAGGAAACCAAAATTCGGCCATCTGAAGGTGTTTGGTTCTACTGCACATGTTTGGATTCCATATACCAAGAGAACCAAACTACATTCCAAAAGTCAGAAGTTGATGCTTGCACAATACAGTGAACCACAAAGGTCTATAGGTTGATTGAGGTGGATACTAATTGCCTAACATTCAACAGAGATGTACTAATAGATGAAGAAGGTGGGCATTTTTGGTTCTCTTATCCCATCCATGCTCCTAAAGATCAGCCTTTGCAAGCTTCGAATATGGGTATCTAACTTCCATTAGCTCTACCTGAAGGGACGGATTCTGATGATTCCGATCTAGTGGCATGTCCAAGGCAAGTACCCATACTAGTGGATTTTCCTTAGGACAACCTAAATCAGCATCCAAATGATTTCATTCCAGGCAGTCTCAATCATTGTGATCGTCCTGATTTCAAAGAAGATACATCTACCCTGCAGCCTAAGTGGTGGGAAAATCACATTGGTGATGTTCAAGATAATGAACTAGTTGAGGAGATAATGAACTAGTTGAAGGTAGATCATCCAAAGGCAAGATCAAGTAGAGTATAGTGAACTTTGCTCTTATGGTCAGCATTCAAAATGTTTATGAGCCCCAAGATTATTCAGATGCAAACGGCAAACCTAAATAGGAAAAGGCTATGGGCATTGAAAATCATAGCCTTTTGAAGAACAATACTTGAGTTCTCTCAAATCTTCCACGAGGGAAGAAACCCATTAGCAACATCCTTTATGGAAACATCCTTTGTAATCTCTTATTTAATAGGTATTCCTCTCCTTTGTAAATTCAATCAATTATCATTTCAAGTCTGTTGAAAGTGGTGAATATTACAATGAGTAATTGGTAAAAATTTAATGTATTGAATGAAGAACAAATTAGTTCTTAAATAGATTTACAAAAGACGATGTTTCTAAATAAGAAACAGTCGTAAAAATAGAAGCTATATCTACAGGATATCTACATTATAGATAACCATTAAATAAATAGAAAGATATTATTTTAATAACCTCCCTTAATGGTTAATTGTTGGCCTCAATTTTGACATCACAAAATTGAGACAACCCTACGCAATTTTTCTCATGAATTCGTAGGTGTACTCTCTAGGTTTTAATGTATGAATAAACGTATCTTGAAAGAGATTTGTGATCCCTGAATTGTCTTCTAGGTGTCATTTATTGCACATTCTTTTTAGAAGATTGCCATCAAGTTATTTCTTGAACGCTTGTTGAAAAGAGTTTATCTTCTCCGATCGCAAGCACTTGATTTTTGGCCATCTTCGCGGTTTTCTTTGTTTTTCCCTTTCTTGTAAATAGTTTTCGGTTTTGTTTTACCCTTGCGAAGATGCTTCTTTAAACTCCGCTCGTTTCGAGCCAACTTAGACCTTAATCGGAGCTCTCTAGCTCAAGTTATGAGGTTAAAAGTGGGGTTTTTCAAGGCGACTGCATATTTTATTAAATCCCTTGAAAAGTGGACTTTTTTATGTCGATTGCACGAATTAAAATTATTTTTGAATTCTAAATTGGATTTTATCATCCATTTTAAAATTTCAACTCATTCTGAGTTGATCTTATTATAGTTTTTAAAGTTTTAATAAAATTAGGCTTTAAAAGTCTATTTTTATTTATTACTTCATTAAGACTATAGTATTCAATTTAAATTTTAATTCTCATGAGATTTTTAAAGTGCAAGGTGGATTTTTCATTATCAGATGCATATATCCCATGCATTAATTCGTTTTAAATCCATTATTAATTCCTTATCAGTAAATCAGTGGGGTTCTCATTTGCAAATACATATTCTAAATGAAATTTGATTATGATAAGTGGAGAATTTAAATCCAGTTACATGTGTGAACCTTTAAAAACATATGTGTTTTTGCATCTCAAAAGCACTTCTTTATGTTTTGATCAAAATGATTTACTTGGTGGAGTTTTTAAACCTTCTAACATATGTTCTTTATCTTTTAAAATCGTTATTTTAAAAATCCATGTGTTAAGTGGCGATTTTTTATGAGATGACATGTGTTTTTGGTTTTTAAAAGTTCATTTCAAATCACACTAGTGCATGGTGGCGATTTTGAACCTCATTACATATTGCATATAACATATATGTAATGTGTTGATAGCTTGCCAAAACGCGTTAGTGTTTTTCCTTGTACATGGTGGCAAATTTTCTCTTCATTACATATTGCATAACATATATGTAATGTGTTGAAGGTTTATCAAAACCCGTTTGTATTTCCCTAGTGCATGTTGAGTGGCAATTTTATCTTCCATTGCACAAAACATATAACATATGTAATATGTCATATGTTTTTAAAAACCCGTTACTACTTTCTCTTGTGCTAAGTGGCGATTTTAAATGCCAAAACATGTATTTTCGAATACATGTGTTATGACCTTTTAAAAAGCCGTTTTTAAATGCTAAGTGGTGGCGATTTTTCATGTGTTTTAAAGTTGCCTCTTAAAAAGTGTCATAGAGCATGGTGGCGAATTTTCTTATAACCGCACATGCTTTCCTTTTGCTGAAACCCGTATACAAGCATTGGGCGGCAATTTTGGAGCTCAAAACACATTCAAATCAGAATGTATGAGCATGAAATGAAAGGGTTTTTGATGCGACAGCACTAAGGAAGGATTTTTCTCATCATTGCACTCCAATTTCAAGAGTTTTCAGTCATTCTTTTGAGCCTTTTTATCAAAAACGGGATTCAAGTTTTCACTCTCCAAGATTTTTAAGGTGAGTGATTTACTTCCAAACTTTCAATGAATGATTTTTGCAAGCATTTCCAGCCCTAGACGTCGTTTTTGGAAGCCTTTGCATGTGTTGAATTTTTCAAACTTTTTGCTATTATTTGGCATTAATTTGCTCATTGTCTCAACACTTGTCAATTTATGTTTATCTCTTGGAAGAATAGGTCATGGATTGAGCTCTATTTAAAGACTCTTTTCCAGCATTTCTATGTTGTGAGAATCTTCATGATCTTTTCCAGATTTTCCCAAAGATTGCAAAGAAATTTTCTTCCTTTGTCTTGTGAAGAGTGAGGTAAATTTTCTTGTTTTTTTTTTCATTATCTTTCATTTCCAATCTTGCATTAATGTGTTTTGTTCTTCCTCATTTCAAAGCTGCATGTGCAAAGACTTCTCTTCTTATGCACATGCAATTGGGATTTAAAACCCCGTTCTTAATTATATTATGTCTAAAAAGAAGATAGGTCCACTTCTTTTTGTCTCATCCAAGCCATGTGTCTCCATTCCATAAAAACCCACTTCCATTGGACTTTATCTTGCTGCCACTTGACTTCAAACTCATATTGGTAGAAAAGTTTCATCAATTTTCCAAAGATGCATGTGCAAGAACTTCATCTTTCTTGTACATGCAGTCGGAATTAAAAACCCCGTCCTATGAAAGAAAAAGACAAATGCAAGTTCCTTTTGTGCTATTTTCCTATTCCCACTTGCATCAAATTGCTGTCCCTACCGTCATCATATGACGTCAAACTCATAATGATGACAAAATTGACTTTCCATTATAAAATACTATCCTTTCATATCATCCATTATCCTTTCACTTCACATTTCATGCTGTCCACATATGTAATCATCCTTTAAAAACCCATTTTTGAGTTTTCCTTCACCCAAAAACCATTCATTTTTCCCAAAATCAGTCATCTCCTTTCTCTTCTTGTCATTTGCTGATGAATCCTTCTCAAGAGGATTTTCTCACGTTATGGGATTTCTATGTCACAGCTTTTCATTCACAGGAAGTTGTTATGTCTGAAGGGATCATACCACCGAAAGAGAAGGAAAAGAAAAAGATGAAGTATCAATATGATTCTTATCATAACTCCATCCCACCTTCACAGATGATTTCCTATTGTGATGAGGTGAGAGACACGGACGTTTCTCATATGAACTTTGAAGATTTTCTTCAAAGGGTAGATGCTGCAGTTACAGAGGATATGCTCTCCATCAAACAGAGCAGTATACATCTTGTTTCTACATTCCCATTGGCTGCCTTAGAACCGGAGTTCGTGTTCGCATGTGCAAGAAATTTTGATCCCACCTCCAGAACTGTTAAGGATTAAGACGGTAAGACCATCATCAGTCTAGATCCAGAAACGGTGGACACAATATTCAAAGTACCTGTGAGCCCTGTTACTATCAACATCACAAAGCAGAAGGCTCTAGACAGATGGAATGAAGATACTCCCTCATGTACCAAACTCATAAATGAGAACTGGCTGCTCCATAAGAGACCGAGTATTGCCAGATGGCCAAAAGGGATACGGCGCACTGAGTTCAAAGAAGAAATCAGCGATCTCATCACTTTGTTCAGCCGCTTGGCAGGGTTGAAGACTTCAAACACCTTCGAGCCCTGGATGTATAAATATATTTCCCTCATTATTCGATCAAAGAAGAAGATTTTCTGGGGGGAAATGATCAGTGATATGCTGTGTGAACAACTTCCCAAGTTGTTGACACTTGTACATTCTACATGAATTCCTACTTGGTTTACATTGCTGCATCTCTCGGGTCTTTTTCCGGATTATCTACAAAGGGAGATAGATCATTGGTTCCAGTTTGGGAGTACTATCCTCAGCTTGTCTTGAAGGCAAGCCGCTCGCATTACCGCAGGGTACAGGATGCCTTCTTTGGGCATTTCATGTGCATGTTCGATAAGAGTCTTCCAAACCGGCGGGTGTCAGATGAAGCATGGGCCAAGGTTAATGAGTACGGTTGCCTATTTCTCCAGTTTCCTAGCTTCACATACATGAGGGTGGGCTATTTCAAGGGTGAGCCGCATACATTACCAAGATATCCCACTGATAAGATAATTCTCATGGAGCTGGCCCGGCAACTTATGTCCGTCCAAATGCATCAGAATGCATTACATAGACCTGGTGTGGGGATTTCCTCTCGGAATCCTTTGAAGATCGGCGGGTACTCTATTGATACAGTTCCTAAGGCCAAGAACATGGAATATGAGCTTCAACGCATTACTCTGAAGAAGTTCATGGCAAGAAGTCACTTTGACTGGCAGGGACTTAATGATAAAATGAGGAGACAATTTATACATGTCTACAGATTGGAGGACATCTGGATAGATCTTCATACTGAGATGGACATAAGAAAGATGGATTATCAACGTCTATCCCTCAAGCAGATTGTAGACTTTAATATTGCTGATATTCCACCAGGTGTTGAGGATGATGATAACATCTTTGATCGAGATTACACTCGCAACCATGTTGAAGACTTGCCCATCACATCTCCTTCTTGGTCTGGTAAGGAGAATGTTTCCATTTGGGATCGCTTTCAATCCATTCTTGCAAATACCAATATCTGGTTAAAGCGAAGGGGCCTAAGGAGCATTAAGGTAAAAGTCGGCAAAGATTTTGATCATGGTGGCCCAGTTGGCAAGCGGTCAAAGATTAAGGGAAGAACCAAAGATGGTGCTTCATCTTCTGCAGTTGATCTTGTTGTTCCTATTGTACCCACTCTTCCAAAGCTCACCATTAAGGGGGGTAAAGATAGTGGGAGAGTTCTTGAGATTAAAAGTACAGAGTCTGAAAGGATTCAAGTTGAATCCAGTGATGATGAGATGCCTGACTCACCTAAGGTGTCCTCACCAGATGCGTCTCCTCCAGATGTACCTCCTCCTGAAGATGTTTCAGCTACCACCATTGTTCTTGGTTCTGCGCCACCATCAGATGAATCTCCTGATTCACCTATGGGCACTGCTACAGATGAATTCATTACAGGGCTCACACCTCCCATGGATTCGGTTCTGGTCACACCCGCTTTACCTGTTTCATCAACTGCTCCTATTGTTGTACAGGAGGAGTCCTACCACAGTTTTGAGAGTGTGTTTGACGCATACTCTATGACTATCCCATCCATGGTTACCTCTTCGACGGCGGTATTGGATACTACTTTGGCACAAGTAGATCATTTCATATCAGAGGTTACTCATGGTAGTCCTACACCTATGGCTATCATGACAGAGGCTCCCCCTCTTGTTGCCACGGTTGCACATGCAGATCCAGTCACTACTTTGGCTATTACATCTACAGAAGTAACTTCCTCTTCTTTCTCTTTACCTCCTTGGATCACTGTCATAACACAGAAAAGAAAGAAGGAAGAGATTCCTTTTGAGGGCTTTGATTTCAAGCATGCTTCTAAGCCAAAAGCTCCCAAGAATAAGAAGGCAAAGACAGTCTCAAGAATTGTGGTGGAGGACAATTTCAAATATGCTGAGATTGCTAAACCTTTGGTTGATGAAATTAAAGACAGTGTGCAGCTTTCTGATTTCAGGATCACAAGAGTGGAATTGGGGAAACAGACACGTTTGAGTTGTCAGCAAGATGCTCAAGATGCTGTCTTACAACTCTCTCAAAAGAATGATCAACTTTGGGAAAGGAAAAATAAATTGAAAGAAGAAAATGCACGCTTGTTGGAAGTTATTAGCATGATGAATAACTCCCAGAATGCTGCTCTGATTTCAGTCTCGCATCCTGAAGACTATGACAAGCGTCACAAGAAGGCCAAGGCAATAGATGAATGGTCAGCACAGATAGAGACGCAGGGTGCGCAAGTGATTAAAGATTCACTTGAAGTCTTGAGGCATATTCGTATCACTGCCAGAGAAATCAGAGAGCATATCTCATCCTTCCAGCAGCAGTTGCAGATTTTAGGAGATGATCTTAATGTCTGGAAGACTTTACAGGACTTCGATCTTGAGAAATTGTGTCAGTTGGAGGTCATCTCTTCTGCTGATTCATATTTTGAATCTCTTGATCTCATGGTTAACAAGGAAAAAGTGTTAAGTAAATTGACCACAAACTTACAGGATGTTCTGAGATCATGGGAGGAACAAGAGCTTCATATGGTGAAAGAATTTGAGAAGATTTCCTGTGATGTTTCTTCTGGGCATAATGAGCAGATTGATGGAGAGATCATAGTGACAAGGTTTTCAAAGATAGTGCGCTCACATTCAGATACTGATGACTTTGGTCCAGCTACATTGGATTGGTTCATGGAATGCAAGTTATCTTTGAATCAATTACAGAAACAAGCAACTGGGTACACAAAATCTCACAATTTGCGGAAGGCAATTGCAGTTGCTCAGCACACAGGATCCCCAGACCCTTCTGTTATTCATGAGTCTTTACGGAAGTTTGAAGCTTACGTAAATACTCTTTGATGTAAATATTCTAAGTGTTTAGAACACTTTTTCTATGCTTTTTAGGTAGATTGACAGGTTACATGTAATTCATAAAATGTTTGTAAGTATGGGAAAACATATTTGTAATTCATAAAATGTTTGTAAGTATGGGAAAACATATTCCTGTACGCATAAGTCATGTAATCAAGTTACAAGTACATTAAGGCTTGTAACATAGAATAAGTCAAGTAGTTAGTTGTTGAATAAGTCAAAGTGGTTAAGGGTTTCCCTTTTTCTCTCCACTTTTCTCTCTTCTATTTTCCTATATAAAGAAGAGAGCTCTTTGTAAATATTCTTATCTTTTGTTGAAACAAGCAAAGCCTATTGAGAACTAATTGATGAAAACTTTGAGTTTCATTGTATGAGTTTTTGAGAGTGACTAAAGGAAGCAAGATTCTTCAAACTTTGTGTTGTAAATCTTGAGATTAGATGATGTTTTCTTATGTTGCATTATTTGATCTTTTCCAAGTTCATTTCTAAAGCAAAGCTTGTGTGCATCATTGGCGGCTTCAATCCATTTTCTGGAAGACTTTCAGCTACAAAGGAGGGATTGCTATAATAATAGTGGCTGCTAGTATTTGGAGTTAAAAGACTTTGAGCTTTAATTTCAATTATTATCTTGATTTTCAGGATTATTATTGAGAGACTTTGAGCCTCACTAGTAGTTCTTATTACTTTGAAACAGAATTGATCGCAAGAGACTTTGGACCCTTGTTGTTGATTCACCCTATAGATTAGTAACTGTTGCCTTAGTTGTTGTTCTTATATCAATTACTAAATCACCGGTATTATCGTAGCAATTAGGTTCTTTTTGTTGAATTTGAAAGTGACAGTTGTACATGAATCATTCCTGAAAAAAGAGGAATTGATTGAGAGAACTACCCCTTTTTGTAATTTCAGTTAAGTACCCATTGAAGCCACCTACGGTAAGAAGGGAGCCTCCCCTATTGCTGAGAGGAGAGATTTATCTCACGATACCGTTGTCTAAAACTACAATTTTGTAAGTTGTAGTCTTAGTGACTTACAAAATTTTTAGCCAACATTAATCTATCAACTACACCAAGTTGTTCCCTAAATTTAACAAACTTATCGGGAAAGAGGTTCGTGAGAATATCTACAGTTTGATCCGTTGTTAGAACATACTACAACTGAACTATCCCATCTTCAACCAACTGCCGAATGTAATGACAATGAACATCTACATGTTTGGTTCTTTCATGGAAGACCGGATTCTTGGCAAGTTTGAGAACTCCTTGATTATCAGAGAGCAAGGGAGTCGGACCATCTTGAGACAAATGCATATCTGCCAGCATCCAACGAAGCGAAACTGCCTCACAAGCTGCCTTAATAGCTACGCAATACTCTGCTTTAGTAGATGAGAGTGAGACTGCATGTTGCTTCTTACCACTCCAAGTGATTGCACCAAATCCCAAACTGTACACATATCTAGAGGTTGATGTCTTATCATTTATGAAACCTACCCAATCTGAATATGTGAACCCACTGAGTCTAGAATCATGACTCCTAGTGTAAAGAAGCCCATAACCATAGGTTCCTTTCACATATCGCAGCACACACTTCGTTGCTACCCAATGATCGGCCTTGGGGGCTGTCATGAAGTGTGAGATGTAGCTCATTACAAAACTGAGATCAGGTCTAGTGGCAGTGAGATAGATGAGACTACCCACTAGTTGTCTGTAAGTGGTTTCATCAACAGGAGGAGAATTAGACCTGGCTGATAATTTTAGCCCTTTCTCCATAGGTGCGGAAGCAGGTTTACACGAAACCTGTCAAGCAAGTTCTTGGCATACTTAGACTGAGAAAGAAAGATGCTACTGCCAATCTGCCAAACCTCAACACCTAAACAATAATGGAGAAGCCCCAAATCTGTCATATCAAAATCCTTGCACAAGTCTTGTTTGATTTTTGCAATCAAATGTGTTGAACTACCAATAATGATCAAGTCATCCACATAGACAACAAGAGAGAGAATATCATCACCGAAGCATTTGATATACAGATTACTATCAAAAGGGCAACACTGAAAACCATGAGCAACCAAGTAATGATCAATTTTGATGTACCACGCTCGAGGAGCATGTTCGAGTCCACAGAGTGCTTTCTTGAGTCTACATACTTGGTGTTCTTTGCTAGCAACCTTGAAACCAGAAGGCTACGTCATGTAGACTTCTTCCTGCAACTCACCATTGAGGAAGGCACTCTTAACATCCATCTTATGGACTTTCCTTCCACACTGAGCTACAATGGCGAGAAGAAGACGAATTGTACTCATCTTGGCAGTAGGAGCAAATGTCTCCTCATAGTCAATGCCCTCTCGCTGTGTGAACCCTCAAGCAACTAATCTGACCTTGTATTTATCTAAGGTATCATCTACATGGTACTTGACCTTATATGCCCATTTGCAGCTAATGGGTTTCTTCCCTGGAGGAAGATTAGAGAGAACCCAGGTGTTGTTCTTCTGAAGACTCTGGAATTCTGTATCCATCGCATGTTCCCACTCTGGAATCCATGTTGCCTCTTTAAATGTTTGAGGCTCATAAATACTATGAAGGTTGGCCATGAGAGCAAAATTAACAGTATTTTGATGCTTGCCCTTACTTCTACAAGCTCTACCCTCAATGAGCTCATCAGTACGAAGATCGTTGATGGTCTTGACCCACCACTTATGCCAGAGAGTAGATGTGCCAACCTCAAGAGGAGGGATAACTAGATCTAGAGGTGGAAGAGGATCTACAACATGTAGAAGATCGGCATCATCTGGAGGAAATTCAGGTAGTGCATCATCAAATACAGAATCTGCCTCATCCCTCCCATCAGGGGAGCCAAATGGAAGACAAACACCCAAATCTGAAGCCTTCAAAGGTTGATCCTCATAACTCTGCTCAGACAAGACAATCAATGTCTACATCAATCAGCCGATAAGCCTTATGGTTGTCATTGTAATCTGTAAATATGAGCTTCTGACTCTTGGAATCCAACTTGGAGCACTGAGCATCTGGAATCCATACATATGCTTATTGGCCAAAATTTTGTAAGCCGCTAAGACTACACCTTACAAAATTGTAACTTTAGGCAACAATATAGTGAGATAAATCTCTCCTCTCCGCAATAGGGGAGGCTCCCTTCTTACCGCAGGTGGCTTCAATAGGATTTCAACTGAAATTCAATAAAGGGGTGATTCTTCCAATCTTTTCCTCTTTGTTTAAGGAAAGGTTCACAAGCAATAACAACTTTCAAATTCTACAAAGATCTCCTACTGCTACTACGATAATACTGGTGACTCGGTAGTTGACGTAAGAACAACTCTTAAGGCAACAGTTATGATTACATTTGGTAGATTAAGACAAGAGCCCAAAGTCTCTTGCAATTAATCTTATTTGAAGAATAACTAGAACCAATAGTGAGGTTCAAAGTCTCTCACTAATAATTCTGAAACTAAAAGAAAACACTCAAAGTTGAAGCTCAAAGTCTTCAACTCCTAGTATTTGCAATCACTATTAAACTATAGCAATCCTCCTCCTGTAGCTCAAAGTCTCTCAAAAGGTGAACTAAAACTCAAATGATTCACACAAGTTAAACTATAAAGTGAACTCGAGAACGATTAAATAATGCAACATAAGAAAACATCATTCAATCACAAGACTTGCAACACAAAGTTTGGAAAATCTTGCTCCTTTCATTCACTTCTGAAAATTTGCACAATGAAACACAAAGTTTTCACCAAACAAGCTTCTCAAGCATAGCTTTCTTGCCTAAAACAAAAGATGATTATTTACAATGATCTCCCTCCTTTATATAGGAAAAGAGTGGAAAGAAAGGTGAAGAAAAAAGAGGAAACCCCTTAACCACCTTGACTTATTCCCAAACTAACTAACTAATTTTGACTTATTCAAAATTGCATGCCTAATGCACTTGCAACCTGATTACATGTTACAGCTTTGCACGTGATACTATCACATAAAATTACATCTTTTTTTCACAATTATATGTAATTTGTCAATTACATAATGAAAATAAACTAAGTGTCTAACAAGACATGACATCTATTACATCATCCTCTGTCGGTCTTCATGCTTCCATAGGATGCCCGATGATTGATATGTTCTGGTTTGGTGAAAGCATCTTGAACCAAAATATGGGTATGCATCCTTGATTGTTGTGTTGAGTGTTCATTGACCATTTTTGTCTTGAAAGCATTCTATGCTTGTAATCATTCTTTCACCTCGTTGGTTCCATTATGTGATCATTATTGCCTCATGTCCTTCTTTCTTCTTTGCATAACTGGGGTTATGCATGTTGTCGTTCTTGAGTTTCCAGAAAAAGTCATAACATAGTCTTTCAAGCTTGAACTTTGCATATCTGAAAAAGTATGCGTATAGAATATAAGTGGAAGGCCTTTGAGTAACAAAGGGAGAAGTATTTTAGGCAAAACCAACTCTTTTAATGAGGAAAAAACTCAAAAACAGGATTTTCTAGGAGCATTGCATATGAATGGACAGCAAGTGTTAGGTGAGAAAATGAAGCATGGATGGGTCCATTGCACACTTTTTGATGTACAAGTATGGATTTTGGAAGACTATGAACATGGCATATGGCTGGAAAACTTTAGGACAGCGAAGAGGTGAATGGATTCTAGCTCAAAAATGGTAAGGAAGACCCAAAAACGGGTTTCTTGGAGGTGATTGCATATGTGGACAGCGAGAATTATAAAGGGAACATGTATGGAAATGAGTGGATATGGCGTCTACTTATAATGAATTGTTATCTTTTCATCATAAGCAAATGTGCAAACAACCACCATCATGAATTTCAAGTCATGTGGCAGCGATATAACAAGCGCGGATGGAGTGCGTATAAGCATGAAAATGGGCTTTTTGGATGCAAAGCATGTTGCAAAGTGAGCTTGCTTTCCTTGATAATTTCATTCAAAAATGGGGTTTTTAATCCCGACTGCATATGCAAGAAAGATGAAGCACTTGCATATGCCACTTGGAGAATTTAGACCAAAGATAGGAGCACATATTATATACAAAAGAAATGTAAATCTGAAAATGAAATGAAGAGATTTGCAAACATATATACAACTTTGCCCTATGAAATTCATAAGAAATTTTACCTTTTTTCCTCAAGAAGCAAAGAAAGAAGTCTCTTTAATCTCTTATGCAAAATCTGAAAATGAAATGAAGACATTTTCGGATTTAGAAAGATTGCATGAATAAGAGCTAAATAGATTTCGAATCTTGACTCAATCCTTGCAAAATGAATGTATTTTTGAGTCAAGATCCATTGCTTGCCAAGTGTGGGAAGTTAGAGAAACAAAATGCAAGAGAATAGCAACAAAAATTGACTATTTCAAATGCACATGAAATGACAATTAAAAATGGCATTTAGGGCATCAAATGCAACTTAAAAAGAATGATAGACAAGCTGCAAATGATAAACAATATCCAAGAACTCATCTTGGAAGAAAAATGTTTGGATTTGATGAAGAAAAATGGCCAAAAATGGGCCGTTTTTTAGCCAAAAAACGTGCCCTAAATGGGCTGTTTTTGTGAACAAAATCTTTTCAAATCTTCATTTTTTAGTAGCCAAGAATGATCCTTGGGAGATTTAGTGCAAAAACGACCCTGTGGGGAGCAAAAATGATTGAGTTTTGACCATGAATCTTGTTATTCTTTGCTTCAAAATCTCGTTTTTCTCAAAAATGACCAAAATAAGCGAGTTTTTTCATGTCAAAAACACATGTTTTCTTCTCAAAAATCACTTCTCAAAAACGCGGCCAAAGGGAAGTTAAAACGCATTTTTAAGATGCAAATGCATGTTTAAAAAAACATGTAAATGCCTTCAAATTCGACATCCATGGCTGTTTAGAAGAAAAACACACTTTTGGAGTGCAATTACATGTTATAAAATGATATGCAAATGCATTTAAAATCGACGTCCTTGTGTAAGTGATTAAAAACGCACATTTCAAGTGCATATACATATCAATTGCACATGTAATTAGGCTTGAAAAAGCCACCTTTTCTCTTAAGTTATAAAACATAACATATAGATGCATTATTTTAAACCAAAGAATCATAACTCGGACTCAGCAAGGCCGACTCGACCCATGACTTGCCGATGACTCGACAACGACTCGGCTATGACTCGGCAAAAAAAAAAACAGAGATTTTTTAAAATTTAAAACTTGTTTCAAGCACCCATTATTGAATAAAGCTTAAAAACACTATAACATCATCAAATAGAATCTAATTTGATCACATAAATATTAAACATACATCCATCACATAAGTACAAACGTAAATTGTAGGCAGCTGAAGGAAATAGAAAACATAGATATGCAGAATTATAAAATATAAAATATAAATGTTGTAAAATGTATATAAAATCCATGACATCATGATCAAATGTTCCCAAACATATGTGTAAAGTTGTAAAGTGTAAACAACAAAAACAGGTCTATGGCTCAAGCCTCAAGCTCTACTACTCTAGGTCAGCCTCATCCTCAAAGTAGTCTGTCTGCCTCCTACAAATGCGTCTGAGGTAGGTTTTGGATGACTGACAAGCCATAGTCTGTGCCTGTGAGGTGCCACTCTGATCAACATCAACTCCACGGGCAACTGATCGTGCTCTATCCTCCTCCTCTGCCATAGCCACAGCCTCAGCCTCTCTGTCTACCTGGTCAACCCACTCATGGTCCTCCTCAGTGAAGATAGGATCGGTAGACTCAGTGAGCCACTCGGACTCTGGATCGATCTCTGCTAAAGTGATCGGAGAGGTGTCAATGTCCAAAATCTGTCTGGTCCTAAGACGGAGGTTGTAATGAACGAAGACAAGATTGTTCAACTTCTCCACAGACAGTCTATTCCGCCTCTTCGAGTGGATGTGCTCGAACATGGACCAATTGCGCTCACATCCAGAAGCGCTGCATGGCTGACTCAAAATGCAGATGGCAAGTTTTTGAAGGTTTGGGGTTGAAGGCCCAAACATATGCCACCATCTATCTAAAATAAGGAAAAAAAAAATCAATGTTATTTCCAAGTTCCAATTTTAAGGATATATTATAAAATCAAAATGCATAAGCCATAAACTTAAGAGTTAAGTTTAAGTTTAACATATATTAATATTTCTACCTGGCTGCAATGTTGTCCTAGACTCTTTGCACATTGTGCTTCCAGAAATCGGCCCTTGTAGACGACTATATGCATCTATCTCTTGCACTGTAGATGTGGTACAAGTAGATATCTTTTGCATCACTGTATATAGGCCATTAAGAACCTCCTCATCTGCCTTGAAGCTATCAAGGAAACGATATGCTGGATTGAGGAAATAAGCTGCTGCATGGATGGGCCTATGAAGTTGGTTTTGCCATCTCCTATCAATGATTTCCCAAAGGGGGCCATACTTATCCACAACTCCTTTATACCTGGATCTAATGGCCTCCTTGGCCCTATCCATGCCCTCATATAAGTAGCCCATAGAGGGCTTCTCCCCATCAACAACTCGTAGGAGAACTACGAGGGGCCCAGTGACCTACATATAATGTAAAAAAAAAATAGTCAAGTGACAAGTGTGCATTAAAAATTAAAAATAAAAAAAATTGCAAACAAAACATAAATATTTTTACCTCCATGATCTCGTTACAAGGGGTCCAAAAACCTGGCTCATCAAACATATAATTTGCCACTTCCCTCCCCACAGTGCTCGTAGAATAGGATGAGGCAGTCCACTCCTCACCAACAAACATGCGTCTCAAATTGTCGCGTGATTTGAGCAAGGATTTCAGTGTGAGGAAATTGGAGGCAAAACATGTGACACCAGGACGAGCCAACTCCCTTTGCCCCGTGTATTTTCTCATCAGGCTAAGGACCAATGCATGATTATAGATAAACTTGCAAATAGTTTTGGCCTTATCAACACATGATTTGATCCATTCAATCTTGCTAATATCCTCTAACATGAGGTCAAGGCAATGGGCTGCACATGGAGACCAAAAAATTTTCAGGTGCCTCTCCATCAAAAGTTTACCTATAGCAATTTTAAATTAATTAGAAATTTAGAAGTGTTAAGAAAATCTTAAATAAATTCATAGATGCCTCTCCATCCAAACTTAAAAAGTTATAACTTATAAGTTTACCTGCAGCAACATAACTTGCTGCATTATCAGTCACCACTTGCACCACGTTTTCTTCTCCCACCTCAAGTATAACTTCCTCAATAGCCTCACATAAGTATGTGGCATTCTTCACATGTGAGTAAGCATCGATAGACTTCAAGAACATGGTGGTTCCTGAATATAAAGAAAAATAATTATCAATTATCATGGATCAATAAAAAATTCAAAATCAAAATTAAATTATTCAATGCATTTGGGGAAGTAGAATTCAATGAAGTTATGAACAATCACCTGCGCTGGAAACAAGAAAATTTAGGAGTGTCCTATTCCTCCTGTCCGTCCAACCATCTGTCATGATGGTGCAACCATTTTGCTTCCAAGATTTTTTGTGGTCCTCTAGCTCAAGTTGCATATCATTAACCATGTCTAACAAGAGGGGGCCACTTAACTCAGAATCAGTTGGGGCTTTAAAGCCCGCCCCACAAATGGTTACAGAATCTATCATACCTTGCCAATAAGGAGACCTGTCACAAATAGATTACGATTAATAATTAGACAAAGCATAGTTCAACTTCAAACTATAAAATTTAAAATTTAATTTTAAACTTGAAGAAACTTAGAAAACAAATAAAAGAGAATTACCTGGCAGCAATAAATGGAATGTTGCAAAAGAACCAAAACTTGCAAATTTGTTTTCGGGCAGCATCATGGACCTCCTTGTTCCAACCCATGCTCTCAAGTGAGGGTTGTGCACCCGGACTAGTGCGTGGTTCAAAAAAACTGTCCAACCTTGATGATTTTTGGACTCTAGGGCCAAGGGTAATTTTGCCACTTGAAGGAGCAGCAGTAGAAGCACTAGCACTAGGATAAAAGGGAGGCTTGGTAGATCCCTCTCCAACACAACCTATAGATGTGGATGCGGATGCGGATGCGGATGCGGGTGTGGATGAAGAATGGGAGCCAATAACATTTATCTCTTCTCGTTGCCTCTTTCTAGTTTCCTTCTCTTCAACATATTTTTCTAATTGGACATAACAAAAACAAGTTGCCTCGGGAGTTGCCTTAAGACATGGGTCAACATCATTGCCAGGTATGCCGGCAATATGGTATTTAAGCCTATTGATGCCACCATGAAAAATTTATTTACAAAAGGTGCATTTTGTTTAGTTTTTTTGTCTACCGGGAAACTCTTCAGCATATTTCCAACATGGACACTTTAGAGGCATTGGGAACAATGGGAAGAAATTATGTTTTCAAATTGGAATGCGGCTGCAATAAAATTAAAACTTCAAAAAAAACTCTAAAAACAATGGAAAACCATAAAAAAACCATAAACATGCAAGCAAAAATCAACAAAATCTAAAAATTTAACACTTACCTCTTTCAAATGAGTTGAGAACAGCTGCTATGAGCTCCTTGATGCTCTCAATGCTTCCCCAATCCAATTTTGTGGACTCCTTGATGCTCTTCTAAGTCTTCTTCCCGGCTGGTTGCAACCCTTTGGCTTATTTTTTTCCTTCCTCTCTCTCTCTTTTTCTCTCTTCTCCTACAAATCAACTACAATGCCTTTTAGGGCAAATAACAAAAGAAATATGCAAAAGAAAGTTAAAAAAAAGTTAAGATTTTTTATATTTTTTAAAAGCCAGCTCGGGCCTGCCGCGGCGCGGGTCACGAGCCTCGGACTCGGCGAGTCATGGCTTGACCCGCATGACTCAGCGAGTCATGCGAGTCAAGGCCATGACCGCCAGGTGACTCGACCGGGTCATGAAAACCCGGGAGCCCTTGCTCGACCCGCGAGTCAGGATAACTCGCCTGACTCGCCGCGGGTTATGATACTCTGTTTTAAACTCAAGTTATGCGTTTGCATATGAAAAGCCCACCTTTATACATTTAGGACTTGGATTTTATTGGAAGTGAGTTTTAAAAGATGATTTGCATGTGGATGATTTGCAATGAGTGATAAAAGCCCGACCTTTATGCATATTTAAATGTCTCATGTAATTAAATTTAATTAATAACTATAGTTTTCAATAAAGTAACATGAAAATAGCCTTAAAAAGGCTAATTTTCATAAAACATTAAAAACTATGGTTAAATCAACTCAGAATGAGCTGAAAATTTAAAATGAATGTCAAAATCCATTTTCAATATTAAAAATAATTTTATTTCGTGCAATTGCTAATAAAAAGTCCAGTTTTGGAGGATTTTTAATAAAATGTGCAGTCGGCCTTAAAAACCCCATCTTTTCCTTTATAACTTGAGCCAGACAACTCCGTTTGAGGCCTAAGTTAGCTCGAAACAAGCGGAATTCCATGGGCTATTAACCTAAGGGAACAACAAGACTAAAAACTACTTACAAGAAAGAGAAAAACGAAGAATAAACTTGAAGATTGCCAAAAATCAAGTGCTTGCAGTCAGAGAAGAAAAACTCGTTATGACAAGCATTTACGGGGATTAACTTGACGGAAACCTTCAAAAAGAACACATAGATAATGCTACATAAAGTACAGTTCAAGGATGACGAACTACCTTCATGACGCCTTATCAATGCGTTGAAACATAGAGGATGCAACTACAAATCCATGAGAAAATTGCATAGGGTTGCCTCAATTTTGTGATGTCAAAATTGAGGACAACAATGCTAAAAAGCCAAAAACTTTCAGATGGTTGATCTGTGGTTTGCTACCAGTCCAGGCTTCCTCAGGAGTCTTCCCCTTAACTGCATATGTGGGAGACCGATTAAGGAGATATACTGCAGTAAACATTGCTTCTGCCCAATACTTCTTAGGAACATTCATGTGTTCCATCATAGACCTGGCCATTTCTGTAATGGTGCGGTTGTAACGTTCTACAACATCGACTTGTTGAGGGGTGTATGGTGTGGTCAACTAACATTTTATGCCATGTGTATCACAGAAAGCAATAGAAAAAAACTCCCCCCCATTATCAGACCTAAGAGATATAATAGAACACCCAGACTCTTTTTCTACTAAGACCTTAAATTTCTGAAATACAGTAAACACGTATGATTTCTGTTTAAGAAAGTACACCCACATTTTTCTATTGAAATCATCAACAAAAAGTAAGAAATACCTGCACCCAATAATAGAAGCAGTATTCATTAGACCACATACATCAACGTGGGCCAACTGTAGTACATTTGAGGCTCGCCATGAGTCACCATCCTTGAATGGTGTCTTGTGCTGCTTTCCAGCTTGACAAGCTCCACAAACTCGTTGATTCTGAGTTTGAATATCAAGTTGGCCATGTACTAAATCTTCCCGAACAAGCTAAGAAAGATACTGAATGTTCAAGTGACCATATCGTTGATGCCAAAGACTACTAATAGAGATTGATTTTGCTGCGAAGGCATGCTCAAAAGTATCACCAAAATCCACTAGTCTATATAGACCATGATCCTCTATGCCAATAGCAATTGTAGTACAAGTCGCACGATCAACAATGGAGCACTTATGTGCACTGAAGACAACATCCAGTTGTGGAGAATGTTGCATGATCTGACTCACTGAGAGAAGGTTAAGTTCCATGCTAAGAACATAGTATACGTTGAGGAATATGAGATTTCTCCCACCAAACTGAATATGAATGTTGCCCTTGCCGACAACAGTATACACTTCACCTCCTCTAAATATAATTGAATCAGTAAAGGGAGAAAAATTTGTAAACCAATCACGCCTAAGTGAAATGCCAAGAAGCACTAGAATCAATATACCAACTAGAAGATTTGACATGGTCTGCAGGTCTTTTAGTCATGAAGGCGTAAAAGGTAGACTCTTTTTGCTCTGTGTGTTCAACAACATTGGCTTTAGGCTGAGACCCTCCCTACTTCCGCTGCTCAGAAGCCAAACAATTGCGACAATCTTAACTGTCTTCCAACATTAAGTTGGTCAATGATGCCATCTTGCACGTTACCCAATGCACGAAAAACAAAAAAAATAGAGAAGAGGCGCAAACACAAAATCTAAAACATGAACCCCAATGTAGAAAACAGAGGTTGAATCAGGTACATACTTCGAAAAAGTGATGAAGTACAGCTAGCATGGATTTCAAGAAAATTTTCCAGTTGACCCAGAAAAATCTGACAAAGACCCAGATGAGATCTCAAAAAACCCACAAAAAATCTGAAATCAGAAAAAGAAAAAAATCTGATGACACGGAAATCGAGGTACCCAAAACATTATGACGACGACCTGGTTGGGATCTTGAAAAACCCATAAGGAATCTGCAATAAAAAAAATTCCAACTTGAACTGAAGAGTCAAAACCCCAGTCGAAAATGCAAAAACCCTAAGTGGCCATGGACGAACCAGAACTCGATGCAAAAAAAAACAGCCGCTAGCAGCAAAAAAAACCAAAAATGATGCTCAGGATTTTGCAGCGAAAATGGCCTAGAAAACGTGCAAACCATAGTCAAGATTTCAAAACTAAGAGCAAGATCTTGGAAAAAAAATTGAAATTTAGAACTGATAATTTCCTAAGAATTTTTTTTTTTTTCAAAAAACTACCTTTTCTCTGATACCATATTACGATGAGTAATTGGTAAAAATTTAATGTCTTGAATGAAGAGCAAATTAGTTCTTAAATAGATTTACAAGAGATGATGTTTCTAAATAAGAAACAGTCGTAAAAATAGAAACTATGTCTATAGGATATTAACATTATAGATAACCATTAAATAATTAGAAAGATATTATTTTAATAGTGAGTACATCAAATTAATCTGTGGGACTGCCATTAGCTGGCCTCACCTAGGGGAGGAAAAATCAAAAAAGCCATCCCAAAGGCATTTCCTGGGTTTTTCATAAGTCAAGATGGCTGGGAGAGGTTTCCAACTCGTCCCTGAATCCCCGAAATGTTTCTTGTAGGGTGTAAGTTCCAAAATGCAGGGGATACATACCAGGGGTACATGGGATAAAAATTTTCCGAGGAAAGATAAATTATTTAATAATTCAGTAAAAATTAATAATCTATATAATATGATTGGTGAAACCCCAAACATAAGGAAATTCCAAGTTCTTAAGAAATTGGCTCTGATTGAAACATGAAACAAGAAACACATATAAGATATTAAGAACCCAAAAGACTTTTTATTGATAAGGACCACCACTATTATATGCTCCTAATCAAATATGATGGTAGTTGCAGATAACAGCCTAGAGATTAGATATTTCAACTGAGAGGGGTTGATGTAATCTAATATTGGAAAAGTTAATAGCCATATATAACTAATTTATGTAAACAGTTATGTACAATTATCGCAGCCATTCAGTTCAGAACCCCCGGTATGCACAAAAAGAAATCAACATTAATTTTGATGCATAGTTGAAACTTAACAGTCAGTTTCACCACCAATGAAACATTCACTATTTTATTATTCACATTCTATCAATGTATGTGTTCTACTCTCTGTTTGTTTGTATTCTTACAGTAAGAACACACATGCACTTTTAAAGACAGCAACACTTGTATTATTTTAATTCCACCACACATTTTAGAAAAGAAAGACAATTGCTTTGAATATCTTATAATTATTGGAACATCAGCAACAGGTGAACTTATTAAAAGAAGTTTTGAACATAACAACATTCTACATGTTAACCCATCTGCAGCATAGCATCTAAAGGAACAGTTCTCTGGACAAACTATAATACACGAATACATTACAGAAGAAAAAGCCTGAATTTCTTTTCAAAGTTCCCACATACACTCATCTACTAAAGATGAATGGCAGCAAATATTGAGAATCTTGGAAGCAAAATCAGCTAGTAACACAAACACACAATTACTTGCCTGTACCATCTCACTGACAAAACTCAAACCACCTGGTCCAATAATAGACCCTGCAAGTAAGTATCCAGTAATAACCTGCCCAGTTTTATAATTTAAAATCAATCAGAAAATTTTCAGTTTTCACCTCTTGATCAAATAAGAGTAAGATTTCCTACAACTGCATGCAATTCAAAATGCCTAAATTTTTTTTTCATTAAATAACTCTTAAAAATTACTGGTACAGTTAGAAATGGACCGGCTGCCCCAAACAAGCAAATGCAATGCCTCCAATTGCAGCAGAAACAATCACCACCACTAAATCTGAAATAAACCTGCACAGATAGAAAGACGTCATACAAGCCAATATGGAAGGAACAGTGTAAATTCCCAGAAACTTCAAATGATCGCATATAAAGATTACTTAAAGCTTAACCGAAAAATAATTTAAAGAAACATTTATACCTCACATCTAACTGGAGCACTGGATATTTTGATTTTGGATTAGACATTACAAATACATTATCCTGAAAATGTTCCCAAACAAGACCACATTAAAATAAAGCATTGCAAGATTCCAAAAAAGATACATAAAGGGAGAATTCTAATATCAGGGAAGTGCACCTTTCGATCAATTAAAGTCGGCATATCATCTGCGCCATTCTCATTGTCCAAGTTAAACACATCTTGGAACTGGAATGATCTCGTCCCACTGAGAAGGAAATTTAGCAAAATATACATAGAATGAGAGTTCAGGGAAAAAGTATAAAATCATCCCATTCATCAAAACAGGCTGCTATATTGTCAACAAACATGACTAGCTAATTGAATATTCCAACCCTTTATGATGTTCAAGAAATTCATCTTAATCATCAATTAAACCTGACATCATTATATGTCTAACAGTACCAAATTGAACATTTTAATACCTTACACAGAAACAGAATAAAGGGATAGAAAAATGGCCCTTACTTTTCTTCTTGAGTATCATTTTTCTTCAGTTTGTCATGTGTGACCCTGGCCACAGTCTCCAATACTGCCTGAATAATACAGCTATCCAAAATTAATAAATGTCAAACATTATCTAGAAAAGTACCAAAATAAACAACCCAAATCATGTCTTGAAGACGTGTAAGGTTATAAGTCAACAAAACAATAGAATCATCAATAGGTGTACAACATCGTTGGATTTCTTACATACATCTAGAAATAATGGACATAAGGCATCTCAAGTTAATGAACTTGTATCCATCTACTTATTTATTACAAACTAATATTGTCCCAATTCACATAATCTACATCTATAGAAAACGATGTTATAAGAGATGTTATAGATAACTGTTATAGAAATTAAATCATATCCAGTACCTATTTATCTCAATTATTGTGCAGATACAAGTATGTGAGTTTAAGGAGATTTTAAAATATAGAAAGTGCTTTGACAAAAGAATCTCCAGAAAGATCAAAGGACGGATTTAAGATGCTAAGAGGCAGGGGATATCATGTCCCCCAGGACCTCCTTATAGTCAAATCCTCACAAGAGGTAAGTCGAATATAACAAGGATTTAGAGGAATTATTTGAGAGGCAAAAAAAAAGTAGCAATTAGAAAAGAGCTTAGCACATGTATGGAATCAATGAAGGTAAGCCTTATTCTTGAATTGGATAATGCAAAATTAGTAGGCAATATTTTCATACTTGCACATAGGGAATTTATTTGTAGATTTTTAGGTGTGCAATTATCCCTTACAGATCTTTTTGAGTGAGCGCGAGAAATTTGGAAAACACAAGGTGACTTAGGTTAGCTCATTCTTTAAGATCTTTCATCCTTGTTTTCACTAGTGAAAATGAGCATGAAATGACCTTCCAAATAGGTTTGTGATTCTTTCAAGATGCAGTTTTATTCATGAAATACTAGTGTACTAGTGCTTAGGCTTAAAACCAGACGAGAAGATTACATCTAAAGACATTTTGGATCCACTTATAAGTATTAGTGCATGAATTCTAGGCAGACTATGGTTTTGAAAGTATTCAAAATTTCTTTTACTGTCGCATCAAAAGCTACATACAAGAGATGTTTCCAATCATGCAAGGATATGTGTAGATATGGATCTAGAGCATTCCCTTACAAAGAGTATACACTGTGATCAAAGCTAATCGAGTGAGTGTCACCAATAGACTGTGAATGCATTCCCTTCTGTTATACAGCTTACCATGAAAGGCCATTTGTTTCATGGTTGCCAATCTATCACTAAGATGCTCCTACGAGAACAAGAAATCAAGACTCATAAAAGTAAAAAAGAAAAAGCCAAGTAAATAAGGAAGGCTAAGAAGAAACATAAGTAAACAAAAAAAAGTAGAAACACATAAAGAAAAATAAATGGAATGAAGGGAAGTGGCAAGTAGAAAAGAAACATTTAAGAATGTGAAGCAATCAAGAAGAGGAAAGTGGAAAATTCTTAGATAAGAGAGTAGAAATTAATGTTGAAAAGTTTTCTAAAAAGCAAGATCATCAAAGAGGTAATCCCTTCGCAATTCCAGAGGAAGAGTTAACCACAAAATATTTTGCAGAATCAAACAAGAAGGAATCTTCTAAAGATACTGAGATGGAAAGGCACACAGCAGTTCCAGAGAAAAGACATGGAGGAAAACAAGATCCAAGGCAAGGAAGAAAATTAGTTGAGCCATAGTAGTAAAAAAAATTAATAAATTATTTCCTCTATTCACTATCACAATTCCTGAAGCTAATGATTTTTCTCTATAATTGCTAGCACAATTCCCAAGGCAACTCTAATCACAAATAAACTTCAAATTTTCATCCAGTTTTTCAATTTTCCTATTTACATACTTGTTTTTTGAATTTTTCATCGAAGCCTCATTTTTACATTGCAGATTTGGATTTCACTGAAGTAGTCAAATGTAAGATCAGTTATGGCACACACAAGGGTGCTCATCCTTCTGCACATATTCATTCCATTCACATTTAATTAAGACCTGATTATTGCCTTATGGTCTTGACACCCCCAATTCTTTACGGATTTGGACCTTGGTCAAAAGCGAAAAAATAAGGGAAAATGGCATATGCGATGAAGGTCTATGTGGCCTTGAAGGCCTTAATTTTGGCTTAGTGCTGATAACTTACCCTCTCAACTCCACCTTATATTGGAACAAGGAACACACCAACAGCATTGCCCTCTGGCCACAACAGGGACAACCACCTTTGGACCCCCACGCTTTTAAAAAGCAAAAAAATAAATTGTTATAGGTTGTACCGGATAGAAAACCAGCATTATTTTTTCTTTATTTGGACTGAAATAACAAAAGCAATGGTTTTCCCCTTTTAGATAGTTTCCCAATCAATTGAAATACAATTAATCTTTCTGCTTCTGTACTATCATCTCTTGATGCTGCAAACAGAATTCTTATGCTGGGAAACATATTAGAGGCAATCAGTTTATCAAATTATTGATCCAGCTTCAATAATTAATCATCAATCAATTATATCAGCATAATCCGGGCATATCTTTTATGTGTTTTCAGCTTAGCTTCAATCTGCTTGACCAAATGTCTTCTTGCATAGTGATGGATAGTTTCTGACATAATGTTTAAATTCGACTCTTGATGTGAAATAATAGCTTTCCTTGCAATATTGTAATGATTGAACAATTTACCGCAGGTTAGAAATAACACCTAAAATTATAAAAATCCTGGAGAGTTCTCTACCAGATCCCTTGTACTTCATTGTAGTAGACCCTAGTCAGTTTATATGCTAGATCCTTTCTCTATTTCAAGAATATTATCTGTCATGCTTGTCGTCTACCAGAATTGAGTGATTTAATATGCCATTTCCACATTGACACAAATCCGCTTGCATTCAATCAGTTTGGCATGACTGAAATTTACAAATCGCTGTCAATCATTTTGGCTTGATCGATGCTATAACTTTGTTTCTCTTGTAAATTGGTTGGCTAACCACTAATATCTTTGTGTTTAATTCCACTGTCTTCATTCTAGTCTCCATTCTCACATTGCTCCCATCAGGAACTTGGTGATCAAAAAAACCTCGGATTTGAGTGATTGCAAGAAAATTATGTGAGTTTGAGCTTAAAAGTTTACAAGGATTATTACAAAATTCCCATTAAGCAAATGCATTTAGTCAACAATCATGGTCAATGGGATCATAACAAGGTGTCTCAATGGTCCCAATAAGCATTATAATTACCCACAAAATATTTTCAGCAAAGATATATAATGAGAAGTTTTCAAATATAAGAATAATGAAAACCTCCAACTAGTAGAAAAACATGCATCATTATGAAGGAAAAGTGATACCAAGTCACTAATAGTCATCATGTGTCAATGGTGTTATGACTTATGATGAATGTGTAGAGCTATAACTTGATCAATCCACTTTGCATGCCCTTATTGTAAAGCATTGTATTACTATTGTGCGCAAACATTTGTATTTCGGATAAAGCCAATAAGTGGTTTAGTGCTCTCAACACTAGGTTCTAACACTCATTCAACACTCCCTTTCCCCACAACAGCGCCACACCATAAAGAGATGGAACATAATAATGTTAATACACAAGCCATTTCCAAGCTTAAAGGATATCCTGAAGAAAAGTTTAAGTTTGTCTGGCAGGGAAATTAAACTAATATGGAAAAGACAACTTTTACAATTGCAGCAGCTGAGGATGCAAAGCAAAATGCATGAAAAGAATACAGACTGATACAGAAGTGAGACGGAGATCTATAACAAACTTGAGAGAAAGAAATTATAACATCAGGTTGAATATCAGCAAAGAAAATAGAAGGAACCTCAAGATAGAGACAATCAACAAAAAAAGACAGGTATATTAAAAAGATAATTCTCTATAACATAACAAAAAAGGCAGGAACATTAAAAAGACTTTCTTAATGCTCACCATTTTGATGAAAATGGAAGAATTCCTAAAAGCATAGCTAAATAATGGAGTGATGTACAAAAACGTGTTAAGACAACTACTCATAACGGCCTCTCCAAAAATAAACTGACCTCAAATTCCAATCACCTTTGGGGACAGGTTATCTTGAGGTAATCAACAAAAAAAGACAGGTACATTAAAAAGATATTTATCTATAATACAACAAAAAAGGCAGGAACATTAAAAAGACTTTCCTAATGCTTGCCATTTTGATGAAAATGGAAGAATTCCTAAAAGCATAGCTAAATAATGGAGTGATGTACAAAAACGTGTTAAGACAGCTACTCATAACAGCCTCCCCAAAAAAACACTGACCTCAAATTCCAATCACCTTTGGGGACAGGTTATATATTTATTGCTTGAAAGGAAGGGCAAAGCTACAAATGGTTAACATACAAGCAATTTCCAAGCTATATGGACATACCAAAGAAATGTCAAAGAAAGTTCAACAAGAAAGTCAAGTTATACAGAAAAAAAACAGCTTTCACTACTGCAGCAGTTGAGTGTGCAAAGGGATTAGCGAACAACAATGATAAATACAGAATTGTGAAAGACATCTATGGAACTCAAGGAAAAGAAAGTAGAACCTCAGGTGATCTATCGGAAAGGAAAAAAGAAAGAATCTTAAGAGGATACCATCACATGATAAAGGAAAGTATGTTAAAAAGACAAATTATCCACAATATGATAGAAAAGAGACACGGGACACTTTCACGTCCTAGATGCATACAACAGACTTATCTTGATACCTGGCATTATAATGAAAGATGTAGAATTTGTAAACATATATAAAAAATGACAGAATGATGTGCAAAAAAGTGTGGAGGCAAAAACTCATTCCAACCTTCAAGAAAATAATCTGACCTCACATTTCAATCACCATTTGGGGACATGATATCCCCAGAATCGCGACTCAAAAGTAGAGCCAAGATATAAATAGTTGACAACTTTAGATATTTTGTATATGTTCCAAATAGATAACCAAGATATAAATGCTTATCAAACGGTTTATAGTTATATATGCTGTGTGTCACAAAATTATAACATTCAACCGCAAGATTATATCTTTCATACTAAACAAAAACTGTATCAATAACTTGCCTCTGACAAAACTAGAGATTTCAAGTCCAATTTTCATTCACAATAAATCATTCTGAACATAGCTGAATACATAATCATCCTTACAACTGGCCCTCGTCATTGGCATTCATAAAAATATGCCAAATAAATACCTATGCACAGTGATAATAGGCATTCATTTCTATTATTGCTCCCTATGCATACAAATATCCATATCCATAGATATGGTATACATACACAGAAAGCATGGTTGAAGTGATCAGATTAACAACCTGACAAACACATTGAGGCTACACGCCTGATAGGCCTATCTTGCCAATGTAAAACGCAATATAAATTAGCCATTTAACTGTGTAGTGTTGAAGCTAATAATAAAACTGACTTGTGAATCTGCATTGTGGAGCACAAAAAAAAAGAGTTAAGATTGTGAGAGCATGGGAGAGAGAAAACCTGTTGATCAGCCACAGTGCTATTAAAGTTGCTTACATCAGCACCTGCAACACACCAACCAGAACAGAAAAATCCTTTAAAAATTCAACAACATAAGATAAAAAAAGAACTAGAAGCTGCAATTCATACGACTAAAAATTATAACCAATATGTAACTTATTCCTATGGACAAACGTGAATCACTAAACTCAAAGAATATGTATTTCAAATTTTTCAATAACAATAGACATCTTTTTCTTCAAGTGGATGAAAGATACACTTAAAGAGGAATCTTCAAGCCAATGGGAGCTTGGTTCATGGTCACTAGATGTGCTCCCTAGTTTATGACTTGGCCTATGGCACATTGAGATGAAAGGCTGAAGCTCAAACGATTCATCAGGCTCAGGAGGATTATGAAGAGCCTTTCAAACAGATAAATACTCAAATAACTTGTGGCTTTCAATAAAGAATATTCTAAGAAGTGAGAGCTTATGAAGAGGGTGAGAAACAGTGACTAGCTAGAAATGAAAATTATCTCCCAAAAACTCATTAAATTTAACATGTTGGATAGAATGTGCCACTTCCAACTCCAAGGAACTTGACTTTTTCTCATATGTGTGTGCACCATGCTCATCAATACAGAAGTCAAAAGTATTTGTTTAAAGAGTGCCAAATGAAGTACTTCATCTCATCTTAGAACTGATGCTGACAAAGATGACCCCATGCTGCCCACACATAGAGCAATTGTTCATCCCAAGTCTTGCTATTGACCAAGATGTTGTCAAGATAGACAGCTACAAACTTGCAGAGATTGGAACTGAAAACATTATTAGTAATATGCATGGCTATTACAAGTTCATCAGTGGGCACAAAAGCATGAACAACCACTCCTAGCACCTGGACATTGTCAAACATCATTTCCCAAGCATCAGAAGGCTCTCTGCAAACTTTGTGATATCTATATATCAAGTCAAGCTTAGTGAAGTTCTTAGCTCCCTGAATGTTCCTAAACTCACTCTACAAGATCTTTAATCATGGGAACTGGGAAGCAATATCTCACATTATTTGTTAATTGCTCAATAATCTATAATTAACAACCACTCTTTATGCTATATCTTTGGCACTAAAAGAGCTGGAGACACACAAGAAAAGTGTCCGGTTGTATGACTAATTGAAGAAGTCAACTTATACACCTTAGTACTTTACCATCCATTTCCAACCAATGGGTCACATGAAAGATATGAGTAACACCCTATGGCCAAGCAATCATAGTGACATGGAGCACAAAGTATCAAAGTGCAGAAATCCAGTCAAATGAGTACATGGTCAACTATGTCCTGGGATGGCTCGTAGCAAATGTAACTAAACAATTGTGTAACACAAGTATCAGCTGTCTCTATGTCTTGACAAATCCCCACTGTTGCGAATTTGAATTCTCTGAAGTTGGTTAACAAAAATTATCCACCAAATTTGGTGAAATTGGCTTCCAACTCCAGCAGCTTGTCCTTGATTTGCAGTTGTGAGTGGAAAAAGCTTACTGACTGTTGGCAGAAAGTCATTGACCATAAGAATAACATTTAACAGAAGATTATAAGTGTTAAAATTGGATAAAAACTACGAATCTTCAGGATATGATTTCTAATCAGCTATAAGAGCCTTGGCCTTCTTTGATTTCAAGACACGAGATTCGTCTGTAGAATATCCAGTGCGCTTACAATAAGCATCACAGTTCTTCATATCATTGCTCGAACCTTAGATTGGAAGAACTTTAGTTCTTGGATGAGTTGGCCAACTTTAATAATTGCAGGAGGTAGATGTACTTGTCTTCTAAGTTGAGACTAAAAGATGGGTTTTATTCTTCTGCTGCTTGGCTTCCACCTTCAAAGCAAGTTAGTCTGCATGCTCTAAGGAATTATGTTGAAGACCTCTTTTTCTCTCACAAATGAGAAAACAGGCATGAGACCCCCAAAATGAATTTGATGTGAAGGACCTCATAAGGATCAAGCACTTCAAACTTGATGGATAGCCAATTGAACTTGTCAATGCATTATTGCAAAGATTCACTTATTTTTCATGAAGGTGAAGCCATATTGTCAATAGCTTTTCTCCCTACACATGACTATAAAATAACGCCACAACAGATGTTTTGAACTCCTTCCAAGTCTAAATTTCTAGACAATTGTTAGCTTCCAAAATTTGGACCACCGCCAAGTGAGGGACTAGTTGTTCAAAATTTCAAATGGCCTCAGCAATCATGATCTTTTCTGACATAGTGAGAGATTGTGTCTTGAAGTAAACCTCAAAACTACAAATCAAAGCATCCAAATCAATCCATCAACTCTACCATTAAAATGGGGAATGCATGTCTCAGAGCCCAAGTTGAAAGCAGATTGGACAATCAGGCTGATAGAAGAAATGAAATTAGTGATCCTCCATTGTCTCATGAGTTGCTCAAAAGTGCTGGTCAACTAATGCACAAGGTGGAGTTGACATGCATTTTGTTGAGCAGACCACATCCATGTTATACATGAAGCTTGGAAAACTTGTTGAGCTGTCCACTAAATAAAGATGAGCATATATAAATAAAATTTTGAATTCAAATGGGATAAGCAATTGACAGCAGAATTCTGAAGCATCCCCCAATTTCCTTTTTTAAAGCGAAATGTCCCAGAGAGTCCCCAGAGACACCCATTTTTTTGAAACATCAAGGATGTCACTCATGACTCAATGAATTGGAGGCGGTAGTTTGTCCACTGACAGCCTGGACTAAAAGAGACCCAAACACTTAAAAAGGCTTAAAACTAAAAGAATTATTTAAAACATAAATGAAGGGCCCGACAAGGCCTTATTCCCAGAAACTCCTAAATCTACAACTTTTGTTTGCATTCTGCTATTACAGACTTCATTTCTTTGGTTCACATCTAAAATTTTCAGATCTAGGGTACTGCACTAAGGTTTAACCCCAGAGTGAATTTTGGAGTTTTTAGCAATTTCAGGTTCACATTTTAGTGGCATTTCAGAATCCGTATCTGTGTTCATTTTTCAGTTGCTGATTTCTGGGAGACTAACTGCGGTCACAGCAACTACAAAGTTTACCACATAACATTAAATCAACAGTCAACTAGCAACAGACATGACATGATATGAATATCACTGTATCAGATTACTCAATAGATCAATGGATAATAATTTTTCAATAATTGTTCATGTAATCTGAATCAAGTTACTAGTAGCACTTAAAATAAATTTTAGCACTTATCTCCATTCAAATAGCAATTTTTACAGTCTTTAAGAACTGTCACCCAGCAGCCCAAAATATGTGAAAACTTTTGCTATCTGCAAAACCATAAACCCCACCAACCCAAAAAAGGTGAAAACTTTTGCCATCTGCAAATCATACCCCTGCTAAACCCAATATCTGGGAAAACTTCTTGCCAAACCCAGAATCATGTCTCCCCATCCCCAAGACTCAGAGAAACACTAGAAAACATTCCTCAATTGATTTTGTCATGCTCTTTTATATTGGACCTGCACCATATATTATTTTTTCTTGGGTTTTTAAATATGAATTCAGCAAAGAACCTTCCATGGATGAAAATGCTAAAGCGTATTGCTGTGAATTTCACTTTATTTTTGTGCCTCTATGTCAGGGCTTGCAGTAGGCTAATAGATGCAGACTATTCTGTGTGCTGGCCACCTTATCATATAACACCCACTGCAGGAATTTTGATTGATTAGTCTATGTAATTATATATTACAGGCATGGCCAAGTATCTTTGTACTATTACCCTATAAGGCTCTAACTCAATCGAAATTCTCATTTTGAAATCAAAACATTTGGTTTTACTACTCTATATTTTCCTTGATTGTATAGATTCCATTAGTATATTGACTTCTGTTCTGCTATGGCATAGTGCAATGGTATTGGACTGGTGCTGTTACAGCAGCCATCCAAATTCAAACCCTCACTGAGACAACATGCTCACAGACTTTGTGCCCCTGCTGGGATGCTGCAGCCACAAGTATGAGTACCTCATCTGTTGGAACTTGGGGATTACAGCCGCCATGTGCTCCAAAGAGGCCAAGGGACTATTGACTTGCCCAAATTGACCAATCAAAACAATATATTTTGTGTTCTCTAAATTTTCCTTGATTGTATAGATTCTATGACATTAACATTTAAACTGATGGGTTGATATAATTCTCATGAAAAATTATAAAGTAGGAAAACTGATTGATTTTATGCTTTGCATGCATTTCAGCACTACATATCTACATTTCCTTTTCATTACAGATGATTAACTCAACAACTTAATGTTTTTAATATCTCTTTCCCATATAGAATTTTTGTAGTATCCTCATAGATTGTATTTAATTAAAGGGACTTTGTGGGAATTTCCCATGGATATTGTTGTTAAATCAGGATCATCCTATAGAGAATATATGTGAGTGCTGTAGTGAAATAGATTACCATTGTGATTGATCTTTTCACCAGCCATCAATATGCATTTATATCCTTTGAATAGTCATGTCAAGTGAAGAGCCATGACCATACGTGGCATATGCTACGTAGGGTCACGACCCTTCATGACCGATTGGTAATATTAACTATATTGTAACATATACAAATATCAAATCCTCTTAATATATATATATGGACATGGTAAATATATCTATAATCAAGAGCCACCAATAACAATATTCAAGAGCCCCGATAACACTTTGACTGCTGCTATACATCAACACTCCCTCTTAGCAAGGGAGAAGTGACAAAACTTTATGAGATATCAGTATTAAGGATATCTACACACAACACATTATCTGACTTTAACACTTAGAAATAGTGACTTGTCAAATAACTACAATCACCATGTTATGAACACTATCATAACATATATTATGATCTCTAATTGTCCAAGACAATATCTAGAGTAATCATAATGCATTCGTTATCAATGACTTCCGGCGTATTCGGAACAAAACTGTCATAATAACAGGCCTATCATTTGCAAGATCATCACCTTACAAAGATTACCTTCTGAATATATATGTCCATGAAAGATCGTCACCTTTCATTACATATCTGATGCAACTAAACAACAATAGAAGCATAAACACAAAAAGAATGGGTCCATAAAGTCACACATATGACATCCACCTTGACTCTTCTCAGAGGGTGGATCAACCATGGCTCATCCCAGAGAGTGGAAACCAAGACTTCCATCTTAGACTTGTCTATCAAAGACAAGAATCATTTAATATACAAAATGATGGATCATAGAAGCTAAAACCTTCTTTTCAGCTAAGGCTTTACTCCTTAACATATCAAGGTTATCTGAAAGTACACAATCTCCTTTCTAGCAAGGGGTTTGGTGAGAATATCAGTCGTTTGTTCTCCACTGAATTCTGAGCTTACAAAGTATACACCATCTTGACATGGTACACTCCCTCTGAATTTGTGTGACCAAAATCATGGGGTGCCAACTTAATTTGATCTTCTAGCTTCTCCCTCTGACATATAGCCTTCTCACATGGTAATAATCATAATTCTCTGCTAAAATTTCTTGATTACTAGAGAACCAACATAACATAGTCTACTCCCTCTAAATCAAGATCCTCGGATGTCTACTGATGCAGATCCTTTAACTTCTCCCTCTGTCACGAAGGCATACCTTGTTTATATACTCAACTCAGTGTCACTGCAGGATGTCATTTCATACCTTCCTTCCTGAAAGAACCAATACGAATAATCTGAATAGTCATAAGGTTACATCGGCTAGCATAAGATGCATTTTGATCTTTTCCAAGGCCACACATTAACACTCCCTCTTCGACTTGAGGGAAGATAATAAAGACCTCTAGTATGATGTTTTATCTCAATGAGTTGTAGTCTTATGATGTAGGGAATGCCTTAATCAGGGATTCTATCCCCGTGCATCTCATCAGCGATTCTATTCACGAGTTCCCACTACTATAATCTCAAAATTGTTTTATCTTTAATAGTGAACTCCCTCTCAATCAATATGATCGAGTTTGTCCAAGAAGCTGAATTTCGCCAACTTCTAGACCTTTCTGAAGATGTCAGACTCCCTCTGGATCTGGATTTCATATGCTTTCATCCTAAAAGTATGTCATAGATAGATTACGAATAGTTCATAAGGCTAAACTATCCTGAACATAAAAAATGATGGAAGCATACAAAATTTATTATTTAATAAATTACAAACTGCAAATTCATATGAATTAATAAAACATAAGATACTTATCTTTTCAAATATGCAATATCCTTCTCATAATTGCATATGCTTTCCTTCACTTATTCGTATATATATTTCTTTCAGCATTTGTCATAATTCCTTCTTCTATACCTTACTTGAACTATTACTTCCATATTTATAAGACCCCTTTATTTGTACGTCCATTAAATTCTATGCTATCTTGGTGTATAGATTGAATGGGTGTGTTTCTAAATATGTGTTCTTTCAGCATATCCCATTCTAAGGTGGCAGCACCGGTATTTTTAAGTCTTTGTTGAAGATGGCTTTAACACTCTTCTTTTGCACCCTTGGAGATTAAAACACGTGATAATTCCCATTCTTAAATACTGATAGTTCTTATTGCACCTTCTCTTAACTGACATTTATTATTTTCCATGGGCCGTATGGATAATATTTGTGTCATAACACCGATTATTCTCATGATAGTTTATCACCCATACTCTAATGGAATAAACATTGCATCCTCCACAAATTGACACCCTCTTTGTCTTTAATAGAGTAGTCACTTAATATGGTGATTTAAATCAAACTGACTATTCAACATAATTCATCCGCAATTGATCTCTTTTGATCATTTCTCCAAATCCCTTTTCTTGTGTTCAGAGAAATTTTCTTCCTATTTGGTGATGCTTAGTCGGGTATGTTCATGTTGGTCTTTATCCCTTTCTAAATCACATATGCATCGCTACTAACACATCGATACTGAATACCAAATTCTATTTGGCCAACCTTACTGAATACACCGATACTGATACTGAGTACTAAATTCGATATTGTGATGTCCCCTCTATTCTAATGTAATTAAATTTGTCTCATCCTCAATGCTCTTACAACCCAGCACACATGTTAAATTCCAATGATAGTGAGAAATGCAGAGGCCTGATCGATTTCTAATTTTGGCCACATGATATCTGTTTTTGAGTTCTATAAGCTTCTCCTGTTGTTCATATGGATATTTCTTTGGTCTGCTGCTCCTGCCAGTGTTATTATTCTGCTGGGTGCTTCTATTATTCATGTTAGTGCTATTGTATTGGCTTATTATACTTCATAAGTCTATGCTGCCATTCTTTGTTTACTCACGCCGTCCCAGCTGTATATATTACTCAATCGAGCTGTAGTTGTTCATATTTATTTTAGTTCGCACATTCCCTAAGGCAAATACACGATATAGATGACTCCAATCAGTCAATCAAACTTTTGATAACCTCTCCATACAATATTAAGAATGATCACCGCCTCTCTTGAGACTCACAAAATGCAATTCTCACAACAAAAACTTGATCACATATACAGATCGATATATACTGTTAACAATAACAGAATAAGACCAATTTTAGATCATTATTCATATACTTTCACACATGCATATCCTTCCAAAAGAACACTGAAATAATATACTTATTTTCTGATATTACAAACAGAGCTAGCAATGTCGTCAAACTGTATCCCGATAATCTTCTTAAACTTATAATACTTCAAACACCAAAACGACTGAAGGTAAGAAGATGCCCAACATGAAACAGTGACATTTAAGAGATCAAACAACCAAAGGTCACCGACGGTGATAATCACTTCCATCAATTCCTGAATGTGAAGGATCTAAACAAGATGCCGCCGACAGAAGACAATGCGTCTTCAGTTCAGATACACTAACATTCAAGGAAGGCACGTATTTATTCTGAGCCGTTACAAACATGAAACATAACCACCAAACGAAGAGATATGGATACATGGCGATGACTCCGCTGATGAGTCATAAAAGAGAATGCCAAGTCACCGAAACAATTGAGAGAGGGGAACTCTGCCATTGTGTGAGGAGGGTTCACTGCGCCAGCAGCAAACTGCAGCACAGCCATCGAAACGCTCAGCCCTGTCAAAGCAGGGAACTCTGCCATTGACACCTTCGTCACTTTCACATTGCTCAGCCCGGTTAAGGCGGGAAATTGCAGCCAATTTATCACCGATTGGCTGTGAATATATTTTATCCTCTTATAGGTTAGGCTCTGATACCATGTTGTTAAATCAGGATCATCCTATAGAGAATATATGTGAGTGCTGTAGTGAAATAGATTTCCATTGTGATTGATCTTTTCACCAGCCATCAATATGCATTTATATCCTTTGAATAGTCATGTCAAGTGAAGAGCCATGACCATACGTGGCTTATGCTACATAGGGTCATGACCCTTCATGACCGATTGGTAATATTAACTATATTGTAACATATACAAATATCAAATGCTCTGAATATATATATATGGACATGGTAAATATATCTATAATCAAGAGCCCCCGATAACACTTTGACTGCTGCTATACATCAACAGGATAGAGAATCAATACTTGCTGAGATTTAGCTTGTTTGTTGTTCTCAATAAGTTAGCTAAGAGAATTTCTCTGTTTCAGTTGTAGATTGAAAAATGAATCTGCATCCATGTTTTCTTATGTTCATGACTCATGTCTCAATTCTTTAGAGAAGATGATTTTCCCTCTCATATTTTCAATTGAGAAAAAAACTATATTCTGTCCCCTTAAATTAAGGTCTTAATTCTTTTGGAGGGCCAATTTTTTCCCTTCACATTCTTGATTGAAAATTGAAAAAATTATTTCCTTTTTGCTGTCTGAAGGTCCTGTCCCATATCTCAATTCTTTTGTAGTGTTGTTCAATGCTCATTGAAGCAACCTAACAAATAGGGCCTAGGCATATTCAAATGTACCAGTGTATGTGCAAAATGCTTGTTGACTCAGATCTTAATTCTTTTGGAGGGCCAATTTTTTCCCTTCACATTCTTGATTGAAAATAGAAAAAAATATTTCCTTTTTGTTGTCTGAAGGTACTGTCCCATATCTCAATTCTTTTGTAGTGTTATTCAATGCTCATTGAAGCAACCTAACAAATAGGGCCTAGGCATATTCAAATGTACCAGTGTATGTGCAAAATGCTTGTTGATCATGATGTGATATCTGCAGCTGAGTAAGATGTGATCCCTACAGACCCTTCAAGCCAATTTTATCCATCTTTATTAAGAATTTTTTGTATATTTTCTCAGTAAGAAAAAAATATTCAACTGAAATTTTTGAAAGGAGAATGTTCTGCTGTGCCATATAGAATACATCCAGTTCCAAATTTCCAGTAATTAATACTAGACCTCATAAACTTACTGTTTTAATCATACATTATTGAGCCTTCCTTGTTGTCCTACATAAATATTTTTTGAAAAATTCAAATTTGGTTACTTACTAGAAACTGGCTCAATATCTTATAAAATATTCTACCAATTTACATTATGTAAATTTAACATTTTATGTAGTAAACTCTTAACATAATTCAAATTCATTCTCTCTTACCTCTAATTGCCTTGCCAAGAAAGAAGTCCTACACCTATATTTCTGAACATCAGAGATAACATGTTCATCTTTGAATCTTTGTTTATCCCAAAAACTAGTTAAATTGCAACCATAGACACGCAATCTCCTTTCGATTCAAAACACTGAAATCCCTGTGAAATAGTGATACTCATTACTCTGACACTCTCTTTATTTATCTTGCTCTGTAGTGTTCAATTCAGTCCAATAATTATACTCCATATGTTTCTCATACATTAAAGTAATTGGATTTTCACTTCCCATGCAATTTTTAATGCATCAAATGCAATTGGATTTCCTTTTTTAACAAAATTTTAACTCAAAAACAGGAAAGATAACAAATATCTCCATAAATTGTTTTAGAGTTAAATTGTGATGAATCTGATGCCGGCTGTCACAATTGGAGGTCGAAGCTTGCCATTGTAGTGCCATAAATTGTTTACCCTAACAATTTCACGTTCTATTGGTACTTGCTTTAGTGTGTGTTCCCCTAGTGAACTTTACAATCATTTATGCTCTATTATATCCTTAACTTCACCAATGTGCCGACACTTAAATCATCATTAAACATGAAATCCAAGACTAGGTCCTATCTTAAGGGCCCCAATGCGCCAATACTTAAATCTCCCTTTCAGAGGCCCCTTTTTTGATGGACCCAAGTGCCCAATGCCCTATTCCCAACAAAAAGGGTTCAAATTTAGGGTGTTGTGAGTGTCAGCCCTTAACTTTCGTGATCCTGTCTTGATCTTTGCATTTGATCATTATTTGTCGGCCTATGCTTGAAATAACCTTATGATCCCCTATGTAAAGAGCATCTTTTATCCTTCATAAGGTTTGGCTAACATTACCATCGAATCCAATTCAATCTAGAGCAATCATGCAAGGAATGAGCTATCAAATTATAGCACAGCAGATAACAAGCATTCTACACCAAAGTAATGATTCGTGCCTCTAATTTATTGTTATCACTATGTTATTGCACTAACACTTGTAGGACTTCCAAAGAGCATTGCATCACCTACTTTATGTGGAACTCCTTGAAGAGTTTCATACCTAAGGTAATCTTGTCATTTCAGCATTTATCATCGATTCAGCCTCTGTCCTTGCAAGGGCACACACTCTCTTTCATCATCATAGTTGTGAAGGAGGCAACACCAACATGGGGTTTGAGTTAGGAAAACCCCAGTACAACACAACCATTTTTCCCTGTTTTCTGTGTGTCCGAGTACAGCTCTGACTGTGAGAGATACAGACGAATAAAGCTCAGATTCCGCAAAACCCTAGGACTAGGCGCTCAATGCCCCAATCATGCCAGTTTGGCCCAAATTTTCAGGAGGCAGATGTGCAGAGCTTCCTAATTCCATCAAGGCCATCTCCCAAGGCTCTGTCACCTTCAAACACGACTGCCAAACGCATCTGTCCAGCCAGTCAGCTCCAGATATCAATGCCAGGTTCTTTTGTGATTTTATCTCGGATCTGCTTTACTGTTCTGTGTTTTCATGCTGCATTTGCTGTATTTTGTCAGATTTAGTTGTTTATCCATAGTTAACCTAGTTCTGTTATACACACTCAAACAATTTCAATTACATGCAATCAATAACGCGTGAGTCCAGGACAGCGTGGCTCTTCCTTGTGGACAGCAAGCCAAGCCCACTCATACTTCTAATGTTGTACAGAGGAAGCAAGTTTCTATATTTCACATGCATTTCTGTTGAGTATGTTGTCATTGATGTCAACGGTTGATGATCAAGGTCATATAACTCTCAAAGGATTACTCAGAGTAATAGAAATTTTAGTTGAGCTACTCGCTTGCTTGGTTAAGTTGCTTGGTGTGCTTGACGTGCTTGAGCAACTTGGTTGTCTGCTTAAGCTACCTGGCTGTCTGCTTAAGCTAGTTGCTTGCCTATTCAGCTGCCTACTTGTCCATTCATTTGCCATGTCATCATTTGATTTTTCAAAAGGATCAAATTCCTCTTTTTATAATTGGCGGATTGTTTAAACTTTAAAGTATGTATTGCATATATTTCCATCTATACTTGGCATTATAATATTATGAAGACTTTTGACAGACGGAAGAAGAATGTGTAACGCTTGAAAATTTAATAAAAGGAATCGAAGCATGAAGTGGTGCGGAAAAGAAGACAAAAATATCAGATGACTTGGCCTTTCTTCTTGAGAAATTGTGGGAAATGAAATAATCGTGCAAAGACTTTTATTATTGGCTTGGCAGAATATTGAAACATACGAGGGAGTTGTTTTTAATTATACAGTTGAATATGATAAAAATAGAGTTAATGTCATTTCTAAGGTATTTTATGGTCTATGCAGCGTCAAGCACAGCTCGAAATGTTTTTGGAAAAAGGGCCAACAAATTAATATGCGTTCAGGCTATATATTCACTATTGTTTCTGGATGGGTTCAGGTGTTATTAAAATTCATTGCAGTGACCGCTTCAGACTCATGCAACACCTCTCTGTTGCAAACAATTAAAAGATCCTTCAACTGTTCCTTTTTTAGCAGTGGTATTTATCATTGTTATGACTGGCAGAGATACAACATAGTTGAGCATATTATTATTACGTAAATACATATTGAGTCAAGTAAATAAGGGGGGGATGGTATGGTACTAAACGGGGCTTATTCTGAAAGTTGAAAATATACTCAGGCGATATTCTAAGCATTAAAAACCAGTTGGTGTGAAGCTGTGATGTCTGGTTGCTAGATATAAGTCATGCTGTTTTGAAATATAGCATCAATGTCTGAACTTTTATTTGCTGGCGGAATAGTTTCGATGCATGATTTATACAGGGAAGGCAAATAAGAACAATAAGCTATGGATTTTAAAAAGAGGGACATCACTGATGTAGAAAGTTGAGGGTATGTTGAAGATGTGTATGGTGTATGAGATAGAGGAAGGAGTCAAGGCTGTTATTTTGAAGCAGTGTTGACTTCTAGGCATATACAGAGACAAAGTGTATGAAAGAGTCAAGAATGTTGTATGCTGGGCATAGATTTTGGTTGGAATGGTGTGGATTCGCTTTGTAGCTGTTAGCTGTGCATAGTTTTTCAGAACCACATACTTGGGTGTATTGCAGAGCTTCACGTGAGTTGACATTTTACATAGTTGCTGAAGCTTGTCTTTGGGATTGAATTTCTTCTGCTATTTAAGAATGATTTGCTACTGCTAGGACAGATTAGTGGAGGTTGTGTAACTTTTCCATGGTGTTTTGAAGTGTTTAGTGTAATTTGTTAGGTGTTTTTGAGTTTGCTTTTGGGTTGGTGCCTCAGTTGACTGGAGTTGCTACTTCAGTATTCGTAGTTGGTGCTTTGAAGAGAGTTGGTACTCTCCGTGGGTTGGTGCTCACATTTGTAATTTGGGTTGCTGCCCATTTTTTTTAATGAAAGTTTTATATGCCATGGATTTTTACCCAAAAGGGTTTTCCAAGAAAAATCTGGTGTTGATGTCTTTACAGTTGCTCTCTTTATGTTTTATGTGGTTTCATGCAGTTAAGACTCAAGAGTATTGAAAGTTTTGAAATACTGATTCACCCCACCCCCATCCTCCGTATTTCCTGTGTGCTCTTCAATTGGTATCAGAGCGGGGTGCCTTTAAAATTACAGCTTAAAAAATTGGAGGTAGATCCTAATTGCACACATGGGTTCTCTTGAAGATCTAGGTACAAATAGAGCAGCCTTATTTGATGGCTCTAACTATGCATTTTGGAGTGTTTGAATGTGTACCTATCTAATGGCTCTTGGTTTTGATGTTTGGAGAAGTGTGAAGACTAGTTATACAGTTCCCCCAACTCCTCCAACGGATGCTGATGGGAAGAAGGATTGTGAAAACAAGGCAAAAGCCATGAAAGCAATCTTATGTGGCTTATCAGAGACAGACTTATGAAAGTCATGCACTGCTATACAACTAAAGAGATTTGGGGACAAACTTCATAAAACATATGAAGAATCCTAGTTGAACAAATACTATTTGTGGCCATGGATGAAGTACCATGATGAAAATCAAGAACATGAAGATCAAAGTGACGAAGAAGGACAAGTAGATCTTGAAGAAGAGCTAATACATGCTTTAAATGAAGAAACAAATAGACATCTCAAGCTCTTGAAGAAACAAAATAATTGATAGTTGATTTGAAGGTTTAAGTTGAAGAAACAAAGAAAATAGAAGAAATTAGAAAACGGCTTAAGCTTAAAGAAGAAAATTGTGAAAGACTTGAAGATACAATTGTTTCACTCAGAAAAATAAACAACTCTTCAACACAGCTGAATGATTAGAAGATAAATAAGAAAAAATTTATGTCCCTGGATAAGATTATTGGCTCACAAAAATAATCTAGAGACAAAGGTGGAGTTGGTCTTGAAGAAGGTCAAAGCTCTGAGTCTACAAAAGAAGAACAACATAAGACAAATGTTGAAAGCGCGAAGGATTCAACATAAAAAGTCAGAAATAATGCTTTCAAAAAGCCCCCTATCTCGAGACAAACACGTATGAAGAGGTTTAGTAACTCTTTCTTTCATGTTTACTGTTTCTCTTGCAATTATTATGGACACGAGGCAGTCAACTATAGAACGTTTGAAAGAGACGCTTTCAGATTTAGAAGTAGGAATTATTTTGCTCCTCCAAGGAACTACAACATTATATGTTGTAAATGTAATAATTTCGATCACACTGCAATAGTTTGAAGTAGTATGGCAGATTTCTCTAAGCAAGAGAACAAGAAGTTTGAGAAAGAGGGCAAAGCTAAGGAGGTTGCTAAGGTTTGGAGGAAGAAGAAGAAAGAGGTGTTGGTGAAATCTCTGATTGTGCAAACAGCCTCTCTTGCACAAAATGGAAAAGACATGTGGTATATTGACAGTGGCTGTTCGAGGCATAATGTTGGTGCGAAGCTGTGATGTCTGGTTGCTAGATATAAGTCATACTGTTTTGAAATATAGCATCAATGTCTGAACTTTTATTTGCTGGCGGAATAGTTTCGCTGCATGATTCATACAGGGAAGGCAAATAAGAACAGTAAGCTACGGATTTTAAAGAGAGGGATATCACTGATGTAGAAAGTTGAGGGTATGTTGAAGATTTGTATGGTGTATGAGATAGAGGAAGGAGTCAAGGCTGTTATTTTGAAGCAGTGTTAATTTCTAGGCATATACAGAGACAAAATGTATGGAAGAGTCAAGTATATTGTATTCTGAGCGTAGGTTTTGGTTGGAATGGTGTGGATTAATTTGTAGCTGTTAGCTGTGCATAGTTTTTCAGAACCATATACTTGGGTGTATTGCAGAGCTTCACATGAGTTGACATTTTACATAGCTTCTGAAGCTTGTCTTTGGGGTGGAATTTCTTCTGCTATTAAGAATGATTTGCTGCTGCTAGGACAGATTAATGGAGGTCGTGTAACTTTTGCATGGTGTTTTGAAGTGTTCAGTGTGTTCTGTTAAGTGTTATTGAGTTTTGCTTTTGGGTTGGTGCCTAAATTGGGGTTGGTGCCTCAGCTGACTGGAGTTGCTACTTCAGTGTTCGGAGTTGGTACTTTGAAGAGAGTTGATGCTCTCTATGGGTCAGTGCTCACATTTGTAATTTGGGTTGGTGCCCATTTTTGTTAATGAAAGTTTTATATGCCATGGTTTTTTACCCGAAAGGGTTTTCTATGATAAATCTGGTGTTAATGTCTTTATAGTTGCTCTCTTTATGTTTTATGTGGTTTCATGCAGTTAAAACTTAAAAGTATTGAAAGTTTTTAAGTACTGATTCCCCCCCCCCTCCTCCTCAGTAATTCCTGTGCTCTTCAATTTCAAGGGTACCAAATAATAGCTCTAATGACTGAAAACCAGATCATCGATTTTTAAAAGCTGGAGTAGGATGTCCGAATTTTTTTTTACCGTTGATTATTCTTCCAATAATGACAGTAGGATTGTGGGATCCATGACTTCAATTCGCCTTCTCAATCCATTTCTTATACACCAATTGATAGGGCAATAAATCTAAAATCTTCAGCAAAGTAAGAAACAAATCACAAAATTTGCAGCAGTTGGGACACAGGGAATCTCTATTTTAAGGGGTAGTTTTATCTTTACACAGGATCAACTTTGACTTAGCTGCAAAACAGTGCTCCCTCACATTCATCTGTCTGATGTACGCTTATGTCCAGTCATATGATTCCAGTATATCCTGTAACTAATTTTCTGTCTCACTTGTCAGAGCTGTCTAGTGTCTGTTGATTTGTAAAATAACAATTCAGGAATTCACTATCTTGATCTATTTGCCAATGTCCATATATTGCGAGTAAGAATCACCAGGCACAGTACGCCTGATTGAGCAAAAATCACGAAGTTTGGGGCATTACCAACAATTGTACCTCTATTGCTTATTATAGGCAGTTATTTTTTTTCCCTATCAGAGGGAGAATGACTGACCATGCCCAACATTTCCTGTGCATTTCCTATGTGTTTCCAAGATGTTTCCTAGCAGAGGTGAAGGTTAGGGAACGGTGGAGGGGCCGTTATTGAGGTGCCCCCAGTAAAGAGACACCTGCAAAAGGGCGGAGGATTGACACAAACTCTATCAATGATACATTGAGTACGAAACAACAGTTGCCAACCACTGTATTTTAGAAAAATACTATTTTCTTGTACAAATTCACCTCGCCATAGAATCGGGAGAAAGTATCTGTCCATTTAATGTCATATTGAGGATATTTGCATTAATCAGGTGGGGCGAAACTTCGTGTTGGGTATGCATGGACAATGTGATTAATGAGTTTCTACCAATTGCCTTGTGCCATGGAATTGCCTTCTCAGGCCTCCTGCAACAGGCAGGTACTAGCTACTATAGAATTTCAATGCGGGACTGCATTTGAGACGTCCAATATCTAAATTTCAAAAATCAAATCAATATAGCAGTCTACTGAAACGGGCAGCTACATTCGACTATCCATCACGTGTATGGTAACATAAAAATAATGTAGCCGAAGCATGACCACAGAAACTACGTAAGTAGGCGTGAAAAGGATTTGTGATGAGAACATTGGTTGTCTTTACAATCAAATTTCAAGCTTTGGCTCAGCCGATCTGAAATTCGTAATACTGCATTTTCAGAAAACAACCCTAATTCACAGAAGAACGCTACTCCGTACAATAAGAAAGAGAGAGAGGAAGAAAAAGGACAATCTGGTAACGAAATGCGGGCGTACCTTGAGACTGCTCCTTATCAGAGAATTCCTTCTCAAGAACGCGATCGAACATGTCTGCAATGCTCCCTTCTTTGCCGCCGGGGGGAATTGCCGATGCATTGATCCCCTTTGCAAACGACTCCCTGATTTCCTTGTCCAAATTCTCCGACACTTCTCCCTTCACAGTCATGCTGGACATTGCCACCAAAACCAAGCACAAGATCATCCTCGTCTTCATTTTCTGCAATCATGTCAAAAGGACGATGCGATTGAACTTCAGCTTCGAAACCATGCCCACATGTCTTTGGGTAACGATCAATTACTGTGTCTCCAAACCTCCACGCTCTGCTTGGTGTAGAAGCCAAAAAAACAGGGTCCGATGTATTCGTGCTGCCGCTCCCCTATACCTACTCGCCTCGCTAAAATTACATCACTCCAAATCGTGGGTCCCTCAAGACCATTTCCGATCCTCTCCATGCTCACTTTTCCAATTATTTTGTAGTTCAACCTAAATAGGTCAACTAATTACGTGGCTCATAGAATAAAACAACAATTGGTCTTGCATGTTGAGTTAGGAAAAAAAAAATGGTGATAGTTCATTTAGGGATTGGGGAGAGTGTTGTTTTTGTTTTGAGATTTGATTGTGTGTTTTTTGTATCAATTTATTTTGTGATCTATCATTACAGTCATATTGTTGTACATGAGAAATAGGTGGCATATTAACACTACTCAAAAGCAATTAGTGATGGAACCTCACACTAAGATAGAGAAAACTGATTCTCGCAAGAAGCAAAATGTCAAGTCATTCAATACTTTTTTTTAATTTGATAAGAGCAAAAGCCTCAAAAGGAGTAAAGTGATATGGTGGTTAGTTAATATCTACTAAATATAGATATTTTAGTTGTAATTTAATTTATTTATAATTTTATTGGAGACATTCAATTTACTATAAATTGTTGATAAATGTGAAGTTTACAATTGCATCTTATAATTATGTGTGTATCATGTGTATCCTGAGCTATTGAATAGCACAATGCTAGGTATAAGTGGTGTATGCACATAAAGTCAATGCAATGCATACTTACAATTGCATGAAATATGTCCAATTTGCCTCACCTTTGCATTTTCATCCTTCTCTTCATCACTAATCTTTGTTCTCTACACACTCTTGCATGTATACCTATTGTTAGACATAGACTTATCTTGTTTGGACATTTTTACACCCCCAACAACATTGCAAGTAGCATGGAAATGATATGTTGTTGAGACACAATCATAAAGAAGCATGGAAATGGTGTCTTGAGGGAGACTTTGTAGCTCATTTAAGCCTACAAAATAACAAATCGTGAGCCATTTGCGGATAATCGAATGTCCTAGTATGGGTTTTGCAAGTGTGGTATGCAAATGACAAGGTCAACAATGAGAAGGTATGGTATACTCATTGTGTGTGTTCATTACATGATTTGAGGGTTAAGATGTATACATAAATTACTATCCTACATGCCCAAATCCATGTCTTACCTTAGATAGCATTATAAATTAATTAATTTGAAAAATGATGAAATTATATATTTTCATTTTCAGCTACAATTCTAGTCATTTTAAGTAGCAAACAAAAGTTTAGAACATATATGTATATGTATATGTATATGTATATGTATATGTATATGTAAAAGGAGAAAGGGGAAAGGGGAATGCAATCAAAATAGATAGGTAGATATGCATATATGTACAATAAGGAAAAGGGGAAAGGGGAATGCAATTGAAATAGATATGTAGTGTACCTTTTTCCTAATGCACAATCAAAAGGAAGATGACCCAATACGCTCAAGTAGGACTTGAGCACTAAGTGAGTGCACTGATCCTTCTTGATAATGTATTGGGATGAGTTGGATTTTAGGGGATATGATAGAATGATACAAGATTAAAGGACAAATAACCAAAATCAAAAGTTTTAGTAGACATACACTAACAAAAAATAGACAGGAACTTGTAAGTACCTGAAACAATAACCAAGTGATAGTACCAACCTGTAGTTTCAATTTGGAGCTAAATTGCATGGTATAGATCATCATGGGCATTTTGTTCTCAAGTACAAATCGCCTAATCCATTTTGTACATTATACTTTTATCTGAAACTTTCACATATATTCTATCTGATCCCATACTTTCTAGATTAAGTCTCAATAGATTCACCTCATTTCTTGCACATAGAAAAATAGGAAAAATATTGTGGAAAGGGATTTTCCTTGGTCAAACCCTAGTTGACGAATCAACCTTGAAATTAAAATAAAATTGTATGAAACGAAAGTGTGTAAATGTAAAGGTAAATGTTAGATCTGTTTTGTATACCTTCATAAATGAATATTAAGATCGCACAAATTTATGAAGATGCTTGTATGTTGCTTGAATTATAGTTGTTGAACCTTAGAATGTAGAAACGAATCAAGGATGTCTTCACAAATGCATAGATCTATGAATACTCCTCATAGATCTTCAATGTTATTATGCTTGATGAACACTTGCTTAGATGGAAGAATCCAGGGATATGGTCAAAGGATCTTCTTTCTTGATTGAGAAATCCTCTACTTAGACATCATGGGAGAGGAGCTTGCTACAATGGAGAAGATTTCCTTCAAATTTGTCTTGCATGCTTGAAACTTGATCTTGAGTTCTTAGATGTGAGATTATAGGAGAGCACTTGAATTCCAACTTACCTTATGAACTTCATTGTCCAAGTGAGGAGAGATAGGCCACTTATATACCATTCACAACATTTCGAGATTCAAAAAATGGAGGAGGCCAACAAGGGATCTAATTTCCTACTAAAACACCATGATGGGCCAACCATTTGAATTTGGGCCCAAATCTTAGGGTACATATTGCTTAGGGTGCTCTATACCCGAGAAAATGAGCTAAAATTTGAATGAGGGGTTGGGAAGGAAGAAAATATGCCAAAATTAGGGAAGATGGGTTGCTAGATCAATCATAACAAACATGAAACCTTGAGAATGCAAAAATGGGGCCTAGCTGAGCATCTAATTATAGGTGCTAACTTTTTGGAACAATGCATTAGTCCCCAATTTAGCAAGAGTATGATACAACATCATGCTCACTGTAAAGTATATCAATACATTGGAAAAACCTTATCAAGGTCAAGGAGATACCTATAATCACCTAAAATTTGTCTAGTAGAACCTAAGCCCCTAATTTTGATCAAATTACCTTAAAACAAATTCTAAATTCCAAAGGCATAATTTTCTAGACATAATTATGTAAGCAACCTAATTAATCCCCCTTGCATAATTAAATCATTTCTAAAAACCAAACAATAAATCATTTCTAAACTTGAAAAATCATTTAGTTGTCAAAACTTACTTTTAATATAAAGTCTTAGCACTTTTATTAAAAGAGCACTTTGTGCAAACTTAATCTTGATTAATTGATAATTAAAAGGGGGTTTGTTATTTTGCCTTATTCTCCAATCAAGCTTGGCCAATCAAAATTCTTGAATCCTCTCACATCACATGAATTGATCTTAATATCCACCCTCCATTCTTGAGGGAATTCCTTTAAAAGGAATCTCTTCCTTGGCTCAAGGGTTCAAACTTGTATCTTGTTGATCTAGATCATCTTGGTAATTTGCATTCTTTCATTCTAGAGTAATCTTTCTATTTTTAATTCCTAGTTCTTATTTTTCTTTCATTTACATGCTCATAGCTCTCTTGCATTCTTAGTTTACTTCATTCTTAGTGTAATCTTGCATTGTTATCTAGTTTGCTTTCATAATATCATCATTTTTGTTAGATTAATCTTGCATTCTAGTTTCATTCCTAGATTTTCATTGCATTTGAATCTTTCATTTTGGAGTATTTGAGTAACTAATCCTTCATGCCAATATGATGAGCATTACAAAAGGATTAAACTCGCTTCAACTAGGAAGCAATAAGCCCCTTTTGAGGGTTTAGTTGGTTCATTTGATATGGACTCCTATAGCTAAATTATTGAGTTAAAATGGTTTATTTAGTGTTGGTTGCATCCCAATTGAGTACCAATATTTAACCACACATTTTTGGTGCCCATCGTGGGGCTAAGGCCTCAAGATTTTTCAAAATTTTTGCTAAAATATCTATACTTTGGTTTTGTAGAATTTTTATCATTTTTACAAGTTAAACAACGCTTTTGAAAGATGAAACAACACATACCATCTATGTTCCAATGCGTAAGCTGAATGAAACAACTATATTAGCTCCATTCTAATGTGTAAGATAGATGAAATAGCACATTTGAAAGATAAAATAGCGCGTATAAGCACTATACTGACACTTCTAAATACTCATACATCTTCTGTCTAAACTTATCTCAACGCGTATCTAAAAGTTTGATGATGCATATAAGGGGGCTTTTCACGCTTTTGATCATTGTTTTCGTGCATAGAAGTACTTAAAATAGCACTTTCAAATCTTTGTGTAGCGCATTTATAAAAATAGAGTAGTGCATGCTACATTCTAAAATAGTACTTTCAATTATTTTTGTAGCGCATTTAATTATCAAAGTAACATGTTTAACTATTTATGGAGCACTTTTAACTATTTATGTAGCACTTTCAATTCTTCATGTACCATGTTTAAATAATGCAGTAGCGCGTTTGATTATTTATGTAGAATGTGTGGTTCTTTCTGTAGCGCGTATGATTGATTATGTAGCACGTTTGAATTTATGTGTAGTTTTAAAAATTTGATTACTAATTGATGATTCTTTATTTTTGTAGGTAATAGAAACACAAAATAAATCTATGAAATTTATCTGCAAGATGCTTTCCAAAGACATCTTGAGACTACTAAAGCTATTTGTTTTACAGGTTGCCTTGGAGATACAAATAAACTTTGTGCTTTCATAGATTTGATTTTTTAGGAACCTAACTTAACTAGGGAGGCTTATTTTCTTGTGACTAGTTGGGTAGTAGGAGAGTATGCTCTTCACCTCCTAGAGGTTGAATCATAAATCTTGACCTACTTGTTTTTTCACTTGCAAAAGAATCTTGGGTAAATGAATATGTACTTGATGTGTTTGGGAGAAGCTATGGAGTAGGAGAGTATGCTTTTTTCCTTTGTGGAAAATTAGAAATCTAGACCTTCATTAGCCTATCCATTTTCTTTTTTAATTTTACCTTTAAAGGGCCTATCATTGAGTTAAAAATCTCATGAGAATGAACCAAGTGGGACAAAGCAAAGCCAACTCATCCAACCCACTATAAAATTTATGCCTTGTTGGCCAAAAATCACAAGGTCATAGCTATTAACTATGTTGGGTCATTCATTTTACTGGGAGAACACATGCAAAAGAGTGATGTGTAGGGTCGCAAGGTCTCAATCTTGCTTGCAAGACTACCTTTACTTGAAGTGCTTGTAGGGATATAGACCTCAATTATGCTAAGCAAAACTACAAGGGATAGTTGCGAACATATGCCCTTACTAAACACTCTTAGTTATAAGCTACCCGACTTATCTCTAAAAGTATCATAATCTTTTTACAAGGATTGATCCAAGTGGACTTTACCCGAATCACCTCAAGACTACTAACCATATGTATTCCCTTGGATGTTATCCTCAGAAAAGCCAACATCACTTTGTGTGAGGTGAAGGAATACCAAATTGTGGGCAAATATTTTGATACTAGCCTTGACCTTACGTAGTTTTTGCTTGATGTGTCCTTGAAAGTGCTGAGACATGTGCAAATCATTATGGAACATACACTTGACACTCTTGACATATTGCAACACCCCCTCTTTAGACCTCACAAGTGCTTGCATCCCCAAAGTTGCTTTGTCCTTTGGTGGATTATTTGAAGACTCTTGTTTGATCACACTATTGCTTGGTTGGAAACATTTAGACCTGATCTAGAGACACTTAAAATCATCATGGATTCAAAACTAAACTAGTCCAGATTGGTCAAAATTCTCAAAAACACTGGTAAATTACCTTTTTCCTACATTCTGTCACTTTCTTCAACATCATATCGTACGATACAAGTTCTTTATTGCATCCAGTGTTGAGTTTCATCATACAATATTCTGCTTGACTGGTCACCAAAACTGCATTGAGTTCTTAAAATTTTAGTATCTTCACTATCTGGGTTCCTTTTGGCTTTTTTATTGTCTTGATTAGTAGTCACTAATAAAAAATGGTATTCTCAATTGATTGAGTCCTTTCTAGTGATTTGATCCCTCTTTTCTCTTGCTTTAAGGTCTTGGAAACTTGCTCTAGTTATTGTCTCAAAATATCTCATTTGAAATTCAACCTCGCTCAAACTTTGTCACAAGTGCCACTCAATAGACATTCAAGCCACATTCTTGGTACCTTGTACTTAGTTTTCTTGGCTACATCAACTTGGTCGCAATTATCACCAAGCAAGCATTCAAACCTCATTCTTGATACCTTGCACCTTGTTTCATCTACTCCTTTCTTTATTTACTTACCCTCGAGACAAGATCTATCATTACCTTGATCTTCTTACACTAGCTTAGTCATCTCATTACTATCAATTTCTCGATTTCATCTTCCATGCCAGTTAGAACTTGTAGTCATTCCTACAAGGCTACAACTGATCTGAAAGGAAAAGCTACTTATGATACCCATAGACTGTCTTCTCGTGAAGAACCTTTGCATCAAGATCTCATTTACCAATCAGTGCCCTTTGCTCACGCAGAGAGTTTTGATCAAATAGATATGTCAAAATTTGATTGGGGTGCTCGTAGAAGCTATAATTCTAACTCCTCTAAGGGTGAAGAACCCACACAAGAAGAAAACTGAAACTGCCAAGAAGATAAACATTTCCAAAAAGTGATGCAAGCCATCATGAGTTAGGATAAAGATCGTTGTTTCATGCATCTCGCTTCTATGGATGTGAAAATACCACATGACTTTGATGTGGATGGTTTACTACAAAAAGAGGAAGAGTCTCCTCTCACAACACTTATGAAATAACTTCAAGATGTGCATTGTGAGACTTCACAACTTAAAAAGGATAAGGACCAGCCCTCTAACAAATATTCACTTGAATCAATGTCATTTCCCCTTTGATAGGAATCTCTACATGCCACCTTTCCCATCCAAGATGGAGATCCCTAAACACAACAAATATGATGGAAACAAAGATCCACAAGATCATGTGTGTAAATTTTGTGCCTTGAGCCATAATTTATGCATGAATAAAGATATATGATGAGACTCTTTCCTTAGAGTCTCGGTGGCCAAGCTATGAGTTGGTTCACCTCGCTTGCCCCTAGCATTGAAACTTTTGATTAGCTAGTTCATAATTTTACTCAATAATACTCCTACAACATCTCTCACACTGTCACAATGATTGATTTGTGCAATACAAGACAACATGTGGGAGAGTCCTTTGTCACATTCCTCCAATGATGGAGGTGAATGTTTGCTTGATACCCTCAACAGATTCTTAAGACTAATAAAATCGATATATTCATCAACACTTTGGTTCATAAAATGAACTATACTCTACAAATACAAACACATACCCCATTTGACAAATTGGTAGATATATGTATAGAGGATGTCCTCGTTTGGAAAAGAGAGATTACCTTACAACATAAAGAACATAAGTCTTCTTCCAATAATCAACATAACAAGGACAAGCATAAGTTATGGACCAAGACTAAATATGTCATCAATGATACAATTATAGGTACGACTTCCATGTCTACCACCACCAAACCCAAGGAGCCATCTTTCAACTTATCCACTGGTGTTCAAGTTATGAAAGATAATAAAAGCTCCCAACCAGGCTATAAAACTAAGACTAACAGAGGCAAGTTGTGGATCTCTAGTCCTAAGAGAGACTTCGCTTCTCTTGGAGAATCTCTTGAGCATGCCTTGAAGATACTTTTTACAAACAAGATCATCACTTTTCCTGATAATTATGAACCATACGGTCTTGAGATAAATCCTAAGTGGTGGAATGATAACCACTAATGTGATTATTGATTAAGGGTGCTCCCCTTAATACCACAAACACATAACAAAAATAGAGAAACAACAACAATTTGCAAGAACAGAAAATGGGCTTCTTATTATCTGCACAAAGGTGTAATTACAAATTTCAGAATTACAATATGCAAAGCCACATGGGCATTTTCCCTTACAATATTATGTACGCCAAAGCCTCGAATTATTACCTAGATCTACCCTAACTACCCCGAACTGCCCTAGACAACACTACAGGCCTTCCTTACATAGGTAATTTTCCACCACCTGGGAAGGTTCAAAAAATTTAGCCATTAAGGCCGACCAACCTTAGAATTATCTTATTTTTCAATTTATTACATCAAAGTCGGCTCAAAACATCTTTTGAAACCCAAACAGAAATTTTGAAGGAAATTTATTTTCTGCCATTTTAGGTGGCCCAACTTTCGGAGACCATAAGTCATCACCCATTAACCCAATTCACTATTATGACCCCATTTCAGAAAGGGCACAAAGTTCTCTACAACTTTTACATTAAGCAAGCTTCACTCAACCAAAGTTTTGACCTCATACAGGGCCTCTAAAGCCTTCAAAATCGAGTTAAAAATCTTTGTACCCTGCTGCCAATACCAAAAAATTTCAATATCTTCAAAACTAGACTTGATCTAGCAATGAAACTTTACCAACGGGTTAATATGACCAAAACGAACCTCCAGGGAAGAAAATAGAACATTCTGAGCTTGAACGGAAAACTTACTAAAAATAGTAAATTTCCAAAAATAACAGCTCTACACAAGATATCCCTTATTGAAAAAGAAACCAGAATTATTTTTGGGTGATGCAAGATTGCTATTACACCCAAGATGCTCTTCCATCAGACACCAGGGGTAATTTGAGAAGTGACCCTGTCATGTCTCAGGTGTGAAGAGGAAAACCAAGTTGGTTAACCTCCTCCCTAATCAACCATGATGAATCTTTACCAAGTCATCATTTCCATTTGACCAAATATTCTTCATATGTCTCATTCCTTGTGCTTCTACTAACACAACTATCCATTATATCCTCAATCTCCTTGGTATCTGAAGTAGTTGCTAGAATAATCCACTGTACTTCTGTAATCTCATCTTCAACACATCCTTCATGATACTCTATCAAATCTGAAATGGTAAACACTGGTTAAATATTCAGCTTAGTAGGCAGTTGTACCTCATATGCATTTCCTGAATCGTGCTTCTTCAGTATCTTACATGGCCCAAACTTCTTCATTTTCAACTTGTTGTATGTACCAACTAGAAATCACTCCTTCCACAAATGAACCATGACTTCATCTCTAACCTGAAATTCCTTATTCCTCCTTTTCTCATCTGCCTTAGCCTTATACTCTGCATTCATCTTGGTAATATGCTTTCTCACCTCCTCATGGATGTTCTTTAATTATTCTGCAAAATCCTCAGCTTCAGCATTACTTATCTCTCCTTTATCTATCTTCCTCAACTCTGAAGCATTTCTAGGACTACTTCCATATACAATCTGGAATGGTGATTTACCAGTGCTCCTATTGATAGAATTATTGTATGCAAATTCTGTCTATGGTAAAATCAAATCCCATCTTGTTGTCTTGTCTCCAACCAAACATCTCAATAAATTTCCCAAACTCCTATTCACCACTTTTGTCTGTCCATCAGTCTGTGGATGTGTGATGAACTAAACTTCAAATCTATCTTCAACTTCTTCAACAATGTGCACCATAAATATCCAACAAACTTAGTGTCTCAATCTAAAACTATGCTCTTTACCAAACCATGTAGTCTCGCCACTTCTCTGAAAAACAATTATGCTTCATGAACAACATCATTAGTCTTCTTGTAGGGAATGAAATGTGTCATCTTCAAAAATCTATCAACTACCACAAAAATTGAATCATGTCCCCGCTGAGTCCTTGGTAAACCAAGAACAAAATCCATACTGATATACTCCCAAGGTTTCTCTGGTATAGGTAATGGCTAATACAACCTTGTATTTTGCTTCACTCCTTTCGTCATCTAACATACTCTACAACCTTGTACAAACTTCTTGACATCTTGCTACAACTATGGCTAGTAATAATTCTCACTGACCAAGGCAAGGGTTTTATCTCGACCAAAATGTCCACCCAATCCTTCGCTATGCTTCTCCTTGATGAGATTATCCCTCATAGAACTTCGTGGAATACATAACTAACTCCCTCTAGATAACATACTATCATGGATGATGAAATCCAACCACGTCATTTTATCTAAGGTAACCAGTTCTGTACAAGCTTTCCAAGCTTCTCCAAAATCAAGATCCACTGCATACAAATTTTTTAGTTCCTTGAACCCAACCACCTCAATCTGCATCTTTGTCAGCAATAGTTGCCTTCTGTTAAGCACATCTGCAACCCTATTAGACTTTCCACTCTTGTGTCTCAAAATAAATGTATAACTCTGCAAAAACTCAACCCATTTCAAATGCCTTTGATTCAATTTTCCTTGACTATTTAAATATTGCAAAGCTTGATGATCAGTATACAAAATAAAATCTTTAGGAAGCAGATAGTGTCTCCACTTCCTTAATGCCTGAACTATAGCATAAAATTCCTAATCATAAATATAATACTTTCCCTTGGCATCATTTAACTTCTCACTGAAATAAGCAACAGGTTTACCTTCTTAGATCATAATAGCTCCTATTGCAGTACCACTAGCATCATAGTCTACTTGAAACACTTTATTAAAACCTAGAAGTGCTAAAATAGGTTGTTCTGTAACTTTTTGTTTCAGCGGTTTAAAACTCTTATCTGCCCCATTAGTCCACTTGAACTCTTTTCTATCCCCTCTCATTGTTTTAGTCAAGGATCCACAAATACTGCTAAAGTTTTTGATAAACTTTATGTAAAATCTAGCCAGACCATGAAAAGATCTTACCTCAGTTACACTCCTTGGAGTAGGCCATTCAAGGATAGCCTTCACTTTCTCTAGGTCCATTTTTAGACCTTCTGTTGAAACTACAAATCCCAGATACACTAATTCTTTCTTCACAAAACTCCACTTCTTCAAATTAATCAACAATTTCTCTTCCCTTAACTTCACAAACACCATATGGATATGCATCATATGTTCCTCCAATGTCTTACTAAAGATCAAAATATCATCTAGGTAAACAATGACAAACTTACCCAAAAATTCTTTCAAAACCTCATTCATGAACCGCATGAAAGTGCTCGGTGCATGGGTTAGCCCAAAAGGCATGACTAACCACTCATACAGTCCTTCCTTTGTCTTGAAGGAAGTCTTCCATTCATCTGCTTCTCTGATCCGAATATGATGATATCCACTCTTCAGATCTATCTTTGAGAAATACACAACTCCACTCAAATAGTCTATAATATCATCCATTCATGGCAATGGAAACCTATACTTGATTATGATCTTGTTTATAGCCCTATAATCTGTACACATTCTCCATTCTCCATTCTTCTTTGGTGCTAATACTGTAAGTACATCACAAGGACTCGGGCTCTCTCGAATCAACCCCTTCTATAACAACTCATGTACTTATCTATTCAACTCTTCACTTTCTGCTGGTGTCATTCTGTGTGCTTCCTTATTTGGAAAACTGGCTCCTGAAATCAAGTCCATCTAATGACTGATCTTCCTTATTGGTGGCAATCTATTAGGTACATTATCAGATACAATATCTTTAAACTCATTCAACAAATCTGCAACTTCTATAGGTACATCTTATACTTCCTCTTTACCAACTTTTGGAATTAAAGCAAAACACACATGCTCATGCCTCATACCCTCTAGGAATTTTCTTCCATCAACAAAACTTATTCTTACATTACCACATACCTTTTCTTCTATCTCCTTCAATAGATTTAGCTTACGTCACACTCCATCATTTGTCAAGGAATAGGTATTCGCACAACCATCATGTACATCACGCCTATCAAACTGCCATGGTCTACCCAACAACATATGACATGCATCCATAGGTATGATATCACATAGTACCTCATCATGCTATCCACCAATCTTGAACTTTACTAGGCACTATTCACTAACCATGACCTTGTGGTCATCCTATACTTAGGCAATATGGTATGGATGTGGATGTTTTTGTCTCTTGAACTTCAACTTTGTGACCATCTCTTCTGACACCAAATTATCAGTGCTACCACTATAAATAATCACATCACAACACTTATCTTCACACTTGCACTTGGTGTGAAACAGGCTCCTCCTTTGTTCAGGTTCATTCTCACCACTCAGCAAGACTCTTCTATTAATCAGTGTTTCTCCTTTTTCAACATTTAGAATGTGATAATCAGGCATCTTAAGCTACATGTGCAACTCTGTTCTGGCCTTCATTCTTCATATCTGTCCTTCCTTGGTGTTGAGGACATTCAAATGCCCTATGACCTTCTTCTCCATAGTGAAAACATGTTCCACGGAAGCCTCCTCTTCTAGATCCTTGTCCTCTTCCTCTTCCTCTCTAATCTCTATTATTTTGATCATGAAAATGATTGAAATTATTTCCTCTCTGATTTTGACTGCTACTAGCCTCATCCTTCTTTTTCAGATCTTTGTTTTGGCCTCCATATGACCATCCACCAGATCTTCCTCCACGACCTCTTCCATTTTGTTTGCTCTAAAACTTCTTGTTCAACTTTTCCTCTACTTTTAGGGCAAATTGGTATGCCTCTTCAATACTGTTCATTCAAACCAAATTTAACCCCTCCTGAATGCTTGAATTCAACCCATTAAGATAACGGGAAACTTTCTCCTTATCAGCTTCAGCATGACTTGTTTTGATGAGGATTCGATAGAACTCCTTTGTATACTCCTAAACAGATCTTCCTTCTTGCTTCAAACTTTGCATTTTCTTCAGTAATTCAAGCTCATAATCAACATGAATAAATTGTTGCTTCAATTTATCCACCATCTGATCCCATCTTGTGATTTTATCCTTTCCTCTTCTATTTTTCTCCAATTGAATCTCTTGCCACCATATCTTCGCATGACCCTTAAGTCTGGCCTTCGCAAACTTGAACCGTTCATGATCTTTGATATCTTCATACTCAAAATATTCTTCTAATTCATTGATCCAGTCAATCAATTCCTCTAGGTTAAGATTTCCTGAAAATGTAGGAACCTCAATTGTAGGTCTTTTCCTGATCTTGGAAATGGCTCAAAAAAGCCTTTCTTCTTCTTGGTTCATAATTTCACCTTCTCCTTCTTGATCAAAATTTCCTTCTTCTTCGGCTTCATCCTCACTTTCATCTCTGACATTAAGATTCATTCATCTACTAATCTCTTCTTGCAATGCTCGCACTTGTCTCTAGAGTGCTCCAACCTCAAGTGTCACACCACCAAGTCTTCCGCCACGTTCCCTTCGTGGAGGCATTTTTGCACTGCTTGATGAAACCCTAAACTACAGTCCTGGTACAAACTGCCTCATAGTCGGTAATCTATTTACACACTCAAGAAATTTGGCTCTGATACCACTTGATGAAGGGTGCTCCCCTTAATACCACAAACACATAACATAAACAGAGAAACAACAACAATTTGCAAGAACAGAAAATGGGCTTCTTATTATCTCCATAAAGGTGGAATTAGAAATTTCAGAATTACAATATGCAAAGCCACATGGGCATTTTCCCTTACAATATTCTTTAGGACAAAGCCTCGAATTATTACCCAGATCTACCCAGAACTACCTCGAACTGCCCTAGACAACACTATAGGCCTTCTATATATAGGTAATTTTCCACCGCCTAGGAAGGTTCTAGAAATTTAGCCATTAAGGTCGACCAACCCTAGAATTATTTTATTTTTCAATTTATTACATCAGAGTCAGCTCAAAACATCTTTTGAAACCCAAGTAGAAATTTTGAAGGAAATTTATTTTTTGCCATTTCAGGTGGCCCAGCTTCCAGAGACCATAAGTCATCACCCGTTAACTCGATTGACTATTATGACCCCATTTTGGAAAGGGCATAAAGTGCTCTACAACACTTGAATAAGCAAGCTTCATTCAATCAAAGTTTCAACCTCATCTGAGGGCTTTAAAGCCTTCAAAACTGAGTTCAAAGTTTCTGTACCCTACTGCCAATACTGAAAATTTTCAATATCTTCATGTATCATCTTAAAATGGAAGCACTTCCATGATAAGAATGTTTAGCCCTCTGAGTAAGCGGTCTAGGGTCATGTAAAGTGCCTTGATTAGGTATTTGCATGGATCTGGCATTTTCCCCCTATTCTGCTTCTCTCCCCACCTATGTTCAGCTTTTTCATGGCACATGATCATGAGAACTTAAGATCTGAGACCTCAAGGTCAAGGTTGACCTCCTAGGTCAAGGTCGACCTCGACCCTGACCTAGGGCAGAGTCGACCTTGACCTCGACCCTGGGTCCAATTTTCAAGTTCCAGAAGTTTCAAGATATCGGGCTTCAAAAAGTTTTATTTTCTCACTTTTGGGGCCAATTGTTTCGGATTTCGGAATGGTAAACTCTTAAATTTTATTTAATCTAGATCCATTTCTAGGGGTTAAGGTTAATTAGAATTTAATTCTCCAATGTCAGCCTCTCTAGAAGTTTGTGCCCTAGATCACTATAAAAGGAAGCCTTCCTCTCTCATTTTCACATCCATAATCAAGCAATTGCATCCACTTTTCATGATCAAGACATCTAGCTCTCAAGTTCAAGCAAGCAAGGAGGAGAAGGAAAGAAATAAATCATTCATTCATCTTCAAGCATTCAAGCATTAAAGTCCTCATCAAGGAGATCCATTGTTAGCCATTGAAGGATTCAATCTCTATGGAGCCCTCTTGTTGAAGATTTCTCCATCCACATTCATCCAAGCCTCTTCCTATGCTAAGATCCATTCAAGATTGGTGTTGAAGATCTAATGCCATTGATTTGAGACATCCTACATACTTGTGAATTCAAGGATTCAAATCCTCCACAATGATTTCAACATAAGCAAGGTGAATAGTTCCATTTACTTTGTTTATACATATTGCAATTTTAATTACATTTCAAGGTTGATTTCAAATTGGGGTTTGACCAAGGCAAACCCCCCATCCAAACAATAAAAACCATTTTTCTTGTAGGTACAAGTACAGGACTATGAATTGCAGTTTAGATCTGGATACCCTCTTCGACAAACTTCTGAGATCTGCAAACATTATTTCTGTCAGAGCTATTTCAGGTTAGGGATGACCTTCAGTGAGGGGTAAGATTGTGCCCCGCTATCTGGGTCAAAGTTGACCTGACCTCAGAAGGACAAAAGTTTTCTAGGTTTTCTTTGTCTCAGTATTTCCAATCCAGAGTAGATTGCAGAATTCCCTGAAACTGTGCACAGACATCAGAAATTAGCATTTTCCAAATTTTCCCTATTTTGAGGTTAGTATTTTCCTTCTATTCATTTAAGATTTCAAGCATATAGTTTCTATAGAAAATTATAGGATTTCCTCCTTTCTTCATATTCTCCATTGTTTGATTCATTTGTGCATTGATTAATTCTTTGTGATTAATCAATTTGGATCTCTATTTTGGGAATTTGGATTAGGGATAGGTCCTATATTCCCCTTACATATACACAACAATATAATGTAATAAGGGTAAAGATAGATCCCCTGCATCTTTATCCACCATTACATTTTGGTGAACTTGACAAGCTTACACCCTTTCTTTTGTGGAATTAGATGTCCTATAGTGTTTGTGGTGTTAAATTTCTCGTTATATCTTTTTGGTGTTAGATTTTCCTTTTATGTTAAATCTTACATGCTCATTTCTATTTCAAAAATACAAAAAAATTGCAAAAATCCCTTTAAAATACAAAAATATTCATTTGTTTATGCTTTGTGTTTGCCTAGTTTAGTTCATTTGTGTTGCATTGGTATATGAGCTTTACTACGTCTAGTCCTACTTATAATATTTTGATTAGAAGAAGTCTTAGACTCATGGGTACCTTTGATCCTGAATCTTCCTCTCCTTTCCTTAGGATCACAGATGAGAATTTGATTATTCATGATTCCAATCCTATTATGGAGCAAAACTCTTCTCACTCGTCTCATGATGAGGATGATGCTTTAAGAGTTCCTCCTGAACAAGTCTGAAAACTTTCAAATGAACTTGATAAAATGGGTAATTGGCTTATTCAAGAAAACCATAATCAAGATTCCATTCAAGCTATAGAGGCTCTTAAGAAAGTTCTTCATGATAATGATCAAGGTGTTAATCTCTTGCATGGTATTACTCATCTTGTGCATTCAAATGTTCAACCTTTAGCTCAAGAAGCTCAAGATTTAGAGTCAATTCCTCTGGTTACTAGTATAGAACCTTCTTTTGTTCCTTTATCTATTATTCCTACCTATACTCCTTCTTTGGTGACTATGATGGTTCCCTCTATTCCTATGAGTGTTACTCTTATGTCCCTTCCTACATCACAACCTTCTTATCATAATGCTCCTTTTACTTATTCTAATCCTTTTCCAACTATAGTTCCAAGTGTTCCTCTAGTTGTGTCTTCTATTCATGCAGCTTCATACACCTTACCTAGTGTTTCTAATGTTGCTATTCCTCCTATTTCTTCTAATGATTCAACAATCATTAGTTTGTCTCAAACTGTGTCATCCTTACAACAAAAACTTGCATCCTTGACTCAAAACAAGTTTAGCATTCCTACATGTGACATGGGAATTCCTTTGTCCTAAGACATCATGTGTACTTCTGTTCCTTAGCAAGTTGACATGCCTTGTCTTGAGAATTACAACGGAAAAGGAGACCCTGTTCATCATGTTAAAACATTTCAAATCCTTTGTAGTGATTATGCTCATGACCATAGGATTTTACCCAATCTGTTTGCTAGAACTTTTTGTGACAAGGCCTTACAATGGTATTGTTTCTTGCCTCCTTATTCTATTGATTCATTTCCACAACTTGCCAATGCTTTTATTCAACAATTTCAAAATAACATTGATTCGCAAGTGTCCTTGACTGATTTGATGCATTGCAAACAAAGTGCTAAGGAAAAATTGACTGAATTTATTGGTAGATTTAAGCATTTACATGCTCAGATTTCCTATCTTGTTCTTGATATTGATATTCAATGTATGCTTATTTCAAATTTGCAAAAGGATATTGGATATAATATTTTGCTTACTAAATTTACCTATTTTCAACAACTTTGTGCAGTGCTTCATCATTATCAATTACAAGTGAGTCAATTTGAGAGCAACACTCCAATGGCTCCTGCTCTAGTTGATAAGAGTGATGTTGCTCCTAATCCAAACAAATTTCAAAAATTCAACAACTATGTCAAGATAAACAAACAGAATGCAGTTGTTGATCAAGTTGTTGTTACATCTCACAATGCCAATTCTGCATCCACTATTTTTTGATTAAATCGTACATTTACTCCTCTTTCTAAATCCTTACATTATATTATGAATAGGTTGTTAACTGCTAATATGATTACTTTACCTCCTATTTGACCTCTTTTGCCTGCTACGATTGCATCTAAATCCCTTGATCCTAAAGATTTTTGTCAATATCATCGTCAGAATGGTCATGATACTGAGAAATGTTATCCTTTAAAACATAAGATTCAAGACTTAATTGACTCTAATGCCTTATCTATTGATAGTCTTGATGGTAGTGGGAACAAATCTATCTCTATAATCAAAATCTTCAAATCTATATGAATCCTTTACTTACACATGATACTAGTACCATTTCTCAACCATCTTCTATGGATATTGGGTATGATTTAAAGATGGATGATATTAATCACATTGTTAATCCAGTGGAGCATGTTGTTCAATCTGTATCTCCACCTCAGCCTCAACCTCAGCTTCAACCTCAAGTTCAATCTTAACCTATACCAAAACCTAAGCCTAAATTGAAAACTCAACCTAAACCTCGACAACAACCTAAGAATAAAAGACCTCGAGAACTTTTGATTACCTTTGATGATTCTGAGACTAGTAAGGCTCCTGATGGTCCCCTTTACATTTATGCTAGGATTTCTCAGATACCTACTTGTGGTTGTCTTGTTCATTCTACATCCTTAGTCAATGTTATTACTGAAGAAAATCTTTTTATGAAAAACTTGCAACACAATCCTTATGATACATCTAATGTGTGGATTCAAACTTGTAATGGTTTTCTTTATCCATCATTTGGTTCTATTAACTTGTTGGTTGAACTTTGTGGTAAAATTGTGAACACTACCTTTGTTGTTGTTCCTACTTCTGATCAATTTCAAGTTAAGCTTGGTTTTCCATGGTTAAATGCCATGCATGTTGTTGCTTCACCTATCCATAAATGTCTTAAATTTGTTCATGATGAAGAAGTGAAGAGGGTTAATCATAGTTTATATCAACCTTCTAGGCCCAGGGATTGTGCTACCCTTGACTTCTTTTGGCCTTCATTACCTAATTCATGTCCTTCTCGACCTGATAATCTTTTACACTCATATCAAACCTATAAGCATCATAAGATTCTTGAGTTAAGCATACCTCCTATGGATCTTAATCATGGTCTTTTGCCTACACCTTCCATACCTCCTTTATCTATGGTTTCTAGTTCTGTTAATCAAGCTCCTAGTGTTGCTTGTCAATCTGCTACGAATCCTACTAATCCTCCTATAGAACTTGTGAAGGATCTGGTGGTTGTTCCTCCTAGTTCTCAACATATTTCAAGAAAGGCAAAACGTAATCGATCTACTAATGAACATCGTAAGAAGCGTCGTGCTCAAGCTAAAGCTCATAATTCTATTCTTCAAAAATATTTACCTTCTTTTGATAAGCCTATGCATGATGTGTTAGAAGAAGTTACTGCTAATAATGATGTTCAAATGCAAGATTATGATGATTCTATTCATATCTTAGATCCTATTTTGATTAATCTAGATGAAGAAGATACTCTTGATGATACTAATGAATATGAGACTATTGATATTGACATTGATATACCTAATATGCTTTCATCACAATTAACACTTACACCTAGTATCAAACATTGTGATTCTCAAGAGGATCCTTGTTTGGAATTGACTATCATTCCTACTAAGTTGGATATAGTCCCTCTTGTGAGTTACCCACCTTCCCTAAATGATATAGAATGAGATGGGGAGAGTAGGTGACATGCTTGATTGGCTTGTCCTTCATGGTAGCCTTTGTTGTGTGTTTGATTGTTGTACTGTGCTTCTCCTATGATGTGTTTGCTAAATGTTGTTAGATTCTTTTATACGACCCTTGTTGCTTTGTTGGTGCAAGGTGATAAAGGAATCAAACCTATTTTACAGTTCCTCTATATGTATTTTGATTGTTTCATATGTTGTTTCATGTTATGTTATACCTGTGCTATTGTTCGTAAATGTTTCCTAGTATAGTCTGCTTGGATTCATGACTTGGTAGCACTAATTCTTTTTTGGTCTCCATGTCATGGTTTGAAAAGATTCTTCTTCGTAACTCTTATGTGATCTTTCCTCCTTCGTGACTGTAGTTCTACTTTCTTCGGGGAATGATGTCAATTCATTTGCAATAATATCATATATATATTATCTTATGATCATACTGACCCCACGGTAGGTAGATCCCTTATGTGTTCTATGTATGTTTATGTGGTATTTCCCTTGATTTATCTTCATTTGGGGGCATCTCGTAGTGGAAACGTAATCAGTGGAGTTGTTTATGTTTCTGTTAAAGTCATTGCTCCTGTTAAAGTGTTAGCAATGACTTTAACATAGGGGCATATGCTCTGCTCACCTATTGCACACACACACTTTTCAATATACATATATTATTTTTCAAATATACTTTTCTCCCTTTATGGATTAGTGACTAATCCTTAAAGCATGGATTTTTATTTAGGATCTCTTGATCCCTCCAATTTCAAATTTTTGATCCCTTAAGGTCGAAGGTGTCCTTAAGACTGGATCTCTTTTGCTTTTGGTTTTACTCTTATGGAATAGAATATTCTTAAGGGTGAATCCTTGATGGGTTGACTAGTGAGTAGCCACATTCACTAGGTGATTCAATTCCATCTTTCCAGTTGCGTTGTTTCCTGGTGTGGTTCACAATGGGACATAAGTTCTCATTGGGCAAGATAATCACATCATCCTCTTCTCTCTCTTTTCTAGAGATGTCTCTCTTATTGTGATCTTGGAGTTGATGAATACTTGAGTCCCTAGGGGCTTGACGATCCCTTTGTTCCTTTGATTTCAATAAGATTATCTTTCCATTATCATCTCCTTTACCAAGAGTTTGCATCGAGTCCATACTCTTGCTAAAGTGGGGGCTTAATGTATTGTCTTAAAATGGAAGCACTTCCATGATAAGAACATTTAGCCCTCCAAGTAAGTGGTATGAGGTCATGTCAAGCACCTTGATTAGGTCTTTGCATGGATCTGGCTTTTTCCCCCTATTCTACTTCTCTCCCCACCTATTTCTAGCTTTTTCCTAGCACCTGGTCTTGAGAACTTAAGGTCTGAGACCTCAGGGTCAAGGTCGACCTCCTAGGTCAAGGTTGACCTTGACCCTAACCTAGGGTAGAGTTGAACTCAACCCTGAGCTAGGTCAGATTTGACCTTGACCCTGACCCTAGGTTCAATTTTCAAGTTCCGAAGGTTTCGGGATATTGGGCTTCGAAAAGTTTTATTTTCCTACTTCCGGGTCGACTGTTTCAAATTTTGGAATGGTAAACTCTTAAATTGCATTTAATCTAGGTCCATTTTTAGGGGTTAAGGTTAATTGGGATTTAATTCTCCAATGTCGACCTCTCTAGAAGTTTTTGCCCTAGATCACTATAAAAGGAAGCCTTCCTCTCTCATTTTCACATCCACAATCAAGCAATTGCATCCACTTTTCATGATCAAGACATCTAGCTCTCAAGTGCAAGAAAACAAGAAGGAGAAGGAAAACAAGAAAGCATTCATTCATCTTCAAGCATTTAAGCATTCAAGTCCTCATCAAGGAGATCCATTGTTAGCCATTGAAGGATTCAATCTCTATGGAGCCCTCTTGTTGAAGATTTTTCCATCCACATTCATCCAAGCCTCTTCCTATGCTAAAATCCATTCAAGATTAGTGTTGAAGATCTAATGCCATTGATTTGAGACATCCTACATACATTTCTACATTCATTTGGAGCATCCATACTTGTGGATTCAAGGATTCGAATCCTCCACAAGGATTTCAACATAAGCAAGGTGAATAGTTCCATTTACTTTGTTTATACATATTGTAATTTTAATTACATTTCAAGGTTGATTCCAAACTGGGGTTTGACCAAGGAAAACCCCCCATCCAAACAACAAAATGTTGGAACCTGAATTGAAACAATTGTTGTATTGTCATTGATGTCAAACCTTAATTGGTAAGACTGTTGCTACTTAGGAAAGTACTATATCTATTTGAGTGTTACTAAGGGGCTAAGAAAGGTTGGTAACAATAGCATCTAGGGAAAGGTTGAGTTATCTTGATACTACAAAGTGTACTTGACTATGTTGCACTATGATGAGATAATGTATTGTTTATCTTAGTAAGATTGAAGACTAAACTGGTAGGCTTAATTGAGCAAAGAATGAAAAAATCATGTTTAAGCTGAGTGATGTTAGTGTCAACTGAGTTAGTATATGCTGAGCAAAATTATAGTGTCAACTGAGCATCAGTAAATTATCGAGGAAGATAGTGCAAGCTGAGGAAACAATTTTTAGTATTGACCGAGTGTTCTACATGAAGACCGAGTGAACAATCACAGTATTGACCGAGCATCAACAATTTTATATTTGAAGAGAATTGAATTTTGGAGCCGACATTGTTGAATTCTTGGATTATGTAAAACATGTTGACTTTATTTATTGATTGTTTGTAAGCATTAAATGTATTGTAAAATGTTTTATTGTAAATCTTTAAGAGATTTGAGATGATTCTAGAAAAGGAGCCGAAGAACATAAAGTGGGTAGATTCAATAAATTTGACCTAATCCTAAGATCTACGAATGAGATTGAGTGGAAAAAGATGAGTTAACCTAATTGAGGAAAATATAAGGGAACTTGAACATTGTGATATGTATGCACATGGTGAATAGAGAATGTTGGAAGAGAAAAGTTTTATTGACTGAATAAGCAGAAAAGGCTAAAGGAGAATGGTGATGATTTCTTGAAGAAAAGTTTCGAGCAGATCAAAGATGGAAATGACAAAGTTTCAAAGTCAGTAAACCAACATTAGTGTACGGAATCAGATCTGATATTTGCAAAGTGAGTTGTATATTTTTCAGATAATACTGCCGCTACTTTCTAACCATTGTAACAGTCAAAATCCTTTTAACAAAGGTTGACCTAACAGTCATATGTTAAATCCTTTGAACAAGGTTGCATTCTAATGGAGTGTATGTAAGTCCTATGACTAGGCTCACTTTTAACAATGTGATTGAAATCCTTTAACCGGGTCACATTTGACAGTGTGTATTGTAACCTTTGACAGGGTTGGCTTTTTACCGAGCTCACTTCAAAAGAGTGAAAATAATAGTAGCATGTTACAAAGTGGTTTTTCCCAAATTGGATTTCCACTATAAATCCTGGTGTTTATACTTGTGTGAATGTTTAGATCTGAACATTACTATGTTTTACAAGTTAAGTTACAGCTAGGTAGTGGACTGCATTGTTAGATTTTTCTATTATTGAATCAGTGATGACCGAGTTTGTTTTGGTTTTGGATCTGATTTAAAGATAAGTTTATGAGATTGTTTTATACATCAGGACCTGAGAACAACTGATTCACCCCCACTCTCTATTGTTCTAAATCATATTAACATAAAAACCATTTTTCTTGTAGGTACAGGTACAAGACAATAAATTTCAAAATAAATCTAGATACCCTTTTTGGTAAACTTCTAAGATCTGCAAACATAATTTCTGTCGGAGCTGTTTCAGGTCATGGACGACCTTTGGTGAGGGGTAAGATTGTGCACCGCTATCTAGGTCAAAGTCGACTTGACCTCATAAGGACAAAAATTTTCTAGGTTTTCTCTGTCTGAGTATTTTCAGTCTGGAGCAAGTTACAAAATTCCCCGAAACTATGCACAGACATCAGAAATCAGTATTTTCTAGATTTTCCCTATTTCAAGGTTAGTATTTTCCTTCTATTTATTTAAGATTTCAAGCATATAGTTTCTATAGCAAATTATAAGATTTCCTCCTTTCTTCATATTCTCCTTTGTTTGACTCATTTGTGCATTGATCACTTATTTTTGATTAATCAATTTGCATCTCTATTTTGGGAATTTGGATTAGGGATAGGTCCTATATTCCCCTTACATAGACAAACAATATAATGTAATAAGGGTAAAGATATATCCCCTACATCTTTATCCACCATTACACTTCAAAACTAGACTTGATCTGGAAATGAAACTTTACCTGCAGGCTAATATGACTAGAATGAACCTCCAGGGAAGAAAATAGAACATTCTGAGCTCGAACGAAACACTTACTAAAAATAGTAAATTTTCAAAACTAGTAGCTCTGCACAAGATAGCCCTTATTGAATATAAACTAGAATTATTTTTGAGTGATGCAAGATCGCTCTTACACCCAGGATGCTCCCGCATCAGACACCAGAGGTAATTTGAGAAGTGACCCTATCACGTCTCAAGTGTGAAGAGGAAAACTAAGATGGTTAACCTCCTCCCTCATCAGCCATGATGAATCTTCAATAGGTCATCCTTTCCATTTGACCAAATATTCTTCATATGTCTTGTTCCTTGTGCTTCTTCCAACATGACTATCCAATATATCTTCAATCTCCTTGGTAGCTGAAGTATTTATTGGAATCCTCCACTGTGCTTCTGTGATCTCATCTTCAACACCTCCTTCATGATACTCTATCAAATCTAAAATGTTAAACACTAGTGAAATATTTAGCTCAGTAGGCAATTGTACCTCATATGCATTTTCTGAATCATGCTTCTTCAGTATCTTACATGGCCCAAACACCTTCATTTTCAACTTGTTGTATGTACCAACTAGAAATCACTCCTTCCACAAATGAACCATGACTTCATCTCCAACCTAAAATTCCTTATGCATCCTTTTCTCATCTACCTTAGCCTTATACTGTGCATTCATCTTGGTATGCTTTCTCACCTCCTCATGGATGTTCTTCAAGCATTTTGCAAAATCTTTAGCTTCAACACTACTTATCTCTCTTTTATCTATCTTCCTCAACTCTGAAGTATTTATGGGACTACTTCCATATACAATCTAGAATGGTAATTTATTAGTGCTCCTATTGACAAAATTATTGTATTCAAATTCTGCCTGTGGTAAAATCAAATCTCATCCTGTTGGCTTGTCTCCAACCAAACATCTCAGCAAATTTCCTAAACTCCTATTCACCACCTCTGTTTGTCCATTAGATTTTGGATGATGTGATGAACTGCACTTCAAATTTGTCTTCAACTTCTTCCACAATGTGCACCAGAAATATCCAACAAACTTAGTGTCTCGATCTGAAACTATGCTCTTTGGCAAACCATGTAGTCTCACCACTTCTCTGAAAAACAATTCTGCTACACAAACAAAATCATTAGTCTTCTTGCAAGGAATGAAATGTGCCATCTTCAAAAATCTGTCAACTACCACAAAAATTGAATCATGTCCCCGCTGAGTCCTTGGTAAACCAAGAACAAAATCCATACTGATATCCTACCAAGGTTAATCTGGTATAGGTAATGGTTGATACAACCCTTTATTTTGATTCACTCCATTCTCCATCTAACATACTCTGCAACCCTATACAAACTTCTCAACACCTTGCTGCAACTGTGGCCAGTAATAATTCTCACTAACTAGAGCAAGGGTTTTATCTCGACCAAAATGTCCAGCCAATCCTCCGCTACGCTTCTCCTCGATGAGATTATCCATCATAGAACTTTGTGGAATGCACAAATGACTCCCTCTAAATAACATACTATGTTGGATGAAGAAATCCAACCACTTTGTTCTGTCTAGAGTAACCGGTTCTGTACAAATTTTCCAAGCTTCTCTAAAATTAGGATCCTCTGGATATAAATTTTTGAGTTCCTTGAACCCAACCACCTCAATTTACATCTCTGTCAGCAATAGTTGCCTTCTACTAAGCACATCTGCAACCCTGTTAGACTTTGCACTCTAGTGTTTCAAAACAAATGTATAACTTTGCAAAAAATAAACCCATTTCAAATGTCTTTGATTCAACTTTCCTTGACTATTCAAATATTGTAAAGCTTGATGATCAGTATACAAAACAAACTCCTTAGGAAGTAGATAGTGTCTCCACTTCTTTAATGCCTGAACTATAGCATAAAATTCCTGATCATAAACATAATACTTTCTCTTGGCATCATTTAACTTATCACTAAAACAAGCAACACGTTTATCTTCTTGACTCATAACATCTCATATTGCAGTACCACTAGCATCACAATCTACTTGAAAAAACTTATTAAAATTTGGAAGTGCTAAAATAGGTTATTCTGTAACTTTCTATTTTAGCGGTTTAAAACTCTTATTTGCCCCATTAGTCCACTTGAACTCTTTTCTATCCCCTCTCATTTTTTCAGTCAAGGGTCCACAAATACTACTAAAATTTCTGATAAACTTTCTGTAAAAGCTAGCCAAACTATAAAAATATCTTACCTCAGTTGCACTCCTTGGAGTAGGCCATTCAAGGATAGCCTTCACTTTCTCTAGGTCCATTTTTAGACCTTCTGTTGAAACTACAAATCCCAGATACACTAATTCACTCTTCACAAAACTGCACTTCTTCAAATTAATCAACAATTTATCTTCCCTTAACTTCTCAAACACCATACAAATATGCATCATATGCTCCTCCAATGTCTTACTAAAGATCAAAATATCATCTAGGTAAACAATGATAAACTTACCTAGAAATTCTTTGAGAACTTAGTCCATGAGCCGCATGAAAGTGTTCGGTGCATTAGTTAGCACAAAAGGCATGACTAACCACTCATACAATCCTTCCTTTGTCTTGAAGGCAGTCTTCCATTCATCTCCTTCTCTGATCTAAATTTGATGATATCCACTCTTCAGATCTATGTTTGAGAAATACATAGCTCCACTCAAACAGTCCATAATATCATCCATTCTTGACAATGTAAACCTATACTTGATTGTGATCTTTTTTATAGCCCTAGAATATGTACACATTCTCCATTCTCCATTCTTATTTGGTGCTAATACTGTAGGTACAACATAGGGACTCAAGCTCTCTCGAATCAACCCCTTTTATAACAATTCATGTACTTGTCTGTTCAAATCTTCACTTTCTACTGGTGTCATTCTGTGTGCTAGCTTATTTGGAAAATTGGCTCCTAGAATCAAGTCCATCCGATGATTGATCTTCCTTACCGATGGTAATCCATCAGGTACATTATCGGATACAATATCCTGAAACTCATTCAACAAATCTGGAACTTCTACAGGTACATCTTCTACTTCCTCTTTACCAACTTTTGGAATTAAAGAAAAACACACATGCTCATGCCTCATACCCTCTAAAAATTTTCTTCCATAAACAAAACTTATTCTTGTATTACCACATAGCTTTTCTTTTGTTTCCTTCAATGGCTTTAGCTTATGTCACACTCCATCCTTTGTCAAGGAATAGGTATTCGTATGACTATCATGTATATCACGCCTATCAAACTACCATGGTCTACCCAATAATATATGACATGCATCCCTAGGTATGATATCATATAGTACCTCATCATGGTATCTGCCAATATTGATCTTTACTAGGCACTGTTCACTGACCATGACCTTGTGGTCATCCTGTACCCAAGCAATCCAGTATGGATGTGGATGTTTTTTCTCTTGAGCTTCAAGTTTGTGACCATCTCTTCTAACACCAAATTATCAGTGCTACCACTATCAATAATCACATCACAACACTTATCTTCACACTTTCACCTGATGCAAAACAACCTCCTCCTTTGTTCAAGTTCATTCTCACCACTCAGAAGGACTCTTTTGTTAATTAGCATTTCTCCTCTTTCAGCGTATTCAAAATGTGATGATTTGACATCTTCATCTACATGTGCAACTCTGGCCTGGCCTTCATTCCTCATATATGTCCTTCCTTGGTGTTGAGGGCATTCAAATTCCCTATGACCTTCTTCTTCATAGTGAAAACATGTTCCACAGAAGCCTCCTCTTCTAGATCCTTGTTGTCTTCCTCTTCCTCTTTGATCTCTTTTATTCTGATCATGGAAATGATTGGAATTGTTTCCTCTCTGATTTTGACTTCTACTAGCCTCATCCTTCTTTTTCAAATCTTCATTTTGGCCTCCGTATGACCATCCATTAGATCTTCCACCACGACCTCTTCCATTTTTTCTACTCTCAAACTTCTTGTTCAACTTTTCCTCTACTTTTAGGGAAAACTGGTATGCCTCTTCAATACTGTTCATTCAAACCAAATTCAACTCTTCTTGAATCCTCAGCCTCAACCCATTAAGGTAACAAGAAATGTTCTCCTTATCAACTTTTGCATGGCCTATTCTGATGAGGATTCAATAGAACTCCTCTGTATAGTCCTAAATAGATCTTCCTGTTTGCTTCAAACTTTGCATTTTTTTCAGTAGGTCAAGCTCATAATCAACAAGAATGAACTATCACTTCAATTTATCCACCATCCAATCCCATCTTGTGATTTAATCCTTTCCTCTTTTATTTCACTCCAATTGAATCTCTTGCCACCATATCTTCACATGACACTTCAATCTGACCTTCCCAAACTTGACCCGATCAGGATCTTTGATATCTTCATACTCAAAATATTCTTCTAATTCATTGATCTAGTTGATCAATTTCTTTAGGTTAAGATTTCTTAAAAATGTAGGAACCTCAATTTTAGGTCTTTTCCCGATATTGGAAATGGCTCAAAAAAGATTTTCTTCTTCTTGGTTCATAATTTCACCTTCTCCTTCTTGGTCAAAATTTCTTTCTTCTTCGGCTTCATCATTGCTTTCATCTCTAACATTAAGGTTCATTCCTTTATGAATCTCTTCTTGCAATGCTCACACTTATCTCTGGAGTGCTCTAACCTTAGGTGTCACACCACCAGCTCTTCCGCCACGTTCTCTTTGTGGAGGCATTTTCACGATGCTCGCTGAAACCCTAAACCGTGGTCTTGGTACAAACTACCTCACAGTTGGTGATTTGTTTACACACTCAGGAACTCCCTCTCTTATACCAATTGATGAAGGGTGCTCCCCTTAATACCACAAACACAAAAGAAATAGAGAAACAACAACAATTTGCAAGAACAGAAAATGAGCTTCTTATTATCTCCATAAAGGTGGAATTAGAAATTTTAGAATTACAATATGCAAAGCCACATGGGCATTTTTCCTTACAATATTCTATAGGACAAAGCCTGGAATTAGTACCCAGATCTACCCAGAACTGCCTCGAACTGTCGTACACAACACTATGGGCCTTCCTTATATAGGTAATTTTCCACCTATGAAGGTTCTAGAAATTTAGCCATTAAGGCTGACCAACTCTATAATTATTTAATTTTTCAATTTATTACATCAGAGTCGACTCAAAGCATCTTTTGAAACCCAAGCAGAAATTTTGAAGGAAATTTATTTTACGCCATTTCAAGTGGCCCAACTTCCAGAGACCATAAATCATCATCCGTTGACCTGATTGACTATTATGACCCCATTTCAGAAAGGGCGCAAAGTGCTCTACAACACATAAACTAAGTAAGCTTCATTTAGCTGAAGTTTTGACCTCATCCGAGGCTTCTAAAGCCTTCAAAAGTGAGTTCAAAATTTATGTACCCTGCTGCCAATACCGAAAATTTTAAATATCTTCAAAACTAGACTTGATCTAGCAATGAAACTTTACCGACAGGCTAATATGACCAAAATGATCCTCGAGAGAAGAAAATAGAACATTCTGAGCTCGAACGAAAAACTTAATAAAAATAGTAAATTTCCAAAAATAGCAGGTCTTCACAAGATAGCCCTTATTGAAAAGAAACCATAATTATTTTTGGGTGATGCAAGATTGCTCTTACACCCACGATGCTCCTGCATCAGACACCCAGGGTAATTTCAGAAGTGACCCTATCATGTCTCAAGTGTGAAGAGGAAAACTAATATGGTTAACCTCCTCCCTTGTCAGCCATGATGAATCTTCAACAATTCATCCTTTCCATTTGACCAAATATTCTTTATATGTCATGTTCCTTGTGCTTCTACCAACAGGACTATCCAGTATATCCTCAATCTCCTTAGTAGCTGAAGTAGTTGCTGGAATAATCCACTATGCTTTTGTGATCTCATCTTCAACAACTCCTTCATGATACTCTATCAAATCTAAAATGTTAAACACTAGTGAAATATTTAGCTTAGTACGCAATTGTACCTCATATGCATTTCTTGAATCATGCTTCTTCAGTATGTTACATGGCCCAAACTTCTTCATTTTCAACTTGTATGTACCAACTAGAAATGACTCCTTCCACAAATGAACTATGACTTCATCTCCAACCTAAAATTCTTTATGCCTCCTTTTCTCATCTGCCTTAGCCTTATAATGCACATTCATCTTGGTAATATGTTTTCTCACCTCCTCATGGATGCTCTTCGAGTGTTCTGCAAAATCCTCAGCTTCAACACTACTTATCTCTCTTTTATCTATCTTCTTAAACTTTGAAGCATTTTTGAGAATACTTCCATATAAAATCTATAGTGGTGATTTACTAGTGCTCCTGTTGATATAATTATTGTATGCAAATTCTGCCTGTGGTAAAGTCAAATCCCATCCTGTTGGCTTATCTCCAACCAAACATATTAGTAAATTTCCCAAACTCCTATTCACCACCTCTATTTGTCCATCAGTCTGTGGATGATGTGATGAACTGAACTTTAAATCTGTCTTCAACTTCTTCCATAATGTGCGCTAGAAATATCCAACAAACTTAGTGTCTTCATCTGAAACTATGCTCTTTGCCAAACCATGTAGTCTCATCACTTCTTTGAAAAATAGTTCTGCTACATGAACAACATCATTAGTCTTTTTGTAGGGAATGAAATGTTTCATCTTAAAAAATATATCAACTACCACAAAAATTGAATCATGTCCCCACTGAGTCCTTGGTAAACCAATAACAAAATCCATATTGATATCAACCCTAGGTTTCTCTGGTATAGGTAATGGCTGATACAACCCTGTATTTTGCTTAACTCCTTTTGCCATCTAACATATTCTACAACCCTATACAAACTTCTCGACATCTTGATGCAACTGTGGCTAGTAATAATTCTCACTAACTAGAGCAAGGGTTTTATCTCGACCAAAATGTCCAACCAATCCTTCGCTATGCTTCTCCTTGATGAGATTATCCCTCATAGAACTTTGTGAAATGCACAATTGACTCCTTCTAAATAACATACTATCCTAGATGATGAAATCCAACCACTTCATTAAGTCTAAAGTAACCAGTTCTGTACAATTCTTCCAAGCTTCTCCAAAATCAGGATCCTCTAGATACAAATTATTGAGTTCCTTGAACCCAACCATGACAATCTGCATCTCTGTTAGTAATAGTTGCCTTCTGCTAAGCGCATCTGCAACCTTGTTAGACTTTCTACTCCTGTGTTTCAAAACAAATGTATAATTTTGTAAAAACTCAAACCATTTCAAATACCTTTGATTCAACTTTTCTTGACTATTCAAATATTGTAAAGCTTGATGATCAGTATACAAAACAAACTCCTTAGGAAGTAGATAGTGTCTCCACTTCTTTAATGCCTAAACTATAGCATAAAATTCCTGATCATAAACATAATACTTTCTCTTGGGATCATTTAACTTCTCACTTAAATAAGCAACATGTTTACCTTCTTGACTCATAACAGATCCTATTGCAGTACCACTAGCATCACAGTCTACTTGAAACACCTTATTAAAATTTAGAAGTGCTAAAACAAGTTATTCTGTAACTTTCTATTTCAGCGGTTTAAAACTCTTATCTGCCCCATTAGTCCACTTGAACTCTTTTCTATCCCCTCTCATTGTTTTAGTCAAGGGTCCACAAATACTGCTAAAATTTCTGATAAACTTTTTGTAAAAGCTAGCCAAACCATGAAAAGATCTTACCTCAGTTGCACTCCTTGGAGTAGGCCATTCAAGAATAGCCTTCACTTTCTCTAGGTCCATTTTTAGACCTTCTACTGAAACTACAACTCCCAGATACACTAATTCTTTCTTCACAAAACTGCACTTCTTCAAATTAATCAAAAATTTCTCTTCCCTTAAATTCTCAAACACCATATGAATATGCATCATATGCTCCTCCAGTGTCTTAGTAAAGGTCAAAATATCATCTAGGTAAACAATGACAAACTTACCTAAAAATTCTTTCAGAACCTCATTCATGAGCCGCATGAAAGTGCTCGGTGCATTGGTTAGCCCAAAAGGCATGACTAACCACTCATATAGTCCTTCCTTTGTCTTGAAGGAAATCTTTCATTCATCTCCTTCTCTGATCCAAATCTGATGATATACACTTTTCAGATCTATCTTTGAGAAATACACAGCTCCACTCAAACAGTCCATAATATCATCCATTCGTAGAAATGGAAACCTATACTTGATTGTGATCTTGTTTATAGCCCTAGAATCTGTACACATTCTCCATTCTCCATTCTTCTTTGGTGCTAATACTGTAGGTACAACATAGGGACTCAGGCTCTTTCGAATCAACCCCTTCTATAACAACTCATGTACTTACCTTTTCAACTCTTCACTTTCTACTGGTGTCATTCTGTGTGTTGCCTTATTTGGCAAACTAGCTCCTGAAATCAAGTCCACCTGATGATTGATCTTCCTTACCAATGGTAATCCATCAGGTATATTATCAAATACAATATCTTAAAACTCATTCAATAAATCTGCAACTTCTGTAGGTACATGTTCTACTTCCTCTTTATCAACTTTTGGAATTAAAGAAAAACACACATGCTCATGCCTCATACCCTCTAGGAATTTTCTTCCAACAATAAAACTCATTCTTGCATTACCACATACCTTTTCTTCTGTCTCCTTCAATGGCTTTAGCTTATGTTGCACTCCATCCTTTGTCAGAGAATAGGTATTCACATGACCATCATGTACAACATGCCTATCAAACTGCCATGGTCTACCCAACAACATATGACATGCATTCATAGGTATGATATCACATAGTACATCATCATGGTATCCACCAATCTTGATCTTTACTAGGCATTGTTCACTAACCATGACCTTGTGGTCATTCTGTACCCAGACAATCTGATATGGATGTGGATGTTTTTGTCTCTTGAGCTTCAACTTTGTGACCATCTCTTCTGACACCAAGTTATCAGTGCTACCACTATCAATAATCACATCACAACACTTATCTTCACACTTGCACTTGGTGCAAAATAAGCTCCTCCTTTGTTCAGGTTCATTCTCACCACTTAGCAGGACTCTTCTGTTAATTAGTATTTCTCCTCTTTCAACATCTTCAGAATATGATGATCTAGCATCTTCATCTACATGTGCAACTCTGGCCTGGCCTTTATTCCTCCTATCTTTCCTTTTTTGGCATTGAGGACATTCAAATGCCCTATTACCTTCTTCTCCATAGTGAAAACATATTCCATGGAAACCTCCTCTTCGAGATCCTTGTCCTCTTCCTCTTCCTCTTTGATCTCTAGTATTCTGATCATGGAAATGATTGGAATTATTTCCTCTCTGATTTTGACTACTACTGGCCTCATCCTTATTTTTCAAATCTTCATTTCGGCCTCCATATGACCGCCCACCAAATCGTCCACCACGACCTCTTCCATTTTATCTGCTCTCAAACTTCTTGTTCAATTTTTTTGCTACTTTTAGGGCGAACGGGTATGCCTCTTTAATACTTTTCATTTGAACCAAATTCAACTCCTCCTGAATGCTTGACCTCAACCCATTAAGGTAATGGGCAACTTTCTCCTTATTAGCTTTCCCATGGCCTGTTCTGATGAGGATTCGATATAACTCATATGTATACTCCTGAACAGATCTTCCTGCTTGCTTCAAACTTTGCATTTTTTTTGGTAGGTCAAGCTCATAATCAACAGGAATGAACTGTCGCTTCAATTTATCCACCATCTGATTCCATCTTGTGATTTTATCCTTTCCTCTTCTATTTCTCTCCAGTTGAATCTCTTGCCACCATATCTTCGTATGACCCTTCAGTCTGGCCTTCACAAACTTGACCTAATTAGGATCTTCGATATCTTCATATTCAAAATATTCTTCTAATTCATTGTTCCAATCGATCAATTCATCTAGGTTAAGATTTCCTGAAAATGTAGGAACCTCAATTTTAGGTCTTTTCCTGGTCTTGGAAATTTCTCGAAAAAACCTTTCTTCTTCTTGGTTCATAATTTCGCCTTCTCCTTCTTGATCAAAATTTCCTTCTTCTTCAGCTTCATCCTCGCTTTCATCTTTGACATTAAGATTTATTCGTCTATGAATCTCTTTTTGCAATGCTCGCACTTGTCTCCAGAGTGCTCTAACCTCAGGTGACACACCACCAGCTCTTCCACCATGTTCCCTTTGTGGAGGCATTTTTGTGCTGCTCGCTGAAACCCTAAACCACGGTCCTGGTACAAACTACCTCACAGTCAGCTATTTGTTTACACACTCAGGAACTCCTGCTCTGATACCACTTGATGAATGTTGCTCCCCTTAATACCACAAACACATAACATAAACAAAGAAACAACAACAATTTGCAAGAAGAGAAAATGGACTTCTTATTATCTCCACAGAGGTGGAATTACAAATTTCAGAATTACAATATGCAAAGCCACATGGGCATTTTCTCTTACAATATTCTGTAGGACAAAGACTCGAATTATTACCCAGATCTACCTAGAATTGCCCCGAACTGCCCTAGACAACACTACGAGCCTTCTTTATATAGGTAATTTTCCATCACCTGGGAAGGTTCTAGAAATTTAGCCATTAAGGCCGACCAACCCTAGATTTTTTTTTTTCAATTTATTACATCAGAGTCGGCTCAAAACATCTTTTGAAACCCAAGTAAAAATTTTGAAGGAAATTTATTTTCTGCCATTTCAAGTGGCCCAACTTTCGGAGACCATAAGTCATCACCCGTTGACCCGATTGACTATTATGACCCCATTTCGAAAAGGGTGCAAAGTGCTCTACAAGATTCAAAATAAGCAAGCTTCATTCAACCGAAGTTTTGACCTCATCTGGGTCCTCTAAAGCCTTCAAAAGTGAGTTCAAAGTTTCTGTACCCTGCTACCAATACCAAAAATTTTCAATATCTTCAAAACTAGTCTTGATCTGGCTATGAAACTTTATCAACAGGCTAATATGACCATAATGAACCCCCAGGGAAGAAAATAGAACATTTTGTGCTCGAACATAAAACTTACTAAAAATAGTAAATTTCCAAAAATAGCATCTTTGCACAAGATAGCCCTTATTGCAAAGAAACCAGAATTATTTTTGGGTGATGCAAGATTGCTCTTACACCTAGGATGCTCCTGCATCAATTATCATCACAATAAAGGCCACAAGACCAATGATTTCATGAAGCTTAAACACATAACCCAAGATTTGATTGATAATGAGACAATTGTGATTGATCCCCAACAAATGAACACTGATCATAAGGCTTTCAAGGAGCTTTTTACAAAATATGAAAAAGGGGAATCATCTAAGTTGAAGGATAACAAAGTGGGTTACACATACTCTAACAATGACAATGTGATCCAAATGCTTGATTCCTCTGACCATATTGTCAATGTCATCAAGATCAAGGAAAAGACTCAAGCTGAATCATCCAACGCGGTAACCTGCTCTCAAGGACAAGTATCTTTATGAGGGACAGGTTCATCCTCCTCTTCTTCTTACAAACAAACAGTAACTCAAACTTCCAAACCAACTTCTTTGTCTACAGCATGTGATTACAATCTGGTTGACCAACTTTAGCACACGTCAGCTCAGATATCAATCCTTGAATTAATTAAAATCTCTCTAGCCCATCGAGAGATTCTAGATGAAGCCCTCCTCGCGGCTAATGTTCCTAAGGGACTTAGACATAAATAAGTTCTAGTTCGTGGTTGGTCATCTCTCTTCCCCTCATTACTTGACCTTTTCAGAAGAAGATGACAATTTTTTCAGTCATCTGCATAACCAGCCTCTCCATATTGAAGTCCTCATAAATAACCATAGGGTGAAATGTGTTTTGATAGATGAAGGCGTAGGTTTGAATATTTGAGTGTTCAACTTAGTGAAAGCCCTTGATTTCTCAGAGCATTCTATTGATCCTAGATGAAAAATAACAATCAAGGCATACGATGAAGAGGAACGTTCTTCCAAATGCATGGTGGTCTTACCCATCCAGGTAGGTCCTGTGCAGTGAGATGTTATTTGTCATGTCTTGGACCTTCCTCTACCATACAACATACTTCTAGGTCACCCACGGATCCACGAAATGCAAGCAATACCTTCAACATGTCATCAATGCATTAAATTTGCTCACAACAAAATTGAAGTTACCATTCTTGCAGACTCAGCATACACTTGTAAAAATCTTAAACAAGATGAAAGCATGGTTCCAGACAATAAGGAAGCCTTAAAGAACCGATAAACTAAGATTTCTAGACAAGCAACACTAGATGCCTTTTAGAAAAAGCTGAGTATAAAAGAAAATGGAGTGGGAGAATAAAAACTGGATGCTTCATGCTCAATGGTCAACTTGCCCATCTCACCTAAATCCTATGGAAAACCATCTTCATCCTTTCGACCTACTAGAACTTATGCCCTAACAATTCATGAAGGAACCAAAATGGTCAAAGTGAAAGTCCCTCTTGATCAAGAAAATAAGGAGAAAGTTGTTCTACAATGGCTCTATAAGGGAGAAGAAGTTGAACAAGGAAAGTACATTGAGATTTCTCCTAAGAAGTATGGTGCAGGATACCAACTCATGCATAAAATGGGGTATGATGTAAAAATTCCCCTTGGCAAAGGTAAAGGCCTTCTTGAACCCCTACATGTTGAATTCTATAATCCAAGAGACAAAACTGGGGTAGGATATCATGAACAATAATTTGCACAATCATCTACAATCGGTCATGTGTTTGACACAATTAGGGATTCTAATGAAAAAGATGAATATTTCATCCCTAGAGCTTATGAAAGGTTGTTACATATTCCTATAGATCACGAGGAGGTACCTGAAGGACAACTTAGTCGACGTGAGGCAAATACATCACTAGAAGTTGAACTGAACCAAGAATGTCCTATAGAGGAAAGACACCCTAACTGGGGAAACTTGTTATTATTGCACACATTCTCAATTTTCCTTGCTTCATTGAACCATCTGGAGAGTCTAGACAACCTCGATTACCATGTTTACCTATACTAGACTACGGAGACTACTTCCAAGCTTTAAATGCTCAGACAACCAAATTAGCAGTTGATACCCAAGATAGCCATTCTGACATGACATACCTCAACTTAGATGAGATTGAAAGTCAAGCTATAAATCAGAAGGATCATGATGAAGAATCTCCCATGACCCTAGCTCAGTACCTGGGATGTTTTGTCAATAGTAGAACTAGCTTGCATGAATATGAATGGGACCAACTTTTTGATGCTACAATTGACATAGAGGTGGATGTGATACATAAATATGCTCCTATTTCCACTTTCAAAGCTGATGAAAGTTCTAATACACAACATAACTCAGAAACCAATCAAGACCATCCAGTTATTGAACCTGTTGTAGTTCCTCATGTTCAAGTTGTCTTCGAAGAAGGGGATTCTCCTGCAAATAGTCCTCCTATGGTTCTTCGTCAAAATCCTAACTGGAATTTTGGTTCACAATACCAGATTATGATGGTTCCTTCGTAGAGGTTCTTGCAACAAAGAGAAGAAGTGGAATGGGATCTTGCTCATCATTTCAGACCTAGATGGGTAGGTTCACAGAACACCTCTCATAACTCTTATAGCAATCCTTCAACGAGTCACACTCAAAACAACTCTAGGGAAGATAACTTTTGCAACTTATCTTCAACAACCATGAATGATGATGATGATACCAAAGTCTTTTCTCTTGAGCCCATTGGTTCGTTACCTCTTGTGTACCCTAAGCTAACTGACTAGAATACCTCTAATCCCATAAACTTATTTTCCTTTTCCAATGACCATACCCTATCATGTTACCTTAATACTATTGAGCCTTTTCCCTCTTCCACCAGTGCAATGAGTGATAATATGTTAGTAGAAGATATCAAGTATCTTAGTCACCAAAGAAAAAATAAAAAGAACAAGAGATCTGATGGTGAAAACCACTCTATGGTAGTATCAGATCCAAAAATAGTAAAAATAAATAACGTATCCAATGGTGAAAACCTCTCCAAGGCACCTGTGGATGAGATACTTGATATCCTCCTTGAACATTTTTCATGAATGATCATCGGTGCTTATAAAGCCTACACAATAGGTGAACTTGGGTACAACTGACAATCCACAAATCATACATTTGGAACAATCTTTGTCTGAAGAAGAAAAGCATAAATTCATTCATTTATTTACAAAAAAGAAGATCAATTTTGCATGGTCTTATTTTGATATGCCAATCTTGGATACAAACCTCATCATGCACCATTTATCTATTGCCCAGACATAAAACTAGTTAAACAAAAGCTGAGAAAAATGCATCCTCATAACACATTATTGGTTAAGGCAAAGCTCAAGATGTCACTCAAAGCCACATTTATTTGAGCCATAGACTATGCTGACTGGATCTCCAATATTGTGCCTATCTCAAAATCTGACAAGTCAATACATATATGCACAGACTTTAGGGATCTAAATAAGGCTTTCCCTAAGGATGATTTCTCATTGCCTAGCATAGACATGATTGTGGACCTTACCATTGGATTCCAAATGTATTCATTAATGGATGGATTCTTGAGATGCAATCAAATCCTCATTGCACTTGAAGATCAGGAAAATGCAACATTTACTTGTGCATGGGGAACTTTCTACTAGAATTTCATGCCTTTCGACCTCAGGAACGCTAGTGTAATGTATCAATGCACAATGAAAACTATTTTTCATGATATGATGCACAAGAACATGGAAGAATATGTGGATGACACATTAGCTAAATCTTTACTAGAGATATGCACCTCTGATTTAGATAGGATCTTCACTATAATGGAACAATTCAAGTTAAGGCTCAATCCAAAGAAATGCACTTTTGGGGTCACCTATGGAAAAATTCTAGAATACATAGTCTCAGCATGAGTAATTTAAGTAGATCCAGCTAAGGTCAAAGCAATAATGGAAACGCAACCACCATAAAATATTAGTCAAATAAGGACATTGCAAGGAAAGCTACAATCAATAAGAAGATTCATATCACAACTAGCTAAAAAGGAACAACCCTTTACTAATACTTTTCATAAAGGTGTCATATTCAAATGGAATGAGGATTGTAAGAAGCACTTTCAATAGATTGAAGAGTACCTGGAGAACCCTCTTGTGTTCATGGATCCTATTCCTGGAAAGCCCTTATTTCTCTTATCAACTACTACTTCTTTGGGAGCACTACTCGCACAACATGATGATCAAGGACGAGAATGAGAAATTTATTATATCAGTAGAAATCTAGTATCTTATGAGCTAAACTACACAATGATTGAAAAATCTTGTTTGGCAGTAGTTTTTGCTTCTCAAAAGTTCAGACACTATATGTTAGCTTACTCTACAAAACTGATAGCAAAAATTGATCCTCTCAAGTACTTACTGAGCAAGGCAACACTAACTGCACAATTGGCTAAATGGGTTATGTTCCTCAGTGAGTTTGACATTACATATATTGATCATAACATAATCAAAGGAAAATTATTGGCTAATCAACTAGTAGAGGCACCATTACAAGACACACAACCTATTGTGGTGGATTTTCCTGATGAATCTATTCTACATTTAATGCAACATCCTTGGAAAATGTACTTTGATGATTCATTCATGCAATAGGGTGCAGGTGCTAGAGTTTTTTCATCTCTCTACAAGGTTACAAAATACCAAAGGCTTACAAAATGATCTTTCCATGCACTAATAATGTGGTAGAATATAAAGGATTAGCTAACAAACTCAATCTGGCCATCGATTGGAAGATTGAGGAACTTCATGTCTATGGTGACTTTCAGCTAGTGATCAACCAAGTCACATATAAATATCAAACTCGAGATGAAAAGATCTTTCCATACAAACACCTGGTTGACGATTTAAAGAAGTACTTCATGTTTATCACTTTCCAACAGTTACCACACACAAAAACATAGAGAAACATATGCCATGGATACCTTAGCCTCAATGATACAATTGTAAAAGCATTAATTTTTCTATGACTTCTTGGTGGAAGAGTTCCCTTTCCCTACCTATGACACACCTGATTCTCAAATTGTATGCACCATCATTACTTCTGATACTTCACGCTATAGCTAGATCTACGCTTACCTTAAAGACCAAACCATACATGACTCTCTTTCCCAGAATGAAAGATAAAACCTCATCTGAAACACCTCTCAGTATCTCATCATCACAAATGAATTTTTTAGGAGAAGTCTTGATGGTACTCTCCTTAGGTGTTTAGAGAATGAGAGGTCTGAGAGAGCACTTAGAGAAGTTCATGAGAGTATTTTTGGATCACACTTGAATGGTCTAACCTTGGAAAAAAAGATCATTAGAGAAGGTTACTAATGGCCTACCATGGAAAAAGATGTCCAAATTTCTAAGACTTGTTAGAAATGTCAACTCCATGGGAACATGATTCACACTCATGCCCGAGACCTGCTACCTTTCATTACTCACTAATCATTTCAGCAATGGGCCTTTGATCTCGTGGGATAGATTTATCCTTCATCCTCCAATTGACACAAGTTCATCATTACAACTACTAAATACTTTACCAAATGTGTTCAAGCACTACCCCTTATCAAAGCAATAGGAAAATAGTTGCCTATGCTTATCCTCAACTACATCATCTGTAGATATGAAATCCCCTAATCGATTATTATAGACAATGGAGGATAGTTCAAGAATAGTGACATCAATGACCTCTACGCTAAGTTCCACATCACACGTAATTCCTCCTCTATCTACTATCCATATGGGAATGGAAAAATGAAAGCCTCGAACAAAACAATCCTTAAGATCCTACACAAAATAGTTAACAAGTTAGGAAAGGATTGGTACTTGTAGATCAATCCATCTCTATGGGCTTACCAAACAAGCATCATAACACCTATAGGGGCTACACTATTTTTATTAGTCTACAGTTTTGAAGAAATCCTACCAAATAAAATTTGAGATATCTTCACTTAGGGTATCACTATATGAGCTTATCAAAAATGATGATTACAAAATAGAAAAGAAACATTTGACCATCTGAGGTTTATCAAAAGAGAATGTCTAAAGGTTACAACAAAAAAGTTTGTCATCATGAATTTCAGGTTGGTGATCTTGTTCTAAGAGAGAACTAAAAAAATCAACAACATAGAGAATGAAAGGGAAAATTTGAACCTAACTAGCTGAGTCATTTTGTCATTACTACAACATTCAGTTCTAAAGCTTATCAACTAGATACTCCATCAGGCAATATTATCAAAGAGCCTCTCAATGCTCTTCACCTGAAACAATTCTACAACTAGACATTTTGCATCTTGTACAACAACTTATGATCCTAAAAAAAATCTAAAAAGCATATGAAGCCCTAAAAAAATCTTTAAAAGCATATAATGTCCTGAAAAAATGATCATCCTAGTAAAAACCTTGAAACAAGCGCCTTGATCTATCACCAAAAAAATAAAAATCCTCAAAAAATTAAATATAAAAAAATATAAAAAAGCAAAAAATAAAAAAGAACAAAAGAATCAGAAAAATTAAAAAGTGCCCTAGTGAAAAACCTGGAAATAGGTGCCTTGGTAGCAAAAATAAAATAATCCCAAGTGGTGAAAACCTAGCAAAGAAGCGTCACTTGTAATCAACGCTCCATTTATCAACACGTGGCTCAACTCTCGTACTCTCATCCACCTCATTTTTTCTTTCTGTCTCCCTTGTGCCATCATGGGATGGAACTAGTCTTGTTCTTGTCCCTAGTTATCACCTGTCACCTGGGGGAAATCTCACTTTACCTATCTGAGTTATCAACACTTTATCACTTGATTGATCTCTTGAGCTTAACTTGAGTTAGTGTGTCAATCCTTCTTACTGGACAATTTTCCACTGACACTACTTGGTGTTTCTTAACACCCCAATCCTATAGTGTTTCTTAACACTACCAATCTATAAATCATTATGTTTCTCAACACAAATTAGATCTTGCACTCTTTACTTCACACACACACTTTGACAAAAGCACAAAGGTGTTCCTTAACACCCAATACCAACTACAACTTAGAAAATTGAAACTGATTGAGATATGCTAAACTATTTTTCTTGTGTGTTGTTTGTTATCATTGACTTTCACTTGTTATGTGTTCTAAGGTTGCTGGACTATGTCTACTTGACTAGAGATTCACGACTTGGGGCATAAAACATTTTCTTTATTTTCTTCTTGTGGTGTGGTTTCAATGATCCTAAGTTGTCTAATAAATTTGATGTTTGTGGTAAGATCTTCCATCATGACCATCATGATTGGAATGTTGCACATACGTCGAACCTCTTTATTTGAACACTTAGGTGATGTTGGAACTATCTCCTTGTTTGTTAGTTGTGTGTGGCACGTACGATGACATCCCTAGTTATCCTGGTAGTTTTTGCTTTGATACTGGTGTTATCTTATAAAAACAAATTGGAGACCATTTTGAAGTCATGTTGGCACTTATGCCTTGATGCTTACATGTGTTTCCTACATCTTATCTAATACGGTCATATTCATATCTTCATGGTTTCTCTCACATTAGTGAAGGTTGTACTGACCTCCGATGTCTTGAATGCTCAAATGATGATAAATGAATGACTACAGGATTAGTGACTTAGGTCATGTCGTAGGTTGTATTTTCATTCTAGGGCTAGATTTTAATCATGTATTTATGGTTCCCTTGAGTTGTCCTTTCTTTTTCTCCGTCGAAGTGATCAACCGCAACTATCCCTCATTAACTTAATCAAGTACCTACAAAGCACTTAGAATCCCACAAAAAATGCACCCCTAGCTAATTTAGACGTCTTGAATCTATTTTTGGTATCGAAATCAAAATTTGAGTTCATTTACTTAGTTAAATTTCAAAAGTCAACCCTTCTTGGTCAAATGCAATTGACTACTAATGCTATCACTTCCCACTCATTTTCATCTTCATTTCTTGAACCTTTGAGGTCAATTTCGTGTAAATTTATCAAATCTAAGTGATTTCAATTTGGCCAACTCTGGTCAAACTTGGTCAAAATTCAATCAAATTTAGTCAATAGGACCTCAAAACAACTTAAAATACACTCTAATCCATTTCAAATTTATTGGCAATCTCATCTTATCGATCCTAATCTCAATCAGTATGCTTTACCTATTTCAGGCTTTAACCTCTCTACCTCATTTTGATTTCAATCCCGAGGGGGCATGACAATATGGAAAATCTTCTTCTACAATCAATCATAATCAGAAAATCAATTCAAGCTTCATAGCTTGGATCATCTCAACTTCATCAGGAACCATATCAAGTTGAGATTCTTCACATCTCTCTGAAAGAGTGATTGGCTTCATATTAGGTCACTTTGATAGACATCTATTTGATCTCTTGAGGCATGTTAGGTTCATCAGGACCCATATCGATCTAACATCGTTCTCGGGGCATATCAGGTTCATCAGGACTCATATCAATCTGGTATTGTCTCTCAATCAGGTGATTGGCTTCCTCAGAATCCTTGTCAAAGAAGTTATCTCAAAGTTCTTTGATAGATATTCAGTCGCATCACTTCATATCAAGTTGAATACTCTGGTCTCACTCATCAGTCTTCGCTAAATCAAGGTCAGAGATGATATCTTTAATCTTCAATCGATCTTCGTTAAATCAAGTCTAGAGTCAGTTCTCCTTATCAGAAATAGTCTCATCGCTTCACATCAAGTTGTTCTCTAATTTAGCTTTAATCTATTCTTTGAATCAACACAATGTTTGCACATTGATTCAAAGAGGAGCAAATGTAATCATCTAAAATTTGTCGAGTAGAACCTAAGCCCCTAATTTCGATCAAATTGCCTTAAAACAAATTCTAAATCCCAAAGGCATAATTTACTATATATAATTATGTAAGCAACCTAATTAATCCCCCTTGCATAATTAAATCATTTCTAAAAATCAAAGCATAAATCATTTCTAAACTTGAAAAATCATTTAATTATCAAAACTTATTTTTAATATAAGGTCTCAATTTTTTTATTAAAATAGCACTTTGTGCAAACTTAATCTTGATTAATTGACAATTAAAAGGGGATTTTCTATTTTGTCTTATTCTCCAATCGAGCTTGGCTAATAAAAATTCTTGAATCCTGTCACATGGATTAATCTTCCTCACCACTCATCTCCACCTAACATATTTTTCCTCTTAATATCCACCCTCCATCCTTGAGGAAATTCCTTTAAAAGGAATCTCTTGCTTGTCTCAAGGGTTCAATCTTGCATCTTGGTAATCTAGATCATCTTGGTAATTTAAATTCTTGCATTCTAGAGTAATCTTTCTATTTTGAATTCCTAGTTCTTATTTTTCTTTCATTTACATGCTCATAGCTCTCTTGCATCCTTAGTTTACTTCACTCTTAGTGTAATCTTGCATTGTTATCTTGTTGGCTTTCATAACATCATCATTTTTGTTAGATTAATCTTGCATTCTAGTTTCATTTCTAGTTTTGCATTTTATTTGAATCTTCCATTTTGGAGTAGTCAAGTCACTAATCCTTTATGCCAATATGATGAGCATTACAAAAGGATTAAAATTGCTTCAACTAGGAAGCAATAAGCCACTTTTGAGGGTTTATTTGGTTCATTTGATATGGACTCCTATAGCTAAATTCTTGAGTTAATGGTTTATTGAGTGTTGGTTACATCCCAATTAAGTACCAATATTTAACTACACAACACCAAGATCCTAAGTGACTTAGGTCCTCATCAAATCCAAAGCCCAGAGAGAGAGAGAGAGAGATGGTCAACTAGCCTAGTAAGGTTTTACCTTACTATGGGTCATGCAAAGATAAGGTACTTCTACAAAAGATGGAATTGATAGTCTAGCAAGCTATGAGATTCTATTCAACCCATCTAAAAGGGATAACCAAGTGAATCATAGTCCACTAAGAAATACTCCAAAAGAGGATAATTCCTTAAGGAAAACATTGTCTCCATTAAGGGATCCTGGAAAAGGAGATCTATCTGAAGTAAAGAATAGTCTCTAAAGGGATCAAAAAATGGAGGATCAATCTAAACATTGAATAATTGACAAGGCATGGTAATGAAATGAAAGGACAAGCATAATAAAATCAATGTCACCTTAGTCATTTGCATAAGAGATTGACTTGAATCATTGTGTGTACAAAATGTGAAACAAGGAGCAGAGTGTATGCCCCATGTTAAAGTGATTACTAATGCCTTAATGGGATCAATGGATTTAATGAAGCATACATGAACCTAAAAGATATGTTTCCACTACGACATGCCCCCAAGCAAGGACAAACCAAGGAAAATGAAACACATGACAAAGAGAGAAAAAATGGGATCTACTAACTCTGGGGTAAGGTTGATCATATGATAACTCATGTATATCAAGAATTATATTATGTATCATCAATCTTTGGCATTTTTAAGCAAGAGGAATGCCAAATATTAAATACAAAATCTAATGTTGAAGTTAACATGGAATTGGAACTAATTTAGTTGTAGTAGATTTCAATAATTCTTGAAGAGAAAATAAAACATGGGTCTGATATCATGTGCACCCAGAAGATAATTTAGAATCGAGTGAAGTTCATGTCCTTAAAATAATGTGCACACATGTTCAAGTATTAGAAATTAGACAATTGTGGATCCAGAATAATACATAAAAGTCACTCTTATTATGATTATGTAGTTAAGAACCACTACTTAGAATGTCATAACTACACAGTCACTTTCATGTCTATTTTCTTGTGGGAATCATATCCAAGAATTTGGATATCACATACAACAAAAGAATCAATGTCCTTTATGTCGGTATTAATTGTTGACTTTGTTGATAAATGTCAGGTTAACCATGCATGTGGGTTTTTAGTTGGTAGTTGAAGTATTTATTACGATTTTTTTCCTATCTCAAAGTTTCCAAATCTTCGTGCCCACTTTTGGCAATTTTTGTTTTGCTCTATTTTATTAGTTCTTGTAATGCATATTGTAGCGTGTGGGAAGTAGAATAATAGAAGACATATTTTTTGCCTTTGGTTCCAAGTTTTTTTGGTTGTTTTGTTCTATTTTACAATATCACAAGCTCCCCTATTTGTACTTTCTAAAATAGTGATAGATATCAATATACCACATGCTTTGTTTTCTTCCTTTTTGGTATAGTGCATAATCTTAAAGTCTTGTTATGGTATCAGAGATGATGGTTGGGTCATGTTGAAGGAAATTAAAGGGTTTGAAGAAAACGTGCCTCCCAAAATAATAGTTGAAGTTAGTTAAGGATTTGGGTGAACCAATCATGTTCTTACCTTGCAAAGACAAAAAGTGAAACAGTCATGTTTAACCTACAAAGATAGAAGCTACTACAAAAAAATGTCCCAGTGCACACAAATCTCTCTTAGCAACAAAGGAGATTTAGGTATTCACCCTTCTCAATATTTATTGCAAAAAAACCTTGTTATTTAGCTCAGGAAAAAGGGGGCGAATAGATTGAAGAAGTCATGGCATCCACAAGTAATTCTAGCACACAAGGACCAATATTGAATGACAAAAAAAATGCCATGTGAGCCATTAAGATGCAGAGTTATTTGAAGAACTTAGATTGTTGGGAGGTTGTAGAGACAAAGTATGAAGAAACTAGTGCACATGATATAGCTCAAATAATAAATGCACAAAGAAATGCAAATGCAGAGAGCAAAAGGAAGGATGCTAGAGCCTTATGGAATCTACATAATGGATTCGAAGACTCCATCTTTTCCAAAATAGTAGCAACAACAAGTGTAAATCAGGCCTGGGAGATACTTGTAACAACATATCAAGTAATAAATAAGGTAAAGAATGGTAAGATATAGATTTTGAGGAAAAGGTTTGAAACCTTTCAAATGAAGGATACAAAAATTGTAGACTAGTTCATGTCTCAAGCCATGGATGTAGTGAACTAACTAAGAGCCTATGGTGAAAACATCACAAACAGAAAAGTTGTGGAGAAAATCCTTAGAAGTATTCCACATTCATATGATATTTTGGTGACAACAATTGAAGAATGTAAGGATATTTTCTTATTTTCGATTGAAGATTCGACTAGTTCAATGTTGAATCATGAGTCTAGAATGTAAAAGAGAAATGAACATCTAGAGACTTCTCTACAAACACAAGCCACAATCAGTAGAGCAAGAGGTAGAGGCAGAGGAAGAAGAGGTTGAAGTTCATTCCATTTAGATAATAAGGAAAACATTCAAAATTAAGTTGAAAAACCTCTAGCATAGTCACAAAACCAAAGAGGAAGAGCTAGAAGTAACATAAGAAGAGGCAAATTTGATAAATCAAATATATAATGTTTTTATTGCAAGAGATATGGACACTATGAGAATGAGTACATGAAGAAACAAGAAGACAAAAATAGGGGTAGAGCTAATGTGTCCAGCACCGAAGAAGGAACTTCATCAATGTTTCTATCATACTTAGTAGTAGAAGATAACAACAAAGAAGACACGTGGTTGTTGGACAGTGCCTGTAGCAATCATATGACAGGTAACAAAAATGCCTTTACTAGTTTTGATGAAACAATCAGAACCAAGATTAAGTTAGGAGATGATCACTTGGTTCATGCTCTAGGAAAAGGTACTGTTACAATTGTAAATAAGAAAAATGAAAATGACATTCATAATGTTTACTATGTTGAGAATTTAAAAAATAATCTATTGAGTGTAGGCCAAATGAGTGAGAATGTGTTTGAAGTTAAATTTAAAGAATCCACTTGTACAATCCTAAACAAAAACACAAGTCATTTGGTCATAGAAATAGTCCACATGACTAAAAATAGATTGTATCCATTGAATTTGAGAAGTGTCAAATAGCATGTACCTTATGCTCAATATATTGCAAATTCTGATGAAACTTGACTATGACACCTTAAATATGGCCACCTAGCATTTAACAGTCTAGATGAATTGCAAAAAAGGTTAATGGTCCTAGTTCTACCAACAATAGATGTCCATCATAATCCATTTGAAAGCTTCATAATAGCCAAACACAAGAGGAATTCCTTTCCAAATGCAACACCATGTCAAGCCATAAATCTTCCAGATCTAGTACATACCAATCTATGTGGTCCCATGCAAATAAACTCTATAGGAGGAATCTATTACTACTTAACCTTCATTGATGACTACAATAGAATGACAAGGGTGTATTTCATCAAGAACAAATCAGAAACCTTTGAGAGAATCAAATATTTTAAGGCAATGACATAAAAAAAGTGGTAGACAGATTAAAGTCTTAAGGTTTGATGGAGGAGCTGAATATGATTCCAAAGATTTTGTAGCATATTGTAGAGAACAAGGCATTCATAGACAATTCATTGACAGGTACACTCCACAACAAAATGGAGTGGCAGAGAGGAAAAACCAAACAATCATGAAGATGGCAAGAAGTATGTTAAAAGCTAAAAACTTACCAAATGAATATTGGGCAAAGGTAGTTGCATGTTCATCCTACATCTTGAATAGATCACCGATAAAAAGTGTGAAGGATAAGATGCCTCTAGAATCTTGGAGTGGAGTGAAACTAGATGTAACAAATTTGACAATTTTTAGAAGTGTAGCCTATACACATGTGCTTGAGGAGTTAAGGAGAAAGCTAGACGATAGATGTGAGAAGTGTATATTCATAGGTTATAGTGATGCATCAAAAGCCTACAAATTGTATAATCTAGTCACTAAGAAGACAATAGTGTCAAGAGATGTAATTTATTTTAAGATAAGTCATGGTACATTATCAAGATGATGGAATAACTCATAGTTAGCCTACTCCACATACTTTTGAGCCAGCTAATGTTGAGTAGCCAAGACATGGACTACCTAGATTGCAGGTCCCAATAGTAGCAGGAGAAAATTAGGGACAACAAGTGCATAGTCCTTCTAGCAGTGATTCAGACCCCACAATAGCATAATTGAGGAACAAAAAGACTAGAAAAATTAGATAAATATATGAACAACAAGACAATGATGAACAAATATTGTTTGCTTTGATGTCTATTCAGCCTATATGTTTTGAAGATGTAGTTAAGGAGAAAGAGTGGGTAGAAGCCATGAATGATAAAATAGTAGCCATAGAGAAAAATGATACATGGGAGTTAGTGGACTTGCCACAAGATAAAACAAGAATAGGAGTTAAGTGGGTCTATAAGACAAAGCTTTATGAGAAAGGTCAAATTGAGAAGCACAATGCAAGGCTAGTAGCCAAAGGTTTTGTACAACAACACATTATAGACTATGAAGAAACTTTTTAGAAAGATTGGACACGATTAGAACTATGTTAGCAGTGGTAGGAAAACATTATTGGTCATCTTACTAGTTAGATGTCAAGTCAACGTTTTTAAATGGAAATCTAAATAAAGAAGTATATGTTGATCAACCACCTAAATTTGAGATTAAAGGATAGGATCATAAGGTTTATAAGCTGAAAAAGGCCTTATATGGGCTGAAAAAGGCACCACGGGTATGGTACATCCAAATAGAATCATATCTACTTAACAAAAGATTCAAGCACAAAAACAATGAACCAGCATTGTACACAAAGACAAACTTACAAGGTGAAATCTTAATTGTATGTATCTATGTTGATGATTTTCTATAACCTGGAAACTTGCACCTTGAGAAATTTAGACTTGATATGGAAAGAGAATTTGAAATGAACAATCTTGGTCACATGAAGTACTTTCTTGGTCTAGAAATTGAATAATTAGAATAGGGTATTTTCATCAGCTAAAGAAAGTATGCATATAAGGATGTGTTGACAAAATTTAGAATGAATAATTGCAATACACTTAGTATGCCTATTGTTTCAGGTACCAAATTGAATAAAAATGATGAAGGTGTTGCAATAAATTCTAATTTATTCAATCAATTAGTAGGCAGCCTAATGTACTTGATTGCAACAAGGCCATAAATTATGTTTGCAAACAACATTCTTTCTAGACTCATGGAATCACCAAAGACATCTCATTGGAAACTAGGAAAAAGAATACTAAGGTATATTGCAAGAACAATGCATCATGGTATCTTGTATACAGGTCATGAAGACAACCAACTAGTTGGATTTACAGATAGTGACTTTGCTAGAAGTGTTGACAACAAAAAGAGCACATCGGGTTATGCATTTTGTTTGGGTACAAGTATATTCTCATGGGCATCCAAGAAGTAGCTCAAAGTCATCATTTCATATATAGAGGCAAAGTATGTAGTAGCTACATCAGCAACCTGTCAAGCACTATGAATGAAGAGATTAATAAGTGACATCAAAGTAAGAACAAAGAAGGAACCAATTACTATATTTTGTGACAATAAATCAGCTATAGCACTTTTCAAAAATCTATTTTTTTATCAAAAGAGAAAGCATATTGACACCTTTTATCACTTCATCAAAGAGCTGGTCAGAATGGAAAAATCAATTTACAATATTGCAAATCTAAAGATCAATTGGCAAATATATTTAATAAGTCGTTAGCAAAAGAAAATTTTGAATTTCAAAACTAGAAATTAGGAATAGTTAGTTCTAAAGATATTGTAATTTATAGAGTCAAAAACTAAGGGAGTGTGTCGATAGTAATTATTGACTCTATTGGTAAACGTTCAGTTAGTACCCAAGTAGGGATAATCGTGCACATGGGTTGTCAGTAGGTGGTTGAAGTATTTATTATGAACTTTTCCTGTCTCAAAGTTTTATGATCTTGGCGCCCATTTTTTGCGCTCTTTCATTTTTCTCTATTTTATTAGTTCTTGTAATACATATTGTAACATGTGGGAAGTACAATAATATAAGACATATTTTCTGCCTCTGGTTCCAAGTTTTTCTGGTTGTTCTATTCTATTTTGCAGTATCACAAGCTCCCCTATTTTTGCTTTCTAAAATAGTGACGATTATCACTATATCACATGCTATGTTTTATTCATTTGCAATACAACGCATAACCTTAAAATCCTGATACTTTCCTAGGTTAATTTTCAAAATCTACAATATAAAATAAGAAGATATTGACAATTACAACTTTCAGTATGAATTTAGTGGTTGGGGTTAATTTTATCCTATCAATGATGAGAAAAGAAAGATAGTGATAAGAAAAGGATAAGTTGGTTAGTAAATTTGAAAACAAATAAATATTTCAAATTTTAAAATGAATTTAAGTGGACGGGAAGCCAATCTATTTATTGAAGCAATAAAAAATGAAGAGTGCAATGACTGGAAAATAAGCAAAATATCATCTAAGAAATTAAGGTGGAAACTAAAAATTTAAAAATCTGGAGCATATTTATTTGATCAGGGACTTGTAATTTTTTCTAGCGGGTTAGCATGAGCCATTCCTGTGATAGCTAAATCAGGTTGTAATTCGCGTATACATCGTATTTGATTCGAATTATCCGGTTTCTCCACAATTCGTGGTATTGGTACACACATCTTTATACATGTATTTTGTAAAAGTGATAATTCAACAGCTTGATATCGTTTATCCATATATGGAATGCCAATTTCATGAACAATCATTCCACATCTGATTAAGAATCTTGCTAGAGAGACTTCTAGTAGATTATCTCCCATGAAAAAGATAGATTTACCATGTACCAAATCAAGATTGATCATGAACCTGTAGGGAAAAGTGCAAGATTGGGATATTCATAGGGAAAAATAATTTCTTCTTGTCGATTTTCTTGTATATAAGGCTCGCGTTTTGGTTGATTTTCAATGTTGGGCTTCTGATGTTGCATGCTCTATTCTACCATGGTTTCTAGACTGAGTTTTAGAGGGTGTATTTTTGAGCGAGATTTGTTATTTTTATTTTTTGGGTTGAAGTGGGTTTTCATAGAATATATTTTGGAATCTTTATTGGTTTTTCATGGAGCGTTGGTATTTGTAGTTTTATTATTTTAGAGACTGAAATGATTGCGCCATCTTGTTGGGTTGGTATTTGTAGTTTTGTCCATTAGAGACTGAAATGATTGAGCTCTAAGATATTGGGTGTGCTTTGTTTAGGAATGATTAATACTATGTGATGGTTGATTTTGGAATTTTGAGATAAGATGATGTTTTTAATACTCTGAGCCAAAGTAGAGTGTTTAAATCATGATAAACACACATTTATAGCAATGGTTTAAAGAGGTTTTATGTAGGATGGTCCAAAACTTCTAGACATGTACACAAAATGTTGTAGCTTCAAAGGTGCATGCAATGTGAGAGAAGTTTGGGGAATGCAAAAATTGTAATTCATATCTTGAATATTACATATCAAAATTCATATTGCAATGATAATATAAACATTCGTGGTAAGTAAGAAGTCTAGAAGGGACCATAATTCGTATTAATTGGGAGTGTTGTGTAGAAATGATAACCATATATTTAATATTTAGTGCTTTATATTTAATACCTTGATATTTTTATATCTCATCTTTTCATCCTTCACTAAATTTTGTTATCATGTTTTTGTATTCTCTTCATAAATTCTTCTAAGTTCATTCATGGATTTTGGATTTATGGTAATTACTTAAAATTTTAATGCTTTTAAATTACTCTTGTTTCAAGAGGCAATGTGTTTTTATTGACTATTACAATATGCATTTTCTTCCTCTCCTAATGTTTAGAGTTCTCCTACCTCAATCTATTTATTTTATGTAGAGTTTAGGTGTAGGAGCACCTAAGGTATCAGTCTAGTATCTTACCCAATTTTGGCTTGTACTGACTCTAGCCAAGTCAGTGAGTAAATAAGGACTCCTAGAGAGTCTATGTGGTATTTTTTTGGTAGGATTAGTTGAGTTTTAGTCTTGGAAGGTTGAGTCTAAAATTTGGTCTTAGGATGCACCTAGTTGCTTATGGAACATAGATAGGTGAAACAGAGTCTAAGGTGTTAAAAGACTCCAAAATGGGTGGAATGAGAGAAATTCATCCTAATTTTGGTTGTAGAAGAGTTTTTAATTCATTCTAGATAGAATGGAATGCTTTTAATAGCAAGAATAGCACAAATTGCAAAAATGTCAAAAAGTTGTCAGGACAACTTTTGTCTTAAGATGACCTAGAGATGGAATTAGGTCATATCAAGACCTCAACCACCTACAAAAATGGGAGAAGACTATATATACCTCCTGAATCTTGAATCCCAAGGTTGGATGATTTGTGAATCATTTTGGCATAGTAATCAATTACATTTTTAGGTAGATAAGCCATAGTCTTACTATTCTATTGCATTAGTTGAATCTAATGGATTAGTCTTGAATTTTTGTTGTGGAAATTTGATAGTATAGGTGGTTTGATTCATTTTTGTATAGATTTTTAAGTTTGTAATTAGTTTTGTTAGTTTTGTTTTAATTTCTTTTCTTTATCTAGTTCATTGGCCTATACATAGTGAGGGGTAAAAATGACTCCCCCATGAAATCCCACCGTGGGTTCATCATGGTCTTTTGGGACATGGAAGGGAAGTATATGTACAATTTAAATAACCAAAGGGGAGGAAAGAAGATGTGGTTTGGTAATTTTAAGACCTTTCCCTGGGCAAGCTCTATCAATGCCCGACTAGGAACAAGGTAAGTGTTTGTGAAGCATACTTGCAAGGGTGGATTGAAATAGTGAATCCAATAGTTTATAGATGTGTATTGAGTCCATAAAAAGTCAATACAAGGATTTGGAACCCTAAAAAATCTATATGAGCACTTTTTGAATCAGTTAAATAGTGAGTCCTAGGAAATCCCACTAAACCCTCATGGAGCCAAAAAGTACTATATGAATGCATGGGAGTATGAGACCCCTAAAATATATTAGGTTTACACTAATGATTGAAGATTAAAGAGTTTATTTGGTAGGTTCTTCAAGCCAATTTTGCAAGAAATCCTAAAATCTAGGAATAAGAGACCTAATTGGGGGCTCAAGGGCTACAAGGCCAAATTGCTAGTTTGGTGAAGATAGAGGAAATCAGTAAGAATGAAGGATTTTGGTATGGGTAGAAAATACCAATAAAATCTAGTTGACATGGTTTTGAAAACCTCCACACCCTTAAAAAGTTTCTTGAATGTCTTGGAGGTGTAGTGAAGTTGAAGAAGCAAGGAGACCAAAGAGTATATTGGTATTGTGAACATGATAGAACTCGTAGGAATCAGAGAGGAGTGTTGGAACCTTAGAGGTGACTCTTAAAAGCACTAGGAAGAGTTAGAGGAGAACCTAGGAAGAAGAGGAAACTAGGTTGGAAGAAGGTGTGTGCTAGGAAAACCCTATCAAATTGGTATTAGAGCCCTAAAGACTTGGGCTAGAAAGATTGTATGTCAGATTTGGAATCAATGGGTGACAACAAGATCGTTACCAATGCAAAGCTGGAAACAAAAGTGGAATATTAGGAGGAGGAGAATAGAATCCTTAGGGAAAGATTGGTCGAGATTGAAAGAAAGCTTGGTGGAATGGAGACCAAGACATGGATAGTTAGTGAAAAGGTTAGAGACGTGGAAGACAAAGGTAAAGAGCTAGAAAAAGAAGACAAAGTCCCTGAACCAAACACTGTACTAGAGGAGGAACCTTTATTGAGGGCATTAAAGGCTATGAGTGGCAAGTCCTTGGAAGGAATACCATTGTTTAGTGGGAAAATAGAAGCAAAATTAGTCATGGAATGGATAGAAGGGATGGAGAACCACTTTGAGTGTGAAAATGTTAGTGAAGCTTAAAAAGTCAAAGTATCCAAGTCAAGAATGAGGGGAGTTGCTCTAACTTGGTGGAAGTTTGTACAAAATGAGAGATAAAAAAAGGTAAGGCTCCTATTTCCTCTCGGAAGGGAATGGTGACTAAAATCAAAGAGACCTACCTGTCAGATAACTATGAGGTATAATTGTAATATCCCAAAAATGGGCTATAAGTTCATTAATCTTCTATATCAACATATCGAACGAAATCGACATCAAAGTCCTAACCTAAGGCACATCGGCACATCATCAAATCCTAATTGATTATCATAAATTCTACATCAGGGAATATTCCTAATAATATTCCTAATCATCTTAAATATCTTTAATTTAATGATTATTTGGTGATAAATCACAATTATCTTAAAGTTGATTAATTAAATATGATGAATATTTAATTAATTGATTTAATTCTGCCACTTAATTATTTAATTAAATTTAATTGTATTTATTCCTAAGTATTATTATTTAAATTTGACAATAAATCAAAATTCCTATCATTAATTGATTAAATTCTTATTTAATTAATTAAAGCAAGTTGTCATATTTGATGATATTATTTTTGAATAAAAGTTTGATTAAATGATTGATTAACCCATAAATCAATTGTTTTATTTCAAAAATCAGTTAAGTTGGAAATAAATCACTTTATTTATTTATTAATTCATAATTATCCATGTGCACAATCAAAGAGTATGTCATGAGCCGTAATTGATGATACAAATGAGTAAACTTGATTTGAACATTATTCGAATAATAATAAATATATGAGTCCTTATGAATAATTGTTATATATAATATTAATAATTAATAATTATTAATATTAATAATAACATTAATAGAATATTAACCTTAAATAATATTACTCAATAATAATATTAATATCACTCCATAAAATAATATATTATTAAATATTAATATATAATAATATATTATTAAATATTAATATATAATAATATATTATTGAAATAATTATGAATATTAGTAATAAACAAATAAATTTTAATAATATCTATATTTAATATAATCATACATTTGAAAACGTATAAGGACATTACAACAATCAACAATATTCTTTAATCAATTTATAATAATTAATCAAATATATAATTGATCAATATACAATCAATTAGTTAATAGACAAATAAATAATAATAAATATAATTTATTATTAAATTCATTCTATAATGAAACCTAGACTATTATAATAATAATTGAATCAATAGAATTAATATAAATAATAAGTATAATTATAAAGTAGTAAAATAAATTATAAATAAATAATAAATAATTATTATTATTATAAATAAATAAAAATATAGAGGCATGTCTCTAAATCTAAAAGTGGCAACCCTTCAACATGCAAATGTATATAATGGATATCAAATCCATTCCTCCCGGATGATAGATACATAGAAGAAATAAATAAAAATGAGAAGAATAATAAGAAGAGGTGATTATTCAAATTCCAACGAAAACAAGAAAAGAAATGTAGGAGAAAATATAGGAGAAGATCAAGGAGGAAATGTAGGAGAATATTAAAAGGAAATAAATATTGAATAAGCTAAAAATAAAGGCATAAAGAAGGTAAGTATATCTTTTGAGTTAATTTATTTATTAGTATTGTATGAATTAGATATTAACAATAATATGAAATAAACTTTAGAATAATAAGTTATGAAAATTTAAATAATAAATTATGAAATATAGTAATATTGTTATGAAGTAAACTTGCATTTGAAATAATTTAACTCAAATATATTGATAAATAACTAACTAATATATAATATGAAATAAATACATTATATAAAGAATTATGAATTCTTGTGATTATAAGTAAAAAATTATATAATGATGTATTATAATTATTGGGGATTGGCATCCTCCTAGTATACAACATTACAAATTACCATCCCCAAGGTAAATCCAAATACTAATTATGAATTTTAAGACAAATCAAGTAAGGTCCAAATTGGGGACATTACAGAGTAGTTAAACTCCAAATCAGAAAATCAATGCAAGTTATTGACTTTTTGGAACTCAACATCATTTTTGAGTTTTAAAGTTGATCTAAACTTCTAATTTGAGTTAAAAAGCTATTTTTGCATGATTTGCATGTTTTTGTGAATTAAATTATCTTTATTTAAAAATAACTCAAAAATCAAGCTGAGTTATTTGAGTGATTTATGGCTTTCTTTCATGCATCCTCAAAGCCCTGGATTTCTATAAATTAAGGCTCAGCTCTTCACAAATCATCTCATATTTTTGCATCCTCGCACTGTTGAATTGGAGGACGGAGAATCAAAGCTTATTGCGAATCAAGGCTATTGTGAGATCAATTTGGTTTTTACATTCATTTAAATTCATTTTCATATCGTTGTTAGATCAATTCATTGCATATCAATTTCATCTTAGATTCTAGATTCATATCAGTTTTCATCATATCATTGCATAGAAAATTTTAAAAAATAGATTAATTGCATTCATATTTCATATCAATTTTGCATTCAAATCCTTCATTTAGGTGTCGTCAAGGTCACTGATCTCGATAACAATCTGAGAACATCATACTCACACCTATTAGAAGGCAGTAAATCGCCTAGTTAGTTTAGCTTTCAATTCATTGCACGATTTCATTTTTGCTAACCTCTAATGTTTTATTGAAGTGTTGTGTCTACAAATCAAGTACAATTTTCACACACACATTTCTAGCGCCCACCGTGGGGCCCTGAAATGGGTTTCCAGTTTAATTTCTATTAATTTCTATCTTTTTCTCCTCAGTTTTTGTGCAAAACTATGTTTTTTTTAAATTTATGTCCGTACAATCTTCGTACGAGTTTCTAACAAAAGTCATTTCACACAGTACCCACTATCGTACGATAGTTTATCGGATCGAGGATCATGTCGTACTATACACACTATCATTTGGAAGCTGGATTGTCATTTCACAGATCACCCAGTGTCGTACGAGTTTCTGGACTGTCATCTGGGAACAGACCCACTGTCGTACGAGTTTCAGCATCAGATTTCAACTGTCATTTTATTTTTTAGGGCAGTTTGTCATATTTGGTTTTCAGATTTTGACTAATGGCTAATCTTAACAATTGAAATTCTTTGTTGTTGATTGACTCTTGCTGGTTTTGATTGGAAAGAGTGCAAGAATTGCTAAAAATAGGTAAAAATCTACTAAGCGCATTGCAAGGATTCCAAGTATTCTCCTTAATCTGATAACATTTCAATTTGGATCCTAAAACAAATCTCTCATGTGTTTGGCTTGAGTGTTTTCTTTGCATGCTTTTCTTCAAATTTGCATAATTGAATACTAGGTTGTAACACCTTAAGTATTGATAGGCAGTCTTAGGATATTTTTGATTGATCTTATTGGTGAAATTGGGATATTGGACTCGCTTATTCTTACTCACCCCTCTTTTTCACCCCTTGGTTGCAAGGTCAACGCCATATTCAGGGGAGGGGTCTACTTAGAAAGAGCGTTAATTGTTCCACAAGTTCTTTCCCATTTTGTGCTTTTTGGATCTCATTAGTATTCTAGGGTGTGGACTTGCTTTTAAATTTGTGTGAGGAGTTAAATGCACCACTTTGTGGACTCACCTCATGTTTATTTGGAGCATTAAGTGTACCACCTTTTTGAATGCTTTTGGATGCTTTTGGATAGATTTGTTTTCTGATATATCTGTAAAAACATAGTAATTAGGCCCTATGAACACTATTTGTGGTTCTTGAGAGATTGGATTCCCAGTGAAATCCTTCTTGAAGATGGAATCCTTATAGGTAGGGAGGATACTTAGTGCATCTCATGTGCTACTTGGTCTGTGTGTCTTCCCTTATTGATTGATACATTCTCTCTCCGAAGAGGTTGATAGATCACGTGGGATTGATATCATAGACCTTGGTGAGATAATCTTCATCTTAGCATGTTAGATTTATCTGCCTGCTTTGTTTGGGTTAAAAGTGAAAAGGTGTCAAACCCTTGGATTTGGAGCCAAGTCCCCTTATGGTATACTATTGTGAGTCACCTTTAGAGAGGGTTAACCGTAGCGAACACTCCCTTCACAGGGCAAACTACGTTGACAGAACCTCGAGCAGTAATAGCCATTTTCATCGTGGTAGTGATAGCCGCTATATAAATGTCCTTGTGGAAGAAATCTTCACAGGTGTGGTTCATTGTTGGGTTGTCAGATCTCCCTAGCAGCTCCTGATTGATTAAATTCTCGGACTGTGTCAAAACCCTGGTGCGCCGGGATTGGAGTTCACCCCTTTGGATCATAAAAGTTGCAGAGTCAAACCATTACTAAAAACCCTAGCGAGGCCAAATTTTCATTTTCTAGGGTATATGTGTGTTATTGCAAAACATTTTTGGAACATACATAATTAGCACTTCTGAGGATTAGAACGAATAAAATCACTTGATTGTTCATGCGCAAGGTTGCTTTTGCCCTTGTTCATTATTTTTAGACATGCTTGAAATCACTTGCTTGCTATTTTGCATGCTTGTTTATCTATCTGGTTATTAAAAATGAATAAATCTGTTACAATCCTCAAATCTGGACATTGAAATTTGCAAACAATCTGAAACTGAGAACCCTAAATTTGCAAAATTTGAAGTGAAATTCCTTTCTGGAGTCAAAAGTCTTCTCAGGAAGTCAGAAAGTCATACGAGTTTCTATCAAATGTCATTTCATTACTAACCAACTGTCCTATGGTAAGGAACCCAGTGTCGTACGAGTCTCTCTACTAGTCAAAATTCAAAAAGTCAAATCCTTCTAGCAACTGTCGTGCGAGTTTTGCAAATGTCATTTCATAACATACCCACTGTCGTGCAAGTTTTGCAACTATTGTATGAGCTTTTCAACTGTTGTTTCATAGCATACCCACTGTCGTATGAGTCTGCAGAGTGTCATTTGGGAAATTTTTTGAAAGTTGTCAGAAAATTGTCAGAATTGCCAGATACTCAGCTTTTTCAGCCTATTTCCAAAACCTGTCGAACAAATCACTGTGTCAGGAATAGAGCAGTAGCTATTGAGAACCCTATCATTTTCCAAGAGTGGCCTTTTGAATTTGATTCAGCCTTCTGTTTAATCGATTTGAGTCCTTTTCATCTTGTGTCAAAACCTTGTCATAACTATCAATCTTCTATCAAATCTTCAAAAATAGACTAAGTGTTGTGAACTCGTGTCCGCTATCTTTTGGGAAATCTACCCATACATCCAAAGCATAATATCCTTCACCCACATCTAATCGAATCTTCAAATCAATCAAACCTTGACAAGGTTGCGTCATCTGATCATCTTGATTCAATTCATTCTTCAGTTATCTGGATCTTATTCTTTTGTTTCACTCAAAGTTAATGGTGGAAACTAGAGCTTCCTCACACAAGAAATCTAGAGAAGCATCCCAGACCTTACCTATAACCACTACTAGGGGTCCAACTCTTGAGCAACTCATCATTTCTAGTCTTTACGAGGATGATGGTATTGGCAACTTTCGATTAAAAATTGGTTACATTCCTCCTCCATCAACTCACGGAGGTACCCAACAAACCCCACATCAATCTATTCCAGGGAGTCCACAAACTCCTACCATGTCTCAAGCAGGGACAAACTTTGGCTCTCAAGGAGCTCAATCTCAACATGGTGCAGATTAGGAACCCACACCTGAAGAAATTGCTCAATATCAAAACGATGACAACTTCAAATGAATGATGAAGCATTTCTTGAAAGAAGATAGAGAAGCATACTTTTTACAATTGGCTCATCAAGGAGCTAAGCTTCCTCTAATTTTAATGTCAAAGCTATCATCACACATGAGGAAGAAACTATGATAACAACCATGATGAAATAGATACATTCTTTACAAGTCAAATTGAATCAACTCGAAAAAGAGAAGGAACCCAAAGAGTTCTCCATGGAGGCTCTATGTCCTTTTCCATTTGACAAAGACTCGTACATGCCGCCATTTCCAAAAAGAGTGGAGATGTCAAAGTATGATAAGTATGATGGACACTCAAATCCTCAAGATCATGTCAGAGAATTCTGTACACAATCCATGGAGTTCATGCATGAACTGACCTATCTGATGCGCCTCTTTCCTAGATCTCTGGGTGGAGCAACCATCCACTGGTTCTCTAGATTGCCTTCTACTATCAAAACTTTTGAGGAGTTGATCAAATTGTTTTATCAGCAATACTCCTACAATATTCAACATCTAGTCACCATGATTGATATCTATAATCTCAAGCAATATCCAGGGGAACCATACCTAAAATTTCTCAAGAGATGGAGGATGAAGTTCTCTCTATATGCCAGACCTATTCCAGAAATAGAAAAATTGGAAATCTTCATCAATAACCTTGAGCTAGAAATCAATTATCCTCTAAAAATGCAAGATCATACATCTTTTGATAAGATGGTGGATAATGCTATCAAAATTGAAAAAGTGCTTGTGAAAAAAGGAGAAATCACACTTCAAAAAGACAAGTACGAATCAGGATCTAGTTCTAAAGACAAGAACAAAATTGGAGCAAGAACAAAGGCATCATCATAGATGGCATTGTTGATACTATCTATGCCCCATCAAAGGCACCAGCCTACAATCTGAGTCTTGGTTCCCAAGCCATAAAAGCTTCAGAACAAAAGTCATCTGAACCATTTCAAAAGAAGCCAGAATACAAATCTTGGGATAAACATCGAAAGTTCACTCCTCTTGGGGAATCTTTAGAATCAGCTATGAAAACTCTACTGGCTGATAACATCATCTCTTTTCTAGCAATCCAACCACCTAATTTTGAGCCTAAGCCAAAATGGTGGAGAGAAAACAAATTCTGTGATTTCCATCGAGGTAAAGGTCACAAAATGAATAACTGCTTCCGGTTGAAACACACCATTCAAGATCTGATTGATAATGGAGACATCACAGTTGACAATCCTAAGAGCAATAATGATCATACAACATTTACAGAACCATTTCCGCAACATGGTCAAGGATTTTCAACTTCTCAGCCTAATATGGGGGCAAAATTCAACTATGCCTACCCAGGAAATAATGCTGTCATCAATATGGTTGAACCCTATCTCTCAGAGCATTGCAATGTCATCAAAATTGTAAGAAGAGATAGAAAAAATCAATCCACCAATGAAGTTACTTGATCAAAAGCCCTAGCACATCTGAAAGGACAAATCCTAGATTCATCAAATGTCCCCAAGGTGCCCTTCAATCTTTCATTTGCTTCTAAACAGAAGGCTACTTCCAAATCTTCCAATCCAAAGGATACAAGGCCTACATCTTTTAGCATTATTCAACAACTCTAGCACACTAATGCCAAAATCTCCATGTTTGAGTTGCTTCAAATATCTCCGGCTCATAGAGCCATACTAGACATTTGCTCAGTTCCAATGTTCCTGATGACCTTGATTTAGATAGGTTCCAGACTATGGTTGGACATCTTACATCTCCGCAATATATCTCCTTTTCAGAGGAAGATGACAAATCCTTGAGTCACCCACATAATCAGCCTTTGCATATAGAAGTCTTAATCCAGAACCATAGAGTCAAACATGTGTTGATAGATGGGGGCGTTGGCCTAAACATTTGTTCTTACAGCTTGATCACACAATTGGGATTTTCAGAATTGGCTATTGATCCTCGAAAGAAGATAACCATAAAAGCCTATGATGAACAAGAAAGATCTTCTAAAGGCACCATTGTCTTACCCATCTGAGTGGGTCCAGTTATCAAAGATACCATCTGTCAAGTGCTTGATCTACCTTTGGCCTACAACATCCTCCTAAGGAGACCATGGATACATGAAATGCAAGCTATTCCTTCTACATACCATCAATGTTTGAAGTTTCCTTATGAAGGAGTAGAGGTTACTATCCCCACATATTTGAATACAACTTGCAATACATTAAAGGAAAGTGCAGATAAGCTTGTGCCTAATAATAGAGAATATTCCATTGAATCAACTAAAGAGGCATCCACATCTAAAATGGAAGATCTTGCAAAAGAGGTTAATATCAAAGAAAATAGTATGGGAGAATATGTTATAGAGCCAGTCTTATCTTTGACATCTCTCCCTATCTCACCTAAGTCTTATGGACAATCTTTGAAACAGTCCAAGCCTGAACCTAGGGAACCTCTTGAAGCATATAAAAAGAATTTTGTAGCAGAACAAGTATCCAAGCAAGAGTTTGAAGAGGATGAAGCTATGCTATCATGGCTATACAAAGATGAATCTAAATCCCACAATGTTCAAACTAGTGACTCTACAACACCACATATCCCTTCTAAGTCATACGGTCCAGGAAATAAGTTGATAGCTAAGATGGGATATTCAGGTAAAGGACCTCTAGGCATCAGAGGAAAAGGTCTTGTGGCACCTCTCCCACCTACTGGTAGATAAAATAAGAATACTATTGGCCTAGGCTTTAAGAAGAAACCCTATCACCTCAAGGGTAATTGTTCTCATGTCATAGAGTAGATTGCACCAGGAGAACCTCTTCTTAAGAAAGAAGAAATAGAACCATCAGATAGTGCTTTAGACAGCTCAGAACTCATCCCATATGAAAAATTACCTAAGGAGATCAAAGACCTTCTTGATGATAAAGATGATCCAATCAAAAGAATTAATGTAGTAGAAACACAAGAACCTACTATCAATCAGGAGATAGTTGCAACACAAGAACCGGTTAATCTCAAAAAAAATCAAGAAGAGGGAAATGGTAGTGATTCTGAGATAGATTCCCATGAGTATGAATTCAAATTAGAATCTGAGGGTAACCCTTCTTGGGGTATTCACCCTGACTTTACTCATGTTCTAAGATTTCCTAGAGATCCTGAATCAGAAGCTGAATCAAATGACTATGAATGGGGAGCCATTCCAGAACCAGATGAAGATGAGCTTATCACGAAGAAACATGTTGATGTTATTCACCAATATGCACCTAATCCCAACGTAATTCTAGAGCAAAATGATGAACCTATCAAGTCTGATCCACCTATAGCTGAATTGGACTCCCACAATAACATTGAGCCTATTCATGAATTGAATGTCTTAAGTTGTAATATCACCTTTAAACTTGAGCGTCGGGTTAGGACCAATGATGACATATCCATATCCATAAACACTATCTCCCAATCTTTCCCTACTTTGACTATCCAATATCCAGACCTTATTGATCAAACCTCCACAACTCTTAGCCATGGTATTTATACCTTCCCAAATGACTATGCCCTTGCTTGCTACCTAAATGCAGTTAAGCCTATGAGGACTTCCATCAGTGAACCGAGTGTTAGCATGATCGAGTCGAACATCAAATATCTTAGTAAAAAAAATAAGAATAAGAATAAAAAGAAAAAGAGTTCTGAGGGTGAAAACAACTTTGTGGCAGTCTCAAAACCTACAAAAGTAAAAATAAAAGACGTATCTGAAGGTGAAAACCTCTCTGAGGTGCCTAAGGATGAGATATTTGATGTCCTTCCAAGTCATTTATAGGATAGATCTCCAGTTCTAATTGAGCCCACTCAATCCATCAATTTGGGTACAACAAAGGAACCACAATTGGTACATGTAGCACAATCATTATCAGATGAAGAGAAGCAAAAATTCACTACATTCCTAACAAAGAAGAAGATCAAATTTGCATGGAAATACTCAGATATGCCAGGGTTGGATCCTAATCTTATCATGCACCATTTATCCATAGCTCCTAATGTAAAACCTGTCAAGCAAAAGTTGAGAAAGATGCATCCTCATGTTGCACTCTTGGTAAAAGCTAAATTAGAGAAGCTCCTAAAAGTTGGATTCATCTGAGTTATTGACTATGCAGAGTGGATCCTAATCTTATCATGCACCATTTATCCATAGCTCCTAATGTAAAACCTGTCAAGCAAAAGTTGAGAAAGATGCATCCTCATGTTGCACTCTTGGTAAAAGCTGAATTAGAGAAGCTCCTAAAAGTTGGATTCATCCGAGTTATTGAATATGCATAGTGGATCTAGAGTAGGCATATTGTTCATAACTCCTCAAGGATACTCAATCCCAAAAGCATTCAGATTAAAGTTTCCTTGCACAAACAATATTATAGAATATGAAGCCCTTTTGAATGGTATGAAACTAGCAATTGAGTGGAGAGTGACAGAGCTACACATTCATGGAGACTCTCAACTTGTTATTCATCAAGTCAATGATGTGTACCAAACTAAAGATGAAAAGCTCATTCCTTACAAGAGAATGGTAGATGATTTAAAGAAGTATTTCATATCTATCACATTTGAGCAAATTCCTAGAATGGAGAACAAAGCTACTGATGCAATGACAATGCTATCTACTTTATTACAGTAGCCTGAACATGAGCTACGCTATGAGTTCCTGGTGGAAGCACTATCTTATCCTACATACGACTCCCTTGAAACCTACATGATTTGCACTATTGTAGGTAATGATTCATCCAGATACAAAAACCTATTTTCCTATCTCCGAGACCAAATTATCCCCGATACTTTCAACCTCCATGAAAAGAGATACCTTATCTGAAATGCCTCCTCATATGTCATCATTGGTCACAATCTGTACAAATTAGGTCTAGATGGTACACTACTTAGATGTTTAGAATGGGAAGAGTCTCAACATGTGTTAGAAGAAGTCCATGATGGTATTTGTGGGTCACACTCGAACGGTTTAACACTAGCTCGAAAACTTATTAGGGCTGGGTACTATTGGCCTGAAATGGAGAAAGACGCTATCAAGTTTGCTAAGAATTGTCAAAAGTGCCAAATGCATGGCAACTTAATTCATGCTCCAGGGAGAGATCTAATCCCCTTTACAACACAATGGCCTTTCCATCAATGGGCATTTGATCTTATCAGGATGATTCATCCTCATTCTTCTAATGGACATACCCATATAATCACAGCTACAGATTATTTTACAAAATGGGTAGAAGCAGTCCCTTTGACACAAGCAATAAGAAAGCAAATATCTTTGCTCATATTGAACTATATCATATGTAGATATGGGATACCTCATTCCATAATCATAGATAATGGTGGACAATTCAAGAACAAAGACCTAGATGATCTATGTGCCAAATTCAAGATCACACAACATTGGTCTTCTATCTACTATCCTCAAGGGAATGGACAAGTAGAGGCTTCTAATAAGAATCTATTAAAAATCTTGCATCGAACAGTTAATAAAATAGGAAGGGACTGGCATCTCATGCTCAATCTAGCTCTCTGGGCCTATAGAACAAGTATCTGAACACCTACTGGGGCTACACCTTTTGCTTTAGTTTATGGGTCTGAAGTGGTACTACCTATTGAGGTTGAAATCCCATCACTAAGAATCAAAATGCATGGTCTAGTAACTGATGATGACTATAGAGTATCTAGGTTACAAGAACTTGAACTACTAGATGAGCGCAGACAAGCAGCGTATGATCATCTCAGAGTATATCAAAAGAGAATGTCTAGAGGTTACAACAAGAAAGTCAGACATAGAGAATTTTAGGTTGGTGATCTAGTCTTAAGAGAGAATCCAAAAAATCAATCACATCAAGAACGCAAGGGGAAGTTTGAACCCAACTGGCTGGGTCCCTTTGTATGTTAGGAATAAGGTGTCTCAACCTTGGATAATTCCTATTCTTATTATTTGTTTTGTAAATGTATTTTTTGTAAATAATGTAATTAAGTGTGAGTGTACATGTCTAGTTGGCATGTTGACATGTCACTCCACTTGATGTGTCGGCATCTTGTGCGTAAGGAGATCATGACTGAAGTGGTCATGACAGATTCCTATGATGCGTAAGAACTATTTAAGGAATGTGCTATGACAGGTGTAAGAGAATCTTATGACTTGGGCCTATTTGGGCGCCCAAGAAGAAGTGGTTGGTGTGTGTAAGAGAATATGCCAAAAATAGGTTGGTATGACAGATTCTCTTACACTTCTCTTGTGACCGTTATTTTTGGCAGATTCTATGACAAGCTGTCATAGTCCATTCTAGGGATGGATGCCTATTCTTGGGATTGCATGTAACAACTGTGTACATGTGGCTTTGTGCATGGGTCTTGGTGGTTGTGCCTATTTTTGGGTCTAGAGGAGTCTATATATATGATGCTACTCCTATGGGAGAGATATAATAGAAATTTAAGTCTTGTTGGCTTTGTCTCTCATTTCCTGAAAAGAACTTGCATTGCAAGTGTATTGTAATCTTTGTGTTGAAGATAATACATTGTGCAGGTTTTGGAGTGCTGGGGTTTTTTACCAAAAGGTTTTCCCCAGGGTATATCATTGTGTCATTCTCTATTTTTCTATATGTATGGTATGTGGTTGCAATATCTTTGTTAAAGTAGTTAACGAATCTGAAATTGTAAGGATTTATAAGAATTTGCACAATACTCTCCTATAGAGATTAGCGTAGGAAGCTATTTCCGCACCTGAGTTTCCTTACAAGTGGTATCAGAGCCTGATCAACTTTTGATCCTAGTTTTTGGGTAGGGTTTTTTGAGCTAATCTCAAGTTTGAGTGGGAGTTTTTTGCAGAGCATTCTGAATCTTATTTGCAGATTGAGATGGCAAGTTCATCATATGGAAGAATGGAAGTGGAGAAATTTAATGGCACTAATTTTGAGTTGTGGAAACTCAAGATGGAAGACATGTTGGAAGATCGTGACCTATGGGAAGTGACTTCAAGTGCTACAAGACTAGAAACTATAGCTCAAGTAGATTGGGATATCAAAGACCGTAAAGCTAAGGGTCTCATAAGACTCTGTTTAACCGATGCAGTCTTTCTGAATGTTCTAGATGAGAAAACTGCAAATAGTTTGTGGGAAAGACTTGCAGTCGTGTATCAGGCCAAATCTATGGTGAACAAGTTGTTCCTAAGAAAGAAGTTGTACTCTCTGTGAATGGAGGAAGGTGGATCCTTAACAGATCATTTAAATGCATTTAATCTGCTGGCTGCACAATTGACATCAGCTGGTGTCATGTTAGAGGAGGAGGATCGTTGCTACACACTTTTGTGTTCTTTACCGGATTTATGGGACCATCTTGTGATGGCTCTCAGAAGCACTTTAGTCACCTTCAAAATGGATGATGTGGTGTCTTCACTGCTATCAGAGGAGATGCGGAGAAAGGCTTCCATTTTAGAAAAAGAAGCCCTTGTTGTTCGTGGGAGATCCACTGAAAGAGGGAAGAAAAATGACAATAAGTCTGACAATAAGGGTAGATCCAAATCTCGTGGGAAGTCAAAGACTTCCAATAAGTCCAAGGCAAAATGTTGGAACTGTGATAAATCTGGGCACTTCCGTAAAGACTGCAAAGAGTCGAAGAAGAAGAAGAAAGGTTCAGATTCAGCTTCAAAAAGATCTCAAGAAGATGGTGATGCATTCATCGCAGCTTTGGCAGCCCATGCATCTGATGATGTGTGGTTGGTTGACTCGAACACATCTTTTCACATGACCTCTCATTGAAACTGGTTCTCAAAATATGAAGAGTTTGATGGTGGAAAGGTGTACTTGGGTGATGATTCTCACCTAAAGATAGTTGGACGCGGAAGAGTCACTATCAAATTTCCTGATGGATGAGTAAAGGGAATCAATGGAGTTATGCACATTCTGGGTTTGCCATGAAACCTATTATCTGTAAGTATATTGAATGATGTAGGTGTGCAAGTTGTTTTTTTGAAAGAAGGATGCAAGATGTTGAGAGGATCGATAGTGCTTACAAGGGGTACTAGGAGAGGTACCTTATTTCAGCTAGATGCATGTATTCCTCTATGTAATAGTTCTTCATCCTCACCATCTGAACAAGTAGTGAAGAAGTCTGTGGCTATTGGTTTCGATGGTAGTGCAAATACTTTGGAAGGTAAGCTTCCTACAGAAAAGACAATGTCGTGGCATATGAGATTTGGCCACATTGGTGAAAAGGGTCTCAAAACCCTAAAAAATAAAAATCTCGTTGAGGGGTTAAAAGATTGCAATCTTGAGTTTGACTTCTGCGAACACTGTGTCTATGGTAAACAAAATCATGTTCAGTTTTACTCTAGTTCTCACAAATCTTCTGATGTTTTGGATCTTATTCATTCTGATGTATTTGGTCTTGTCAAAGTTCCTTCAATCTCCAAGTCTGTATTTTTTGTATCTTTCATAGATGATTACAGTAGAAGGACGTGGATTTATTTTCTTAAAAGTAAGACACAAGTCTTTAGTCGGTTCAAGGAATTTAAAGCTCTTGTAAAGAATCAGACTAGTAAGAAGATTAAGTGTGTGAGAACTGACAATGGTGGTGAGTTTTGCTCAGCAGAGTTTGAATAGTTCTGTAAAGAACAAGGTATCAAGAGGCATAAGATAACTCCTTATACCCCATAGAAAAATGGAGTTGCAGAGAGAATGAACAGGACACTGATGGAGAAGGCTAGGAGTATGCTTAGTGGAGCTGGTTTAGAACAAAGGTTTTGGGCTAAAGCTGTGGCCACTGCTTGCTATCTGGTTAACAGATCTCCTACATCAGCCCTTGTTGGTAAGACACCCATGGAGGTGTGGTCTGGTAAGAAGCCTTCAATTAGACATCTTCATGTTTTTGGTTGTGAAGCTTATGCACATGTTCCAAAGGAGAAAAGATCTAACTTGGAAAAAAAAGATATTAAATGTATTTTCATCAGATATAGTACTGGTGTGAAAGGATACAAGCTTTGGGATCCCGTGACTAGTAAGGTGTTTTATAGTAGAAATGTTATTTTTAGAAAGCTAACATCTTCTCCTATTATGCTACAACTAGATGAAAAAGAAAAGGAAAAAGATGTTGTTTAGTTGCCTCCTACCCCTGAGAAGACTGAACAGAGAGACCATGTTGGGTCTAATGATGAGGAGAGCTCTAGCAGCTTTTATAGTTCGGAAGAAGAGGAAGAACAACCTCAGCCTCAGACCTTGAGGAGATCCACGAGAGAAAAAAAGAAACTAGAAAGGTTTGGTTATTCTATGTTAGGTTCCAGTTGTGCCTTTGCTTTGATTACTAACACTAATGAGCCTAGATCTATGAAAGAGGCTTTGGGCATGGAAGATGCAGGTTCCTGGATTGAGGCTATGAATGATGAGATGGCTTCATTGAAGAAAAACAAAACTTGGGACCTTGTACCTTTGCCTAGAGGGAGAAAATTTGTTGGCTGTAAATGGGTGTTCAAGAAGAAATTTTGTGCAGATGGCAGTGTTGAAAGGTATAAAGCTAGATTGGTTGCAAAGGGGTATTCACAGGTAGAGGGAATACATTATGGTGAAATATTCTCTCCTATTGCAAAGTTGATATCCATTAGATTTCTGTTATCTCTTGCTGCATCATATGATTTAGAGATAGAACAGATGGATGTGAAGACAGCTTTCCTTCATGGTGATTTGGAGGAAGAGATTTATATGTCACAGCCTGAACACTACATTGTTAAAGGTAAAGAATCCTTAGTTTGCAGATTAAAGAAATCTCTATATGGTTTGAAGCAATCTCCTAGGATGTGGTACCTTAAGTTTGATGCCTTTGTGTTGTCAATTGGATTTGTAAGATCAAAATCAGATCATTGTGTTTATTTTAGAGTTGAAAATGATCACCTTCTTATTGTTGCATTATATGTTGATGATATGTTGCTCTTTGGGAAGGGTAAGGGTATGATTTCTGATTTTAAATCTCAGTTGTCAGCACAGTTTGAGATGAAAGATCTTGGGGCAGCTAGGTACATCTTGGGTATGGAAATCAGTAGAGACAGGTCTAACAGAAAACTTTGGTTGAGTCAGAGTAAGTATGTGAAGTCTGTATTGGACAGGTTCAGCATGGTAGATTGTAGACCACTATGTGTTCCTATTTCTGTGGGAACAAAGTTATCTGTAGATGATTGTCCAAAATCCCCTAGTGAGGTGGAGGACATGAGTAGAGTACCTTATGCTAGTGTAGTTAGCAGTCTTATGTATGCTATGGTTTGTACTAGACCAGACATTTCCCAAGTAGTGGGAGTCCTGAGTCAGTTTATGGCTAATCCTGGATGGGTACATTGGGATGCAGTTAAGCGAGTATTCAGATATTTGAGGGGTACATTAGATTACTCCATATGTTATCATGGTAACTCTTCTAGATCTCCACATTCAATTTGTATTCATGGGTTTGTGGATTCAGATTGGGCAGGTGATATTGATAGAAGCAGATCCACCAATGCTTATGTGTTCACTATGTTTGGTGGTGCCATCAGTTGGATGAGTAAGCAACAACCTGTGGTTGCTTTGTCCACTATAGAAGCTGAGTACATGGCTGCTACTCATGCTTGTAAAGAAGCCATTTGGCTTAGAAGATTGTGTTCTGATGTTGGTGTTGATGCAGAACAAATTACTATTTGGTGTGAAAGTCAGAGCGCTATTTGCCTTGCAAAGAATCCAACTTTCCATGCCAGAACGAAGCACATTGATGTGCAGTTTCACTTTGTGAGAGATATGGTGGAAGATAGAAAGGTAAATTTGGAGAAGGTAGATACTGTGAAGAATGTTGCAGATGCATTAACAAAACTAGTGGGCACTGAGAAGTTTAGATGGTGTTCGGAGTCTATGGGCCTTTTGGCCTATAGCGGTTAAAGTTCCTATTATGTTCCTGTTGCTCTTACAAGGTGTTCGACAAGTGGGAGAATGTTAGGAATAAGGTGTCTCAACCTTGGATAATTCCTATTCTTATTATTTGTTTTGTAAATGTATTTTTTGCAAATAATGTAATTAAGTGTGAGTGTACATGTCTAGGTTGCATGTTGATGTGTCACTCCACTTGATGTGTCAGCATCTTGTGCGTAAGGAGATCATGATTGAAACGGTCATAATGGATTCCTATGATGCATAATAACTATTTAAGGAATGTGCTATGACAAGTGTAAGAGCATCTTATGACTTGGGCCTATTTGGGTGCCCAAGAAGTGGTTGGTGTGTGTAAGAGAATATGCCAAAAATAGGTTGGTATGATAGATTCTCTTACACTTCTCTTGTGACCATTATTTTTGGCGAATTCTATGACAAGCTGTCATAGTCTATTCTAGGGATGGATGCCTATTCTTGGGATTGCATGTAACAACTGTGTACATGTGGCTTTGTCCATGGGTCTTGGTGGTTGTGCCTATTTTTGGGTCTAGAGGAGTCTATATATATGATGTTGCTCCTATGGGAGAGATATAATAGAAATTTAAGTCTTGTTGGCTTTGTCTCTCATTTTCTAAAAAGAACTTGCATTGCAAGTGTATTGCAATCTTTGTGTTGAAGATAATACATTGTGCAGGTTTTGGAGTGCTGGAGTTTTTTACCGAAAGGTTTTCCCCAGGGTATATCATTGTGTCATTCTCTATTTTTTTGTATGTATGGTATGTGGTTGTAATATCTTTGTTAAAGTAGTTAACAAATCTAAAATTGTAAGGATTTATAAGAATTTGCACAATACTCTCCTATAGAGATTAGCGTAGGAAGCTATTTCCGCACCTGAGTTTCCTTACATTGTAATCACTTCTACTTTTGGCTCTGGTGCCTATCAAATCTTAATGACTAAAGGAGAACAGCTTTGAGAACCAATCAACGTTCTCCATTTGAAAAAATTCTATGCCTAAAGCATTCAGTCTATGTTAAAATGTCCTAAAAAAATCTTTAAAATTGGAAAAAGTCCTGAAAAAATGAACATCTTGGTGAAAACCTAGCAATAGGTGCCTTAATGATTCACAAAAAAATCAAAAAAATATCAAAAGTACAAATAAAAATTGAAAAAATAAAAAATAAAAAAAAATGGGAAAAAGAAAAAGTGCCTTGGTGAAAACCTGGAAACAGGCGCCTTGGTAGCAAAAATAGAATCTCTGCCAAGATGGTGAAAACTTGACAAACGGGTGCCACTTGTTTCAAAATGCTCCATCTATCAGTGCAATCTTGGTATTTCCTAGCTTTCAGTCCTACTTTAGTTTGTACATATCTTTCAGTTTGTTTTTGCATTCCTATTATTCAATAAGTCAGTTTGTACACCAATCAACTCAAGCGTCTGTATCCTATCAATGCTTAAAACTTGGGGGAAATCAATGTCATATCCTATGGCCTCCAATGTATCTTAGACGCATCATATCCAGTTAGAATCCTTTGAAGCTTCATTTGAGTCAGTCAGTCAGTCTTGTCTCCAAAAAAGGATTTTGCATCTACAACAACGCAATCAAACATCAAACTGAAAACAATCTATGCTTTTACATGCTTTTATCTCCTTGTATGCTTATTGATTCGCATTGAGATTTTTTTGCATATTGTGTCCCTTCAAGCTCTTCGATGATGTCCTTTATAGGATTTAGAGAGTGATGACTAGGGGCATAATCTTTTCTTTGTTTTCTGCTTGTATGTGAAAATCTAACAACTTTGGAAATTTTGGATTGAAATGGTGTCTGACTGTAAGAGCCTCTATCTCAAATTGGATGGCCATGCGTACCTCGACCATTGATACCCAAAAAATTCAAGGAAGTTTGATCTAACTATTGTCTTTTTGAGTGAGTTCTTTCTCCTATTGTGAAACATGATCTTACCTAAGGATGTGAACGATAAAGGGTCACTACGGGTAATTCACATTGGATTTAGAATGATCTCTTGACTGTTTGATGTGTTTGTAATGCAAGGCATATTCAGAACATCATGACTTTTATGTTTTGATGCTTATACAAATTGCTATATCAAAATGGACATGATACTCAGGTCATCCTGGTGTTTATGCCTTGGTGCTTATATCTAATCCAACATTCTGAAAATAAAATCAATATTCATATATCTATGGTTGTTGACTAGTGGGTGTGGTATTGATTCTTGCGCATACAAATCGATATTCATATGTCTATGGTTTCATAGCTAGTGGGCATTGTGTTGATTTATCCGGTTACCTAAAAGTTCAATTGTGATAACAAATCGACATATGATCAATGACTAGGTCCTAAGTCTTAGGTTGCATTTCATTCTGCATGTTTCTTTGCATTTTTGCATTTCTGCACGATCTCAAAAATGTTTGGAAACACTTCAAAGCTTATACGATTCTTCATATCAATTTTTCACATCTAACAAGAGCTGAGTCTCACTCGAAGGTCTCTTCACCGAACCGCAAGCAGTAACTCTCCTAGGTTAAATATCCTTTTGACATAAGACCAAGTACTTGTCTTCATCAACCTGTAAAAACATATCATGTGTATCACTGCATTTACATCCCATATCATTACCATTTGTTGCATTACATTACATCCAAGGCATAAGCATAAAACATACATACATCTTTTCATAATCCATTACATTTGCATAACATCCATACATATGAAAGAAATCATTGCATTGCATTGATCCATACATACACTCTACACTACTCATAGCATAAACATCACATGATATCATCATAAATCAAAACATGACAAGTACAAATGAAGTCACAACCAAAAACATCGATCTCATATATATCATAAACTCAAAATGTGTTAGGGGTGCACTACTGGCACATTGTACAAAAGAATGAGCTCCTGAGAGCTATTAGAGTCAGAACAGTATATCAGTAATAAAAAAGAACAGAGTATATCAAAACATAAGAATAGGAATCAACTATCGGCATGCTCCTCAATATCTGGTGGAGGAGGGGGTGGTGCATCTAGTATAGTCTCTGCTCTCGGTGCCCTAGCTCCCTCTGAGGCTGCCATATAATCTGAATACATGGGTACTCTCTGTGCAGTAGGGACAACAACATAATATACAGACAAATAGTACGAAGCCCGAGAGGTCTAATGGGTCACCTCTATCTATAATCTTTGAACCTCTGAGCAAAACTCTGCATGAAGCTCCGTGTGCTGGCTATCTGCCTCTAGATACCTCTCCTCCCACCTAAGACTCTGTACCTTCAGGTCCCAGACCTGAGCTCTGAGACGTCTAATAGTCTCTGATGAAGTAAGAGGAATAGTAGGATCTGCCTCAGCTATTGGCATCTCTGTGTCCTATGTTGGCTGCTCTGGCTGCTGATCAGTGGTATCTGCTCTATGTGCCTTATGACATCTAACCTCAGCTCCTAGATCAAAAGTGGTATCTTCCTGTAAGGGATCTCCATCACCACCTATAAATTGCTCAGCTGCTATGACATCCTCTATAGAACCAACACCACCCACAGTACCACTCTCACCCCTGGTCCATCTCTATGAACCTATGGATGTACCTACTGTAGAAGTAGAAGGATGAGGGGGCCTTATCTATCTGGATGGTCTCTGTGGTGGGGCCATTGCTTTGGGTCTTAGGGGTGTAAGTTGTATCATCAGACCTTGTGCCATAGGAGCTCCTATCACATCCATCACCTCCTCCATGGAGGGTATCAACTCAGTAGGATCTGAAAATCTATGGATAGGGTGGTCTGCAAGCCAAGCAATGTATCCATCTGTGACCCCTGTAGCAACTACCTATGGATGGTAGTCTCAATCTCTACCAATGATCCTATTGTACTCCTCTAAACATAGAGAATGGGTGAGCCTCTGTGTCCATCTGAGCCCAATCTCACAAACAATGTGAGCATATGTAGTATACTCCTGTGGGGCATCCTGTCTGCGTCCATACTGACGCCACACTTTAGTAATCAAGAATCTCTCCAAAATGGTGGGAGATCGGCCAATAAGTACCCGAATTTGAAAAAGAAAGCTATACTGCTCCCTCGTAGTGGGCCAGGCCTCTATCTGCAAGTAGCGTCTCTAATGCACAAATGTCATATCATCTAAGCATCATCAAAAGTACTCAGTATGACCCATGCAGACCTATGTGACATAACTAGCATACATATATATCACTGGCTCCTGTGGCTACCGTTGTGTCTGGAAAAATGATCTCAACACTGGGATATGCTCCCATGCCCATATCTGTAATACAAGAGCTCCAGAAGTGAAGCTCTTGCAATCCTGATACACAACCTCGTGCATCTCTGAAAACATGTGTGCCAAAAGGCACTGACCCTAGGCAAGCTCAGTGGGAGTAGCCATAAGAAGTGCTACCATTGGAGCCCATCCCATCAAGAAACCATTCTGCTGACAGCCTGGCATGATGAGCTCACTGATCATCCCAACAATAATGCACTCTAAATGGTGCATTTGACCATATCTCTGTACAAGGGTCTCCCAGGAAATGGACCCCGTCAACTGTGTATCATCACCAAATAGACGCCTAAAGGCATGAAGACTAGTCTGCCCAGTACTCACATACTCAGGACGCTGACTGCTATGGAAGGGAATGTGTAATATGCTATAAATGTCCTTTAGAGTCACAATAATCTCTCCAGTCGGTAAGTGAAATGTCTGTGTCTCTGAATGGAATCTCTTAATCAGTGCGGTCAAAAGGCCATGATTTACCCTAATATCGGGTAAATGGATCAAATACTCAAAACCACATGCAGTAAGATGAACCCTCATCGGGTCAGGAAGTGAGACACATAATCTCTGGGTCACCGAGTATGAATGTTGGACATGAATAGCTAGATATGTCACCTATATCATACAAAAATAGGGAATTCTATCAGAAATTGGGTTCAACGACAGGCTAATAGTATAGAAATTGGATAGTTTGGTACTTCAAGCAGTGGGTCAGAAGGTCTGATATCAGCATCAAAAATTAGAAAAGTTAAAATTTGGCCCTAAATATCAATTTTAAGCTCATTGTTATCCATACGACAGTTTAGACTGGCATCGAAAGTTGTACGACACTCCACAGAAGCCCATACGACAATCCATGGTCATACGACACTGGATTCGATATCATATGAGTTTCCAGGGACCCGATGAAATGTCGTATGACACACGGGTCCCCTTCATACGACACTGGGTAATACCTCAAATGACAAACAAAATACAGTTCAAATGTCGTACGAGTCTGGGATGGGACTCGTATGAGTTTTCACACATGTGAAATTCAAAAAGTAAAATGCGTATGGAAAAAATTAAAAATGCTATAAAACATGAAAAATTTGCATTTTCAGAGGGGCACAGAGGTCCACATACTGGATGTCCATACTGTCGAGGTCTCTCATGTCTCCGGCTACGCTCAAATCGATGTGAACTCACAGGTACCTTTGGTTCTCGCTATTTTGCCATTTTCTTGCTTAGAGGGCTCCACAAGATCTCAAAAGTCAAATGGCTGAAATGATTTGAAAATGACCCTTTTGGCCTTTATATAGTTTTTGACCTAATTTTCAAAAGTGCTCTGTTTTCCATGAAAATTGCACCCCTAGCTAGTTTCGACATTTTGAATCCATTTTCGGGATCAAAATCAAAATCTGAGATCATTTACTATGTCAAAATCATGATTTAAAATTTTTGGACCCAGGATGGTCTACTGCTTGCATATTCGACCTTCGATCATCACAAAAATCCAATATTCAACTTAACTAATTATCTTATATCAAACTATCAAAATTTCAACTTGGTCAACTATGGTCAACTCATAGTTTCACCTAGTCAAACTTGGTCTCCAAGACCTCTAAAATGATGCAGAATGCATTCTCGGACGTGTTTAACCACTTCTCAAATCAATTAACATGCTTCTAAACTATTCAACACTGACTTTTCTTGTCAGATTTCAATTTTAATCCCGAAGGGGGCATGGTATTGCATATCATTCAAAGTCTGTAATTAAATTTTGGGATCATATCTTTCCTCAGTAATCAAGACAACAACCATGTCTAGTTGTTGATTCATCAAAAATTCCTTGTCGCTTGGGGAAAATCAAATCTATCATCGCTTGGGGCATATCAGATTCATCAAGATCCATATCAATATGGTATTCTCCTAATCTTGTAAATCGTATAAGTTTTTGTAACTACCGGTTCAATTGTGTTATTTCCTTGATTCTTCGATAACTGAAGGGTTTAGATGTGATACCTACGTGATCCTTCTAAGGACAATCAAGTCTGGAATTGGTCACTCACTTCTTCGCAATCATAAGATTCAAAATCAGGCATTTTGACACTTTTTCGCAATCATCGGTTCATTGCTGCTATAGTTAACATTATCTTTGGTCATTCAGGGCCTATTATCTTCATATCAAATCTTTCAATCAGCTTCTATCTCATATCAATATCAATTTCAATTTCAAACATCAGTTTCATATCTTTATCGTACACAGACTATCTTTGAACCACTACACTTCGCACAGTAATTCAAAGAGGGGCAAAATGTAATACCCCAAAAATGGGCTATAAGTTCAATAATCTTCTATATCAACATATCGAACGAAATCAACATCAAAGTCCTAACCTAAGGCATATCGGCACATCATCGAATCCTAATTGATTATCATAAATTCTGCATCGGGGAATATTCTTAGTAATATTCCTAATTATCATAATTATCTTTAATTTAATGATTATTTGGCGATAAATCCAATTTATCCTAAAGTTTGATTCATTGAATATTCTAAATATTTAATTAATTAGATTTAATATTGCCACTTAATTATTTAATTGAATTTAATTATATTTATTCCTAAATTGTATTATTTAATTTTGACAATAAATCAAAATTCCTATCATTAATTGATTAAATTCTTATTTAATTAATTAAATCAAGTTGTCAATTTTTAATAATATTGTTTTTGAATAAAAGTTTGATAAATAATTGATTAACCCATAAATCAATTGTTTTATTTCAAAAATCAGTTAAGTTGGAAATAAATCACTTTATTATTAAATTAATTCATAAATAAAACATGCACAATCACAAAAGCAGACAAATATCAATTATCAATTAAAGCTAAACTCTATTTTGAGTTAAACTCTGCTTTTGCATGTTTTTGTGAGTTAATTATCTTTATTTTCAGATAACTCAAAAATCAACCTGAGTTATTTGAGTGATTTATGGCTTTCTTTCATGCATCCTCAAAGCCCTAGATTTCTATAAATTAAGGCTTTAGCTCTTCACAAATAATCTCTCAAATCCACAAGAATTGCATAATCACGCTACTGAATTGGAGACTGAAGAATCATCTTTGCGAATCCAATCTTTGTGAGATCAATATTGCATAGTTTTTCATATCATATTAGTTTTCATTTGTTAGATCATCATAGCATATCAGTTTTTCATCTTAGATTCTAGATTCATATAAGTTTTGATCATATCATTGCATAGAAAATAAATAAAAAATAGATTAATTGCATTCATATTTCATATCAGTTTTGCATTCAAATCCTTCATTTGGGTGTCGTCAAGGTCACTAATCTTGATAACAATATGAGAACATCATACTCGCACCTATTAGAAGGCAGTAAATCACCTGGTTAGTTTAGCTTTCAATTCATTGCACGATTTCATTTTTGCTAACCTCTAATGTTTTACTGAAGTGTTGTGTCTACAAATCAGGTACAATTTTCACACACACAATAATTACACAAGAAAAGACAAACCTAAGGCAAAAAGATATAGAAGTGAGTGCCTACACTGAGGATTTTCATAAGCTATGTCTTAGGTCTCATGTTATGGAAGAAGAAAGCCTAAAAGTTACTAGATACCTTAATGTACTAAGGTGGAACATACAAGAGGAAATAAGCCTCTTGAGCCCAAGGACTGTTCATCAATGCTATTAACGTGCTCTCAAAGTGGAAGAGAAGCTCAAGAAGAAGCATAACACAAGTAGCTGAGATAGAGGTAGAGGAAGAGATGGAAGAGGTTATAAAGAAGGCTTTGGAGGAAGACATTCAAAGAAAAGAATTCAAGGTGAGACTAAGCTCATAGAACAACAAGGGGAAGCAACCAGTAGTAGAGGTGGATATAATAGGTGTAGAGGCTCAAGCAACAATTTTAGAGGAAGATCAAGTGGGAAAGGAAGAGGATCTTATTTCTCTTCTATGAAGTATTATAATTGTCATCAGTTTGGGCATCCTACATATAGATGTCCTAAAAAGAGCTCTTCAAATCAAGGTGGAGAAAAAAGAGTAAGTTATGTTCAAGAAGAGACCTCAAGTAGCAAGACTGTTGAAGTGGCATTGGATTTAGAGGTAGGAGACAATCTCATGATTAGAAGGACTCTCATCAAAGAACTAATCAGAGAAGAACCAAGCCAAAGGAGATCCCTATTTAGAATCAAGTGTAAAATCTTAGGTAAGGTTTTCAAGATTATCATTGATTCAGGATCCACTGATAAAATTGTTTCTAATGAGGCAGTTAGTAAGTTAAATTTGTAAACAATCCCATATACTAACCCATATAGAGTTACTTGGTTGAAAAAAGGCCAACATGTGTTAGTCAATGAGAAAGCTTGGGTAGATTTCAAAATAGGGATATATAAGGATAGGGTGTTATGTGATGTCTTGCCCATGGATAGTTGCCATCTTTTATTGGGAAGACCATGGCAGTTTGACAGGAAGGCCATTCATGATGGAGCCAAAAACTCTTACTCTTTTAAGAAGGATGGAGTCACATATAAAATTCAGTCAATATTAGAAGAAGGGGAAGTGAGATCATTAGGTCCTAATGTTCTATTGGTAGGAGAAAAGGAGTTCTTGAGAACACTAGAAGAAGGTGAAGGTGTGGGGTTTTCTTTAGTGTTGAGACCTAAAGATGAGAAGGTAGACAATAAGCTAGAACTACCCATAGAGGTGCAAGAGCTACTAGGTAAATACAAGGAGATAGTTAGTGATGGACAACCTGCTACCTTACCACCTAAGAGAGCCATTAGCCATCAAATAGACTCCAGGAGCCTCACTACCCCAAAAAGCTGCCTATAAAATGACCCCTAAGAAAAATGAATAAATTACAAAATAGATACAAGAACTTCTTGACCAAGGCCTCATAAGGAAGAGCATAAGCCCTTGTGCAGTCCCCATTATTTTAGCCCCAAATAAAGGAGGTACTTAGAGATTGAGTACTGATTCTAGGGCCATAAATAGAATCACCATAAGGTATAGGTTCCCAATCCCAAGAATAGAAGACTTGATGGATTTCCTAGGAGAAGCCAATTATTTTTCAAAATTTGACCTCAAGAGTGGTAATCACTAAATAAGAATTAAGGAGGGGGATGAGTGGAAAATAGATTTTAAAAGCATACAAGGCATATATGAATGGTTGGCCATGCCCTTTGGGTTGTATAGTGACCCTAGCACCTTTATGAGGTTAATGAATGAGGTGTTAAATGACTTCATAGGTAAATGTGTTGTGGTATATCTTGATGACATCTTAATTTTTAGTAAGACTAAGGCAGATCATCTGATGCATTTGCAAATTGTGTTACAAAGGTTACATGAGGAAAAGATAACCATAAATTTGGATAAGTGTGAGTTCATGAAATAGGAGTTGGTATACCTTGGTTTTGTTATATCACAAGGGAACTTGAGAATGGAAACTAGTAAGGTTGATGCAATATTAAATTGGCCTACACCTAAATTTGCTATAGAGGTAAGGAGCCTCCATGGTTTGGCATAGTTATAAAAACATTTCATTAGGAAGTTCATTGAGATATGTGCACTAGTCCTAGACACCATAAAAGGTGGAATGAAAAGAAGGGTTTTGAAACCTTGAATGAGAAGATAGCCACACAACCTATCTTGGTACTACCTAGTTTTGAAAAACTATTCATTATTGAATGTGATGCCAACAATATTTTTATAGGAGCAGTCCTAAGTTAGGAAGGAAAATCAGTGGCTTTCCAAAGTGAAAAGATAAGTGATGCTAAAAATAAGTACTCCTGATATTACTTGGAGCTATATGCATTAGTATAGGATTTGCAAAAATGAAGGCATTACCTCCTCCCTAAAGCATTTGTGGCATATAAAGACAATCGGGCTTTGAGCTTCCTAAAATATCAAGACAAGCTTAGCCACAAACATATGAAGTGGGTAGACTTCTATGGGATGATAATTGATCCAACATTGGTCTCTTTAGTTGGGTATTAACTTCTTTTGTTTTGGTGGAGACTGGTGCAGGAGCACCTAAGGTATCAATTTAGTATCTTACCCAATTTTGGCTTATACTAACTCTATCCAAGTCAGTGAGTAAATAAGGACTCCTAGAGAGTCTATGTGGTGTTTTTTTTTGGTAGCATTAGTTGAGTTTTAGTCTTGGAAGATTGAGTCTAAAATTTGGTCTTAGGATGCACCTAGTTGCTTATCGAACATAGATAGGTGAAACAGAGTCTAAGGTGTTAAAAGAATCCAAAATGTGTGGAGCGAGAGAATATCATCCTAATTCGGTTCTAGAATATTTTTGAATTCATTCTAGATGGAATGGAATACTATGAATAGCAAGAATAGCACAAATTGCAAAATTGTCAAAAAGTTGTCATGACAACATTTGCAATTTTGAAAAGTTGCAGGATAACTTTTGTCTTAAGACAACCTAGAGGTGGAATTAGGTCATATAAAGACCTAAACCATCTACACACATGGGAGAAGACTATATATACCTCCTGAAGCTTGAATCCCGAGGTTGGATGATTTGTGAATTATTTTGGCATAGTAATCAATTACATTTTCAGGTAGATAAGCGACAGTCTTACTGTTTTATTGCATTAGTTGAATCTAATGGATTAGTATTTCATTTTTGTTGTGTAAATTTGATAGTATAGGTGGTTTTTTTCATTTATATACAGATTTGTGAGTTTTTAATTAGTTTTTTTAGTTCTATTTTAATTTCTTTACTTTAGCCAGTTCACTTGCATGTACATAGTGAGCAGGGTAAAAATGACTCCCCCATGAAATCCCACCATGGGTTCATCACAGAATTTTGGGAAATAAAAATGGAGTCTATATAAAGTCTAAATAGCCAAGGAGGAGGAAAGAAGATGTGGTTTGGTAATTTTATGACCTTTCCCTAGGCGAGCTCTACCAATGCTCGACTAGGAACAAGGTAAGTGTTTGTGAAACATACTTGCAGATGTGGATTGAAATAGTGAATCCAATAGTTTAAAGATGTATATTGAGTCCCTAAAGAGTCCCAACAAGGATTTGGAACCCTGACCAATCCGTATGATCACTTTTTGAATCAGTTAAATAGTGAGTCCTAAGAAAGCCCACTAAACCCTCATGGAGCCAAAAAGTACTAAACAGATGCATGGGAGTATGAGACCCATAAAATATCTTAGGGTTACAATAATTATTGAAGATTAAAGAGTTTATTTGGAAGGTCCTTAAAGTCAATTTTTCAATAAAACCTAAAGTCTAGGAATAGGAGACCTAATTGGGGGCTCAAGGGCTACAAGGCCAAATTACTAGTTTGGTGAAGATAGAGGAAATCGTTAAGAATGAAGGATCTTGGTATGGGTAGAAAGTAATATTACCCAAAAATTCCCTATCATTCATTTTTGGCCACGGTCCTATTTTTCAAAGAAATGCCCAAGTGTCGAAAGTCCAGTGTGTTTTCTGCCTTTTGGCCCGAAAACCCAGTGTGTTTTCAACCTTCTCTCTGAAGGCTCAGGATGTTTTTTCCTTTTGGTCTAAAAGATCAGTGTGTTTTTAACCTCCGCTCTGAAAGCTTAGTGTGTTTTTGACCTTTGCTCAAAAACCCTCTATGTTTTCAACCCCTTTTGTGTTTCGGACTTCTTCCTTTGGCGGCATTCATTTCATAAGTACGCAACTCTGACCAAGTGGGTCCCAGTTCCTCAAAGCTGTGCCAGTGTAGTGAAGATCCGATGACTGTCGCATGATCACATGGGATCTTTCGATCCCATGAGATCATATGACAACCGTTGATGCGGTATCAGCAAAGATCGGCGGTCAACTCCGAGATGGCGGTCAGTGGCTAACATCTTACAGTTGGTCGCATGATTGCATGGGCTCTTCCGAGCCCATGAAACCATGTGACAAACCATCAATGGTTTCGGTGGTGCCGCAGGTGGTCATCGGATAGTATCTTCCTATTGGTTGCATGATTGCATGGGATATTCTAATCCCATGCACCCATGCGACTAACCATCAGTGGTTACGGGGGTTTATAGCCGGTCAGCAGTCTTGAGGCAAGGTAGTGACAAAGCTTGCAATTTCATGCTTGTCACATGATCACATGCAGCTTCCTAACCGCATGCGACCATGTGACAAGCCTCTAGCGGTCAGCAGGGGCATTTCTTGTGGTGGGTCTGTGGGAGGTGATGTGTCTGCTTCTCAGTGGCTGGTGGTCGGTGAAGGTTGTAACAGGCCCAATAGCATGTGGCCCTTGTAGATTCAAGATCTACGGTGGTCGCATGTTCACATGGGATCTTTCGATCCCATGCGATCATGCGACTGCCATTGGATCCTTCTGGTGCTTTAGGGCATTCTGTCATGGGTCTAGCTGATGTGGTTAGTTCCAGTTGGTCCACGTGGTATAGGTGGTGGATCTTGTGGGTAGAGTGTCTATGCAGCAGTAGAGGCAAGTTTTTAAAGGGTTTCTTTGTCTGCATGTTTGTGGATATGATTTAGCAGGCCTCCAGACTTGGCAAGAGTGCAGTTGCACGGTTAACATGTTTCACATGGTCGCTGAGAGGAGCTCGGGGTTAAGAAAAGTTAAAGCAACTTGGCAACCAAAGGGAGAGTGAGCTCGAGGTGTCTTGCGTGACTGGGAGGTAGATTCTCAAGGGCTTGTCGCATGATCACATGAAACCTTTCAGGCTCATACGATCATGCGACCAGTGGTATTTTCAAGTAGTGTGGCAGGTTTTGGTGGGATTTTTTCTATGAGATGGTTGCAGCGGTGCGGTAGCTCAAAAAATTGATGTCACCAGGACATTTTATAGTTACAGGTTGCGGAGTTGATGAGGGAGGTGTGGGCGGCCATCAGGGGTCAATTCTTTTTCCTAGCAGGGTACATTTATGCATTCATGGCAAGGCCAATTTGCAGAGAGGTTGATGAATCTAGGCTGTTGTGTCTGTAGGTTGTTTTCGGTACAAGGATGAGTCTTTTATTTGATCAGTTTTAATGTTGCAGGGATATCTTTTATGATCAGATTTGACTGCTAGGGTTGGTTATTAAATTGGGAAATTTGTAACCCTGGTTAGTCTTTTGACTCCTGCCTACGTGCAGTTGAGTTTGTATATAACATTTTTTGGAGCCTATAGTGCTCAGAATTCACCAATTGTAAAAAAAGGAAAGTTTCTTTCCCAAAGGTTATTGAAGGCATTCTTTCTGCCCCTTAACTTTCTGCAATTGTTAAATTTTCATTGATTGTTCAAATATTGCAAAGCATCTTGTGACATTCTCCTGTCCTTATGCTTTCTTATGTGGATTATCTCTTATTGAATTCAGTATATGTATGTTCAGTAACTTTTAGGTTCTTTTTTTATTCCTCTTTCTTTCTGTAATTCATGTGTATGTTTATGAATGATCTGATTTGAATGCTTTTGTGGGCATACTTCCACCCCTAGCAATCTATCTCATTCCTATACCCAATTGCAGAGATGAATGTTTGTCTACAGGTTATAGTCTGTGTCTGACTTTTTAGGAGTACTGCTATCTTGAGAAATTCCCTTTTCCCTGCATAGTATTCCTTTACTGCAGACCCCTCTATAAAATATTTATGCAGGCCTATTCATTGAGTTGTAATCTCCTAGACCTAGGATTGTGTACTAGTTTCATCCTTCATACTACAATTCATACCCTAGTTTCGGTGCATCACCTAGTAGGATAGATTTGCTTTCAGTCATTTCCCTTCCATGCACTCCTTCTATCCCTTTCCCTCAAAAGTTTTACTTTCCTGTTTAAAAGCAAATCAAGGTGATTATCCAAGAGGAACTAGCGTAGAATCTGGAGGTCTCATCTTGGTTAGAAAAAGGTCCCACAACCTTGAGATGATTCCCATGTTATACTAGATTATCAAGACCAAGAGAGCTTGAGATCAGAGGTGCAAATTCAATGTATAACATTTCTGGCACGCCCGGTGGGACTACAAAAGAAGTCAATTTCAAATATTATGCTATCTCTGATATACTGATTGCATAATATAGGCCTTAAAGAGGTTAGTACTCAAGTATATCTGGTGACTCCATGGGTGTTAAGAGCAGTGACCCAATTTCTGATAGAGCTTATGAAGAAAATAGACCCTTTTGATGGCAAGACTATTTGCATTTGCACCCTTTAATTAGGGTAGCCCATTAAGTTTTGCCCAACACCATGATGTGCCCTTGGTAGTACTCAAAAGTATACCTGATTTCACAGGTGAAGGGAAAACTACAACTTTGGAACACATAAGAGATGTGACCATTATCTGTAGTATACATAATGTAACTCAAGAGGATGTGGCCACCAAGTTATTAGTAGCCTCTCTCAAAGGTAAGGCTCTGGAATGGTTTAGAACTTTGGCAGTTGGCTCCATTACTTCATGGGACAGACTTGGAGATCTCCTTAGCAAATACTTTGAGGATAATGTAGACTCTTTGTCTCTAGTAGAACAACTCCAAGTTATAAAGAGAGATCCTCGTGAACTAATGATAGATTTTAATGGCAGATTTCTCAAGACATGGAATAGGATTCCAATTAATATAAGGCCTTCAGCAGATTATGCTTTCCTTTATTTTTTGAGAAGCCTAACTAGTGATATATCTATCATGATTCAATATTTAGGAGGTACTTCATTGCCCCAGGCTTTTGACCTAGCTGTCAAAGCAAAAAATTGCTTAATCCAGGCAGGGATGATAGACAGAAGACCACCCATGCCTATCTCTCTTAATCTTTAGCCTACTATACCTCTGCAGATGCCTCCATTTACCCCCATACCTACATTAATGGAACCTCAGGCAAGCACTAGCTATGGGAAGTCCATAGTTGACCTTCCTCAAGAGCTACTCAAAGTGAAAAGTGATCAACAAGCAACAAACAAGGAGATGACAAGCCTGTTGCAGGCTTTAACCAAAGAGTTGATCACTGTAAAAGGGCAGTATTTGGAGGATGGATCACTTTATCAACAAGAGGATCAAAATCTTGACCAGCAGTGGCAAGTTTAGAAGCAACTATATCAGGAGTCTAGGCCACAATATCAGGAGAAGCATCAGAGCAAAAGGCAGAATTTGGTAAAAAGGCCTTTCCATCCATATAATCCAGTCAAGAGGACATTCCCAACACAAAGTATCAAAGCAGTTGGCATTCACCTAAACCCATTTTTTGGGAGGGAGGTCGTAGATTGTCCACTTGTTCTCTTGAACTATGAGCTTCCTAATGGAGAAAGGTCAGAAGTGTCACAACAGGAGACAGTGACCTCTCAAGCACATACCCCTAAGGATGGAATGCAACAAGAGACTCACAAAGCCCAAATCTCAAGCTCCTTTCCTGGTAAGTCCACTGACACTTCTGTTAATTTTCCAAGTTTTAGATTCTCTCCTCCAGTTCAGAATCTTAGTCAACGTGAGCCTAATCTCCATGCATTTTTAGAGCCTATTCATGACCTTGTCTCAGATTTCCAGCCACTTCATCCTATTCCTATAAATGAGATACCTAGAAGGTTTGATTTTCTAGATGATAATGAACCTGTCCTGCAGCAAATAAAGCCCTATAAGCCAATTCTTAAAGAGTCCACTACACCTCAAGCACTTTTAGGCCATCAGGAAGAGGATGATTTTTGTCTTTTAGGTATACTTTTCCATGATAATCATGAGGAGCAGGTAAGGCTATTACATCAAGGTGGATTAGAATGATCAGATCAGGATAAGAAAGAAAGTGAGGAAGGTGAGAGCCCAACTAATATTTTTGAGGAGATGCCTTCTTACATTGAGCAGGATGAAGAGGTTGATAATGTCTTAATTGAAGAATTTAGGCCGTTTTGCAATAAAGTGGGGGAAGAATCTAAAGAATCATATTTCTTGGACCATAAGGAGGGGCTAGTGATTGTCAGGAATATGAGATAGTTTGATACCTTTGATGAGCTATTGGATGTTTCAACTAATGAAGAGGATGGTCCGCTAACTGCAGAAGAAGAAATATTATGGCAGACTATCATGGAGGGACATAATTTTTATCATCTTTCTGAAGTTATTGATGAGATGCATCTTGATAGTAGGAAAGGGAGCTCTCAGTTCATTCTTTCCAGGGGGTGCCCTTTAAGGTACTTAGCAAGAATGGAGGCTACCAGTAAAAAGGATCCAGTCATGTTTGTGTCCAAACATGAGTGTTCAAGTGAAGACGAAGCTGAGGGTGAACTTGCAGTTCAGCAAAGGCAAGCGCAACTCACTTATCTACCCCTGGATGATGGAGATAAAAATCTGTTGGTGAAGGTGAGTCAATTTATTTATGTCCTCTAGAAGGTAGTGCATCGATTCTTCACACAACTGTGTGTACTGCCCTCCTTGTTAGCTATCCTCCTGTACAAAAAGTGCAATGTCCTAAGGAGGAAGGGTAGCTATTTGAACATGCCAATGAATGGCTTTTTTTTACCAGGTTTTTGTAATTGGTTAGCTTAGGTTAGGTTTCCTGCTTTCTTCCAGTTTTCTAGTTTAGTCTTTCCTTGTTTTCCAAGAAGTGATCGAGCACAGTTTTGTTCCTCTCCCTGTCAGAAAGTTTTTGTGCTTAAGAATTGACTCCTGTGCCCAATGGATTGCTTCAAGGTCACTAGTCTAAATGTCTAGCAGGCTGACATCCCGCAGAGGTCACCAAAATGTTACCCAAAAATTTCCTATCATTCATTTTTGGCCACGGTCCTATTTTTCAAAGAAATGCCCAAGTGTCGGAAGTCCAGTGTGTTTTCTACCTTTTGGCCTGAAAACCCAGTGTGTTTTCGACCTTCTCTCTGAAGGCTCAGGATATTTCTACCTTTTGGTCTGAAAGCTCAGTGTGTTTTCAACCTCCGCTCTGAAAGCTTAGTGTGTTTTCGACCTTCGCTTAAAAACCCTCTATGTTTTCGACCCCTTCTATGTTTTAGACTTCTTCCTCTGGCGGAATTCATTTCATAAGTGTGCAACTTTGACCAGGCAGGTCCCAGTTCCTCAAAGTCATGCGAGTGCAATGAAGATCTGATGACTGTCACATGATCACATGGGATCTTCTGATCCCATGAGATCATATGACAACCATTGACGCGGTATCAGCAAAGATCGGCGGTCAACTCCGAGATGGCGGCCAGTGGCTAACATCTTACGGTTGGTCACATGATCACATGGGCTCTTCCAAGCCCATGTGACCATGTGACAAACTGTCAATGGTTTCAATGGTGCCGCAGGTGGTCATCAGGTAGCATCTTCCTGTTGGTCGCATGATCACATGGGATCTTCCAATCCCATGTGCCCATGCAACTAACCGTCAGTGGTTACGGGGGTTTATAGCCAGTCAGCAGTCTTGAGGTAAGGTAGTGACAAAGCTTGCAGTTTCATGCTTGTCGCATGATCACATGCAGCTTCCTAACCGCATGCGACCATGTGACAAGCCTCTAGCGGTCAACATGGGCATTTCCTATGGTGGGTCCATGGGAGGTGATGTGTCCACTTCTTAGTGGTTGGTGGTCAGTGAAGGTTGCAGCGGGCCCGGTAGCATGTGGCCCTCGTAGATTCAAGATCTACGGTGGTCGCATGTTTGCATGGGATCTTTCGATCCCATGCAATCATGCGACTGCTATTGGATCCTTCTGGTGCTTTGGGGCATTTTGTCATGGGTCCAGCTGATGTGGTCAGTTCCAGTTGGTCCACATGGTATAGGTGGTAGATCTTGTGGGTTGGGTGTCTATGCAGCAGTAGAGGCAAGTTTTTAAAGGGTTTCTTTGTTCGCATGTTCACAGATATGATTTAGCAGGCCTCCAAACTTGGCAAGAGCACGGTTGTGCGGTTAACATGTTTCACATGGTCACTGAGAGGAGCCTGGGGTTAAGAAAAGTTAAAGTGACTTGGCGACCAAAGGGAGAGTGAGCCCAAGGTGTCTTGCATGATCAGGAGGTAGATTCTCAAGGGCTTGTCGCATGATCACATGAAGCCTTTTGAGCTCATGCGATCATGCGACCAGTGGTATTTTCAAGCAGTGTGGCTAGTTTTGGTGGGCTTTTTTCTGTGAGATGGTTGCAGCGGTGCGGTAGCTTGAAAAATTGATGTCACCAGGACATTTTCTAGTTACAGGTTATGGAGTTGATGAGGGAGGTGTGGGCAGCTGTCAAGGGTCAATTCTTTGTCCTAGCAGGGTACATTTGTGCATTCATGGGAAGGCCAATTTGCAGAGAGGTTGATGAATCTAGGCTATTGTGTCTGTAGGTTGTTTTCGGTACAAGGATGGGTCTTTTATCTGATCAGTTTTAATGTTGCAGGGATATCTTTTATGATCAGATTTGACTGCTAGGGTTGGTTATTAAATTGGGAAATTTGTAACCCTAGTTAGTCTTTTGACTCCTGCCTGCGTGCAGTTGAGTTTGTATATAACATTTTTTGGAGCTTGTAGTGCTCAGAATTCGCCAATTGTAAAAAAAGGAAAGTTTCTTTCGCAAAGGTTATTGAAGGCATTCTTTCTGCCCCTTCACTTTCTGCAATTGTTAAATTTTCATTGATTGTTCAAATATTGCAAAGCATCTTGTGACATTCTCCTGTCCTTATGCTTTCTTATGTGGATTATCTCTTATTGAATTTAGTATATGTATGTTCAGTAACTTTTAGGTTCTTTTTTTATTCCTCTTTATTTCTGCAATTCATGTGTATGTTTATGAATGATCTGATTTGAATGCTTTTGTGGGCATACTTCCACCCCTGGCAATCTATCTCATTCCTATACCCAATTGCAGAGATGAATGTTTGTCTACAGGTTATAGTTTGTGTCTGACTTTTTAGGAGTACTGCTGTCTTGAGAAATTCCCTTTTCCCTGCATAGTATTCCTTTATTGCAAACCCCTCTATAAAATATTTATGCAGGCCTATTCATTGAGTTGTAATCTCCTAGACCTAGGATTGTGTACTGGTTTCATCCTTCATACTGCAATTCATACCCTAGTTTCGGTGCATCACCTAGTAGGATAGATTTTCTTTTAGTCATTTCCCTTCCATGCACTCCTTCTATCCCTTTCCCTCAAAATTTTTACTTTCTTATTTAAAAGAAAATCAAGGTGATTATCCAAGAGGAACCAGCCTAGAATTTGGAGGTCTCATCTTGGTTAGCAAAAGGTCCCACAACCTTGAGATGATTCCCATGTTATACTGGATTATCAAGACCAAGAGAGCTTGAGATCAGAGGTGCAAATTCAGTGTATAACAAGTACCAAGAAAATATAGTTGACATGGTTTTGAAGACCTCCATACCGCTGCAAAATTTATTGAATGTCTTGGAGGTGTAGTGAAGTTGAAGAAGCAAGGAGACCAAAGAGTATATTGGTATTGTGAACTTGATAGAACACCTAGGAATTAGAGAGGAGTGTTGGCACCTTAGAGGTGACTCTTAAAATAACCAGGAAGAGTCAGAGGAGAACCTAGGAAGAAGAGGAAACTAGGTTGGAAGAAGGTGTGTGCTAGGTGAACCCTATCAAGTTTTCATTCCACTCCTTCCTTTTATATGTTTGAAAAATCAATTTGGTTGTGGCTTCATGGGAACTATTATGGACTATCTATATGATTTTTCTAGTTTATTCAAGTTTATTTTCGATGACATAAAATTTAGTGCTAATATCATTCTCATGTCTACTATCATCTTGTAATGAGATCAACACATTTCACAAAAAGTTAAGGATAAGAATTAAACATGACAATGATACATGTACATTAAAAGAATAGAATATTAGTGATAGCATATTGTCAAAACAAATAAAGGACATCAGTCATAATATTCACGTAGTTAAAGGCTAAGTCTCCATATAATTAAGATAGAATTCATCCTAGTTTAGTTAGGAAAAAAATTTGTGTAGTACTTATGCAAACCCTGGATAGTGGAAGACACATCAAGGCACCCAAATAAGTGCATTTGGATTTTTTACGCATTCAATTCCCTACCTTTCTACAAAAATGGTGAATGACACAGCTTCTTGGAGATTGTTGAGCATTGATCCTATATATGGGAAAAATACCATTTTCGTGAAAGAAAATAAAAGATCACTCAGTCTTTAACACCAAATATGAATGGTTGAATCCACGTTGTATCCTAATCATGATTGGCTAGGCTTAAAAATCACGCACTAATATCATGTCTTATGTTGTTGCTTAAATCAATTTTCTGCTTAAATTTAAGCACTATAGTGTTCCTATCCAAAATAAAAATTGTGGAAAAAAGAAAATTTAGAATCTTTTTCTATTTTTGTGGAGGAGCTATTTTTTAGCAAATGAAAATAAGCTATGGGAAAAGAGGGGGGGTTATAAATAAGCAATAACTACTTATTGAAAAAAGTGACACAAGTCTTCACCATTTTTTTTTCATCCCCTTTTTATTTGCCTACAATTTAGTTTTCAGATTTATTTGCAACAAAAATGACTAAAAATTTGATTTAAAAATAATATTTAAAACACTACTTAAAATTAAGTAGCAAACATTACCATCCATGGAGCCACTAGCTCCACAAATTGTGCCACAAAAAAATGAGCAGTTGTTGCTAGCAAAATAAGCTAAGCACCAGCATGGGGTCGTGTTGTAAGGGAAAGGCCCCATCCACCTACTAGGCTTAGAGCACAACCCCATGTTGTTGCTTAGCTTATTTTTGCTAGCAATAACTGCTCATTTTTTTAGCAACAATTGCTCATTTTATTGTGGCACAATTTGTAGAGCTAGTGGCTCACAGATGGTAATGTTTGAAGTAATGTTTTAAATGTTATTTTTAAATCAAATTCTTAGTCATTTTTGTTCTGAAAACTAAATTGTAGGCAAATAAAAAGGGGATGAAAAAAAATGGTGAAGACATGTGTCACTTTTTTCAATAAGCAGTTGTTGCTTATTTCTAGCCCCCCTCTTTTCCCATAGCTTATTTTCATTTACTAAAAAATTACCGCTCCACAAAAATAGGAAAAGATTCTAAATTTTCTTTCTCCCACAAATTTTATTTTGCATGGGAACACTATAGTGCTTAAATTTAAGAAAATTGATTTAAGCGAGAGCATGGGGACGTGATATTATTTTGGCTAGCAGCCACTGCATAGTTTTTTTAGAAATATTTTGTGGAGTTGATGCTAATATTGTTGTTTGTTTTCGAATAATTATTTTAATATTAAAATTGGAAAGAAAATTTGGTGATAAAAGAAAAAGAGAAAATTTAGAAATAAACAAGGGAGGGAAATAAATTATGAAGACACATGGAGATTTTTTAATAAGCAACTTATTTTAAGCCCCATTTCCATCATAGCTTATTTTCATTCTCTAAATAATAACCACTCCATAAAAATAGGAAAAGATTCTATATTATCATTTTTCCACAATTTCAATTCTCCATAGAAACATTCTAATTGCTTAAATTTAAGTAGAAAATGGAGTTAAGCATCAGCACACTAATAGAGTTAAATTTAAACAGAAACATGGTGTAAGCATTGACTTCTTGGTGTGTGTTGTCGTGGGCCTATTCAACATGTTGCTTCATCTAACTTCCATTTTCATTCCGCTGAGCATTTCCAAATTGTAACAGTTAGTAACTAGCTACCCAATTCCTGCGCATATGCTAAATAAAATTCAAATTATGATTGTTGCGCTCCACCACTTGACTTTCAATTAGATCTTGAACAAAATAATGATGCACTTCTATATGCTTAGACCTAGCATGATATACAAGATTTTTTGCTAGCTTAATAGTGCTTTGATTATCACAGAATTTGTAGTAGGGGAATCTTGTGTGTGGTATGCTTCTTAAAGTAGTCTTCTGAGCCACAATGATTCTTTAGAGACATTTGATGAACCAATATATCCAAATTTCATTGATCATAGTGACACAAATAATTGCTTCTTATTGCTCCAACAAATTGGTCCTGATCCAAGATGAAAGATTTACCCCGAAGTTGATATTATATAAGCAATGTCACATGCATAATCAAAATCTATATATCCAACTAGAATAGGCTCACCTCCATACTTGTATTCAATGCCGAGTTGATAAGTACCCTTAATGTATTTTAATATTCTTTTAGTTGCTTTCATATGTTCAATGCGTGGAACTGTCATGTACTTGGATATAATACCAACTGCATATACAATATTTGGTCTAGTTATAGTAAGATACAAAAGATTCCCAACAAGATGTCTATACAATTTTCCATCCACCTTCTTTTGAGTAGAGTTAGCACTCATTTTTAATCCTCCTTTGTATGGTGTAGTAGATGGTTTAAAATCACTCATGTTGAATTTTCTTAATACATCAAGAGCATATTTTGTTTGAGAAAGCATGATCCTTGCTTCTTTTTGCCAAACTTGTATGTCCAAGAAATAATGCATTAATCCTAGATCAGTTATTTCAAAAGACTTTTTAAGTGGATTCTTTATTATTTCAATATTATGTGTGTGATCTCCTATAATAATCAAGTCATCCACATATATTACAATAATATGAACTGCTTCAGCCCAGAATTTAGCTTCTATATTTCTAGACTGAAGCATAAATCTAGCCATTTCTATTATATTACTATTTTTTTCTTTCAATGGCCCCATTTTGTTAGGGTGAATAAGAAACAATTGACTCTTTCTTTATTCCATGCTCTTTAAAAAATTCTAAGAAGGTTTTCTTCATATGCTCAGTCCCTCTATCTGTTCTTAATATCTTTAGACATTTTCCACTTTGTTTTTCAGTCAAAGCTTTAAACTCTTTAAACTTATGAAACACTTCATCATTATTTTGTAAAAAATACACCCAAATTCTTCTATTATAGTCATCTATAAAGGTGATAACGTACCTTGATCCTCCAAGTGAAGGTGCTCTAAAAAGACCCATTAGATCACTATGAACCAAATGTAAAGGAGTTCTTTCCCTACATAATTTTCCTTGTGGGAAACTTTCCACATGTTGCTTTCCCATGGCACATCCTTCACATACCTTATGACTTGGTGAGATTTTTGGAAACCCATACACCATATGTACCTTTTCCATAAGCCTGAGACCTTGATAGTTGATATGTCCCATATGTTCATGCCATAACCTTCTCATATTGTCATATTTGGAAATAGCACACAAATTCTCATATCCATTGTTAGAAGCAAATTCTTAAAATTTATATAATCCATTCTCTATTTTACCAATATTTGTCACTCTATAATTATCATTCACATCTTTGATTAAACATTTGTCATTGTAGAACTTTATTTTGTACCCTTGATTTGCAATTTGAGATACAAAAAGTAGATTTGTTTTCAATTCAGGAACTAGCTTTACATTCTTTAACACACCATTATCAACTTTGACATTTCCAACCCCTTTAACTTTTAAAGCACTATTATTTCTCAAATATATTTTCTCTGTACTACATTCACTTATTGATTCAAATTGTTCCTTATTATGAGACATGTGTTGTGTAGCTCCAAAATCAATAACCCAAACATCCTTAAAAGAATTATTTTCTTTAATTGCAGCACAAAAAAGTATTTCTTTTAGAATTAACAAATTTTGTAAACTTATTTTTCTTCTTCTATGTATCTCCATTCTTTTTGAGAAATTCATTTGATTTATGACCCAGCTTGCCACAATAATTACATTCCCATTTATGTCTATTATAATCTGTTGATGGCATACTTTTATTTTCTTTCTTCTGATTCCTTTCTTTGGATTGATTATCTTGTAACTTTTTATGACATTGTTTTCCTTTTGAACCGTGAATTATTGAGATTCATCACTAAATGTTTCTCTTTCCTTAATTTGACACTTTTCTTCTTGCACTAATTTAGCACATAACTCTTCAGATTTAATATTTTTTAATCTATTTGCAGTATCTAATCCTCTTATGAATGATTGATAGGATCTTGGAAGACTTTGTAATATTATTTGCACAAAATTTGTATCATCTATATCCTTTCCAAGAGAAGAAAACTCTTTTTTCTTTTCCTTTAATTTACTTAGATGTGGGACTAACTCTTGTGAGCTTGATAATTTCATATTATATAATTCCATGGTGAGAGATATGATTCATACATCACCTGAATTTTGATATAGATTTTTCAAAATATCCCATACTTTGACTCCACTTCTTTCATTGCATAATTTTGGAAAAACTTCTATTGAAAGTGTAAGCTTGATAAGTGTTGTTTACTTTTTATCCCATTTTTCTTGAATATCTTTTCCAGAATTTGCTAGTCTTTGTTCATTGCCAGTAACAATCTCATAACAATTTTGAAGAGTTAGAGTAATTTCTATATGATATAACCAATCATAATATTTTTTCTCATTTAATTTTATTGTGGGAAAAGTAGTACCAAGAGAATCCATTATGTCAAATTCCCTCCTTTCTGGATGAGAATGAAAGATATTTCAAAGTCCCCAGATTAAGATTGAAAAATTCTTATCAAATTTTCTATATGATATTCCTTCCTTTGTTGGAGTGTTGTTTACTTGACTCAAGAAATTGTTGGTGTTTCTCAACCAAATCACAACTTGCAAAAATAAAGATTGACATTGTAAAATTCATGTATCCACTGCCCAAGATTTAAATTTGTTCTAATGCCATATTAAGAAAAGAAAATAATAGTAGAAACATAGTGAAAAGAAACACTTTAAATATATTATTTACACAGTAAATACAACACAACATAATATAACTATAAAATAGTGCAAAAACAAAGCAACTTTGAAACATAAGAAAAAATTATAATTTTCATTATAGAAATCATTGTAATTTTTCTTGCATACATAAGCCAAGGAGGCTCTTGTATTTATAAAATTATAATGTTCTACATAAGCTACAATAAGGATAGATAAGGGGCAATCTAGAGTCACCTACCGAGCAACATTGTGGCTTAAAATAAATATTATTCTAATAGAGTTTCATCTATCAAATATTGTTAAATTAAATTTCTAGATAAGAATTAAAGGTAATAATTAAGATATTCAATTAAAATTTATATTTTAATAAATAGTTTCAAAGTAAATTTGGTTATTTTTTAATATAAAAGTTAAATATATTTTGGAAGACATTTTTCATAAATAAAATTGTTAATGAATATAAGTTTAAAAATTTAATGGAGTAAATTGAAAAACAAATGTTTATTAAATGTCAAAGAAAAATAAAGATTAGTAGATCTATTTAAATTAAAGATGTGAAAAAATGAATGGTTACAATGAAACAATAATGTAAGATCCAAGGAAAGTAAACCCTTATAATTATATGAAGTTGCTTACTTAGATAAATTACAATTGTCAATACAAAACTTAGCAATTTTTTTTTTACTATAATCCACTTATTTTAAATCTTACAAAAGAACATAATATAATAATTTGTGCAGCATATACATATCTTCATGTATTAATATTAAGATTTTATTTGCTCAAAACACATATTTATAGGTTAAAATAATACCTTTCAAGAATTCAAGAATTAAAAAAAAATTATTTATTTTTAAATAATTTAAAGCATACCTATCCACGTGTTGTAAAAAGGTAGAAATAAAAGTAATGAAAATAAATCTATTCTAAAATAAACCAGTAAAATGCAACTAAAAAGGACTAAAAATAAGTCCTTATTCATTGCACATACTAGAACTTCATAAATAGCCATTGCACATACTATAACTTAATAAATAGCTGGTCATTGTTAAAGATAACAAGATGCACATGACTAACTTGAAAGTTGATGTAATTTTTACATTGAAACTGGTGAATCCTGTAATGAAAACTAGAACCCTCACTACGATGATATGATAATTATTGAAATTTGAAACTCTATTCTTATAATCTAATAATACTATAAGAACCATTGTCTAGGGTTTTGATAAAATTAGAAAAGTCATGTCTGAACATTTGAATGAAGGAATGATAAAAACACCTTAAGTGATCCTATGGTTTCCTTAACTTGATAGGAGTATTGTTTGACTAATCATACTTTTATCAAAGTATTGATATATAAACATCAAAGCATTTTTTAAATAAATGTAGTAGGTTAAATATAATTGCCAACCTATCATAAGCTTGTCTTTGAAAATGCATTGATTTATTCAATATTTGAAGATATCAAAACCTTATTATATTCAATATTTGAAGATATCAAAACCTTATTATAGAAGATCAAAATATATTCATATGTCTATAAAATGCAATAAAGAAAACATATATTTACAAGTATATTTTGTGAGTTTGACAATAAACAAACTTCTAATAAACTTCTTATATGGGTGTTGGATCTTTTTCTTTGCACATCATAAAGTTTTTTTTTTTTCTTTTAGATTGACTTAGTCAACATGGTAAAGATGGCTAAACGTTTAGCTGCTTCTAAAGTACATGCTAGAGGAGATTGTGAATGGTTTAGTAGTTACAAAATAATCTCACTTTGTGTAAGAAACTTCTCATGAACCTAGCATAAATCACTAATGGTTAAACTAGTTGAAATTTGTGCCTATATTTTTTTGGGTCATTTTTCAATGTTTGATAAAAACTACTTTATGTTTAGAATCCCCTTAAAAGTGCACTTAGAATTTAACTAAGTATTGGGTAGAGATAAATATAAAAATTCTCTATTTTTGAATGAAAAAATGAACATACAAGTGACACTCAACTACTTACTACCACATTTTAATAAGTTGCAAAAATAAATTCAATGGGTTTAACTAATCAAAAGGTACATTACTATTTTTTATTTATATAATGGAAGAAACAAGTTAATTATTAGCAATATTTTAAATATTAAGGAACAAAAAGGGGGTAGCTAAACCATTTAAAAATTGAGCACATATATTTCCAATTGAGACCGCCACAGATCAAGTCTTGTTGAATGCAAGGCTCCAACATCATAAGGGATGATGTTGGGATTGTGCCTTAGGTGAATTTGGTGGAATGAATACCCCTAAATCCTTGGTTCTTAGTTGAACAAGTTTCAACCTATAGGCTTGTGTTCTTGTATCAGGTAGAAAAACTACTTCACGGGTGCCCTCGTTGGGTTGGTTTGCTCGCAAGCTTCATGCCTATGTTGGGTAGCCATGCTCTTAGGTCTAAGCCTCCATTAGAAGAAGGGAAAAAAAGGAACCTCTGTAAAAATTGGCACATTTTACTTGAGTCTAAATGTCATACTCTTTATATATTATCTTAGGCACAAATCACTTATAAACTTGCCACTTCTTCATCAACTAGGTATCCAGGGCTTCATAGGGTCTAACCATTAACAACATGCACTTGAATTTTTTATTTACAAACTTTTCCACGTATCACTCAAGTCTTTTGTATATTTCTTTTGTTTTAGATGAGAAAAGAGGTGTCTTAATAGCACACTGAAAGTATGCCAAAAAAAAATTTGTCGCCTTCGATTATTGTTTAGTAGAATTTCATGAGCTTTTTTGTGTAATACAAACTATTATTTGATAAAAAAAATGATGTGTTGATCCATGGATATGTGTTCTAGCACCTAGATTTAAATTTTGAAAATAAGTTTTGGTAGAGTTTGTTAATCACATTACTAAAATTTCCTTGCAAACTCTATATGAATCAAATCCTTTTCTATACATGATCCCTATCATTTTCATATTCATAATCAATCTTAAACCTCTTCCTTATTTCATTTTGGAATAATAGAAATCTTGATTACCTTGATGAGCCTTACTACAAATCACATGGTCCAAATATTCATCCTTATATCTAAAGTACTCATAATCCAATTCATCCACTCCTCCCAAGGGAATCACCAATAATTTATCTCCCTTGAATCTTGGACCGCTACATGTGCACCAATCACATCGAGATACTTTTTATCATCTAAATCCTTTTAATCAATATGATCTCTTAATCATCCAAATCAATCATGGCCATCCAACCCCTCACAAGAAAAAACTAGAAATTGGTTTTTTCCCAAACCATTATCAAGGCTCCTTAGTTGAAATATTATGTTTTTGGTAAAAACACTCACATGTAATCATTAATGATACTAAGGTATAACCTCCATGACTTCATACAAAAATTATTGGTATTGGTGAGAATAGTTTATTTTCATCATTATTTTAATCATTCATCATGCTTAATCGAGTTACTACATATACATGTAAATAAAAAGGTTTACTTACTTTAAGTTCTGTATAAATGTTTTCATTTGTATGTGTACATTCTTGGATTCTTAGGTGGGAGCCTTGTCCCACATTCTACATCTATTTGTGTATATAGTTTTTTGTCACTTGCAAGTTCTAATTTAATATTTATTCAAAATCAAGACAACACTACATCATACAGAACTAGTTCTATAGAGTATTTCAAATTGAACTTTATTTTTAACATATGATCATTAAAGATAATGTTAGAGTAATAAGTTATTTTTATTATTATTTAAATCATATTGATTTAATTATTAAGTCACTTATTGTCTCTTTCTTTACTTAAGCTAAACTTTAGGTATATAATAATTAATTTGTTTATTAATTATAATTATGCAACCTAGGTTTCCTTCTTTTAGGGTTTTGATCTCCTTTTATAAGGATTGATCTCTCTTTTAATCATAACACATTCATTACATTGTATTGCAATTATTCTTTTGCATATCAGAATGTCTCCTCTTTCATGGATTATTGAGATCAAGCCTCCATAGTTGTTTGATTCTCTCTTTTTGTGACAGGTGTTTGCATGCAAGTGATTCTTAGGAGCTCCAAGTTGATTTTCTCACCAACTCCAATATGGTATAAGAGCTTCAGATATTCATGCCCCTATTTTATTCATGAGAGATTCATCCTTGTTCATCAAATTAGTGATTTTCAGAAGGTTTTGTGTTGGATCTAGGGGACCTTTGATTCTGGTAACTTTGGACTAAAACAAACCTCACTCATGTGCTCAGAGCACCCAACAACCCCTATTTCTATATAAAATTTGTCCAATTTGGACAAAGTATCCATCTACGGCAACAAAAAATTGTGCCAAGGTCGTTTGACCCTGGCACACATACCAAGATGATGAAACCAAAAAAAATATTTTAAAAATAGTTTTTGGGCTGACAACGGCTGCCTGTAGTGGTCACTGCCAGCTACCAGTGGTAACTGCTAGTGGTTGGTGGCCCCCGTCACCCTTGCTCCGCACTTCATCTTCCTTCCAGCCATAATAGCTGACTTGGGCCACCTCTGCGCCACCCAGACACCATCGAGAATATTTCATTCATTCTAGAGATTATTTCGACATTGGAATTTTTTTTGGTAGCATATTTTTTTCCGGCAAGCCTGGTGTTTCTTTGCAGTGACGAACGTATAGCCATCAAATTTAACCTTGCAGTCTGTTGATGTTAGCACTACATCAACACCCTGCATGCCCCTTATGGGCCCTTCCAGAGCACCTGTTGGTTTTTTCTCATATCTTGAGCATACAGTTTCGAAATCGGGCAAACAAGATATAGTAAAAAATCTATTTTCAAGATCCATCCAAATCTGGAGGTTAAAATTTTTGGTTTTTCTTTTTTGATAGTTTTTTTTTTGGTCAAATCTAGAAGTTCCTTTTTGCACTTTGGGAGCCATATCTTGTGCATCCAGTCTCCTTTTTGGAAAATGAGATATTGTTAGAAATATTGTTCTTTGAACTTTCTAGTTCTATGAGTATTTTTTCCAGATTCTAATCCAAGTACATGTTATTCAATTTTTTGATTTTTTGCACTCTGGTGAATATCTTGGATGTTTCAAGTCCTTGGATATTTTCCCTGTATGGGATGGCTCATATTAGGTTGTTATTCATGTTTCTACAACCTTTTTTCTTCTTTGAGCATTGTAGACATCTTTTGTAAGCAGTTTTTTTTATGTAAAGGCACTGAGATAAAGTGTCATTCTATTGCATGCTTGGGATCTTGCACATCTTTGTGCCTTTTGTACTTGCACTCCATTATTAAGTGCCATGGGTGGTTTGATGTTTGCCTTTGTTTTCCATCTACCTTTTTCAAGTAAGTTTTCCTTCCATGATATTAGCCTCATGATGTAGCCTTTATATGTGTTTGTACTTTCTCTACAACTTCGATGTTCTTGGACATTCTTCATGATGTAATTCTTATTGGCTGTCCTTTTTAGCATACATGTGACCTCTCCCTTGTCAGCATTATGGGGGGGTTTATACTATTGGTTTTTATGCTTCCTTGGTTTGATAGAGTGAGCTATGTATTCAGTATTTGTTCCTATGTACTAGGAAGAAGTAGTGGCAGGGTACCTATGCATTCCGGTGAGATTGATCATTTACCATATGGACACTCTTTCATTCCTATTTTTTTGGAGGCAATATTCCCATATTTGATTGATCAACTCTTCAAGCTTTTGTGTTTTATGTCATATGTATCTTTGATTTCAGTTGTTTGCCTTTGTCTGCCTCCTGATTCGAGTAGTGTCATTTGAGGGCACTTGTGCAGATTACATTCTTCTCTACCTGGTCATGTTCTATTTTAGTGGAGGTTCTTTAGATCACCAATTACTTTTTGACAAAGTTTGCAACTTCTTGCTTCAATGGTGTTTTGCATGTTCATTCTTTGTTCCTATTTTCTAGATCATTCTCTAGTTTGGAGGCTTCTTCAATCATTCACTAAACTTCGTCTCTCTTTGGAGTAGAGTTTTTCCTATGTGGTTTTCTCTATATCTCCATTTTATAGAGACTCTCTTTTGTACTTGGGTACCTGATCAAGCCTTTGTTGTCAGGACCCATTTGCTTTTAATAGTAGTTTCTAAGTTTTTAGCTACTCCCTAAGTTTATCTTAAGGGGGGTGTTAGAGTAATAATTTGTTTTTCTTATTAATTAAATCATATTGATTTAATTATTAAGACACTTATTATCTCTTTCTTTACTTAAGCTAAACTTTAGCCATATAATAATTAATTCTTTTATTAATTATAATTATGCAACCTAGGTTTCCTTCTTTTAGGGATTTGATCTCCTTTTATAAGGATTGATCTCTATTGTAACCATAACACATTCATTACATTGTATTGCAATTATTATTTTTCATATTAGAATGTCTCCTCTTTCATGGATCATTGAGTTTGGGCCTCCATAGTCATTTTCTTCTCTCTTTCTATGATAGGTGTTTGCATGCAAGTGATTCTTGGGAGCTCTGGGTTGATTTTCTCATCAAATCAAATAGATACAAGTTATGAAGAATGAATAACTAAGAGTGAAATTATCTAACATTATACCTATTAACATATGTATGAAAAGTTAGCATGAATGAAGAAATTGTAGACATTCCAAATTTATCACCAATTTTCCATACTAACTTTCCAATGAATAAATTAATTTACTTCACCATCACCCAATCAATTAATTATTTCCTAAGGTCAATGAATTAAATATAATCAATTAGCCTTAGTCCCTAATTCATCTAAGATAACTAAGTAATTAATTCATAGTTGTTTGATAAAGGCTAATTAATCTCTCTGCCCATTTACTCTAATGTTTAAATACACATAATTGTTAATCCTTCTTCAATTAATCTTATAAATTAAATGTACATATATAGATTAGAATCTAAACCTTCCATCATCTAACATGTGTCCCCTCCCCTCCCCTCCCATGCACCCACATGTGTGAGTATGCCACCTTATCCTGCTCCTTTCTCACATGTGTGTGAGCATACACCTTGGACATATTTTTTACTTTGAAATAAACCCTCCCATACTCTCACATGTGTGATCATGCTAATCTTATAAAAACCATGATCACTCTTATGTGAGCATGCTATCTTGGAGGTATATTATGCCTTCACCTCACCCTATGAATTTTGGCTTATCCCTACTTCTTTTCTCGTGTGTGTAATAATATCACCCACAAATGTATAACATCATCTTTCTCACACGTGTGATAAATCATGGCTCTTACACCCCGTAGACACCTTCCATATGACTAGATACAACTTCAATCCATGTCTCCTTCACGTCATATCCCTTCATCAACTTTGCATCTTGGCCCTTTATTTTTCTTATAAAAAATCTATAAATTTGAGGCTCCCCTTCCATTTGAACATCGTCCTATATAGTATATCTTTATACGTCTATTTTCTTAATAAATCATCCTAGTCTTATTGTCATACTACCAGATTACTAAGCAATCACATTCCACCATCCATCTATCATACATCATACAAAAAAATCAAGTGGAGCAATAGGTGCACTCTACTTCAAGTCAATTGGAGGACCAAAGAAAAATAGGGTATAATGTTTCATTTCATAGACTTGAGTTGTTGTATTTCATTGCTAATTTTAACCTCTCTCTTTTTAAATATTGAGAAGAAACATATGTAATTAAAAAGGAAAGTGGAGAAAATTGTAATAACAAACATGAGTCAACAAAATAAATGATCATTATTGACAAGATGGAGATGATCTCTTAGATGAGGAAACACCTATGGTGTTAAAGGGAGCACCCAAATAGTGTTTAATGATTTATGAGCATCAATATAGTATATATTCATATATGTACCTATAACTTAGATTTCACTTTCATGATTTTATCTTTCTAAATTTTCCTATCTATTTTTCTTTCATTTTAGATTTTTTCATTAACACTAGTTTATTTTTATTTTATGCCTATTTCACCTTCTATATTTATTTACACACTTGGTCTTTCATACTTGAGGTGTCTAAGGGGTATTATTTTTGGGATACATTTTATTTGATTATGTTCACATAAATTTATATATTTTATTTATTTATAATTCCTCTTATCTTTATTTCACCACTTAGGTTGACACTTTTTTAGCTTTTGAATATTATATCCACTCTCAATTTTATGTTATCACGAATTTATCACTTTGTTTTCTTTTGTTGTCTTATTACACTTCATATTTACCTTGCTTTACCTATATATTTAATGCTTCCCATTTTACTATGAGGCATGTGCCTTGCCATTTTTTATTTATTTTTTGGCTTTGATCTTGCATTATTACATCATACTTTCTAGAGATTGAATATTAAGTCTATATTGATACATCTCACTTTATAATCACTTATTGATCCTATATTATTATCCTATGCTTATATTATAATAGCTTAAATTTTGAGCCTAAATTGATAAGTTTTAAACTTGTGGATTTACTTATATATCATACTTTATTATACTATGCTTCTATAGTATATCACTTATACCAATTATGCATTCCTATTGCCATATCCATGGTATTTTTCCTTTTATTGGAGGCATCATTGCTTTTCCTCTATATAAATTTCACCTTCATGGAAACATCCTTACATTTAGGGGCACCACACATTCCCCACTAGGGACAACATGTTTCTCACATGACATATATTTTACCATGAATTCCTTACACATTGGGGGAATCAATTGGTTACTTAGACATTACCTTGTTTACACCTGTATAATCTATGATCTTTCTACCTCATGTACACCATTATATGCTAAAGCATTGGTCACCATGTTAGAGGCTAATGTTTCTCTAATGCCTCTAGACCTACACAATTTTGTTTGTATAGTGAGGATTGCATCACACTTCACATTTCCCATGTTGGCCCAGACAAGATCATGCCATGATATCCCAACTCTAATTCATATATGCTTGTGTCACACTTTATCATTATAGATGTTAAATTTTCTTGTGGTCCTGTTGCCCCACTTCTTATCCTATTTCCATGATGTCAAAGTGGTAGTCTTGATGTTACAAGTCAGGTTTGGTCATGTAATGTCTAGGTCTAGATTTCCTCTAGGATAGGAAATCTTTGTCAGGTTTCCCTTCAAATTGCTTTCGTGTTTAAGTCGGGTAGGTTGTAGATCCCAACCTGACAAAGACTTGATGCTCAAAATGATGTTCTTTCTCAAGTAGAGTGATGATTTCAAAGTTATGATCTCCAGATGTTTATAAGAAGTCAAAAAAAAGGATGCAGTGACAGAGCTAGTTTTGATTATTAGGAGAATGATTACAGAGGAAAGCTTTTTAATAAAATGACATACTCTGCAAAGAGATGTTGAATTCCTTGCAAAAGATAGGAGAAAATGTTGATACAGTGAGGTGAAAATGGATTGAAGGTAGTGACTATGCATTTGAATTTCCATTTTAGGCTTGGGTCTTAGTTCTTGTTTGAGCATTGGATATATCTTTTTTGATATTTCTCATGTTAATGTTGTCTCGATCAGTCCCTTGGTGATCAGAGTAACTGAAAACAGTGAATGTAAAATGATTTAATTTTCTTTTAAGTTCAGGCGTGTCTCTCATATACAACAGAGCCGAACAATGTATTTTCCACAGTTGGTTAAAGTTAGTGATTTTTCATGTTATGAGTACGTGGAGAGGTTCTTTGAACTGTAAGGATTCCATTGGTAAAGATAGAACCCGATTTGGTATTGTAACCTCAAAGTTATCACAAGGTGGAAGAAAATTGTGGCTGTCGCGTGATCGCATAAACCAAATATGAGTTATGCGATCATGCAACAATGTAAGTCATCGAAGATGCTTGGCGGTAAAGTGGGATCCCTCCACGTGTCCAAGGTAGAGGCTGCACTTCATCAAAGTGCATCCGATGGTCCTCACATAATTGCGATCTTTGCCAAATGCTTTTGTGAATTTGTGAGATCCTTCCACATGTCCAGGTGAGGCCGCATGTTCTTGTATGTTTGTGAGCGTATTGGCAGATTCTTGATCTACGATCACCATTTTTCCTTGGTGCTGTTGAAGATTCTTACAGGAAATGCAAGATTATGCCATGTGTTCATGTGGGCCCATTTTATTAAAAAGAAATATTATGTCGTGCACCAATCATAGGGCGGTCGCATGATCGCATGGATTAAAATATTGTCTTGCGATCATGCGACAATGGAAACTTGGGCTTGTGAATACGCTCTACTGGGACCCACTTACGCCAACAACGTAGATGCGATGATGGAAGCCTGAGTAGTGGTGAAAAGACAATGTAAGTCAAGTAACAGTGCCATGCTGGATCCACGTGAGCCAATCATAGAGCGGTCACATGATCGCATGAATTAAAATAATACCATGCGATCATGCGATAACATAAATCAGCAATCGAGTAATAGAGTCGAATACTCATCGATCCGATGCATTTCAAATAACCAGTAAAAGTTGATATTATTCATGGTGCGGTATTCACAGAAGATCAATTTCCAGCATTTTTTGAAGTGATATAAAATGCTCGAGCAAATAGAGGAGAATGATAATTCACAGTCAAAATGAAGGATCGATATGCAAACTATGTAGTTCAAAGGTGTTTGAAACATGTGATGACCTACAAAGGGGAAAGCTTCTTGCTGTTAAAAAAAAAAATAGAGTTCTTAGATATGAATTTCAACTTGACTTTGTCAATGGAGCCACTGATATTTTTAGGATGACTGCAAAGAGTATAGAACTGTTTGGTTTCTCTTATGGAAGCCAAAATAGGTGAAGGGACAAAGTCAAATTGCTTCATCTTCATTGTATGTTTGTAATTACTTGTTTCCTATCTCTTTGTAGTTAGGAAGTGGAAAGGTCATCAGTCTCTATGAACTTTATACATTGTAAACTCTATAAATACTGGGAGAGAAATTAATACAGGGTTCGGCAAACTGGTGAATGTAGAAAAGTAATTCTATTTACTTAGCCTGCCTCTTGTTTTTTGTTCCAGTGATAGTTTCTTTTGCATGATGAATGGAATGAACAGTTGTATGCAGAGCTGCATTTTCTTGCTGAATTCTACTTCATATTAGGAAGTGTAGTGTAAGTGATTCTATTCACTTTCTTGTGTATAACCCTTTGTCCATTCATTCTTCATTTTACTTGCATTTTTGAATGGAAAGCATGCTTATATTCTGATACTGTGATGTCTTCCTGAATTCTATTTCTTGCTAAGTAATTGCAGTACCGATGATTCTATTTACCACTCATGATATAAGTCTATTTTTATTCACCAAGTAGAATCTGCTTTTCATATAGAGTAGGATAGAATTAGTTAGATGTCAAAATCATGTGATGATCTATGGTCAACATTCTACTGGGGGTTGTAGATTATCTTCATATATCCTTACCTAAGTTGTTTGTGTCTACAAGCAATTTGGTTAAAAACACATAAGAGACAACCTGGTGGTCAAGATAAAAACATTTTCATTGCATATCATACATAATCAGGGAGCTGTACCTGTCAATTCAGAGGGCAGTGATAGAAGACTTACACTGACCCATTTGTTGGTGGACATCCTTTTGTTCTCTCACCTTGGGTGTATAGAGAGTCAAAGATTGAAAATCTTAAGAGAGGACAAACTGTTAACCAATAGGTCCACAATGTATTGATTATGGTTATTATTATGCATGACACACATTCTTATTTATATATTTCATTTATTTTTATGTGTTACTTTTTCCCTCTTTCAATTATTTGGTTGGACTACATAACCAATTAAATGGGAGACATATATTGTCACTAATATTTGTTTTTGAGTTTTCAAGTAGTAGAAAGTTCTACAAATACTCAATACCATGATGAAATAGATTATTATATCATATTGAATGCCTTATGGTCCATATACCTTGTCATCTTATGGCCCATTGAACCAAGTGAAAAAAGCATTCCATTATCATATTTTAAATAACCAAAACATTCTTAATTGTGCTCATTTTTTTAATTGTTTCTATTTCAAAAGTAGTTGGAAAACTCATATGTTGTACTAAAATTTACTTATGAGACAAAAACTTGTACACATCTTTGTATTGTAGGTTCCTATGGAAAACACATACTAAAGTACACAATTCCATGATGACCCCCTGTAGGGTGCATTAATTTACATAGAACCTTTCATATCTTTTGATGTTTTGAATTTTTACCTTTTATGCATGTCTGTAATATTACTTTTTCATATGCATGATCATTTTAGAATTTTCATGCACCTCAAAGTGAAGAAAAATATAACGAAGATGTTTTCATGTATTCTTTCTATTTGCCATTTAATTTTTTGCCCATTTTGAAGAAATGTGTCGATACATGTACATATATACAAATGAAACAATCTTGTACCAAATTTAGTTCCCATGTCTATAATATTTACTCTCCCAAGATATTTATAATCCTAGCTATTTATAATGAAGCTTAACTACTTTGTGTTTAACTAATAGTAGTTTCCTGATTTATCAATCCCAACTATTAAAAATTAATCTTAACTAATTTGTGTTAACTCATAGCATATTTTTGTGTGCTCCAATACTATGTTTGCTTTAGTTTTATCTAGTTAGATATCATTTATTTCATTCATTTTTTAGAATTTGTGTTTTTAAATAAAATTTATATCCTCATGATCAATAATATTATTTTTGGGGGTTGTTGCTTTTTTTATTTTTTGATATCTATTTTATTTTATAATTTTATAATTTTAGTCTTGAATTTTCGTAAGATTTGATTTGCAACAGTAGATTTATGACCAATGCTTCATGGTTATTATGTTATAAGTTTGTCTCTTCAAGCCAAGTTGATGGTTTGCAAGGAAATGAATTCCTTCAATATGTGAATTTGATTATCTTCAACATATGTAATAAGCGATTAGAGAGAGTTGTTCATGGGTTGTGAGTATTTATCTCAAATTATAGATTATTATTTTGTATACTCCTAGATAATGGACCACAAAGGTTTATGTGGTTGTTTGGGCATGTTGTCTATAAACTTGTAAATATTAGGTAGGTTATATTGTTGACCTTATGTGTTGTTAGACCATGTATTCATAGTTTTGTTGTATTTTTTGAAATGATTATGATATGTAGTTTAAATTGGTCATATCTTCTAATTAAATAGATTTTTTATGAGTTGATCTTTGTACAATTTATGGTACATGATTTTATCTTTATACAATTTATGGTAGATATGAATTATTGGTCTTGTAAATGTTAAATATTGAGGTTGTAATTGGAAATTGTTTCATTACTATAAGAACAATTTATACATTAAGTGTTTAAGTTAATTATTTAACCATTGAGGAAGATTTTCTAGGTCACCAAATAATCACTAGCATTCTTACCTTGGAAAATACTATGATTAATATCTAATAATTAATTGAGAAAATATTAAGAGTTGTTTAAAGAACTAACAAAGAAACCATATGAGCATGCCTTTTAGAAAGAACCAATACTTTTATTATGGTGAATGCTTGTGAGTGATGCAAGGAGAGAGCCTAATCATGGTTATATTTGAGTGTTGTGAGAAGCTTTAATGTTTAGTTCTATGAGATTAAGTGTTGGATCAAGTTGTGTGTCTTCAATAGAAGCCAAGTTGGTAGTGATTAGAATTTATGTTGATCATTTAATTCACAAGAGAAAATATTGAGTGTTAAACTATGTTCTTAGAATAAGTTTATATACTTTGAAAGAGAAAAAAATGAATATAAAGGTTTGAGGCCTCTATTTTAATGTCAAGAAGTTCAAGAATGAAATGGTGATTCATTAAGGACTTAAATTTAGTCCTATTTGGCACTTTTTTGTAAATTTTAGAAATATCCAATCCTAATGTAATCAAAATTATGTAGGAACATAAATGTTTGTTGAATTATATGTTATTCTTTGTGTGGAAGCATGAATGAGACTTATAGGTGAGTGCAATATAATGGAGGAACAAAACATGGCATTTGGGAAAAAAATGTCTTCTTTACTTTGCCAAACATTCCAAATTCCACTTTGATTTTTTGTATGGGTCAAACAAAATTTGATTTTGGCTTGTTAATACTAAACCAAAATGCATATCCATTAGTAATGGATATTCATTAGCAAAGTATATACATTTCCTAATGTCATTTTTGTGCTATTATGTTTTCCAAAATGAATATGCATGTTGTTTTCTGAAATGAATATTCATTTTGTTTAGCCTAAAAAGAATACTTTAGTAAAATGGGCAATAGTTTTGCTTTTTTTATCAAAATTTTGATTTTTTAAAGGTGTTGGAAAGATTATTAAGAGACCTATGGATAAGATAAATTTATTAGACTATACACCAAAAATTAATTATAATCATTTGAAGTTGATCTTTCATTTTTAAAACTTGAAGTACTTACAACTTTTGCATACACAATATTTTTTTTATTGCTCCAAAAAAATTTAAACATTTAAAAAGTAGTAAGTAATGAAACATTTAGATTTAATGTACTTATGACACTACCAAATTTTCATAAATATTTCCTTCTTATTTTTTTAACCTATTCACATCTTTTCCCAAGTAGACCTAAGAAAATAAGATGAGATGCCACTTAATCTACAAGTGGTGATGATACCCTTTGATAAATGGGGTATGGACTTCATAGGACCAATTGATCCTCCATCAAATGGAAAATCTTACATCCTGGTATACATGGATTATTTGACAAAGTGGGTGGAAGTGAAAGCAATGCAAAATGCTAGAGATAAAAAAAGTAGCCAAATTCTTGTATGAGGACTTTTTTACCCGTTATGGAGTCCCAAGACAATTAGTAACAGACCAAGGAGCATAGTGCACTTCAAATTTGATCAGTGAGCTAATGAAGGAGTATAGCATAAGGCATCAAAAGTATAGCCCTTACCATCCACAGATGAATGGACAGGTAGAGATCACATGTTAGCACTTGAACATGTAGATGATTAAAAAGGATTCAAAAAACTCCTGCAATCAAAACTCATGTACTACCAATAGATACATCTAAACATAATTCAAATGCTAAGGTACTAAGGTTAAAAACCTTCTTCACTTCGAGTATGAAACTCAGGTAGGTTTACCTTTCTTAATAGCTTCTACAAAGCATTACAATAGTGATCTATGTGCTTGACATGGATTATATAATTCATAAAAATACACTAAATGTAAATTGAACATATTATTTGATTTTTTGGTGGTGAGCAGATGCAAATCAAGCAAAAACCAACACCTTATCCATTGGGCCAGAGTGAAACCCTACATCAACAAAATCCTACCAAAACAAAAGTATTGAAACTTGAATGCAATGCTTGACATTCCACTCTCCCAATTCCTAACCCTGCCATCAAATTCATATATGGATATTTAATTCCCAGAGACCTCCCTTAAGACTTATTCTCTCCTTGAAAGAAGCTTAAGCTCAACCCCTATATTTACCTTGTAAACAATGCATTAAAGAGCCTTACAATTTAATACATAAGAAAATTAAAGCATCCATACATAAAGATAATAGAAGATAGCAAGGAAATTCTAGTATTTTGTATTAATATTCAACTGTATCAGTACACCTTAATAGAGACTTGTAAGAACTAAGATCCTATATTCAATAATTTCTTTACAAAGTATATCAACCACCCTTTACAAAAGAAGCAAAAATTGCTATTTATATCACTGGCCATCTTGGAATCCTCAAAGAAAGGATGCAACAAGCTTCAGATGGCCAAGAAAGTGACTTGCACTATAGACAAAAAGTACAAAAATGATGACAAAGAGACTAGAGAAACATAACAACTTCCAAACAAATGGAAGCTTTACAACTGGCACCTTTGTCTGAGGATATTTCAGAGCAGTTGCTTAAGTTTGTCACATAAATGATGACCACCATTACAGGCTAACTTACATCATCCTTTGTTTGATACATGCTCTCCCTAAAATTCTGGATCAGGTGCCAAGTGTACTTTACTCTTTTTCTTCTGCCTCCAACTCCATGACAACTGGCTTCTTCTTCTATTTCTTTGTACTCTTATCCCAAGAAACCACATCATCATCAGATGGCCAACTATAGCTCTCCAGGTCTTGTAGTGTCTTCAACTGCAATTCCCACCTGGAATCAGTTATGCCCTTAACATCTGTAACAAACCTTGTGCAATCATTCTCAACTTTGATCAAGTTGTCTATTATATTGTTACAGCCTTGTAAGTCCAAAGAATTGTCACCCCCAAGGAAAGCCTCCTACTTAATTATTATTTGGCCCATGCTTAGCCTCCACTCATCCATATTGATTATGCTTCCATCATCATTGTATACTGAGGGAAAATACTTACTATAATCCTTATCAAACATTACCATCCTGGCCTTTATTTGGTTTGACTTTCCCTTAAATAATTTTGAAATAACACTAACCAACCCTATCTTCTCATACACTTTTGTAACCACTTCAGGGATGTCAGGCCTATGTTGCTGCAGGGCATCAAGGTTTTCAAATAACACATTCCTTCTAGACCAGATACTGTAAAGTGGCTCCAAACTAGCCAATGACTCAATCACCTTTTCATTTGCCTTATGCAACAAGATAACTAACTGATGGACTGAGTCCATTCTCTCTCTTATTTTATCTAATCTATGTTGCACAACTTCTGACACATTGTCTTCAAAGCTTTCTTAAGCCTTATCTTTTCCAAATCTTTAATTGGCATGTCAGGAATCTCTGCCTATGGCTGAGAGGGAGCCTCAATTTGCAAAGGAGGAGGAGGGACCACTTTTGAAGCTTCCTCAAGCTTAACCTTCAAATCACTTCTCCCATCCTCCATTTGTTTGATCATCATTAATTTCAGGTCCCTGTCCTTAGCAACTTTCATGGAATTTTCAAATAATTTCCTATACCTCTCAGACAACTGAATTGTTTTTCCTTCATTGAGGTGGGAAAAGTGTGTCACTTCCTTGGACTCCTCAAGATCAGTAGTATTTTGAACAGTCTAGAAATTTTTTATCTCCATCCATCTTATCTTCAATACTCACCAGAGATGGCTTCTGAGTTCTACGAGCAATGGACCATAATGCAACTGCCTGAGACTTAGGATCATAGCCGCTTCCTCTAATCATGTTTCCTATATGTACTTCATAGGACAGGTTACCCTCTAGCTACTTTCTAATTTGATCAATGATAAAGGCAGAGGTGAGATCCCAACCAGGAATCAGAAGCATTCCACTTGATCTTACCATTTTTGTGGCCTCCTCAACAGTGATTTTCTTAATGCTCAGGTCATAAGATGTTAGAGCCCTCATGGTCTCCTCACTTGGTTCCATACCTTCTGGTAATGCCTTGGCAACTTCTTGAGATTTCTTCCAGATGAGGAAACTCTTGAATTCTTCACTTTTAATGAGCTAGTCATCACTAAGGAACTCCTCCCTATACAATTCTCTCTCATCTTGTCCTGACAACAGAGGCAGCTCCACCTCTTCCTCCTTGGACACTTTCTTCTTGCTCTCTCTAATGGATTTTCTTAACTGGTGGTGGTAAGCCCTATTACCAGGCACCAGAGCATAGGCTACATCCATTATTCTTTTCTATTTCTTCTCCCTAGGAGGCTCACCTACCTCAAGCCTCTATTTTTTCAATGGTGGCTCTAAGGTGTCCCCTATTTTTGGTTGATCTTGCATCAAATCAATCATTGTTGAGTCCCTATTCTAAGGTGGACTATCACCCTCTTGTGATTCATCAGTAAACTCCTTAGGTTTAAAAGTTGAGTAGTCTTTCTTAACATCTAATTTTTTTGCAATCATCACTTCTAGTTGATTGGATAGGGTGCCATACATCTCAATCATTTTCTACATCCTCTTCAGGTATGGGAGATCAAGGAAAAAACCATCAAAATCAATCTGGGCCTCCTTGAGTTGAGCCTCCAATCTTAGCAGATCAAAATATTTTGTCCATCTTTTGCTAGCCTCATCTTGATCCAAGATGTTCCTGATCACATCTTCCTCATCTAAGCCTTCATGCTTTCTTATTGTCCCAATTTTGGGGATCAATGTCATCCTTGCAATCATAATGGAATCTTCAGGGTCAACATATTTGCAAGTTCCAGAAATCATCTTGAAATGATTGAGCCAACTACTGAGCTCATCCAATGCTCTCTTCCCAATCAAAAAACTACCAATTCTTAATTGCCTTGGTGTAAAAGTGCCCTTCCTATGAGGTGCCAAAATCTCCTTATCAGTCCATATTAATTTCCATACAAACTCTAATAGGGAAACTCATGGTGGCACAAATCTTGGAAGCAAATGAGGGGGTTGAGGGAAGCCATAAACCCTAATAATTGTGAAATTCTCCCCTAAGTAGAAGTCACCCCAATTGTGGTTCCCTTGACAATTATTCATTTACTGTACTGGCCTCAAAAGTTGTAAAACCTTAGATGGAAATCTCATCACACTTGTTCCTAATATCCGCAGAATTGGGAGAACAAAGAAATTCTAGAAAACAAAAAAATCACACTCATTGGAAGTGTAATTCTAGACCCTCAACCAATACTGCACTGGGTTGGGATGGCCTTCAAAAGTGAGCCTAAGCTTCAACATCCTTGCATCCAGACTATTGACATGGAAATACAAAATTAAGTGCATCAGGAGGGAATAATGCATGAACCTAATAGGCCTTTTATTTTCCTTAACAGACATCAAACCCTCATGCATTCTATCAATTACATACTCGATGTAATTATAGTCAGTGTTGGCATGGGAATTCTAAATATCCAAGATTATCATTAACAAATCAGCAGTCATTTTTTCTTCATCACCATCCATCCCTAAAACTTGACACAACCCATAACATAGGTACTTCATATAGAAGTTAAGGGACTTTAACTCAAATGGGGCATTCATGCTTGCGAGGAGAGGAGCTACATATTTACCCTATTTAGGCACATTCTTAACTATTTGGCTCTTCACTGATCCAATATGACTCGCATACTTTTGTCTTTCCTTCTTTAAATCAATTTCAGTGGAAGAGGAGGAAAAGAAATCAAAGGCTTTTATAAATGACCCTCTGTCTAGGGTAACAAAGGCAAACTGGTCCTCACATCTGATATTTTTAGAATCTAGGTCATACAATCTAGCTAGCTCTATGACAAGGTCAACTTCAAGTAAAACATCTGGGACAACTAACTTAGCTAGCCCCAAATCCCAAGCATTACAAATTGGAATAGCTTTATGCTTATTGTTATAAAAGTAAGTGAAGACTAAGTAACCCAAGGTAGAAGGAGTGACATGGTCTCTGCATTTGTCCATGAGATCTTCAAAAGTCATGTCAATAGCTTTCTTGTTCTGGTTAGACCCAGGAAGCAATTTGAGGAACTCATCTGAATAATTGGGCTTTCCTTTCTCTTCACCATTATTTTCTTTACATTGTCCACTAGATGAAACCATACTTTCTTCTGGTTGACTCATCTTGCAATATGAATTCTTTAGCTCTACAACTCTTCTAACTTCACACTTTCTGCTTTTACTCTGGAGACCGCTATTCACTTCAGAAAACTTCAAACACAGAAAACAATGATGTCCTGACTATATATCATTGACAATTGAATGCGTGCAATTGCTAAAATTGTTACAAATCCATCTTACATCACCTATGAATTCAATTATGTGCATTACCAACTTCAAATCAAAGCTAGCCATGGTGTGGATGTTGACAGGCTGATTTTAAAAACTCAGAAATAAAGCACAAAAGCAATGATTATGGCTTTTATCTTTAAAACCCTCGCTAACTGATAAAAACCCTTGCTAAAATTTGATTGGATGTCGCTTACTTTTCTCTAGCTTGGCAATGTAATTTTCCACATAGGCAACAACTCACAACCTTTCACTAATGAATTCTTAACCTAACTTGATTCAGAGATCCAGTGAATAAAAGCCTCTCGAAATCTCTAAATGAAAAGCCAACCTCAGGTTAAGCTTGGAGATTTAGTGAAAGAGCCATTCGTGTGATTTCAAAATAGTTTCCTAACTCATGGTTTTGTTTAGAGAATCAGTGACCATCGTTGATCCCAAAGATGATCAATGGTCTTCAGATTAAGGTTTGAAACTCATGACAACTCCATCACTATTCGGAGAATAAGCGATTGAAGGCATTCTCCAGTTCTCGCAATTTGAAAATCAACCATGGTTTAAATCAGAGAATAAGCAACCAAAGACTTCACCCATTCTTGCAATCTTTAACTTAACTTAGCAACCATTCAGAGAACTAGTGAACATCACCCTTTTTGAACCCATGCAATTGAAACCTTTACCATAATCAAATCTGGAGACTCGACGACAATGAAATCTCTTAATCTTAGAATGCCTAGCTTAAATCATGACTTATCATGAGATTCAGTGAACAAGGTAATCTTGTAGTCTCCAAATAAAATACTTAACGCTAAGTTCATTATGAGATTGGGAAACCAAAGGTATTCGCCAGTTCACTGAAAGCTTTCCTAACTTGAGCTTTATTCATAGATTGAGCACTAGTCGTAGATCTTTGGAAAAATCAAAGGCTATCACTGAGTCACCAGAACTTTTAAACCTTTGTCATATAATCATGAGATTCAACAAACTTTACACTCACTAAATCTCCCAAAGTTTAAAACATTAACTCTATCATTTTGAGATCAAGCAACCGAAGGGAACACACCTCTATCTTTGCTTTGTTCACCGAATCGCCGAAAGACTTGGGACTTCACTAACTAATCAAGAGATTGTATGAACACTTGATTTTCTTAATCACCATATGATTTGGAACTTTACCATCTTTTCCTAAGATCCAATGAAAGAAGTAAATTGTATCCTTTGCTAGATTACCTTTATCGGAGCTGCCAAACCTAGTGAACATGAAAACAAGACTCGATCGTTGAATCACCAAATAACTTGCTATAGGGCCCATTCCTTGTGAGATTAAAACAACATCATTGATCCAAGAGATGATTGAAAATTCTCACTGAGTCACCAGAAAGCAAAAAGAAAGACCGCCAAATTCAGCGATTACGAGATAACTGCTACGCATGTTCATTGAATGTTAAGAGAAAACCGCTAGGAAATAAGAGAATAGGAGACCACACAATTTCTGAATCACTAGACAAAAGACTAATCATGATAAAGACTGGGAGATTTAGCGACCAAGGAAAATCTCAACGAGGACTTACGATTGTCGCTAGTTCACTAAAAGACTTGAAAACATGAGAAATATTGCACGATTCAGCGAATACAAGGGAAAGAAAGACCACGTGCAAATTGGGAGACTTAAGTGACCAAAAAGTAACACCCAAATATAAGGAACTAAGGCACACTCAAGACGAACCAAGGAAATGATCTTACCAAGGAAAAAATACATAAGGCAAGGGTTTTCCAACATAAACATGACAGATTTGAGAAATTCTAAAAACCCTAAACTAGACGAAGACACTGTAGAGACAAAGACAATGACCTGAAGCAAAACCTCAAAAAACCTAAAATATACCCAATAGTGGCTCTATCTGAGGATGCTTGAATGCAAGTTCATAGCAAGAAACCATGAATCTCTGGGAGGCAGACCACAAAACCCTAACCTAAAGTAGGAAGGAAACACACAACAAAAGCAAACACACCTGTACATATATACAAAGCTACTGTGCATGGAAAAGATTGAGAATTAATTGAAGAAATACTTCAGGAATTGTCCATGCACTGGAAATTCCTATTCCTCACCATCCAAGTTTCTTAAAAAGTAAGAATCCTTGCCATGAATCTGATGAATAATGAAAGGTCCAATCCATAGGGATTCAAATTTTTTATGCTTTCCTTTGTCCTCATCCCTGGCATTCCATTGAAGCACCATATCATCAGGCTAGAACTTTCTAACAGTTTCTCTTTTGTCAAAAAGATATTTCATTTTCTGTTGCAACTTTACATTTTCTTTCTGACCTTCTCTTCTGAGTTCATCCAGTTCAACTAATTGAATCATCCTATCTTGCAATGGATCACTAATTTCCATATCTTCTTCTCTTATGAACTGGTAGATAGGCAACAAATTATTAACAGGAAGTCTAGACTTTACACCATAAACCATCTCAAAAGGGATTTTCATGTTGCCTTCTTTTCAACAATTCTATCAGCCCATAGTGCCAATTTTAGTTTTACATGCCAACTCCTTTTGTTCTTTTCCAAGGTCTTCTTTAAAATTTACAGAATACTCTTGTTGCTAGGTTTTGCCTGCCCATTGGCTTGTGGATGGTATGGGGATGAATATGATGGAATTATTCCCATTTCAGAACAAAATTCATTGAATTCTTGTGACCTAAAGCTCATAGCATTTTCCATTACCAGCTTCATGGGTACACCAAACCTAGTAATTATGTTATTCATCAGAAATTCAATTACCACTGCACTGGTTTCTTTCTTGGTTGGAATTGCCTCAATCCATTTAGTAAAATAGTCAGTGGCCACCAAAATGTAATTATTCCCACCACTGGACTTTTCTGGGAACTCCCCAATAAAATCCATGCCCCACATAGCAAAAGGGGCCTTTGCAACCACAGGATTCAAAAGCAAAGCTCCTGAGAACTTTAATTTCTTTGAAAATCTCTGACATGGTTCACATTTCTTAACAAAATAATGAGTGTCCTTGAATAGAATAGGCCAATAGTATCTAGCTCTCAGAATCTTATGAGCTGTAGATGTAGCTGAATGATGCCCTCCACACAACCCAGAGTGCATTTCTTGCAAAACCTGTTTAGATTGGTGTTTGTCTAAACAAAAAATCAATATCCTATCATTTTCCTTCCAAAAAAAATAACCTTGTATTAGTAAATACCTTTGAGCCTACAATCTTAAGCTTCTTCTCTGATTATCATTCAACTCCTGTGGGAAACTAGCATGCTTGAGGAAATGAACAATATTTGTGTATCATGGTTTCATTTCAATACTAGTTACATATCCTCCACCAATGGCCACATTGTTTACTTGTACAAGATCCATGTTCTCTTCTATCATAAGCTTAACAAGTCCCAAACCTCTTACAAGCTTGGTAATATGGAGCTCTATATCAAATTCTTGGATCCTGTTAATCCACTTACATCTTTTTCCAGTAACCTCACTTTGACTTAAGATGTCCTTTACTGCTGCATGAGGTACATATGCATTCACCTTAGCTCAAACAAGATAAGGTCTAAAGGCCTTGACTGCCTTGACCAGTGCATATGCTTGTTTTTCCATCAATTCATAATTAAGCTCAATAGATTGTTGTGATTTACTAAAGAAGGCAATGGGATGTTCAAACCCTTCTTCATCGTTTTGTAACAGAATAGCTACAATTGTGTGAAAAGATGCAAAGGAAAATAAAGAGAAAGGCTTAGAATAGTCAGGGGATATCAAGATAGGTGCCTCTTGGATTTCTTTCTTAATCTTTTCAAAATCTTGATGAGCTTCACAGTTCCAATCAAACTTTACATCCTTTTTCAAGAGCTTTACTATGGGCTTGACTAGTTCTGCAAAATTAGCAATAAATCTTCTGACAAAATTAATCTATCCTAAAAAGGATTGCACACCTTTGATATTCTTAGGGGGAGGAACCTTTTTAATTGCCTCTACTCTTTCAGGGTCAATTCTAACTCCCTCCTTTGATACTATATGACCAAGCAACTTTCCCTCAGTCACAACAAATTGACACTTCTTGGGATTCAGTGAGATACCAAACTCTAAACCCTTGATGATGACCTTCTCCAAATGTTTACAATGATCCTCAACCTTCTTAGAGTATGAAATTAAATCATCCTAGTATACAACCATAAGGATATTAATCAGATCCTTGAAAGCAACATCCATTACCCTCTGAAATGTTGCCCCAACATTTTTCAAACCAAATGGCATATAGACATATACATAAGTCCCCCATGGGCTGGTGAATGTCATCTTGAATTTTTTAGATTCATTAACCAAAACCTAGTTGTACCCTGAAAAACCATCCATCATAGACAGCAATTCACAACCAGTTACCCTGTGCAACATAGCTTCCATATTTGGCAACCCATAATTGTCTTTGAGTGAGGCAACATTCAAATTCCTAAAGTCAACACAGAGTTTGATATCACCATTCTTTTTCCTTACTTTCACAAGATTATAGACCCATGAGGGATGCCTAATAGGCTCAATAATATCAGCATCTCTTAATTTTGTCAATTCAGCTTGCATCTTTATGGCTAATAAGGGATTGATGGGCCTCTATTTTTGTCTAAATAGCTTGGTTTCTTCCTTCAAAGGGATTTCATGCTGAAACAAATCTACTCTATAAGATTTTTGGTCATCATAAGACCAAGAAAACACATGCTTTTACATTTTCAACAATCTTATCAAATTTCCTCTAACCTCTCTACTCATCTTTTTTCCAATGTATACCATTTGAGGGGATGTTTCTGAACCTAAGTTTATTTCTTCTAGGTCCTGTTGACAATTTGGCTGAGTTAGATACTTAGATGTTGTCATTATGGAAACATATGATCTACATGAAGACCGCATATGACAGAAAGCAAGTATGACAAAGCGCAAAGCAAAATTGTCTAAGTATGAGACAGTGTTTTTGCAGTGTACCCAGAGATAGTTTTGATTAGCGATGATGATTGGAGTAAGTTCATTGCTTGCACACTTGAACATAGATACTATGATGACTATAGAAGACTCACCTAAGAGTGAAAGTTAGTACAACATGTATGGAAGAAGTTATGATAGTTTTACCAAAGACAATGTTAAGCCGATAGGACAGTATATGAAGACAGAATTGGTAAAGAGTTAAGGGATTATTTTGTTTATCAAAATAATGTCTTAACAATATAAAGAGATGAAATCCTAGATGTTAACCCTTGGGTAAATATGTATTTTGTATAATGCTTTTTTAAGCCAACTGTAAGAGTTATTAGTCTTAATAACTTGTATAAATATGAGGCATTTGTAAATGCGAAGTATACACAAGAAATTGTAATGATATAGATGGTATAGCAAACATATAGCAAAGAGATATTGATGTGAAGTTTTGAAAGAAAGCAAGAAGCATAAGGTTATGTACCTTACCATATTTTTTAATCACTAATCATTATACATTACTTGTTTGGGCAGTGGGCTCATCTAGTAATCATATTTTGTACTACCAACTCTTAGCAGGGTTGAGGCTTCTAACAAGGCCTAAAGTCCCTTAACCAGGATTGAGACACTATATGCATGTAATAGGCTCCTAATAGGTTCAACATCCTTAACATGATACTTTTTATTAGTGGATCTTTGTGGGTACCATCCCCACTGGGGTTTTCCCTTGGCCAAGGTTTCCTCGAGAACAAATAATGTGTTATGAGTTCATTTGCTTTACTGTTATGCATATTCTTTAGTTTACTATGTTATGCATGTATCAAGTTAGTCTGCTATATCCATAATTGGGAAAAAGTAAAAAGTTTGTATAATACTGATTCACCCCCCCTCTCAGTATTCCATATTTCTAACAATTGGTATCAAAGCTTAGTTACTCGAAAAAGAATCATTCAAGGAAAGCCTAGCAGCTTGAGCAAGATCTCTATGGATATGGATCAGCTACAGAAGAATCTTGACGAAGCTCTTGAACATATTGATATTCTTACTGAAGAAAGAGACACTCTGAAAGGAAAATAGGATGATACAAAGAACCTCATTGAAAAATTGAAAAACAAGTTGGAAGATCTGAAATCAGAAAAGTAATCTACAATTCAAATTGAAGATTGTGATGACAACCTGGAAAAAGAAAATGAGATCCTTAAACATGAATTGAAGTTAGTACATCTGAAGTTGAGTTTGAAAGATGGAAATAGCAAGAATGAGGAAAATCTAAAATCTGAGAATGAAAATCTGACATATGAGAAAGAAGATCTGAAATCTAAACTTTGTGAAGTGACATCTGAACTTGAGAAAACCCAATTGTAGTATGTTGAACTTGAGAAGTACAATACAATTGTGAAAGGTGAACTGACTCAATCTAAGCAACAACTTGAGAGACTATATTCAACAAGTGAGAAGATTGATGAACAATTGTCTTATCAAAATCCATTCTATGATAAAATTGGTCTTGGATTTAACTCATCTAAAGTGAGTAAAGAGAGAAAGGAACCAGATCTGAAAGTTTATGAAAGCATAGAAGAAAGAAATCTGATGAAGTTGACAAATCTGAAGATACACCTAAACAAGAAGAACCACCTAAACAAGAAGAGTCACCTAAAGGTACGCAAAGATAATTTAAAGGTAGATGCTTTGCGTGTAATACTTTTGGTCATATGAAGAAAGATTGTACTAGTAAGTAATTTAAACCTCTTAATGATTATTGTTATAATTGTCATGGTTTTGGACATAGAGCTATTGAATGTAGAAAACCTAAATTTGTTGAGAATAATAATAGTAGTAGAATGTTTAGAAATACTAACCCTGTAGTTTAGAGACCTACTGAAGATATGAACAGGAGAAATGGAGTAGTATGTTATAGATGCAACAAAGTTGGACACATTGCCAGAAATTGCAGATCACAAATCAACTAGTCAGGACCAAGATATGGAAACAATGGAATAGTTTGTCAGATATGTAACATGATTGGACATACAACAAGGTTTTGTAGAATGAATAATAGGGTTTCTCATCCTAACCCTAACCCTAGATGTCATGCAAGGAGAAATGAAAATGCAAGTAATAGTCAAAGAGGATGTTGTAGTAATTCAGAAGAAGTGAAGTTTGCTAAAGCCATAGATCAAGGAGATAGACTCAGCACTAAAGGTAATTAGAAAGGTGAAGTATCTAATGGTAAGAGTGAATCTCTACCTAACCCATCTCAAACTACTTAATTCATGAAAAATACAATAGAATAGGAACTTAGGATAGTATAGAAGTTAGTATGGGATAAATTGAGTCTTGCACAGTTAATGCAAGGTAGTATATGATGTATTGATGCTATGGTTAAGAGTGCATAGGATAATATTATGTTATCCAAGATCACAAGAAGTTTTAAGTTTTGCAGGTAAGCAAAAACAACTTTTTGGAAATAAGCGGCAAAGGAATTGAATGCGATGTCAGATTTTTGTGAGATTGAAAGGTTAAAAGGTTATGATCGGTATTATTTGATCATTAAGATGAATAAAAGTGCTAAGGAGATCAAAGATTAGTGATTGAAAGTAGTTTTCAAGGATTTGGTGAAGGATTTTTGTGTTGAATCTACACAAGCCCTAAATCACAAAATCAAGGTATTTTACTAAGCAAATCTATAAATCGGTTAAAGAATTTTTAGTAGTCATGGATGTTTCATTGATTCATAATGTAAGAGATAAGAATAGACCTAAGATCAAAAGGGAACTAGTAGAACCCTTGGAGGAAGACCCTAAATTAGCTTTATCATCTATACCAGACAGAGTTCTACACTTAAAGAATGTTAGAAGTTATTTGGGATGCAAGCTTGAAACCCTCAGTGATAGTGATTTTACCAAAGAATATGAAAAGCTTTACAATCAAGATATGTCATTGAAAGTAGGGTTTGAACACTTGAAAGATAATGAAATCATAAATTATTCCTTATAGTATGAGTTTGATGAAGAAGAATGCACTAAGATAATCTTGAGCAAAATTCACAATGGAAAGTTTTGGTTAAATGACAGAGTGATAGATATCACAGCTGACCTAATTCATGAAGTAACCAGTTTATCTAAAACTGGAGTCATTCCATTGAATGAGAAGAACATGAGAAAAATAGTATTCGACAACACAAAATCATCTTACAATGGCAGAGGCGTAGTGATTAAAAAGATACAACAGGATGATGTTAGATATTTGTGCAAGATCCTTACAACTAAGTTTTGTGCTAACTCTAGAGAAGATGACATGGCAGCAGGAATGATACATGTAGCCTACTTAATGTGTGTTGACAAAGTTCAAGTTGACATGTGTGAAATTTTGAGAATTCAGTTATTTGAGAACTTGGAGAAGATAAAGAAGACCAAGAACTCCTAGTTTAGATTCTCATCATTGATCACTTATATGTTTTTTCATTTGTTAAGAAGATTTCCATTTACAATTGGTGATGATTAGAATGATGGAAAGACCACAATGGAAAGGATAAACACAGTATTTAGGAGACATCTTATTGACAAGGTCAATGAGTGCAGTATTGGTAATCAAAACATTTCAGAATTTAATAAAAAATAGATCAAGGATTCCAAAGTCTTTAGTTGAGAAATATAAGAATGAGATATGTTTCATAGTTGATACTAACTTTACATTCATTGAAGTAGTAGAACCTAGAGTAGAATTCATAGACCCTCTTGGCTATGAAATTTTTGAAGCTGAAGCAAAAAAGTATGTGAGCAAATTGCTTAAGGGAAAGTTGGATATTCATAGTAATAGATTTGGGACTTTTGAGGAGAACTTCAACTCCAAAAAGTCTATCTTAAAAGAGAAACAGTCTAAGAAAAGAGTGGATAGTACAATAAATAAGATTTTGAAGGACACAGGGATGACAGAACAAGAATTTGTAATTGCTAAGCAGACATCAGTAGCCATTAGAGATATAGGACAAAAGGAAATTTTGTTTGTTCCACCCCTTTCATTAGTTGTAGAATAGCCAACAGATAATCAGTTTAAGGTAAAAGTGGAGGAAGTTGAGAAAGATCAAGAAGTTAGGAAATCCACAAGATCATCCTCATCTACACCTGGTAAAAGAATAAAAGAAATTGCTACTGGACCAGGCAAAAGGCAAAAAACATTAGCACCATCAGTACAGAGGAAGATAGCAAAAATAAAAGATGATGAAGAAACCCCAGTAAAAAAAAGAAAACATGGAAACCTAAGATTGAAAAAGTGAATGAACAAATCATACAAGATGGAGATTTTTCTAAGATGAACAAGTATTATGACCTTTATGACTATTCAGATAGACTGAATCTTGAAAATGTAGTTGTGAAACACATGATACAATCTAATAAGAAGTTTGACACAATTCAGGGCAAGATACCTGATGACTTATATGAGAAATTAGTGAACAGGAAGAAAAGAGCAACATAAGAAGACAATAAGATCAGAGAAAATCTTGTAGTAAAATTATGTGATGTTAAAGATGAAGAACATTTCAAGGAGATCATGAAAGAACTAAACACCCATCTGAGAACAAAGAAAAGAACCATTCAGATTATGGGAGGAAATTATGAAGAGATCAATAGAGAAATAGAGCAAGCAATAGTCAAAGTAATGACATCTAGTGTTGAAAGACACTCTAGTGCAACAGGACAAATGAAGCAAGATAAGGAAGCTGAACATTAGAGAATTCCCTCTCCACCAGATATAAACATTAAAGATGAGTCAATGCATGTGAAAGGAACTAATATTACTTTAGACAGTGATGATAACCCTTTCAAGAATCTTGAAAACATTGTTAACAATTTAGATTTTGAAGAGTAGGACAGTGCCAGAAAAGAAGAGAAGAGAGATTCAAGGATTGAAGAAGAAAAGGAAACAGAGAATCAAGTAGAAGCCCCTAGTCAAGAAGAAATAAGTCTTACACCTGAGACTGCAAAGAAATCACAGTTTGGATCTATATTTGAAAGTTTTTGGAAAAGAAGTTGATGATGATGATCAAATGGAATTGATCACATCTCTGAACAAGATAATTGGGAAGAATAAGAAGGTGAAAAGCCTTGAAGGATCACTGAAGGAAATAACAGAGAAGTTGCAAAGCATTGTCAATATGATTTAGAACAACAGAGAGGGGGGGGTGAATCAATTATTCTTAGGTCTAGATGTATAAAAAAAAAACTTTAAAACTCTTCAACAAATCAAATCTAATAACCAATAGCTACTCGGTCATTACTGATTGCATAACAGAAACATATAACAGTGTAGTCCACTTATCCAATAGCATCTAACTTGTAAAACACAGAAATGTTCAAACCAAAAAATTCACACAAGTATCAACACCAGGATTTATAGTGGAAACCCAATTTGGGAAAAACCACTTTGTAACATGTTACTATTATGTTCACTCTTCTGAAGTGAGCTCAGTGAAAATCCAACCCTCTCAAAGGTTACAAATACACTGTCAGGTGTGACCCGGTTAAAGGATTTAAACCACTACGTTAAAAGTTCACCTTGTTATAGGACTTACATACATTCCATTAGAATGCAACCTTGTTCAAAGGATTTATACCTATGACTGTTAGGTCAACCTCTGTTAAAAGGATTTTGACTGCTACAATGGTTAGAAAGTAGCAATAATATTGATCTGAAAAACATACAACTCACTTTGCAAATATCAGATCCAATTCCATACACATGTGTTGGCTTACTGACTGTGAACCTTTACCATCCCCATCACTAATATACTTGAAACTCTCTTCAAGCAATCAGAAACACTTCTCCTTCAGCCTTCTCTGCTTAGACAGTCAATAACATCAACAACACTTCTAGCATCCTCTCTCTTACAACCTCTAGCTTAGGTTTCCTTAATACTTTCCTCTATTAGGTCAATACATCTTTTTCTACTTAATCTCCTTTGTAGATCTTAGGGTTAGGTCAGATTCATCGAATCTGTCCTACTTTATGTTCTTCGGCTATCCTTCTAGAAATATCTCAAATCTCTCAATAGATTTACAATAAAATGTTTTACAGTGCATTAAATGCTTTCATACAATCAATAAATAAAGTCAACACATTTTACATAATCCAAGAATTCAACGATGTCGGCTAGAAATCTAAATTCTTCCTCAAATGCAAAATATTGATGCTCGGTCAATACTGTGTTCATCTTATCAGTCTTCACTAGAAAGCTCGGTCACCTCAAAAATTGTTTCCTTGGCTAATATTGTCTTCCTCAGCAATTAATTAGTGTTCGATCAACACTGAATTTACTCAGAATATACTAGCTCAGTCGAAACTAACAACACTCGGCTTAAACTAGATTTCTTCACTTTTTCTCAGTTAAGCCTACCGATTTAGTCTTCATCCTTACTTACATAAAAAATACATTATCTTATCATTGTGGCACATAATCAAGTACTCATTGAAGTATCAATATAAATCAACCTTTCCTTAGGTTCTATTATTACCAACCTTGCCTTTCCCCTTAGCAACACTCAAATAGATATAGTACTTTCTTAAATAGCAAAAGTCTTACCAATTAAGGTTTGACATCAATGACAATACAAAAATTGCTTCAATTGCAGTTTCCAACAAGCATTGTGACTACACAAATAACAAAGGTGAATCCACTTGAAAGAGCTAAGAAAATTATGAATGTATTTGATGATGAGTTTACTAATTTATCTTACATAGCTAAAGTGAAGGCACAAGTAGCCTATGAGGCCAAATTACTTCTAGACATAAGCCAGAATATTAGTAATGGCATCAACAGCCTGGATATCTGTATAAAAGACTTGAGAAGTAACTTGGACAGAGGTAAAACTTTGTACATTCAGTGTACAAAATATGAGAATCTTGTATCAAAAGAAATTCAGAAGATTAAAGACAAAGAAGTAGAGATTCAGACAGAGATAAATCTTCTAGCCAGCCCCAATGTGAAGATATTGGACATTGAGAAGAGAATTAGCAAGATTGATTATGAAATAAGGATTCTATTTGATGACAAGGATAGGAAACTGAAAAGATTCACTCTTCTAAGAGAGCATATTTCTATTAAGTTAAGCATTGTTGAAGGACAATTGGAAGAATGTCTTTCATCAAAGACATCTTTTCATAAGTTTAGTTTTGCAAACCTTCAAGCCTGTGAAATAGCATCTTATGGATTGTGTGCACTACTCACTGTTGCAAAAACCATTAAAAAGGCATGGGAGAAGGAGATAGAGAGCATCAAGATAAATTTTACAGATTGTGTTGCAAGCCTACCAGCTCTGCAATATTGAATCAAGGTATACACATTTTTGTTTGGACACAGTTTTGGCACCCTTTTTTGTCATTGTTGTCAAAGGGGGAGAGATATTTAGTAGAAAATTATTATATATGATAAGAATGTATATTCTTAGGGGGATTATAGTATATAGTTAAGATATATGGATTTATAAGGACAGTGGATATATATTTTTGTTATGGCCACAATTTTGAGTTTTTTTTTTAAATGTTATGACTTAGCCAATTTTCTCATATATTTCCACCAATGACAAAGGGGGATATTGTTGACAATTTTTCTGAGTTAGATACTTAGATGTTGTCATTATGGAAACATATGATCTACTTGAAGATCGCATATGACAAAGAGCAAGTATGATAGAGCGCAAAGCAAAATTGTCTAAGTATGAGAGTGTTTTTCCAGTGTACCCGGAGATAGTTTTGATTAGCGATGATGATTGGAGTAAGTTCAATGCTTGTGCACTTGAACATAGATACGATGATGACTCTAGAAGACTCACTTGAAAGTGCAAGTTAGTACAGCATGTACAAAAGAAGTTATGACAATTTTACCAAAGACGGTGTTAAGCCAACAGGACAGTATATGAAGACAAAACTGGTAAAGAGTTAAGGGATTATTTTGTTTATCAAAATAATGTCTTAACAATATAGAGGGACAAAATCCTAGATGTTAACCCTTGGGTAAATATGTATTTTGTATAATGCTTTTGTTAAGCTGACTGTAAGAGTTATTAGTCTTAATAACTTGTATAAATATGAGGCATTTGTAAATGTGAAGTATACACAAGAAATTGTAATGATATAGATGGTATAGCGAACATATAGAAAAGAGATATTGATGCGAAGTTGTGAAAGCAAGCAAGCAGTATAAGGTTATGTACCTTACCATATTTTGTAATCAGTAATCATTGTACATTACTTGTTTGGGCAGTGAGCTCATCTAGTAATCATATTTTGTACTACCAACTCTTAGCAAGGTTGAGGCTTCTAACAAGGCCTAAAGGCCCTTAACCAGGACTGAGACACTGTATGCATGTAATAGGCTCCTAATAGGGTCAACATCCTTAACAAGATACTTTTGATTAGTGGATCTTTGTGGGTACCATCCCTACCGGGGTTTTACCTTGGCCAAGCTTTCCTTGAGAACAAATAATGTGTTATGAGTTCATTTGCTTTACTGTTATGCATATTGTTTAGTTTACTATGTTATGCATGTATCAAGTTAATCTTTTATATCCATAATTGGGCAAAAGTAAAAGTTTGTAGAATACTGATTCACCCCCCCTCTCAGTATTCCCTATTTCTAACAAGTCCTCCATTTTGGTATTAGACTTTTGAGATAAATACCCATCATTTATCTTAAACATGCCTTCTAATTCTACTAATCCCTTAGGTATGTGATTTGAGGACAATTGGACTATCTCATTTCCCATAATGCATTCTTTTCCATCAACAATCTATTGTGAAGCAATGAAATCTATTTGTTGCCCATCATATTAATCTAGACCTTGAAGAAACCTAAGGCTATCAAAGTCATCTTCAAGGAATTGCCAATTATACACATTGTCAAGTACTGCAGGCCTGCTTTTGACTTCTAACATGGACACACCAGTCAGAGTAATGTCATTGTTTTTCAGAGCCACATTGGCTAGGAAATCAGCCATGATATTATTTTACCTTTCTACCCAAAGGATATTGAAAGCCTCAAAGAACTCTATTCTATCCCAGACAACATGCTTATACAATTTCAATCTATCATCCTTAGCAGCATATTTAGATCTAACTTGGGCTATAATTAATGGGGAATCACCATGGACTTTTAAGCATTTGATACCATGTTTAATAACAACATATAAACCTAATATTAAATCCTTGTACTTAGTAGTATTATTAGTACATTGGAAAGTTAGCAGAAATGAGTACTTGAAAGTAGTACCTGATGGGGAAATGAACACAACACCAGCTCCCAAACCTTCCTTGGAGCATCCACCATCAAAATACATTTTCCAAAGCCCATCTTGCTACAATATTAGTTCATCCACTATTGGATCAGTGTTCTTCATTTGAGGTACTATCTCTTCAACCATGAAATTATCCATGTCAACATCCACAAAATAATTTAAATCCTCTGGTGAAACCCTTTCAACCATTATTGAAGAACGGGGCTCTCTATACAACTTTACTTCAGTTCCATTGACTGGAATAGTGGCATATGACAGATCCAATTGTAATTTTCCTCCTACTTCTATAGCCCACTATCTTGACAAAAGCATGCCATAATGGGGTTTTGTATCAACAACAACCACATCCATCTTGTATGTGGCCTTCGAGAATGCAACAATATTCACTTCAATTCCAACTAGGGTTCCTACACCAGGCACTGCCCTATTATCCATGGCATAACATCTACCATTGAATGTGTCTACTTGCAATCCAAACTCCTTCATCACATGATAGGGCATTACAATGGAAGCAACACCAAAATCAATCATACAATTTTTTAGCAGAAAATTATTCACAATTAATGTAACATAGAAGGGATCAATAGAAGAAGGCTCTTGTGTCACAATGTTTCCAACACACACATCAGAAATGTCTTTAGCTATCTCTAGTCTATCTATTTCACTTCCCTTTTCTTGTATAATAGGACCCACTCCTTGTTCACTTATGAGAGTCAGGGTTGTTGTCTTGTGCTCTTTGATTTTTAGCATTTCTAATAAGGGAATAGAAACCTTCATTTGAGACAGGGCATGTCTCATATCAAAAGTAGGGGGATCAGTAGAAAGATCAGGAGAATCTTTTGGTCTACCAACCTTCCTCTTAGCCTTATCAACAACAAATTCCTCATTCTTCTTGTTGTTAGTAATAGGTTCCTCTCTCCTATTATTTACATTTTTACCCTTGGTAACATTTTTCTTAGAAGACTCTTTACTTTGAAGATCATCTTTAATAAACACTGATCTCGGTACTCCTTGATCAACATCCACCCTTCTGTTCCTCAAATTGTATGAGGACTTAGCTTGTGTTATGGCAACCATAGTCAAAGCTCTAATTTCCTCTTCGCTAGGCTTTCTCCATTGTTTCCCATCTAACTCTGATCCAACCATATTAGTTTTATATGTATCACAATCAGACTCGTCAAGATCAAAGTGAGTAAATAATTGTTGCTCATAGCTAGGGAGAATCCTTCTCTTATGATCAACATCAACACTAATTCCTTCATCATCAGAGGACAAGATATATTCCACTTTTATGGTAGTAAACATGTTAACATCAGGCTTGTCTAATTCTTCATAATCTCCTGCATGTGAGTGATCAACTTCTTCCCCTAAAGCCTAAGCCATAGCACACTGGAAAGGTGAACGAGACATGTTACAAGCCACACACCAAGAAATGCTCTCCACATTGTGTGCTGTATTTTTCTTTAGAGGGTTTGGTGTATCTCTACCCTTTTGAGGCTCATTATTATCAAGGACAGGCCTCCCATCCTTCCAGTTTGTCTTATAAGGCATATCACATAAATTAGGGAGTCTTTCCTGCCTCTGATAAGGTGGTCTATTATCCTAAAAATTTCTCCCACCTTTTTCAAATTTTGTTGAGAGTTCCTTGACTACATTGGTTAGTTTATCAACTTTGTCTTCATCCTTAGTTGGCCTTCTAGGTTGTGGCTCTGTTTATTTCCACAATCTTCCCTCATCTCTTTTATACATCTAACCAAATGCCTTCCTATTTCTTTCAATATTTATAGCCAACTTAAAGGAATCTCTTAGAGTATGAGGACTCTTATCTCTCATAAGATATGACATCTTGCCATCCAAGGCATTGAAATAAGTGGTCAAGCAAACTACATCATCTAGCCTCAACACTTGGAACAATTTGTACATGGCCTTTTGGAATCTGCCATTAAACTCTGACATACTCTCATTTTGATGCTTTTTGATGTTGTTAAATTCATTGAGCATGTAACTTGAATTGACATGTTCTGCATATTATTCCTTAAAGCATCTAATGAACTCATCCCATGATGCAATGTTGTTCTCTAGTAAACCTCTATACCAATCCTTGACATATTCAACCAATGACTGAACAAAAAGCTTCATTACAACATCCTCATGCTCAATTTCATAGTCATTGATTTTATCAGTAAAAAATTTATATGCTCTTCACATGTAACCACATTGTTTCTAGTGAATAATGGGATCTTCTCTCTGATCTCATTTGGGATAACATTAGGTTGACCAGGGATACCATCAAAGAATAAAGGAATATACCTATCCAGGTGAACTGGTCTTCTTTGGAAATTTAGTTGAACTTGGGGAACTAATCCAACATTTTGATAAGGCACATTTCCACTTGGTCCACCAGTCACAGGGGCCATTGGATTGACATTTAAAATTGGTCTAAGTATACTTTGTGCAGGATTTGAGACTTGGAGATTGGGAATTGTATTACAAGGATGATTTAACGGTATTTTTCTTGAGGCTACAAGGACTAAACTACTAGTAGATGTGTTCATATTGGCATGCAATAATTATATCTTTCTTTTCATTTCATCAGCAGGAGCTTCCAATTCTAACTTCTCAAGCTGGAGAGCCAAATCCTCTATAGCCTTTCTTGTCTTTTCCAATTCTAGGCTTGCTTGGGAGATAGTATTAGATATAACAACATTCTTCTTAGGTTCATTGATGCATACACCAATTACCTCCCACTTCCCTTTATCAGTGACACCCCTGGTAGCACCTCTAGGCTCTTCAATCCTTTTAGTTTCTAATGGATGCAATTGTCTAAGAACATGACCTATTCCTTTAAATTTGTCTGTCTTCGGGTTAGGTTTATTACCATCAAATTATTTTATTAAAGCTCCCAATCACCGAACAATTCATGGTCCAAACCTTGGAAATCTCGATTTAAACTTCTAGCCTGGATCTCATTGTTCTTTGTTTTCCTTATGAGATCATGTCTCTCCATAAGTAACTCATAAATTTGTTGTTCCCGCACCTTCATTCTATTGGAAATTTTAGAAAATTGCTCATGCTCCTTCTTTCTTAAAGCTATGACCTTCTCCCTCAACTTCTACGAGTTATAAGAGGCATTTTATGCAGCAGAAGTTTTCCCTAGTTGATCTAGAGTTTCTCTTGCAGGGAAAAAATCTATCTCTGCGACTTCTTCTTCCTGAGAAGGGACATTGGCACTAGGCCTAGTTTTCCTAACAAATTTTGAGTCATCAAAAGAGGAAGAGGCTTCTTGAGGAATGGGTGTAGGGACTCAATTTCTAGAGGGTCCGAGATAATTAGCAGTGAAATGACCTCTCCTAGACCATTGTTTCCTACTAGGCGTGTGGAGTTCATCACTCACATTACTCTGTAGGTGATCTATGAAGTAAGACCTAGTAAATCTTGGCCGACTCATGGCGTGTTACAACAAAATACAATAGATCTCTTGATGGATACTAGCAACTAGTAAACACAAAACTCAGAGTTGCCACCCACAAACAAATGGGAACAGAAAATATAAAGCTACTCTGTAAAAAACACAACAGATAGTTTAGCATAAACAACACAAATCCACTGTGTATTTCATTAAATGCCCAGCAGAGTTGCCATTTTTATTAGCACTTGAACATGTAGATGATTAAAAAGGATTCAGAAAACTCCTACAATCAAAACTCATGTACTCCCAACAGATACATCTAAACATAATTCAAATGCTAAGGTACTAAGGTTAAAAACCTTCTTCACTTCAAGTATGAAACTCGAGCGGGTTTACCTTTCCTAATAGCTTCTACAAAGCATTACAATAGTGATCTATGTGCTCAACATAGATTATATAATTCAGAAAAATACAGTAAATGTAAATTGAATAGATTATTTGATTTTTTGGTGGTGAGCAGATACAAATCAAGCTAAAACTAGTGCCTTATCCATTGGGCCAGAGTCAAACCCTACATCAATAGAATCCTACCAAAACAAAAGTACTAAAACTTGAATGCAATGTATGACATTCCACTCTCCCAATTCCTTACCATGCCATCAAATTCATATATGGATATTTAATTCCGAGAGATCTCCCTTAAGACTTATTCTCTCCTTGAAAGAATCTTAAGCTCAACCCCTATATTTACCTTGTAAACAATGCATTAAAGAGCCTTACATTTTAATACATAAGAAAATTAAAGCATCCATACATAAACACAAGATAAGATAGAAAGGAAATTCCAATATTTTGTATTAATATTCAACTGTATCAGTACACCTTAACAGAGACTTGTAAGAAGTAAGATCCTATATTTAGCACTTTCTTTACAAAGTATACCAACCACCCTTTACAAAAGAAGCAAAATTGCTATCTATATCACTGGCCATCTTGGAATCCTCAAAGAAAGGATGCAACAAGCTTCGGATGGCCAGGAAAGTGACTTGAAATATAGACAAAAAGTACAAACAATGATGACAAAGAGACTAGAGAAACATACCAACTTCCAACCAAATGGACGCTTTACAGCTGGCACCTTTGTCTGAGGATATTTCAGAGTAGCTGCTTAAGTTTTTTGCATGAATGATGACCACCATTACAGGATAACTTACATCATCCTTTGTTTGATACATGCTCTCCCTAAAATTATGGATTAGGTGCCAGGTGTACTTTACTCTTCTTCGTCTTTTGCCTCCAGCTCCATGACAGTTGGCTTCTTCTTCTATTTCTTTGTACTCTTATCCCAAGAAGCCACATCATCATCAGATGGCCAACTATAACTCTGTAGGTCATGTAGTGTCTTCAACTGCAATTCCCACATGGAATCAGTTATGCCCTTAACATCTATAACAAACCTTGTACAATCATTCTCAACTTTGATCAAGTTGTCTATTATATTGTTACAGCCTTGTAAGTCCAAAGAATTGTCACCCCCGAGGAAATCCTCCTGCTTAATAATTATTTGGCCCATGCTTAGCCTCTACTCATCTAGACTAATTATGCTTCCATCATCATTGTATAATGAGGGAAAATACTTACTATAATCCTTATCAAACATAACCATCCTGGCCTTTATTTGATTTGACTTTCCCTTAAAGAATTTTGAAATAGCACTAACCAACCCTATCTTCTCATACACTTTTGTAACCACTTCAGGGATGTCAGGCCTATGTTGTTGTAGGGCATCAAGTTTTTCAAATAACACATTCCTCCCAGACCAGATACTGTAACGTGGCTCGAAAGTAGCCAGTGACTCAACCACCTTTTCATTTGCCTTATGAAATAAGATAACTAACTGATGGACTAAGTCTATTCTCTCTCTTATTTTATCCAATCTATGTTGCACAACTTCTGACACATTGTCTTCAAAGCTGCCTCAAGCCTTATCTTTTCCAAATTCTTAATTGACCTATCAGGAATCTCTACCTCTGGTTGAGAGGGAGCCTCAATTTGCAAAGGAGGAGGGACCGCTTTTGAAGCTTCATCAAGCTTAACCTTCAAATCACTTATCTCACCCTCCATTTGTTTGATCATCATTAAAGTAAGTGAAGACTAAGTAACCCAAGGCATAAGGAGTGACAGGTGTATGCACCCAAAAATGGTCGCCTAGACTTTGGGCCCCATTTATTTGATTTATCAATCCTGAATCATTTTGATCATTTATCAATATTTTCAACAATATCAATTTCTTGATCAAATCTTAATTTCGATCATATATTGGATTTTTATCCTATGGGCTAACCATTTATCCTAAGTCTTTATTTGATTAAAAGGAATATTTCCTCCCCTTTTAATAAATAAAAAGCCCCCACTTTCCTCTTATCCTAAGTTGCACAAATAAAACATTATTCCTATTTTATAAAAAGAGAAAAAGCACTTTTTGTCTCACATGAGGCTCAAAAGTCAACACTTCACTCTCATTGGAGGATGTTTGTGCACATGGATTGCTCCTCTTTCAAGCTCCACCGCTGATTAAGATCTTTTTCCTCTTAATCTCCATGGTCCATTCCTTTGCATTTCTTATAAAAGGAGAGCTCTCTCCTTCATTTGCATATCCTTGTTTTATGCTATTGTTATGCTGCAGGTTTTGGAGCTCTCTTTGAAGACACTCAAGCTTTGAAGCCTTGACATTCTTAGTTGCATTTCATAATAGTTTTGTTTTCATAGTTGCATTCATGGCATTCTTAGTGTAGATTTCTTTTTATGCAATCTCACATAGTCTAAATAGGAAGGATTTGTAATCCATTGCTATTTCCTTTCATAGATTAGATTTCTTTTCAAGCATTGCATTGTTATCATTTAGCTTAGCTTGCACATTCATACTAGTTGCATTTGCATTTCATTTCCATTTAGATTCTTGGAGATATTGGCATTGTTGCCATTGTCTTCACTTGAATCTCTCATTGGATGGTTGACTAGCAAGGTCACTTTCTTGTAGCTCTAGCTGAGAGCAAAACTCATAGTCCCTTGCAACTCCATGCATAGAGAGCTATGAGCCGCTTTGTGAGGCCTCATTCTTGAGCAACCTTGCATGCAATGGTTCATAGAAGTGCATATTTTAGTGTGTACATTTCTGGCGCCCACCGTGGGGCAAAGTAGATAGCTTTGTCCTTTTTATTTGATGCATTTTTGGTCATTTTCGGATTAATCTTCGAAAAAATCTGCGTCTCTGGTTTTCTGTCTCAGATTATCGCGCGACACTTCTCAGAAATATCGCGTGATATACTTCCTGTCTTGGCACGATAGTTCGCGCGGAAAAAGTATCGCACTCATATAGTGAGGTATATCGCCTGGCATCGGGCGAAGTATCGCCTGGCATCGTGCGAAGTATCACCCGACTGGGGAAGTATCGCCCGACTATAGGGAACTGTATCGCGCGATACTGTTGGAGACTGAGAAACATCGCCGGGTCTGGCAGAGACTTGCACTTTCAGTTTTTTTGTTCGAATTCGACTATTTTAGCTTGCTGTTTTGTTTTACTTTGTTTAAATAGGTCTAATCTGCATTTTTTAGCTTAAATCCATTAGATTATTGCACATTTATATTTGGATTTTGATTTTGCTAACATTGTGGGCCTAACAAGTTGTGTTTGTAGGTGCTCTCCTTTGCCTAAAAATTGCTAAAAACGCATGTCAAAGAGGGCTACTAACAGTTTTTGCAGGGCTGCCCAAGCATAAAAACAAAAAAAAAAATTTCCATTTCTTGCTTATTGTTATTTTCCTTTCATTTGTGGCATTCACTAATTGTATTAGGAATCTTAATACCTTTTGAAAGGGATCTTGAGGTGGTAGGAGAAGTATGCTCTTCACCTTTAGGTGAATCAGAAAATCTTGACCCATCTTAAGGTTTTGGAAGCAAGGGGGTAATTGATTTCTTTGCTTGGTGTGTTTGGGAGAGATTCTTGAGATAGGAGAGTATGCTCTTCACCCTTGTGGTGAATCAAAAACCTTGAACCTCAAGATTTGATCCATTTTTGTTTAGTTTAGGAATCCTTTAGCGGGCCTGCTCTTGAGCAATCAAGAGGAATGACTCAAGTGGGGACAACCTTGTCATCATTCTCCTTGGTGGCAAGTGATTCCAACTCACTATAATCTCAAGGCTATCAAGGACACCAAAAACCTTGATAGACATAACACTTGTCTTCGTTTGATGTGAGTAGCTCATGGGATTGCGACCATGAGGAAAATATTGAACAAGAATGCTTAAGGTACTCTTGAGGCCGCGAGGTCCTAGTCCTTTATGAGGAGCAAGAGGGGTGTTGTGAACGGAAATTCTTACTAAGAACCATTAGATAGAAGCCACCCTCTTTTAGCCGCTTATCTTCTTAGTGCAAGGATTGATCCAAGTGGTTTACCCGGATCACCTTAAGATACTCACCATATGTGTCCCTTTGGTTGTGTCATTTTGACATTTCCATGACAAAGCCAATATCTCTTGTGGGCAACCACTTGGTGTGAGGCAAGGGGGCATCAAGTTGTGGGCTAAGTTGGTAAGTATTGAGCCTTGTCTTGTAGGTAGTAATTGCTTGAATTGTCTTCGATTGTGTGATACCAGTGTAAACGTTCTCAACATACAAACAATCGGTAGCATTCATAGGGTGCTTTTTCAATTTTGATATCACAAGTGTTTGCCTTGGCAAGGTTGCTTTTGCCCTTGTTTCAAGTGTTTGAAGACATCTTTGATCCCTTGCTGTTTGCAAACCTGTCCAAATGCTGTTGAATTTGTGACTGAAACCAAGAACATCAACCCTCAGACTGAAAATTTTGACCAAACAGACCCAAAAATGCAAATTTCACACAATTCTGGTCAAGAGTTGAATAATTCTGCAACAGTATCGTGCCCTGTAAGGCGAAGTATCGTGCGATACTTCGCACATGCTATAAATATCGCCCCCTTTGAAGAGAAATATCGCGCGATAGTTCACCCTTGACGGACTATCGCCCTGCCTGCCTGGAGTATATCGCCCTCTAGTGTTAAGAAATATCGCCTGTCTTAGGGCGAAGTATCGCACGGGTAGAGGTTTATCGCCCCAGTAGCCTGGAGTATATCGCCTGGTTCATTTTTGTCGTGCTTAAATTTTGGTCAGTTTCAGTTGCTGTCAATTAGGCCAGGTCTTAGAACAGGCTTCTCACCCTAACGTTTGAGATCTGTCTTGACTCCAAATCTCTGGTTCTTAGTTTTCCAGGATAGCATCATTTGATTTGCAAAGTCACTTTGGAATAATTGTCAAGTTAGAAAGCCATTCTTGGTGCCAAGGTTCATCTTTAAAATTGTTAGCTATATTCTGGGAAAATTTCAGTTCTCTTATTGTCCAAATCGCTTTCATTTTCAATTATCTTTTGGCCTAGTCTAACCTCCTGATTCAAAAGTGCAAGGGTAGTCACCCTTTGATTTGAAGCACCTCTTTGACAGTGTTGGTAAAGCCCCCTTTCTTTTCTTTTTTTCATCTTTCTTTGGACAATAGAGGATTTCGATTATCCTAGTTTGGTGTTGACACTTTGAAAGGTCACCTTATCATTGAGAATATCTCTCTTTCATGTCAGTTACGACAAGGTACCAAGTTAATCAAGGGAAGCGACCCCCTGTTGCCTTTAGCCAGTTACCACCTATCAAGACCCGTCGACAACCTAAGGGAAAAGGACCCCTTTTTGACCAATCTCCTAAGAGTGAATCTGAGGTTTGTTTCAATCCGGGAGCTAACCCTAGTGAAGTGAGCACCTCTTTCATACCACTTTCATCAAGTATGGACATGAGTTACACTTTCACCCGACAACAAAGAGAAGCCATGAATCAAACTCTCGAGGATATCTTTCAACGACACAGAAGAGAGTATGGTGGTTCTTCTCATGCCAGTCCACCCGGGTCACCTCCTAACAACGCGAGGTATTTTGATGCTCATCAACGAGCCGAAAGATAGCATAAGTCAGCCCACTCAGATTCAGGGTCACAACACGAAGACCAGAACAATGAATCTAGTGATCACCATATCAACGCAGCTAATGCAATAAGGCATTCCAGACAAACCTCCCCACTTAAGGACACTTCTCGATATGCAAATACAAGATTAAGAAGCATTGAGAGAGAGAAGCAAGCCTACTTAGATGAACAGGCTGCAAAAAAGGAAAAATTCCGACAACTAGAGGAAGAGGAACGTGCATTGTTGGATATACAGAAAAGAGTCGCCCAAGAAGAAGATAGACTCTATGCACAACAACTCCAAAGTCGATCTAACAGGAGGGGAGCCAATAGTGGGACCAACTCGCCCCCATCTACCCCTTCCCCTAGCCCTCGAAGAAGATCAAAGACACCCTCACGATCCCCAAGTCCTAGAGGAAGAAGGACTTCAAGATATGACCATCATAGGAGACAATCGTCCCATAGACATTCAAAGCAACCCTCCCAACGAGCACATCATGGCTCACAACATGGAGGCAGTTATGCTAAATCTGATCATATGGACTTCATGACTATGCAACAAGAACCATCCTTTCAAGCCTATGTGGAGCAATACGTGGAACAAAACAAAGACCAATTTTTGGAAAGTCTTATCAACAAAGGCGCTAAAGTTCCATATAACTTTGATGTTCACCAAAAAATCAAGAAACAAAATCCTTCAACTGATGAGTTAATCTTACAAATGCAAAAGGATATAGACAGAATAAAGGCTCCCAAGAGTACATTTCATTTGGACTCCATATGTCCTAATCCCATTGAAAAAAGTGTGGTGATGGTAGAATTCCCTAAGAAAGTTGAATTCCCAACATATGACAAATATGATGGCACGGGTGACCCTCATGACCATGTTCGACAATTCTACATAATGAGCTTTTCCTTTCACCACGAAGACTCCTACTTGCTGAGATTATTCCCAAGGAGTTTAAAAGGTCAAGCCATGGAGTGGTTCACCAACCTTTCCCCTTCAGTAAGGACATTTAGAGAACTTGTCCAAAGATTTGTGCAACATTTTGCTTACAATTTATCTAGGTCGGTCACCATGCTTGATTTGTGTAAACTTAAGCAAAATCAAGGGGAATCTTTTGTCACCTTTTTGCAACGATGGAGGCGATTGTGTTCGAAATACCCAAGGACAATCCCTGAAGAAGAGAGAATTGATATCATTGTGAACAATCTAATACCAGAACTCAAATATGAAGTCAAGAAAATCCCATTTAATTCCTTTGATACTATGATAGAGGTGGCATGTCGCATTGAGGATGTCCTAAAAGAACAAGGAATTTTGGCTAAACCAACAAATAACAACAATAGCCAAAATAACAATACTAATGGTAACAAGGACAAAAAGAACTCTTATTGGAACAAAAATAAGCAAGTCGTCAACGATGGCGTTGTTGATTCATCTCAGGTCAAAAATGAAGGAGTTCTTAATCTCTCTCATGCAGTTCAAGTTATGAAGTTGCAAACATCGTCAACGCAACAAGACAAACCTCAGTATCAAAAGAGATCTAAAACGGAGAAAAGACAATTCACTAAATTGGGAGAATCCTATGCAGATGTTTTTAAGACACTAGTTGCTCATAATCTGGCGCACCCACAGGATCCTACAAAACATCGAATACCAGATCCTTTACCTCATTGGTGGGATGCTAAGGCTTTTTGCGTTTTCCATAATGGGATTGGACACGACATAGAAAATTGTTTTAAACTCAAGCATCTTGTCCAAGACCTTATTGAGAAAGGACAATTACAAGTGGATGGGTTAACTACTAATGCAGACCATAAAGCCTTTAAAGAGCCCTTGCCTAAATATGAAAAAGGAGAGAATTCTAGCAGTAAGAATGGCAAGGTGGCTATTAACTATACATACACACATGCTGATAATGTGGTTAACATGCTTGAAGTGGCTGACGATAATATCAACATGGTGAGAAAGGAAGATCCTCATGGACATAATGTGGACTCAGTTCCTATGACTAATGAAAGACCCGCTGTGGTGATAAGAGGTCCTCACTCACAAAGAATGCCCCAGTCCCTCAATGCGGTCACTAGGGGTCAGGCCCAAACACCCATTATCATCAAAGGTCCTAGCACTAGCAAGTCTAAACAGCCCGTGTCCAAAGGTGCTCCTCCAAAATCTGTCGTTGGTCCTGATTCCAATTATAACCTTATTGACCAACTACAACGTACACCCGCTCAGATATCTATTTTTGAGCTTTTAGAATTGTCTCCTAAGCACAAGCGCGTCCTCGAGGACGCTTTGCGAGCAGCCAATGTTCCTAATAACTTAGATATCGACCAATTCCAAAACATGGTCAACCATTTGGCTAGCCCTCATTTCCTCACCTTCTCAGAAGAAGATGACAAATCCATTAGTCACCCACATAATTTGGCCTTACACATCGAGGTCATGATTCATAAAACCCGTGTTAGGCGTGTACTGATAGATGGGGGTGCGGGGCTCAATATTTGTACTTTGAGTTTGCTGCTAGCTCTAGGGTATTCCGAGAACGTCATTGACACAAAGAAAAGAATCACAATCAAAGCATATGACGAAGCAGAAAGAAGTTCTAAGGGATTGGCTGTTTTGCCTATTCGTATTGGTGCTGTAGAAAGAGACATATTATTCCAAATTGTTGATGTTGGACCCCTCGCCTACAACATTTTGCTAGGTAGGCCATGGATTCATGAAATGCAGGCAGTCCCATCGACATATCACCAGTGTGTTAAGTTCCCCCATAATGGTGTAGAAATTTGCATCCCGGGAGACAGTGCTCTATCAGTTAATAACATTTCCGCGGGATCACATGTACCTTTGAATAGAGAAGCTGACAATCTTAGTAGTTCACTTGAACAATGCAAGCAAAAATTCAAGACCATGGACCTTGGGATGGGAGATTATAAGATTGATTCTTTTACAAAAATGCCAATCTCTCCTAGGTCTTATGGGAGACCCTCCTCAAATGTGAAGCCTTCATCATCAGCAATGACGTTATTTGGGAAATTTGTTGAGTCTTCGGTCCCCATTCAAGAAGAGAAAGAGGAAGTTGCTGTAAGGAACTGGATATATCACGAGGAGAAATACAAACATAATGAGAATTTTGCTCCTTCACCTGAAACTTATGGGAAAGGATATACACTGGTTAAAAATATGGGATATCCGGGATTTGGTCCCCTTAGTCATAGGCTGGACGCTAAAGCTGAGCCTCTTGATCATGCTCTTTTTGGACGCAAAAATAAGTCCATGATTGGCTTAGGTTTTGACAATAAGAAGCAGAAAGGTATCCCTGTCCCAGCTGCAACGGACAGTGATAGTGATGCAGATTATACACCCGATCTCTCCAACCAACAAGATGTGTCTGATGATTGGGTACCCTCAACGAATCTCCTTTGGGGAGATTCCACAGATTTGATGCTTAATAGTCCTACTATCCCAGCTGCGACGGATAGTGATTGTGTGACTTCTAGATCGACAAAGGAAAATGTTACTATCCTAGCTGCGACGGATAGTACCAATACTAGCACTAGAGAGGGGGAAACCCTCCCTAAACTTGAGGCTTCTACATCACGAGGCCTAAATGATGACTCAGAGATAGACTCTCATGAATATGAATGGGATTCGCTTTCAGATGCAACAATTGATCTAGATGTGGATATTATCCATGCCTATAGTACCCAACCCGATGCAACTAACGATCCTAGTGTCAGACTAGAGGACTGCCCTCCTCAAATCGCCTTAGTAGACGACGCTTCGTTTGATAGGATGAACCCCAATTCAGGTATCTTAGGAGAAGACTTGATGAGCTCCGATTATATGGTCACCAGAGATGACACCTTTCACATTCACAACATCGAACCTACCATTGACTTGCCCCTTGTTCACTTTAACCTGATTGACTGGCCCCAGCGCCACCACGAGCCCACATTCCTCACATTTCGCAACGATTACGAAATTGCTTGCTATCTGAATGCTCTCGAACCCGTGGCTTCTTCCACCAGTGAACCAACAACCAGCATGACGGAGCCTGATATTAAGTACCTCAGTCTCAAAACAAAAGAGAAAAAGAAAAATAGGTCTGATGGCGAAAACCACTTTGTGGCGGTGTCAGAACCAAAAATAGTAAAAAGAAATGACGCATCCAAAGGTGAAAACCTCTTTGAGGCACCTAAGGATGGGGTACTTAATAACTTGCCGAGTTATTTCCAGGATAGATCATCAATATTGATTGAACCAACAAAGCCGGTCAATCTAAACACAGAAGAAAATCCTCAGATAGTCCATCTTGCTCAGTCTTTATCAGAGGAAGAGACCAAGGCATATGTACAGTTTTTACAGAAAAAGAAAATTAATTTTGCATGGACCTACTCAGACATGCCAGGGCTTGACACAAATCTCATAATGCATCACTTATCTATAGCTCCAGGAGTCAAGCCAGTCAAACAGAGACTAAGAAAAATGCATCCACATATAGCTCTACTTGTCAAAGGAGAATTAGAAAAGCTTTTGAAAGCTGGATTTATTAGAGCCATCGATTACGCAGAATGGATCTCAAACATAGTACCGGTCTCCAAACATGATGGGTCCATTCGTGTCTGCACAGATTTTAGAGATCTAAACAAAGCCTGCCCAAAGGATGACTTTCCACTTCCAAACATTGACATGATAGTGGACATGACAGCGGGCTATGACATATATTCCCTAATGGATGGTTTCTCGGGGTATAATCAAATCAAAATAGCTCCTGAAGACCAAGAGAAAACAACATTCACATGTGCATGGGGAACCTACTGTTGGAACGTCATGCCATTCGGGTTAAAGAATGCAGGAGCAACCTACCAAAGAGCTATGACAACTATCTTTCATGATATGATGCACAAAAATATGGAAGATTATGTGGATGATACCCTGGCAAAATCAAGAAAAAGGGACACACACCTCAATGATCTAGAAGTAATTCTAGATCGTATGGAACAATTTCAACTCAGATTGAATCCAAAGAAGTGCGCATTTGGCGTCACCTCAGGCAAACTTTTAGGATTCATAATATCAGCAAAAGGTATCGAGGTTGATCCCAAAAAGGTCCAAGCAATCCTAGATATGCCACCTCCTCGAAATATCAGCCAAATGAGAAGTCTTCAGGGACGTCTTCAATCAATTAGGAGGTTTATTTCTCAGCTTGCAGATAGAGCGCAACCCTTCAACAAGACATTGCATAAGGGTGCTTCTTGTGTTTGGAACGAGGATTGTCAAAAGAGCCTAGATCAGATCAAACAATACTTGGCTAATCCTCCGATCTTGATGCCTCCTATTCCAGGGAAACCATTGCTTCTATATATCTCAGCTACAGACACTTCCCTGGGGGCATTATTGGCTCAAACAGATGATACTGGGAAAGAACGGGCCATCTACTATATCAGTCGTACTCTAGTCTCTTATGAGATCAATTACAATAATATTGAGAAGTCTTGTCTCGCGGTGGTGTTCGCTTCTCAAAAGTTGCGCCACTACATGCTTGCTCATACCATACACTTGATTGCCAAAATTGATCCCCTTAAATACTTGCTTGGTAAGGCTGCCCTGACGGGTAGACTTGCTAAATGGATGATGGTCCTCACTGAATTTGACATAGAGTACGTTGAAAGGAAGGCAATAAAAGGGCAAGCTATTGCTGACCAATTAGCTAATTTTCCAATCCAGGATAGTATGTCAGTCCAAGTGGAATTCTCAGATGAACACATCTTATATACCACTACTCGTACTTGGACAATGTTCTTTGATGGCTCCCGCATGCAAAATGGATCAGGTGCTGGAGTGTTATTTGTTTCTCCACATGGGTACAGCATTCCGAAGTCTTATAAACTATTATTCCCATGTACCAATAATATTGCAGAATATGAAGCTTTAACTAATGGCTTGAAAATGGCTATAGAATGGAATATCACAGAATTACATGTCTTTGGGGATTCTCAGCTAATCATCAACCAAGTCAATGAAGAGTATCAAACCAAGGATGACAAATTGATACCCTATAAAAAGATGGTTGATTCTTTGAAATGCTATTTCACCTTTGTGACGTTTCAACAAATCCCTAGGATAGAGAACAAAGCTGCAGACGCCATGGCCACATTAGCTTCACTTCTTCAGTTGGAGACACATGAATCCAGATTTGAATTCCTGGTGGAAGAGCTACACCATCCCATCTTTGACTCATCTGAAAGCTGTGTCATTTGTGCCATTATCACACACGAGTCTTCCCGATATGGTGCTATCTATTCATATCTTCGTGATGGCATCATCCCTGACACATTCACCCGCTCCGAACACCGAAACCTCATCCGTAACGCCTCTCACCACACCCTCATCTCTGGTGACTTATATAGAAGGGGTTTAGATGGGACACTCCTTAGATGCTTGGAAAAGGAGGAATCCAACCAAGCGTTAGCTGACATCCACAAGGGCATTTGTGGTGGGCATTCTAATGGTCTGGCCATGGCCCGAAGGTTGCTTAGGGCGGGATATTATTGGCCCACAATGCAGATAGACGCAGTCACCTTTGCTAAGTCAGGTGAAAAATGTCAGAAACACGGCAACCTGATTCATGCTCCGGGTAGGGAGCTGATTCCTTCTATTTCTCATTGGCCATTTCAGCGCTGGGCCTTCGATCTGGTTGGGCAAATTCACCCCAACTCATCAGGTGGACACAAGTTCATTATTACTGCCACTGACTACTTCACAAAATGGGTGGAGGCCGTACCACTTTCTGTTGCTTCAGGAAGGACCATTTCTTTGTTCATCTTGAACCATATTATTTGCCGATTTGGAGTGCCTTCTGAGATCATTACTGACAATGGAGGTCAATTTAAGAATAAAGACCTAAAGCACCTATGCAAAAAGTTTAAAATCAAGCAACATTGGTCCTCCACATATTTCCCACAAGGAAACGGACAGGCAGAAGCTTTTAACAAAACCATTCTTAAGATTCTTCATAGAACAGTACACAAGAATGGTAGGGATTGGCACTTACAAATCAATCCAGCACTATGGGCTTACCGAACAAGTATTCGCACACCTACAGGAGCCACTCCTTTCTCTCTCACCTGTGGCGCTGAAGCAATATTACCTTTAGAAGTCGAGATACCATCCCTCAGAGTCTCACTCAAAGGCTTGATTACAGATGAGGATTACCGCGCCATGAGGTTGCAGGAACTAGAACTTCTAGATGAGAAGCGTAAGGCTTCCTTTGATCATATGAGAGCGTATCAGAAGCGTATGTCCAAGGCATTCAACAAGAAGGTTCGCCCTAGAGAATTTCAAATAGGTGATCTTGTTTTACGAGAAAACCCTAAAAACCAACAAAACAGAGAGCAAAAGGGCAAGTTTGAACCTAACTGGCTTGGACCATATGTCATCACAGCTGCTTTTGGTACTGGTGCGTATTTACTGTCAGATCCTGATGGAGAACAGCTCCCTGATCCTATCAACATTGTGCACCTTAAGAAGTTCTATCCTTGATGCCCGTTCTGTCTGGGGGCATCTTTTGTATATATTTTATTGATCCTGAAAAAATTCCAAAAAAAATTCATATATGATGCTGAAAAAATCCTACAAAGCATAAAAAGTCCTGAAAAAATACAAAAAAATCAAAATATTCAAAAAATCAAAAAAATAGAAAAAGTGCCTTGGTGAAAACCTAGCAATAGGCGCCTTGGTAGCAAAAATCCAAAAAAATGAATGAAAAAATGAAAAATGATTCCAAGTGGTGAAAACCTGGAAACAGGCGCTACTTGAGGCCTTTGCACCCCTATTTGTTAGCATGCGTCCTCGACACTTAGCCACTTCCCATCATGCCTTGACCTTATTTGGCTTAGTCTGGAATTGGTCTTTGTCTTTATCTAGGGGGCATAACTGTTAGCATAGGTCTTTTAGGTGCGTTTGTCTCTAGGGGCATTTCACAACAGGTGTTTTTCAACACCACCCCAAACAGTGTTTTTTTCAACACTACCCTTGCGTCGAGTGTTTCTTAACACTTATCAGATGTCTTACCCAACAGTCTCGCATGATGCGATATTTCCCATTTGTAGATAAGATACTCAGAATTTGACTCTATGACCAACACACACGCACTTAAACAATCAACTCACTGACGATATGATGACTTTATTTTTCTTTGTGTGCTGTCTATGAGGATTTCTTTGATGAGTGATCTCTCCCTGAGAAGTTTTCGATGATGCATAGCTAGAAGACTGAGGGAATGAGAACATGTTTTCTTTCTTTATCTGCTTGTGGGTATATTTTGTTGATCCTAACTGTCATGAGCATTTATGCTGGTCCTACTTGACACTATGGATTGAAAAGGTATTATCCTTGACTGTTTTGCGAGTGCATGCTTTTAGCTATCCTGACTTTCATGTGTCTTGATACAAGCATAATCTTGCCATATCAAATTTAGGTGATCTCACCGCATTAGTCATCTTGACCTCCATGTCTTTGATGCCTAGGTGAGATTCCCACATCTCTGATAAAGATCATATTCATATCCACATAGTTATGCTAGTGTGCATTGTATGATCTTACGACGCTACCAATAACGCTCGATGATGATAATTAGATGTCTATAAGCGTTGTGACCTTGCAAGTCAACCACTTTCATAGTAGCTTGCATTTTTAGGTTCATGTTAGTCTAGTCTTACATCTTGCACATGGAGAGAGCTATCCTTTTCATCCTACATGGACCTGTTAGTCAACTGCGCTCACTTTCTCTCCTTCTTGATCATGTCTTTCGCTCCTTGTCTCTTTCATCATGACCTGTTCCTGTTCATCACAAGGGGTTAATCACATCATCATATCTATATTACAAACCGTCATTTTCAAAAAAATATATAAGTCCACATCATACATATGAGAATTAAACATACAACTATGAGAGAGAACATACATAAGCACATACATAAGCATTTTTGAACAAAATGACAAGATAATATACATAAACTGATACATCCATCACAAGTGAGACAAATACACATGATACATCGAACATCCAGTAATCTCATAAATCAATAAATGTCATGATATACAATATGAGATCCCAAAATCTGGATCAAAAGTCTCAAAATATGTCCAAAACATCTAAACCTAAAACCTAACCCTAAGACTCGCTACCACCCTCGTGAGGAGCTCATGGTGGTGGAGGAGGCATAGCTCTCCTATCAAATGCCACGTCTGATACCCCTGCCCGCTGAGAGTATGATGGTGCTCTCTCACCCTCTGGGACGGCCTGCAGATATAACCCGTGATAGTAAGCAGCTCTCGCTGACTCCCGTCGGAGCTCCAATGCCTCGGCCTGTGCCATCGCCTCACGGCGTGCTATCTCTGCTCTGAGATCAGCTATCTGCTGATCTCGCTCTACCCTCAGATCCAGGAGCTGCTGATCTCTCACAGCTATAGTGGTCCGCAGCTGCTATATCTCTGTCTCCTGAGCCTGTATCTGGGCTCTCAGGTCCTCTCCCCCGGCAGGCTGCTCCTGCTGTACCTCTGCCTGCCGGCGAGCTGGTCTCGCCTCCTCCTTAGGAGTAGCTGATCTCTGTCCCCGTGGCCGTTTTCGGCCACCTGATCCCGACCCCTCTCCTCTCTCCATCCTCCTCCCTCTCCCCCTCCCGCCATCTCCTCCATCTCCTCCCTCCTCTCCTCCGTCCCCTCCATCCCCTCCGTCCCCTCCATCTCCTCCCTCTCCTCCCGGCGCTGGCACCTAAGCATCTGGTACTGTAAATCGAGGGAATGGTACCCTCCGCCGCTCTGCTCTGTAGGCTCCATCAGCCCCTGCATCTGCCACATCTGGGAAATAATCCCAAGGCTCGCTCCTGATAGCTGCTGTCTCTGCGACAGCCTGCTGATAATCCAGCATGGGTAGCCACCCATGCCCCTCCTCGTCTCTAGCCCTGGCATATGTGGTGGTCTCTGTCGAGACTCGCTGCTGCCTCCCAAATTGTCGCCACACCCGACTGATGCAAAACCTCTCTATGATATCTGCATATCGACCTACCAGTGGTCGACTGCACAGCATATAACTCAGCTCCTCTGCAGCATCCCCCCAAACCTCCACCTCTCTGTACGGCCTCCATGTGAATGAGGCTATCTCATCCAGAATCCGTCTGTAATAGGTCACATCCCCTGAATGGGCATGTGATATAAACCCTATGTACCTGTAAATGAAGGGGTACCTCCTCTCCCTCGGCTGAACCCTGGGGCGCACCACAGCAATGTGCTCCCATGCCCATACCTGTGCCAGGATGGCACCACATGCCCATGTCCGACCGTCCCTGTAGACGATCTCATGCAGCTCATGATACATCTCTGCTAGGATCGCAGGCCCCCATGCCATCCGTCGGGGTCTGCCTACCAAGTCTACTAATAGCCTGCCCCATCCAAGCGGGAATCCCTTCTGACTGCGATCAGTCATCAGGATCTGCGAAATAATCGATGCCACAATACATGGCACCGGATAGTCTCGGCCGAAGTCATCAAGCAGTCGCTCCCAGCTGACATGCCTGTCTAGGATGGTCACATCCTGAAACATCTCCTAAATCAACCGACGCCCCTCAGTGACGTCCTGATCATAGTATACCTGTGACAACACATAAATCATGTTAGTTTTCATCTTTTGGAAACATTACATTTTACATGACTATCTTAAAAACATGATTATACTTACAGGCTCTCCGTGGCATGGAACTCGGAGGATCCTATAGACATCCTCCAGTGTGATGGATGCCTCGCCTGTAGGAAGGTGGAAGGTGTTGTGCTCGCTGTGCCATCTCTCGGCCAGCGCAGTCAACAACCCATGGTCTGCTCGGATATAGGGGTACCTCAACAGATACCGGAATCCCATAGCCCTGATATCGGCATTGCCCGGATCATCCAGATCTCGGACACACCGCAACCCAGTCACCTTCGGCGCTCTGATAATGAGCGCCGGAAAAACCTCCTGCAAGCCAAAACCAAACCCGTTGTTAGTACATATCATGATGGATGTCCAAAAAAAAAACTCAGTATAAAATATCTTAAAAACGTAACATTGTCTAGACCCATGTCATTTTTTGCTCAAAAATGCATTAAAAATCAAAATTTTCAACTGGGCGATATTCTTTTTTAGAGAAGTATCGTGCGATACTTCTCCCTATAGTGGGGCGATAAACATTGAGTCGAGCGATACTTCACCCAGTATCGCGCGATCTTTCGCCCACTATCGTGCGATACTGGTGTCTAAAGCGTGCGATACTTTTGGGGCACGCGAAGTATCGCGCGATACTTCTCCCCAAAGCGCGCGATACTTCTAAAGTATCGCGCGATATTTCGCACAAACGAAAATTTTGAAATTTAAAATTTGATAAAAACGTGCTAAAAAAGCTATTAAATGCTAGAAATGACCAAAAAGCTCGAGTTTTTCGAAAACATACCGGGGCAGGATAGTGTGGTGGCCGGTTGTGGAACCGGGCGCGCTCGAATCGATGCCTGTGGACGGGAACTCCTGCTTGCTGAGCCATTTTCTCTCTCTAAATCTCTGAAATTCTCAAATCACTAAAAGACAAATGATTTTTGAAAATGACATTTTGACCCCTTTTTATAGCATTTTGACTTTTTGACCTAATTTTCAAAACACCTCGGAATTGCGCGAAAATTGCACCCCTAGCTAATTTCGACGTCCTGGATCCATTTTCGGACTCGAAATCGAAATCCGAGATCATCTTCATAGTCAAAATCACGTTCCAAATTCTTTTCCCCCTTCTGCGCAGTTGGCTGATCTTTTGAGGCCTAATCTTTTAATCTTTGCTGGGGCATCGTCATTCCTTCCTTTTCATGTCTTCCAAACTTCTAGTCTTTCATTCATAAGCCATTCCATTCCCTCATTTCTCACGTTGACTACATCTTTCCAGTCAGGCTGGGGCATGTTTCATTGCCTAATGGTTAACCTATTTGACCCTTACATTCGATTATGATTTGATCAACCTTATCAATTTTCTGTCTCTCCTCTACTTGATTTCGATTTCGATTCCGAGGGGGCAGTATTTATGGGATTCTCATCCCTAATTCTCTTGATTTTCCTGATTCAGACATCTTTTGTGAGCTTTTGCTCAAAATTTGAGATTCTTATCTCCCATTTTTAGACATTGATTATTGCCTAGCAGCGACGGTGATAGTTTTGTCTAAAGCTTGATTTGCACCTAGCAGCGACGGTGTTGGTCTAAGCTTTTGTTTATGTTTGTCCAGATGTGATCCCGAATCGACCTCATATCTGAGTTGTTTTGTGATCCCAAATCGATCTCACATTGCAACTTCATTCTTTGACTACATGTGTTTCCAAATCGATCACACATTAGTCAAAGAGGGGCAAATGTATGCACCCAAAAATGGTCGCCTAGACTTTGGGCCCCATTTATTTGATTTATCAATCCTGAATCATTTTGATCATTTATCAATATTTTCAACAATATCAATTTCTTGATCAAATCTTAATTTCGATCATATATTAGATTTTTATCCTATGGGCTAACCATTTATCCTAAGTCTTTATTTGATTAAAAGGAATATTTCCTCCCCTTTTAATAAATAAAAAGCCCCCACTTTCCTCTTATCCTAAGTTGCACAAATAAAACATTATTCCTATTTTATAAAAAGAGAAAAAGCACTTTTTGTCTCACATGAGGCTCAAAAGTCAACACTTCACTCTCATTGGAGGATGTTTGTGCACATGGATTGCTCCTCTTTCAAGCTCCACCGCTGATTAAGATCTTTTGCCTCTTAATCTCCATGGTCCATTCCTTTGCATTTCTTATAAAAGGAGAGCTCTCTCCTTCATTTGCATATCCTTATTTTATGCTATTGTTATGCTGCAGGTTTTGGAGCTCTCTTTGAAGACACTCAAGCTTTGAAGCCTTGACATTCTTAGTTGCATTTCATAATAGTTTTGCTTTCATAGTTGCATTCATGGCATTCTTAGTGTAGATTTCCTTTTATGCAATCTCACATAGTCTAAATAGGAAGGATTTGTAATCCATTGCTATTTCCTTTCATAGATTAGATTTCTTTTCAAGCATTGCATTGTTATCATTTAGCTTAGCTTGCACATTCATACTAGTTGCATTTTCATTTCATTTCCATTTAGATTCTTGGAGATATTGGCATTGTTGCCCTTGTCTTCACTTGAATCTCTTATTGGATGGTTGACTAGCAAGGTCACTTTCTTGTAGCTCTAGCTGAGAGCAAAACTCATAGTCCCTTGCAACTCCATGCATAGAGAGCTATGAGCCGCTTTGTGAGGCCTCATTCTTGAGCAACCTTGCATGCAATGGTTCATAGAAGTGCATATTTTAGTGTGTACAACAGGGTCTCTACATTTTTCCATGAGATCTTCAAAAGCCATGTCAATAGATTTCTTGTTCTGGTTAGACCCAGGAAGTAATTTGAGGAACTCATCTAAATAATTGGGCTTCCCTTTCTCTTTACCACTATGTTCTTTAGCTTGTCCACTAGATGACACCTTACTTGCTTCTGGTTGACTCATCTTGCAATATGAATGCTTCAACTCTGCAACTCTTCTAACTTCACACTTTTTGCTTTTACTTTGGAGACTGCTATTCACTTTAGAAAATTTGAAACATAGAAAACAATGATGTCCTGACTATATATCATTGACAATTGAATGTGTACAGTTGCCAAAACCATTACAAATCCATCTTACATCACCCCTACATTCAATTCTGTGCATTACCAACTTCAAATCAAAGCTAGCTGTGGTGTGGATGTTGATAGGCTGATTTAAAAAACTCAAAAATAAAGCACAAAAGCAATGATTACGGCTTTTAGCTTTAAAACCCTCACTAACTGATAAAAACCCTTGCTAAAATCTTATTGGATGTCGCTTACTTTTCTCCAGCTTGGCAATGTACTTTTCCACATAGGCAATGACACATAACCTTTCACTAATGAACTCTTAACCTGACTTGATTTAGAGATCCAGTGAACAAAAGCCTCTCGCAATCTCTAAATGAAAAGCCAACCTCAGGTTAAGCCTGGAGATTCAGCGAAAGAGCCATTCGTGTGATCTCGAAATAGTTTCCTAGCTCATGGTTTCATTTAGAGAATTAGTGACCATCGTAGATCCCAAAGATGATCAACGGTCTTTAGATTAAGCTTTGAAACTCATGACAACTCCATCGCTATTTGGAGAATAAGCGACTAAAGGTGTTCTCTAGTTCTCATAATTTGAAAATCAACCATGGTTTAATTCAAAGAATAAGTGACCAAAGACTTCACCCATTCTCGCAATCTTTAACTTAACTCAGCAACCATTCGGAGAACCAATGAACATCACCCTTTTTGAACCCATGCAGTTGAAACCTTTACCATAGTCAGATCTGGAGACTCAGCGACAATGAAATCTCTTAATCTCATAATGCCTAGCTTAACTCATGACTTATCACGAGATTTAGTGAACAAGGTAATCTCTTAGTCTCCAAATAAAATACTTAACCTTGAGTTCATTATGAGATGGGGTGACCAAAGGTATTCGCCTGTTTGCTAAAAGCTTTCCTTAACTTGAGCTTTATTCAGAGATTGAGTGCTGGTCGTAGATCTTTGGAAAAATAAAAGGTTGTCGCTGAGTCACCAAAAATTTTAAACCTTTTTCATATAATCATGAGATTTAGTGAACATTGTATTCGCTAAATCTCCCAAAGTTTAAAACATTAACTTTATCATTCTGATTTCAAGCGACTAAAGGGAACACACCTCTATCTTTGTTGTGTTCGCCAAATCGCCGAAAGACTTGGGACTTCACTAACTGATCATGAGAGATTGTGCAAACACTTGATTCACTTAATCTCCAGATGATTTGGAACTTTACCATCTTTTCCTGAGATCTAGCGAAAGAAGAGAATTGTATCCTTTGCCAGATTACCTTTATCGGAGCCGCCAAACCTAGTGAACATGAAAACAAGACTCAGTCACTGAATCGCCAAATAACTTGTTGTAGGGCCCTTTCCTTATGAGATTAAAACAATGTCGTTGATCTAAGAGATGATCAATGGTCCTCACTGAGTTGCCAGAAAACAAAAAGCAAGACTGCCAAATTCAGTGATTGTGAGATAACCGCTACGCCTGTTTGTTGAATGTTAAGAGAAAACCACCAGGAAATAAGAGAGCAGGAGACCACATAGTTGCCGAATCACTAGACAAAAGACTCACCGTGATAAAGATTGGTTGATTCAGTGACCAAGGAAAATCTCAACAAGGACTTACCATTGTCGCTAGTTCACTGAAAGACTGGAAAACATGCGAAATATTGTGAGATTCAGTGAACACAAGGGAAAGAAAGACCATGTGAAAATTGGAAGACTTAAGTGACCAAAAAGTAATGCACAAATATAAGGAAATAGGGCACACTCAAGACGAACCAAGGAAATGATCTTACCAAGGCAAAAATACATAAGGCAAGGGTTTTCCAACATAAACATGATAGATTTGAGAAATTCTAAAAACCCTAAACTAGACAAAGACACTATAGAGACAAAGACAATGACCTAAAGTAAAACTCAGAAAACCTAAAATATACCCAACAGTCAATAGAGAGATAGAGGCAATATTAACAAAGACAATGCAATTGCATCGCAGGGATTGGAGCAGATGGTTAATTGAAGCAATCTAGGCTTATCGTACAACATGGAAGACCACAACAGGGTTCACTCCATTTGAATTGGTCTATGGAAAGGCAGCAATGTTGCCCATAGAATTTGAACACAAAATAGTGCACATAGCTCTGGAGTTGAACATCAATTTCCTATAGCACAAGCAGAATGCCTACTCCACCTCAATTCCTTAGATGAAATGTGAAAATCAGCATTGGAGAGAACAGAGCTAATATAGAACCAAATGGAAGAGGTGGCATGATTCACATATCAAGAATAAGCACTTTCAAGTGGGTGATTGGGCTCTATTGTATGATTCTCGATTCAATGAAATTCCAAGAAAGCTGCAAACTAGATGGTTGGGACCATATGAAATTCAATATGTCTTTGATAATGGAGCAGTCCAACTAACCACACTTGATCCAGTCCAATTTAAACTGCTTATCAATGGACACCGCCTACACCTATATCATAAGCCTCAAACCAAGGAAGAATTATTGCAGTAATTTAGCACGCAAAGTTTAACAACGCCTCAGGAAATAGTTCCTACAGAAGAAGGTGAAAGCCTTCCTTTTGCAGCCTCACCATAACATGCCTTCAAAAACACCCATAATAAAACTTCATCTAATATGAGGTATACTTCTTCATTCACTTTTCTCTCTTCTTCCCACCAACTCATCTCATTTCTCTTTCTATCACCCACTCAAACACCACGTCACCCACAATTTCTATTTTAATGCTTTCAATAAATACCATGTCAGCACTCTTATGCGGACGCCAGAATTGACACTCTCCTAAGCTTGCATTCGTGTGTACGGTAACTAATCACCAGGTACAACTTTTTAACTCCTTACTCACTTTTATCACACATGTTTGAATAATTATATCTAGTACTGCATTACATGTATAATATAGGTGTTATGTCAGTTTCCCATTCTTGTGCTCAATTTATCAAGTGAGGACACTTGTTAATATTTAGTAGGGGGCAGGGGAAGTGTAATAAATTCCAAGTGTTATTCCTAGGCCACCCTAGTCACATCCTTGTCACATCAATGTTGTACTTAGGTTGTGTTCTATTAATTCTTTTAATTGTATACATTTTTCGTACTTTCAAATTCTAATTTTTTGAGCTTGAAATGACTTGAAAGGACCATAATTAAATTGCAAGATAACCCACAATTAAAGTTATGATGTCCTATGTAATCAATGTCATTATTATTGTTCATGTCAAGCATAATGGAGGTAATGTAAGTGAAAAAATTAGTATTTTCAAGAATTGCAAATGCATTTCAATTAAGAAGAAGGTATTTGCAGAGCGTACGAAGACCAAAAATTAGCAGTAAATTGGAGAGCAACAAATTGAAGATTGGGCATCAACAAGATGGGTGGACAACTATATAGGCATGAACCGGTTCACCATGGTATTTTACTGGCGGATGTTGAATCAGTTCATAGATTTAATGCATGCAGCTGGCTGGGGTATTTTCTCCAGTTGATGGAATTTAATGAGGAGGTTGTGGCAAAATTTATGGGCACTTTTGAAGAGGGACAAGCAACTATGTGGGGTTTAACAGTTGTTGCTACTGAGGAAAGAATTGCAAAGGTCACTGGATTACCAGTCATTGGAGAGCACTATCCTAATGAGCATGATGCCAGGTCATCTCGATCTCAATTCTCCTGACCGAGTGATCCTCTGCTTGAAATAACTAAGCAAGGATGCAAGAGATTGTTGTTAGGATTAACAAGGCAGAAATAACAATTATGTGCAAATATAACTAATATCAAAAAATAATAAACCACACAGAATAGAACACAAGACACACAGATTTAACATGGTTCACCCAATCCCTGGGCTACGTCCACCAACAACGAGTCCAATATTATTATTATCCAGTGATTACAACCTGATTACAATCTGTAATCCCTTACAGCCCAATTCTGCCACAAGTACTAAAATCATACATAATGAAAATCCCTAACCCTAAGCCATATTATACAATATTTTCCCACTTTAGGGTTAGAATGAGTTATAAGTAGTCGGACCAAATAAGAGGAAAAGTGTACAGTACTTTCCTGGATAGTACTTTCTTGATTAGTCACCACAAGCTAACAATCTCCCACTTGGTGACTGATCAGTATCCACACTATACTAAAAAACCTCCCACTTGGAGACTGATCCTGTAGCAATACCGCTACCCACATGAGGCTCCCACTGGATTGAACCACCTTGGACTCAGTTGTTCCTTTATTTTGTTCAGTCTAGAAGACCAACTGAAGCTGAACATGAGTTCAACTTCTCCCTTGTTACTACCTTTGTAAACATATCTGCTGGATTGTCATCAGTATGAATCTTTTCTAGCCTTAACTGTCCATCATCCAAAACTGATCGAATGAAATGGTACCGCAACTGTATGTGTTTTGTCTTTGAGTGCAAAGCAGAATTCTTTGCAAGATGAATGGCACTTTGGCTATCTGTATGTAGAAAATTATCCTTTTGTGGATGTCCCAATTCTTCCATGAAGAATTGAAGCCATATCATCTCCTTGGCTGCCTCTGTAGCAGCAACATACTCTGCCTCTATAGTGGATAAAGCAACCACCTTTTGTAGTCGAGAAATCCAACTCACTGTTGTCCCACCAATAGTAAATATATAACCTATAGTACTCCGCCTGCTATCTATATCTCCTGCCAAATCTGAGTCAACATAGCCTTGTACAGTCGTAGTAGAACCCCCAAAGTGTAAACACTTACTGGATGTGCCTCTCAAATATCTGAGAATCCATTTGACTGCATTCCAATGCTCAATACCAGGGTTACTCATATAACGGCTAACGACTCCCACTGCGTGTGCAATATCTGGCCTAGTACATACCATAGCATACATTAAGCTCCCTACAGCTGAAGCATAAGGTACCTTAGACATTTTAGTCTCTTCTTCTGGTGTCTTGGGACACATATCCTTAGTCAATTTCAAATGACCAGGCAAAGGTGTGCTGACAGCTTTGGCATTTTCCATAGAGAAACGTTGCAACACCTTCTCAATATAATCAGCCTGAGATAGAGACAATTTCCTATTTTTCCTATCTCTACAAATTTTCATACCAAGGATTTGTTTTTCTGCCCCCAAATCCTTCATAGCAAAAGATTTTGCTAACTGTTGTTTCAACCCCTTAATGTGATCCATGTTAGACCCAGCTACAAGCATATCATCAACATATAAACATAAAATAATGTAGCTGTCATCATCCAACCTCTTAAAATAAACACAATGGTCAGAATGACACCGACTATATCCATGCCCATTCATAAAAGTGTCAAATTTAATATACCATTTCCGAGGTGCTTGCTTCAAGCCATATAAACTTTTCTACAATCTGCACACCAAATTCTCCTTACCCTTGACCTCAAATCCTTGTGGCTGAACCATATATATTTCTTCATCCAAATCACCATGAAGAAAGGTTGTTTTAACATCAAGATGCTCTAAATGCAAATCTTCAGTAGCCACAATACTTAAAATAGTACGAATAGAAGTCATTTTAACAACTAGAGAAAATATCTCATCAAAATCAATACCATGTTTCTTTGCAAATCCTTTTACGACTAACCTGGCTTTAAATCTTTTCGTACCTCCATCCTCTTCTTTGATCCTGTAAACCCATTTATTCTGTAAAGCCCTTTTACCTGCAGGTAACTTACATAAATCCCATGTCTGATTTTTCAGCAAAGAGTCCATTTCATCTGTCATTGCAGACTCCCACTGAAGCTTTGTATCCACCTGCACAGCTTCATTATAACATTCAAGTTCACCAGCATCTGTTAACAGAATAGAATACAAAGATGGAGAAAATCTTTCTGGAGGTCTACTTAGCCTTGTTGACCATCTAACACTCATAGGGGTGTGTGGTATTTGTTGTTGCTATTGTTGCGAAGCAAAGGAACTACTGGAACATGAACTTGTGGAGTATCATCCAGTACTACATAGTCATTTTCTTTCTTCTCATGCTGCAGCAACAGATCTTTGTACAATACTTTCTCATTGAATATGACATCCCTGCTTCTTACAATTTTATGATTTTCAAAATCCCAAAGCCTATAACCAAATTCATCAATGCCATACCCAACAAATACACATTTCTTTGACTTAGCTTCCAGCTTGGTTCTATTTTCAGAATCTATAAGTGCAAAAGCTTCACAACCAAAGGTTTTGAGAAAAGAATAACTCACCTTCTTACCACTCCATGGTTCCTCTGGAATACCACAGTCCAAAGGAGTAGAGGGGCCTCTATTGATTAAATAAATAGAAGTGTTCACTGCCTCTGCCCACATATTTTTGGGCAGCCTAGCATGCAACCTCATACTCCTTGCACGCTCCATTATTGTCCTGTTCATGCATTCAGCCACTCCATTTTCTTGTGGAGTCCTTGGTACAGTTTTCTGCCTATGAATACCATTAGAGGAACAATATTCTTCAAATTTTGTGCTACAATACTCACCACCATTATCAGATCTGAGACATTTTAACTTTTTACCAGTCTCATTCTCAACCAAGCATTTCCATTTCTTAAAAGTTTGAAATACATCAGATTTCTGTCTAAGGAAATAAATCCATACTTTTCTTGTTGCATCATCTATAAATGTAACATAATATAGAGAGCCACCAAGGGAAGATACCTGAGCTGGTCCCCATACATCTGTATGCACAAGCTCTAATATCTCATTTTTCTTTTCCTTCCCACTCTTCACAAAACTAACTCTCTTTTGTTTTCCATAAACACAACTTTCATAGAAATCCATATTGACACATTTCAGACCAGGTAAAACTTTCTTTAAATGAAGTAATTTCATACCTTTTTCACTCATGTGCCCGAGTCTGTTGTGCCACAATGCTGTGTCAGAATCTACAGCAACAGTTTGATGTTCTTCCTGCTCAACTACAACCACTGTTCCTGAACATTCATTATCTTCTGAAACAATTAAAGTAGAAGGAACAGTATGACCTGTACAAAGATATAAGGTGCCTACTTTCACACCTTTTGCTACTACTAAGGAACCTTTTGAAACCTTCCAATTTTTATCATTAAAAGTAACTGTGCAACCCTCATCACCTAGTTGCCCTGCTGAAATTAAATTCCTACTCAGCCTTGGAACATGTCTTACCTCTTATAGTAGCCAATGATTCCCATTCTGCAACTTAATCTTAATTTTTCCCTTTCCAACAATCTGACAGGGTTCATTATCTCCCAAATAAACTAGCCCAAAATCCGCTTGGACATAATCAACAAAATAAATTCTATGGGGTGTAGCATGAAATGAAGCCCCAGAATCTAAAACCCATGAATCATCAATACTTTCTAAGGACAAGAGCAAAGCATCCTCCTCGGATTTGTTACTTACCACATTTGCCTCCTTGTTTCCATCATTTTTGTCTCCTTGATCTTTCTTCCGAGACCAACAATCTTTCTTCTTATGACCTAGTTTTCCATAGTACCAGCAATCATTTGGCCCTTTAGATTCGGACCTCTTTCCCTTTGATTTTCCTCTTGATTTCCCATGATTTCCAAAGTTGTTTCCTCTATCTCTTGTTCTGCCTCTGCTTTCTGTGTTCAATACACTACCCGATGTGGATGCCCCTGAGCTTTTCCTACGAATTTCCTCACTCAATATAACACCAATAACATCATCATACTTTAGGTTATTAGAACTAGAAATAGAATTACTAACAGCCATTCCAGCTTTCTGGCAAAGAACACAAAATCAAGAGAGCCCTAACCTCTTCATCAAAAGTAATTTTAACTGAGGTTAATTGACTTGTAACTATATTAAACTCATTCAAATGATTAGTAACTGATCCACCTTCTACCATTTTCATATTAAATAAACGCTTCATAAGAAATACCTTGTTTGAAGCTGAAGGCTTTTCATACAACTTCGCTAGGGTTTCCATCAGATCTTTAGCTGTCTTTGCTTCAGTAATATTGAATGTCACCGATTGTGCCAGGCATAGATGATACTCCCCAGTGCCTTCCTATGCAAAATATCCCAATCCTCCTGAGACATTGATTGCTCTTTCTTGGCTACTCCCTCTAATGGCCGCCATAGATCCTTCTGATAGAGATAATCCTCCATTTGCATCTTCCATAACTGGAAGTTCTGCCCATTAAACTTATCAACCTTCAGCCTACCCTCGTCTGTCATTTCTCCCACTTAACCGAGAGACTCTCCCACTAACTCGTGAGACTTGATTCAGAGAAAAGATGAAAGAACGAATGAAATAACCTCGCTCTGATACCACTTGTTAGGATTAACAAGGCAGAAATAACAATTATGTGCAAATATAACTAATATCAGAAAATAATAAACCACACAGAATAGAACACAAGACACACAGATTTAACGTGGTTCACCCAATCCCTGGGCTACGTCCACCAACAGTGAGTCCAATATTATTATTATCCAGTGATTACAACCTGATTACAATCCGTAATCCCTTACAGCCCAATTTTGCTGCAAGTACTAAAATCATACATAATGAAAATCCCTAACCCTAAGCCATATTATAAAATATTTTCCCGCTTTAGGGTTAGAATGAGTTATAAGTAGTCGGCCCAAATAATCAAAAAAGTGTACAGTACTTTCCTGGATAGTACTTTCCTGATTAGTCACCACAAGCTAACAATTTTCTCTTCCACCACCATTTCTAGAATTGGCTACCCACAATATCAGGTATTTAACTTGTGAAGGAAGATTCTTGAACCTGCATGCCCACCGTTTTAAATTGCTTAGCTATATAAGGCATAATCTTCAGGTCAATATTCCTAATTTTCTCTATAATATGTTAAGCATTAGTGTTGAGGAAACACAAAAGGGTAATGCAAATTCCATAAGCCACCATGCCCTAATAAAGCTTTTGGTTGAAAAATCCCTTGGCGATGTCTCTCCCATGTCTTGGGCAGAATTTGTTGAGTTTAAAGCCTTGCAACCCCAAGTTAACCCTGTTGCTCAACCTCTAGGGAATGAAGTAGAGTCTTCTGGGCCTAGTGAAGAAATAGTTGAAAAAGGAAAAGAACCAGAGTTGTCCCCAGGAAACAAGTCTTTTGAGCCCACTCCAAAGAGTAATATACCTACTTCTTCCACAAAGAAAGGCAAACAGAAAGTTTAAAAAGAAATCCCTAACCTAGAAGGTGAAATTCAAAACCCTGCAGTTCAAATAAATAAGAGAAAAAGGTCGAGTCATGCAACATCTACTCCTACAGCACAAAAGCCAAAAGATCCTGCCAAACTAAAAATGCAATGGTTGAAGAGGCAATTGTGTGTAGAATCCCTCGCATGTGAGGATAAATGTCTCTGCCTTTTCTTGGAAATTCAAATGTTCCAGCACCAAAACCTGCTCCAAAATCCTCTATTGAGTGCATTCCTGATGACTCCCCCAAGCATGAAGAACCCCAAAATATGGAGGAATATCAAAATGTGCAAGAACCTAATAGTAGCATGCCACAGGATGATCAGGGAATGTGATGCAGAGTGGTCAGCAAGAAACTTGGTCTTAAGCCCCCAACCCAATTCAAGACACCAAATTGGTTCAATCACTCATTGAGGTTCTGATTCCAATATGGAAAGGTGTAAACTCTACAATGACATGAATTTAAAAGGTTTCAATATACTCTCTACAACCCTGAAATACAATCCAACTTGATTCAAAATGCCCTTCTAGGGACAAGTTCCCTGTTTTTCCATCAAATAAGACTTTCACTGTTGTATGCTTTGATAGACCAATCAGTGGTCATAAACATCTTCACCTTCATTAAAACAAACAATTCCAACCAATGGTTAACCACCCAAATGCTTGGGACTTGGCAATCTTCAATGCACCTAGGAATTCAACTAGGTCTCCCAAACCTGCTTTACCCCAATAACTCTGCAATTCAACAAAGGACCCTAGGACATTATATGATTTCTAGACACCCTTTTTGATGTTCTTTTAGACTTCCAACTCTCAGACCCTGATCTCACTCCTGCACATTAATTTCTTCATTGAGTCCGCAGACCTAATGCATGCCTTAGGTGTGGGTTCCTTAACAAAGCAATTGAAAATGGGGTTGTGAAGCCAAAATCAGAGCTTGGAATTGTCCACCATGCTCTAGAGATCTAGTTTCAACAAATTTTTAGGTCCTATACTGGTCGCTACCCGCTGATGTTACATAATCCATCAATTTCTAGTCAAGAACATTAAGATTCTTGAACTAGGGCTTACTCCCAAAACCCATAGACTTAATATCCTGCTCCAAAGCTTTTGAAATATTAAAATACATTACCCTAACTCTCATCTTTCCAAGAATGAAGAAGTTTCCATGGTCAAGACTCAAGTTATGGCCATAAAAGCAATCAAACCCTGAAAAACAAGGGTTTGTAGACAAGGTTCAGTAAAAACACAATAACTTTGATTCAAAACTGATTGAATTCACCAAACCAACTCTCAAAGCATCTGATGGAACTACTTCAACTTCCAGAGGGTTTAGTTCACTTCTCCCAATCCGTACAGCCGTACAGTACACATTTTTGCACAGAAACTGCTCTAAAATAGAGTTATTTTATTAGTTTTTGAAAGCAAACTTCTTACAAAATGTCTTCTCCTTTTGTTTCTTTGATCAATGACATCCTAATATAGCTCTGCAGATAGTTTCATAACCATTTTAGATGGTTAGAATAGTTTATCCCCACAAACAATAGTAATTTGCTTAGCAACCTTTAAAGTTGCATTACATCTTTTTGCAATTTTTTTGCCGGTAAGGTAAAGAATGAAATTTTAAGTTTTAAGAACCTTACTAAAGTCACTTTGGACCTCCAAACATCCTAAAAACATCTAAGGACACCTAATAGACACTTAATAAACACCTACCAATCAGATTGCATCCAAAGACTAATGATACCCAAGGCTTATAACAATACCAAGGGGTCATAGTCATACAAGTGGATGGGTTACAAGGAGATCTTAAGATCAATCCTTTAACCATTATTACAAACAAGAAAACTTAAACATTATGCAAATTTAAACACCTTAAAACATTTTAAAACCATTAGTCTATCAATCATTGTCCATCACAAGATGACATGATGAAACTCTAGTGCTTGTTCCAACTGATAGGATTGGATGTCTTCTTGGTTTCATGGTGACTTCTCTTAATCACATGGTTTTTGACTTGCCTCAAGGATGCCCCTGCATCAGAATGCCTGAGCCAAGCCCTGATGTAATACAAGAGAGCATTCCTATGAATGATCAACCTACTCCTCCATAGCACCCTGTATATTCCAATGTCTCCATTATGCCCTATAGATCCACATGGTTCACTGAGTATTTTCAGAAAGTTGCCAAAGAAAAGAAAAAGAAAGCTTCGGTGCAAGAATTTCCCTCACCAATAATTCAGTCTGTATTCTTTAATCTATACAATCATTTTGTTTTTCAGAAGACCTAGTGGAAACAGGAAAGAGATCAAATGGACAAAGAGATATTTGATAAGGATGAGGAGATTGAAGCTCTTAAGGAGCAAATAAAGAAACAAAAATAACAAATGGACAGAGCCCTAAAACCAGCTGATCAGGTCATAGCTTGTAGACCACCACCTAGGGTATATGCTATTTGTTTAAAAGAACAATTTATGTTGTTTCAACTTATGATGACAATGAAGAGTATTGATTGTGAATTCAAGTCAGCCCAAGATTTTTATGGAATATATCAAACTCTTCCCTCATGGCAGCACACTAGTAAATTTTAGCTTATTTTTTGACGAGGTTTAGTCGATTATTAGATGCCCATTGGTCGGCTAATCGACTATAACGATTGTCGGAGTTTTTTAGTCGATAATACGACACATAAAATGTTCATCAAAATTGCGACATCAACAGTGGTTGAATTATCAATGGAGATGACATCGAAATCATTACTTCAACCTAGAAGAATTGCCTGCTATATCGTTTACCTCGGCAACCAATGTTGGTTGAAAGTGCGATGTACAATCATTGGAATAAACGTCGATGTATAGATTTCTTGTCGATATGTCTATTCTTTTTTCATCGAAAAAGTGACCAAAAATTTAATTTTTAAAAAAAATATATATATAGATTATCAAATTAAGCACAACAATATTATGTCGCTATTGTTTACTATTTACAAATAATCACACATTTTTTGTCTTATTTCACACAAACATGTTGGGCGATGAGAAAGAGGGGGATGCTTTGAGGATTGAATGGGTTGTGGGAGAGTTTGGGAAAGGCTTTCTTGGACTGCCACTCTCCACCTCCTGCCATTTCCACCTTAGCATTCCCATTTCATGGGGATACTTCTCACCGCGTATGACAAGGTAGAGCTCCTTGTCCATATCCAGTTGTACATCTTCTTTCCTCAATCTGACATGCAATACATATTTAGTTCCACCAAACTTACTTTGAAATTACAACCTTTTAAGGATAAGAACACAAAAATAATAGCAAACATAAACACAAGAAATACTAGATTTATGTGGAACAACTTGTAAAGGGAAAAACCATGGAAAAGATTGCTTTCAAATATATGCACACCAATTGAGGTGAGTTACAAGAAAGAATAACTACCAAAGAGACTATGAAGAATGATAAGAGAGAATAGATCCACCACTAATGTCCAACCCACTCATTTTTTTCAATACTATAGAAACTAAGATAAAGACATTTGTGAAGGTTTTATAGATGTATGTTACTGAATCATCATCTCTGCATTGGTACTCAATATGGAAACCCTTGTATGTATATAGCCACTCTAGCAAATCTCCACATCTCGAAAATCTCCACAAAAATCCCTTCTAGCCTCCACTGCATATACGTCTCCTCACTTCAGCCCATCATTGATTCTCATCAATGTACCAATTTGGATAGTAAGTCTAATTTAATTTGTCTATGGACTGAGACCTTAAATTATTGAGCTTCTATTTGTTTTGAGAAGAGTATAACATTCTCTACTTAACAGGGCCAACCACGTGAAGGTGGAAGCTCATTTGGCCCCTCCTAGGAGCCTCTTATGACCCTTTACGACATTTTAAGACCTCTAAGATGTATTCTTAGGGATTGTAAATAGGCGTAAAGGGTCATAAGGGGTCCTGGGACACAATAGCTGAGAAACATAATTGTAGGCATCATGGTCACAATTTTTTGGAGCCAACGTAATTGAGTTGTATACCCAGACGATGGAGAGCAACTCATGCACCTCTGATTCCAAGTTGACTACATTTTTTGCTCATGAATACAAGGTCCTCCAACAGATATATTCAACTTGGAATCGGGGGTGCAGAATTTTCTCTTCATCGCTTGGGTACACAACTCAATTACGTTGTCTCCAAAAGATTGTGACTATGATGCCTACAATTATGTTTCTCAGCTATAGTGAAATCTACATTTATGTTTCTCAGCTGTCATGTTTATGTGCATGTTTTTTATGTTTTTTGAATGTGTTTTGGATAGTAAGTCTAATTTAATTTTTCTATGGACTAAGACCTTAAATTATTGACCTTATAGAACAACAACAACTAGGAAAGATGTATTCAACAGATTTTGGCAAGTGATCCTTCCTAGCGGTTGTTGTTCTATAAGGTTTGTCTCAATCCCAATAGGTTGTAGTTTCATTTTCTAGATTCTTAAGTTAGAGGGGGCTTACAATAATAAATCATATAATGAGGAGGCTTAAAACACTAGTATATGAAAATTTCATTATTTAATAATAAAAATCTATTAAAATGTTTATACCTTCTTCTCCCATTTGCTGGTGTAATTCCTCTTTGAGTATCCCCTTCCTCCTTTGCATCCAAAATGAACTCATTCCAATCCCTCACTGGAATAAAGGGAGGACGCTCAAACTTCAGCGAGACTTCATACCATGTAGCATTTGTAGATTACGTTCAATGTGTTATTTACATTCGTAAATCAGTGTTGCATACAAATCTATGGATGGTGTGTGGTATGAAGCCTCGCTCAAGCTTGAAAATGATAGTCAATCCATAGTCAAGGTCAAGGAACAAATGGAATAACCAAGAAAATACTATACGTTAAATCATGTGATTGATAGCAAATTGGGGCTCACCTGAGCCATAAACATGAAGAATTATTCTAAAAAAATATGTAAACCATATATATGCATACTTGAGGCAAAGAGAAGTTACGTCATATCCATATTAAAATATTAGTTACAATATGAAAATACTAAACTAACTAATTCATGAGTTCATCTCTACATATGGTCGCAACAAAGATATGTGATTACAATACAGAGAAGGCATTGTAAAAATATAATTTCAGAATTTTCCCTAGCCTGACACGTTTTGCACTCAAATCCTTCATTGCGGATAAGTGGAGATGGGTGGATAGATGTAAATGAGTTGTCATCAACCCAACTAAAGTATCTACAGCCATTATTTCTCTGTGATGCCCAGTCTACATTAGTTCTTATATTATAATGAATAGTATTTACATTAGAAACATTAAATATATACACATTAGCAACCTTTTTTCTATTTGGGCATCACCAAAATTGTCGTCCAAGGTTGTTCGATGTCCGTGAAGTCTTCAACACACACTGCCCACCACCACATTGACAAGAGTCATCGAGCCTATATATCAATAATGCATCGCACCATCATTACTACATTTATTATTTTTATATGAAATACACCAAGGAGTACCATTAGAAATATTAACCATTTACAATAATGAAAAGTAAACTTAAATCAAATAGCTCATTTTTTTATCAACATGTGTAGTCTCTGTGTATATGAAAAATGAAAAAAATATGAAGCTGAAATAAAACAGTGAACAAAATAGTATTCCGCATAGACTAAATGAAATATACCATCAAAAGAAGGTGATAAAATCCTGTCACAAAGCACAGACATAGGAAATCAAAAGGGACAAAAGACAAGAAATAAGAAAAATCATTACGACTATAAAAAAATCATTTATACTATAATCAAAAAAAGAAACACTCTTTGTCAACAATTTTCAAAATCATTAGGATTATAGAAAAATAATTAAGACTATACAAAATCAAATTTTAGAAATGGATGGTTCTGATGCTTTCCCATTACAACAATTGAGCATTCATCATTTGGTATTGTGTATTCCATTTAAGTATGTCAACAATGTTCAAAATCCTATCACCAAGCACAGACAAGAAATAAGAAAAATCATTAGGACTATAGAAAAATCAAGTTCTAGAAATGGACGGTTCTAATATTGCTTTTCCATTACAACAATTGAGCATTCATCATTTGGTACTTCTTGGTGTATTCCATTTAAGTTTACTAACATAGACTTAGTAGTAAAAGCATTGTATTCCATTACAAACAGAGACATAGTAGTAAAAGCATGTCCTTTGGTTTACTAGTTTACTTATAATCAGTATGTCCTTTGCTTTACTAGTTTAATCTAGTTTAAGAATGGTCTGTTTCATGTTTGAATGTACCATTGAATGAAGCTTGGCTATATTAAGTACAATCTTAAGACTCGTGACTCTTCAAATTCTCTTGTTTCCTTCAGACCTCCAAACATGTGTACTATGAGTAGCCCTCCAACAAATGGACTTGTGATGATTTTCACAATAGTACATATGTTGGAGGAAAGCTCACAGTACTACTTAGGCAAATCTGAATGCTTAGGTATTTATTACATAATTTTTAAAGATGATATAAAGATATTATATTTTATACTTAGCAAGATTTTAATATTAATATGCTTAGCAAGATCTTGCTAAGTATCAAATATAATCTTGATTATACATAATCTTGCTAAGTAAAAAAAAGGTGAATTTCATTTCTCATTTCATTATTTCATTTGTGAAAAAAAGAAGTGCAGCGCACGCACGAAGGAGATAAGTCCCTTCATTTTAATATTAATATAATTTTTGTATTCATTTTGTCAAAATAAATTGATTTTGCATACAAATTGTATGACAGGATGCATTGGAGGAGGCATGGCATCGCATGGGAAATAGGGGCATAGTTTTCTATGGGTGCAAATATGTTGCACCGTAGCCAGTGCCACTCTACAACAGGGCATAGATATCCATCAAAGCATGAAGGATAGATGATTTTGTATGGTCAAGGGTTCCTCAGGCATACCTATGAGCCTAGGAGGATTTTGTATGGTCAAGGGTTCCTCAGGCATTCCATTTAATGAGTCAATACCTAAATGTATCTTCATGATATCCCCTCAACAAAAAGCTTCTCTTAACTACCTCCAAGTATTTTGCGACCTTACTTGGTATTTGAAAAAAATAAAGTGTATATTGGGACTAGCATGAGGGGGACTTTAATTTAAGTTATCCTTCTAGAAAGTGATAGACATTTTCCCTTCCAAGAGGCCAACATCCTTTGGATTCATTTTGTAACATTTCACCAAGCATCAATTGAGTTCAATTTTTTTATTAGAGGCATTCCCATATACTTACTTGGAAGAAAATTAGTATTAAAACCAGGTATCCTTTGAATCTCAAGCCTATCCATATTACCCTCCATAAGAAAATATATTTTTGACTTGGCGTCATTAACCCTATGCCCATCAGCCACCTCAAATTTATTTAAGAGATTCCTTAAAGTTCTTTCTTGTTTGATTTTGGTAGTGCCAAAAAGGAGGGTATCATCTACAAATTGTAGATGTGAAATGTTGTTGATTCCACCTAAGACCTGGATGACTTCAAAGTAGTCTTCTTGAATATTATTCAAATTTATACCAAGAACCTCTGTGACCAAGAGAAATAGAAAGGGTGAAAGCATATCGCCCTGATGTAGCCCCTTTTTAGCTAAGAAATTTTTTTTAGGAACACCATTAATTAGAACAACATAATAAGTGGAAGAGATTCAACTATAAATCCACTTGCACTAGGATTTGTTGAAACCAATTCTTCTCATGATCTCAATCGAAAAATCCCATGGGTTATGATGATACCATCAAGGATTTGTTTATCCTTTAAGAATCTAAACTTCTCTTTGTTTATTATGTCATTGAAACAAAATATGAGTCTGGTTGCCATTTCTTTTGCCATAATTTTGTATATTGAATTGCATAAAGAAATCAACCTGTACTGATCAAAAGAGGATGGAGATTGTATTTTTTGGATCATGGCAAGATACGTAGCATTCCATGACTTAAACACAACCCTATGTTTCCTACATCCTTACCATTATCAAAACCATTACCAGCATGCTTAACTCCGATGGAATGTTTCCTTGGACCTTGTTGGATCTCAAGTCCAACAATTGTAGATTCTTAAGATGGCCTAATGTACTTGGAACTTCCCCAATAAAAATGTTATATCAGAGATAAAGATAGAACAAGCCTATAAGGTTTCCAATATCCTTAGGTATATTTCCAGTGATATTATTGCTTACCAAGCAAAGTCTAGATAGCCTGGGAGAGAGGTTTCCTATACCTCTTGACAAAGTCCCATTGAAATTGTTCCATGATAGATTAGTTAAATTTAGTTGCACCGGGTCAATTTTAATAATCAGTAGACTATAGATTATTTATATATATATATAGAAGGATATATATTGCCTCAAGATTTGATGCCCTAGGTAGATACTTTCCATGTTAGATGGGTCATATGGGGGTTATAGGTTAGATTGGAATAAAAAGGTTGTCTTTAAACCTTTTATAAGTCTTTAATTATGGGAATAAGATGTTATGTTGTCGAGTGGATAACGTTTGTTGTCTACTTGAGAACAATCTTTGGTTTATTTTGTTGATAGTCAGTTTAGACTGTTTAGGAACAGTTAAAAAATAGTTATTTGGTGGTTGTCAAGTTATTTGGGGAGAATGGAGTCTATTTTGAGGGGGGATCCATGTGAGGAAGGGTGTGAATAAAGGTAGTGTGAAAAACCATGAAGATGTACCAAGGTTATCATCAATAAAATCTATTTCTCTTCATTTTTGTATCTCACTATCCTGAAGGAACAATCAGCGAATCCATAATTCCAATGGTTGATGAAACGTGATTGAGACTTGGTTAAGTAATATAAAAAAATCCTCCATTTCTTATTTTCATGTTTATGTATTTACCTTAGCATTTGGTTTGATCTCAAGGAAGAAAAATTGACTGGCATGACTGTGACTGGCTTTTAGAGTGTGCAGTCAATAGTTTAAGGTTGTATTCCTTAATACAATATGGCTAAGGTCAGCCACCCCCCTAAACCATGGTACCAACAATATGGCTAAGGTCCTAGATATTTTCCATAGACTTTTCCTTGTACACAACATGGGTGTCACACATCTTTATGTCGAGGGATATTCTCTTATTATAATTGAAGCATGCAAGAAAAGAGTTTTCCAAAATTGGTGAATCCATTATGTTTAACAACAATCCTGGATGCTCCTTCATAAATTTGATAACTTTACATTATCTCAAATACGTATAGAGAGGGAAATAGGTTATTTGATCTACTTGCAAATTGGGCATGTGATAGGGATAAAATGGTGTTTTCTAATTACATTAACCCATTATAAATTTACCTATAGCTAGAAGATATAGTACTCAAGGACCAAGTTTACAGTGGGAATTAAAGTACTTTGACTCTATCATGCTGTCAAGTCTCATGTTTAGGATTGCATTTGTATCGTCACTTTATTTGAAACTAGTCACCTCATTATTTTTTAGTAGTTTTGATCTTATGAAAATACAAATCCTTAATTTTGGAAAGAATCTTGTAGATTGTTCACTATCATTGACAATTTTGTATAACACATTTTTTCTTACAGGAGTAGCCATTGGATCAAGGTGGTAGTAAATTATTTCTTATGTTAACATTGGTTACTATTATGTAACTGGTGTCCTATTTTGTGTGGTTCTCAGTTGGGCATTTCACCTCAGATTATTGGTGAGTGGCTATCCCTTGCTAAAAAAAAATCAAACTTTTATTTTAAGGGTTTAAAATTGAGTAGCATGATTTTAGATTACTCTGCATTTAACAAAATATACAATCCAAATTTTACTGTGTCATTTTTTTTTCTCTTAGATTCACAAAAAGTTACCTTGACTAACATATACATGGAGCTTAATTCACCCTTATGAATATCAATGGTTGTGGCTTCAAGTGTTTGTATTCATATGATAAATGGTAGGACTACATCTTATTTTGGGATGAGAGTGAGGCTTAGTCTACTATTGTAAGAAATGTAGGTCAACTATGTTATATCACATGAAAAAATTATTATTTTTTATGTATTAAGTAATGTGTAATATTCTTGAGGATTTGAATTATGTTACATGATAGTCATTAATATCTCTTACTCTATTCTAACTTGTATGTGAGCAGTGCCTTCCCGTAATTATTGATGTTTCTTGATGTGTTTAGGTATCATCTTGTCCTTAAATATTTTGTGTCAGTTATAAATTTTCTATAGAAACATAGTAATCATGTTAGATATAATAAATTTTAGTAGAGATAACATTATATCATTCATGTCAAATGATCATAATCTAAGCACCATACATCTATCAAAGGTTAACTATGAACAATAACTTGGTCATCCCTTTCAACTTCAACCCAAATCCTAAATCATTTCTATAAAGTGAGGTAATGGCCCATTCACATATCCATCTTAATGGTCATTAGTAACTTAATAAAAGATAGATGACACAGATCATTATAATGCAAGAATCATAGCCTAAAAGTTCACTTAAATGGAATACACAATACCAAACTCATCATTTGGAGTTTGGTGAATAATAGCCTAAAGGTTCATCATTTGGAATCATAGCTTAAATTTCACTTAAATGGAATTCAACTCTATTGAAATTTCATTGGGAAACCAAAACACAAACTTGGTCTTATCACACCCAAAATTCAGAATTGTCCTCTTAGACAAGGTATTCACTAGTTAATTATGGCCACTGTTTTAATCTTTCTCACCAAGTTTCCCAAAGGACCAATAGGGATAGTAAGGTAGTCTTGGTTCTAATAGTTTGGTAGTAAGTCTCCCAAATGGATCGGTTCTGAATCTCCTCCAAACTCCCAATATTTACTAATCTTCTCCAAAGGGTAGGAGGCCTAAATGGTTGGTTTAGTGAAGGAGGTGCAACTTAGACATGGTCTCTGGACAATCTAACTATGGAACATTTAGATGAACTTGAAACAAGTCCAAACCTCCAATTTTAGCCTCTAACTCAAAGCCCATCAAAAGTTATGGGATCTACAACTTTTGGTTATCCCACTCTGCCAGTCACATAGAGATGCCCAGCTAGGTTTTTAGTCCTATCTCCTTGGAATCACCACCATTCAGTTAGAAAATAACTGTAAAAGAAAATAGACCCTAATATCTCTCGTTTAAACCTAGAATTAGAATTTTCCCATGGTTGAATCGAGAGATATGATTCAACAAAGTTGACAACCCTAGTTTATGTGCAAAAATGACCTGTTATTGACTGTCACCCGATTTATCTTCAATTTCTCAATCAAATAACCTCAGATTTGTTGCAACAAGAAGCTAAGACATCTAAAAAACTTCCTATGAAGCTATTTTTTCCATACTAATCCGCACGGGTTCAGGAGAAATCAAACACCACTAAACAAAATGTTAAAAATCACATTTTTTTCCAAGAAAAATAAACTAAAAGAGCTCAAATCAAATATTTTGGGCACTAATGGCGATGCCCACAAAAATGATAATCTAGACTTCCTCTAAGTCTTCCAATGTCATTATCCATTGAATGTTCAAAGATACAGTCAAACAACCACACTTACATTAATAAACATTATTTTCCCAATGGTTTTAATAAGCATTTGTAAGGTTAGGGTTAAGAGATGAAACCAGTGAAGATGGTTGATCCAAGAAACCAAGGTTAAGCATTGATGATTGAATTCCAGTGTCGACAGATGCCCTCCTCTCCTTCACCTCTCCTTTACACGTGAAGTAATTGCAAGGTTAGGGTTATAAAATGAAACCGTGTATTTTTTTTAAGTTATATTCCCATGTTGGTTAGAATTACGACCACCTATCATGGTTGTAATACTGACCAACACGGGAATAGATTTAAAAAAATCAAATTTTTCCTTCTATAAACTGACCAAGGAAAATCATTTTAATGCTTGGTCGGAAATGTTGGTCTTAAAAGTGGGTCAAATGTACTAGTGGAAAAATTTATTATGTGAGCTATATTTGCATAACTTTGTCATCCCACAAGAAACAGAGTGGAATCCTTTTCTCTATCTAGGGGATATTCACTTAAGGGCTCTGATGTCATGGATGCATAATGAAGCAAACTATGATAGGCAGTTGAACAATTACAAGGATCTAGAAAAATTTGAACCCTTACCATTAAGGGCTGAGTCACATAAGCCTGATGTCCTTTTGAGATAAAGGCTCAATTTGACCTATGGGAAACAAAAGCCTGAAACCAGGGAGAAAGTCTTTGCATTGAGAGATAAGGTCTACAGAGAGTATCAGGGATTGCCCAATTTTTCATCCCAAAGAGCTCTTGCAAGGGTAAGAAGTCGGTGGAATAGATTGCCAGAGGCCTTCAAGAAAATAGAGCCACATAGCCTAATTAACTTTGAAGCAACTGTGAACAAAGTGACTAAATATATGCAGTTGGGGCGACAGGTCAGAAGGGAATTATGGATGCCTTTATCCTTCCAACCACCTACACTCCTTTGTCCCCTATATGACATTAATGCTACTAGATTGGATCAATGCACCGAGGAGAATACTTGGAAAGAACAAGAGGATTTTACTACATTTTCAGGAGTGGAAAGAAGGGGAAGACAACTATCAATGATTTTAGGTCCATAACCAAGAAATACAATGCTTGAGGACAAGCATTTTGTTAGTAGGGAGAAAATGATGAGACAATTTATTGTCTCCATTTTGTTATAATCTTCATGCTTTGTTGACACTCTTTATGCTTTGCTAGAACAATCCCAAAACATTTATGACTTATACCTATGAGAACTTATGTTAAGTACAACTTAAGCCACGAAGTCTATGGGTAGCTAAGAATGACATGTTTTGCTAACTATTATAAATATAATGCAGTACTTCATATAGTTATTTTAAGCTGTGTTTTAACATTTGAGTAGGAGTTGAAATGTTGACTTGAGTATATAAATGTACACCAAATGCTACTAACCTTTTAGGTAAACAAGGAGCAGTACAAAGAGTGGTGCAACCGCATTAAAGAAGGAGTGTTAGAAGACCAGCCATGGCAGAAGAATCCATTACGGTTCCAAAGGATATGCCGCTACTAAGGAGTTGTTGTTCTAGAGAATATAGGAAATAAGTCATGTTGTATTTCCTCAGAGTTGTTATTCTGTTATCTATAGTAATTGTAATATGTCAAGGTTGTTTTACCGCCTCCTTATTTGGCGAGGTTTAATCAGACTTTTCTGTTATGTTTTCAATAAGCGTCAATCCTCTTTATAAAGGGATTTGATCGACTTAGTTAGGTATGGAGAAAATATAGAATGATGTATTCAATATAGAAGAAGTTTCTCTTTTCTATTCTTCTTCATGAGTTGTTCAATTGTTATGTAACCAGTTAAGAAGAATTTAATGGAAGAGTGATTTTGGATTATTTTTTGTGTTAGTAGTTAGCAGAAGCCAACCAAGGGGGCCCACTTGGGAGGTGGATTATATTAAGTTAGAGTAGATTTACTTTCTGCATTTTCCCTGCTTTCAAGTAGAGTTACTGTTTTACTCCTGCAGCATTATTATTGTGAATGTTCGTGCAGCACTTGCAAAGATAGACAGTGAATGTTTTGGGCTGTTAGACAAGATTAGATTCATTTCATAAGCTTTCTATCATAATTCCATTAAGTAGTCGAGTTTTTTTACTTTCCTACAGTAATAGCATAGATTCCTTTCATGCATTTTATCTTCCTGCAGCATAGGTGTTATGACTCTTAGAGGAACTTAGTGCACAAACTGTGTTGTCCCATTTCAAGTCTACGTCCCTGGGTTGACAATCTAAATGCATTTCATGATGGGAAAAGTAATATTTATCATAGATGTATTATTCCTAAGAGAGACAATGGCATGATTATTACTACCTATTGTGAGACTATTCATTTTTTGCGTCGTTGTCGAGGATGGTGTCGAACTAGGAACCTTAATGAGTCATTTATTTTTCAGATTAGTTTCCTATTTTTTTTAGTCAATATAGAGTAGTTTTGAGCTTGCTTCACAAGTCATCAACTTACTTGCATGCATTGAAGAAGGCGAGATGTTCATGGCAGATTTCTTCCAAAAGAAACTGTTAAACTAAAAGAAGAATTTGAAGAACTTGAGTTACCATTTCTTGACGCAATTCCTGAGTTTGCTACATCATCTTCAATAGAAGAAGACACTCATGAAACATTTGACCTCCATCCTTTTGCAAAAATATTACCCAGTTTCCATAATAATCCTAATCCGGGACCACCTATTGTCCAAAACCTTCTAGTCAACAATACTTTCTAGCCACAATTTCAATATCCAACACTTCCAGTAATGGTAGCTCCTACATTTCCATTTCCTATTCCAAGTCTTATCAACAATCCTAACCTCAAGAATATACATGCTTCAGCACTACCAAAGTTCTATGGCCTCATCACAGAGGATCCTGACACCTTTTTGTTCGAGTTTGAGATACTGTGTCAAAGTTTTGACTATAATACTGACAGTCATAAGCTTAAGTTGTTTCCAACGACATTGAAGGAGTCATCTCTTAGATGGTTCATGGGCCTAGGAGAAAATGCAATAGAAAATTGGGACGGGGTGAGAGATTTATTTCTAAGGTAAGTATAAGGAATACTGCAAGGGGAGTGATTCAAAAGGAGATGACATTTTTTGAATGTCACAAAGGGAAGATGAGACATTAGAGGACTACATATCATGCTTCTTATTTAACTTACAAAAAAACCCTCAATATACATTGCAGGAGGATTCATAGAAACTTATTTTTCTAACAGGAGTGAATGAAAACTGTCTTGAAGCCTTAGACCTCATGGCTGGAGGAGATATATCCCAATCTTCCTGGGATGACCTTAAAAAGATTTGTCTGAACTATTCTAGAGTAGCAGTGAAGAAAGGAAGGGGATTTTGCTCAACAATGGCCAAAGGAAGTGGCTCTAGTATTTCAAAGATGGAGATTTCAAACCTGTTGTCAGACTTCAAGCAAGACATCATAAATGATGCCGCTACACACCTGGACATGATGATTTCCAAGAAGAAACATGTAGATGATGAGGTGTAGCTAGTTGAATACTATCCCCATTGCCGCAAACAAAAGAAGGATTGTCAGTGCAAATTGGTTGCAAACCTGGAGAATCAGCATCTTCCAACTGAATATTTAAAGATAGAAGGAGAGTATGAGAAAGTATTCTTTGTTTCTCAATGTCGGCCATGGGCCACAAGACAAGGTATGCCTCAAGACCCATTACAAATTTCAAATCCTTATAATAGTCAATGGCAAAACCAGAATGTCAAAAGTCCTCCATAGTATAATCAACCCACTTGGAGTAATGCTTGGCCAAATAATCAACAAAATCAATGGTATCCTCCACAACAACCTCAATGGCCACAATTTCCAAACCAATGGCAACAACCACAAGGGAATTGGCAGCCCACTAACCGGTGGAGAGGAGCTCAGCAATGGCCTAATCCAAATCATGGATATCCACCTTTACCACCTCCAATGAATACACTTGCAATAATGCCACCACCTACAAATAAGGTCCTCAAAAGAAAACACAGTTCCTTCTCAACCACAACTGAATCCCAACAATCAACAACCACAACAGCAAATGTATGCTATCGATGCTCAGCAGTACCCCGTCTATGCACTTAACATAGTTGATATACATTTAAGATCAGGTACTACTTTTCCTGCACCTGAACCACCTCTTATCACTGAAGTGCCAGACCTTCCTACAGCATCAGTACCGATTCCAGAGGATTATTTTCCCAATATTGTTGCCCTAGAGAATGTTTGCAACTCAGCCAATGTTCATACATCAGTTAAACCACCTTTTCCGTAAAGGCTCAGCATGGACAAGCCCATACCAAAAGAAGAGCAGCCATTTGATATCCTTGACCAGTTAAAGAACATGCATGTCCAGATTCCCCTGTTTCAAGCAATAAAGGATGTCTCGGTTTATGGAAAAGCAATAAAAGAAGCTTGTCTTAAGAAGCCTTGAAGAAAGAAAAAGGATCCTACAATAGTTCATGTTATAGGACAATTGGTTGATATCATGTTAGGAAAACTAGTAATTCCAAAATATTCAGATCCAAGGAGTCAAGTTGTGAACATCAGCATTAATGGTCAGTCTGTCAAAAATGCATTAATAGACTTAGGTGCTTCCATTAATGTAATGACTAAGGATACTATGAATAAAATGTGCATTAAAGGGTTGAGAGCTACTCCAACAATATTGCAATTAGCAAAAATCTCTACTATCACCCCTGATGGAATGATAGAAGACATAATAATTGCCTTAGATTCTTGGGAGTACCCTATTGATTTCATGATTCTATCACCAAAGGTCAATCTTCCTAGTTACCCTGTTATCCTAGGACATCCATGGTTGGCAACAGCTGATGCAAACATTAGTTGTAGATCAGGGAATATGACAATTTCAGATGGGCAAGCCACTAAGAAACTAGCATTATATCCTCTAGTTCAACCGCAGCCAGATTTAACTACACCTATATGGCCAGATTTAGGAGATGGGGAAGAAGAACTGAATTCTTTGGTTCAAATCATGATGTTACATAGGCAATCCTTTCTGAAGATGCAAGAAGAAGATGAAGTCATTCGTAGCATTCTTAATAATGACTATGTTGTAATCAAAGATATATCTGAGAGTTCTGTGTTAGAATTAACTACATATGAAGACAATATTGAGAACTGTGTATTACCTTCAGAACCCAATATTATCCATCAGTTGTTACCTAGTGAAGTAAACACAAGTCCTATCCTAGAAGTGTCCATACTTGACCTTACAACTATTGTTGAGCTTTCTAAGGGTCATAATCTCCATGTGAATAATAAGCTACCTTCACAACAAATGGAGCAACTAACCAAACTACTACAAACACATGAGAAATCCTTTGCATGGTACTATGGGGACATGAAATGATTAAGCCCTACACTATGTACTCATAGGATTTATATCAATAAAGGAAGCCTACCACTCTGTCAACCCCAAAGGAGGATAAACCCAACATTAAGGAAGATAGTCAAAACAGAATTACAAAAGTTATTAGATGTTGGCTTTATATATTCTATATCTGATAGTAAATGGGTATCACCTTTGGTTATAGTGTCCAAAAGGGGGTGTAAATGGAGAATCTATGTGGATTACAGGGAGTTAAACAAAGCTATCAAGAAAGATCACTTCCCATTACCATTCATTGACCAAGTACTTGATACTTTAGCTGGTAAGAAGTATTTTTCTTTTATTGATGAATATAGTGGATACAATCAGATAACTATTGCTCCAGAAAATCGGGAGAAGACTACATTCACATGTCCATGGGAGACATATGCATATTCAGTCCTACCTTTTGGGTTGTGCAATGCTCCAGCAACATTTCAGAGGGTTGTAATTACTATTTTTGCTGACATATCACATGATTGTATGGAGATATATATGGATGACTTTATAGCATTTGGAGTGACATTTGAAGAGGCTTTGAACAATCTTGAAAAAGTGCTAATCCGATGTAAGGAACATAATCTATCCCTTAATAGTGAGAAATGCTTTATGATGATGCATGAAGGAGTAGTACTTGGGCATTTTATTTCAACGGCAAGAATTCAAGTGGACCTAGCTAAAGTTGAGGTAATACTCACATTACCTACCCCTACTAGGCAAAAAGATGTAAGATCTTTCTTAGGACATGCTGGATACTATAGACGCTTTATTTAAAATTTCAGTCAAATTGCTAGTCCTCTGTACACATTGCTTACAAAAGAAGCTGAATTTATATGGACACAAGCATGTGATGAGTCCTTCTTGCAGCTAAAGAAACTTTTATTAACTACACCAGTCCTCAAAAGACCAGATTGGTCTATTCCATTCCACATCCATACAAATGCACTAGAGTATGCCATAGGTGTTGTGCTAGGACAAAAGCCTACTAACATTGAGAATGCAATTTACTATATCAGTAAAAGCCTCCATGGCCCTGAATTAAACTACACAGTTACTGAAAAGGAACTCCTAGCTGTAGTTTATGCATTGAACAAATTCTAACACTATGTCACAGGCTATCCCATTTTTTTTCACACTGATCACTCAGCAATAAAATATCTGATGAACAAACCTGCTATAACAGGCAGACTGGCAAGATGGATTTTACTATTGCAGGAATTTGATATAACAATTGTTGATAAGCCAGGGAAGGAAAATGTAGTTGTTGACTACTTATCTAGACTTCAAAATGTTGATGAAGACACCACTCAAGTTGAACATACATTTCCTGATGAACACCTGTTCCACATAGCAATCAAGAACCCATGGTATGCTGACATAGCCAATTATCTTGCAACAAATAAGATGCCACCACATTTTTCTCAGAAGGACGGGAAAAAGCTTGCAAAGAAAGTTTTTCAATTTTCATGGATAAATAACAATCTATTATATACTAGTCCAGATCAGATCATGAGGAGGTGTGTGAGAGAAGATGAAATATATGATATACTCCACGCTTGTCATGATGAGCCATGTGGAGGTCACTTTGCAGCAAAGAGAACAGCCTTGAAAATCTTAACAACAGGATATTATTGGCCAACATTACACAAAGATGCAGCCAGTTATACAAAAAATGTGATAAATGCCAAAGGATGGGTCGCCCAACAAAATCAAATGAGATGTCACTTAATCCACAAATGGTGATGACACCCTTTGATAAATGGGGTATGGACTTCATAGGACCAATTGATCCTCCATCAAATGGAAAATCTTACATCCTGATATGCACAGATTATCTGACAAAGTGGTGGAAGTGAAAGAAATGCAGAATGCCAGAGATCAAAAAGTAGCCAAATTCTTGTATGAGGATATTTTTACCCGTTATGGAGTCCCAAGAGAATTAGTAATAGACCAAGGAGCATAGTTCACTTCAAATTTGATCAGTGAGCTAATGAAGGAGTATAACATAAGGCATTGAAATTCTAGCCCTTACCATCCGCAGGCGAATGGACAGGCAGAGGTCACCAATAGAGAGATAGAGGCAATATTAACAAAGACAGTATAATTTCATCACAAGGATTAGAGCAGCCGGTTAACTGAAGCAGTCTGGGCTTATCGTACAACATGGAAGACCACAACAAGGTTCACACCATTTGAATTGGTCTATGGAAAGGCAGCAATGTTGCCCATAGAATTTGAACACAAAACATTGTGCACAGCTCTGGAGTTGAACATCAATCTTCCTACAGCACAAGGAGAACGCCTACTCCACCTCAATTCCTTAGATGAAATGCGAAAATCAGCATTGGAGAGAATAGAGCTAATACAGAACCAAAGGAAGAGGTGGCATGATTCACATATCAAGAATAAGCACTTTCAAGTGGGTGATTGGGCTTTATTGTATGATTCTCTATTCAAGGAATTTTCAGGAAAGCTGCAAACCAGATGGTTGGGACCATATGAAATTCAATGTCTTTGATAATGGAGCAGTCCAACTAACCACACTTGATCCAGTCTAATTTAAACTGCTTGTCAATGGACACCTCCTGCACCTGTATCACAAGCCTCAAACCAAGGAAGAATTCTTGCAGCAGTTCAGCACGCAAAATTTAACAGCACCTCAGGAAACAGTTCCTGCAGCAGAAGGTGAAAGCCTTCCTCCTGCAGCCTCACCATAACATACCTTTGAAAACACCCATAATAAAACTTCATTTAATATGAGATATACTTCTTCATTCACTTTTCTATATTCTTCTCACCAACTCATCTCATTTCTCTTTCTATCACCCACTCAAACACCACGTCAACCATAATTTATGTTTTAATGCTTTCAATAAATACCACGTCAGCACTCTTATGCGGCCACCAGAATTGACATTCTCATCAACTTGCATTCATGTGTATGGTAACTAATTGTGAGGTACAACTTTTTAACTCCTTACTCACTTTTATCACACAGGTTTGAATAATTATATCTAGTACTGCATTACATGTATAATTGATACAGGAGCATCCTAGGATTCTTGGAAATCCTGTATCAACCAAAAATATGTTTGTCTTTGAAGGTAGATTGTTGGTTTTGGTCTTGGTTTGGAGAGTTCTTGCTCGGTTTGGGAGACTGGTTTCTTGGTTTGTGTGGTTACCAAGGTGCTCAGTCTCTAAAGAATGCTCGATGATTGAAGGCGTCGGTTCACTGGCACTCAGTAATAACTGTGTTGCTCGGTCATGCTTGGCATGGTCGGTTGACTGGCGCTCGGTTATTTCTGCTATTGCTCGGTGTTCTTGCTTACCGATGGGATTATTTGGATGAGTCGACTTGGCCGACTGGTGCATTTAATTCAGGTCGCGCTCCTCAAGTTATGGATTGACCATTGGATGTGTGGGGACCTAGATCTGGCGTGTTGTATTCTTCTATACGGATCTAATGATCGTTGGGGCCATCTTTTGAAGAGTTTATTCATTTTGTAAGGCTATGTGAGAGCCGACTGATGTTTTAGCATTTAATATTTGTTTATAGGGATTTATCATTTCATCAGCCGACTTGTGGCTGGGAATTAGTATTTATAGGATGCTTGGGTAGATGTTTAGGAGGAGGGGGGAGATTGTTAGAGAGAAGGTTAGTAGCCTGTGAGCTTAGGAGCAAGAAGATTGCTTGGACGTTTGAGTACAAGTTTAGATCTTTCCTGGGTGCCTACCAGTGTGTTGTATGTTGCAGACCTGGACTAGTTGGAATCTGATGTTGGGGAAAAGGTTTAGATCTTGCGAGATCTTGTAGACTGTTACTTGCTTTGTAATTGGTCGTAACCAGGAAGGCCTTACAGCCCGACACATTACATGTAATCAGTGTTTTCATGAATAAAGACTTATGTTTCATTGCAGATCTGTTGTTTGTATTGTGTATTTTCGCTGCATATTGGTTTGGCTGCAAGGTCAGTTAGTCTGTAATTGGATCCACCCACCTTGATTGCATTAAGTGGTATCAGAGCGAAGTCTGTTCCTATTGGAGCTGAGTGGATCTTGTGCATCTAGATCCTGATTTGAAGATGCCTTTGAGGAGAAATCGTGAGATCTCTAAAGAAGAAGAAACTACTAGTGAATTTTGTCTTGATGATTTTAGGGCTTTGCAGAAACAAGTGCAAGACCTACAAGAGGAGTTGAGAAAGAAGCCTACCTTGAAAGAGGATAGTGATGATGAACCTGAGGAAGATCATTTTGAAGAAGTTGTCGAAGAAGCTAGAGATTCTGAGGAGAATCAAATTCTGAAAGCTATGTCTAAGATTGGGAAGAGACCTAAGATTGAAGTTTCTGCATTTGCTGGAAGCCTTAGACCTGAAGAATTGATTGATTGGATCAATGAGATTGATGAATACTTTGAGTATGAAGAAATAGAAGATCCTGATAGGGTTAGATTTGCAAAGACTAAGTTGAAGGGTCATGCAAATATTTGGTAGAGAGAAGTTCAGTTGGAAAGAGGTAGAAGAGGAAAAGAGAAGATCACTAAGTGGAACCAAATGTTTGACAAGTTGAAGAAGCAATTCATTCTGGTGGATTATGAATTGGACATGTTTAAGAAGATGCAAGCTTTAAAGCAGACTAACAAATTGGTACAGGAGTATACCGAGGAGTTTTATAGGATCCTGATTAGGACTGGTCATTCTGAAGCTGATAAAGAGAAAGTTGCTAGGTATGTCTATGGCTTGAGACCTAGTATTCAAGAAGAATTACTTACTGTGTGGATGATAACAATCGGTGATGCTTATCAGATGGCATTAAAGATTGAAGAGAAGCTTAATAGGAAGTATGTAGGAAAATAGAATAGTAGGAATCGAGGTGGTAAAACTGGTGAAATAATTGTTGAAAGTAATGTGACAGAGAATCCTAAACCTTATGTGGGATCTAGCAGTGGTCAAGTTACTAAGAATGTTGGACAGAGAGGAAAGTGGAAGAATGAGTTCACCGGCACTTGTTATAACTGTGGTGAAGCTGGTCCTAGAAATTGGCAGTACCCTAAGAAAAGAGTTGCATTAGTTGCTGGAGAAGACATTGAGAATGTTCCTCAGAAAGGTGAATGCCTTGTGACTAGGAGATTGGCTGCATGTGTTCCTGAACCGGTACAAAGAAGGAATTTGTTCAAAACGCGATGTAAGTGCAAAGATAAGGTATGTAATGTTCTAGTTGATGGTGGCAGTTCTGAGAATTTTGTTTCAGATGAAATGGTTCGTAAATTGAATTTGGAAAGAAGGAAACATCCTAATCCTTACCAAATTAGTTGGATACAAGATGTTTCTAAGGTTAAAGTTGAAGAACAAAGCTTGGTCAAGTTTCAGATTGGATCTTACCATGATGAGATATTGTGTGATATATTACCAATGGATGCTTGTCATCTATTGCTCGGTAGACCTTGGCAATTTGACAGAAGTGTGTTGTTTGATGGTCGTGCTAATACCTATGTGGTTAGGCATGAAGGAGTTTGGCAAAAGTTGATATCTTTACAGGAGACAAGGGTTAAAGGATGTGGATTTATCAGGTGTTGTCCTTATGACAAACCTCAGGAGCAAAAGGTTGATGAGCCTATTCCTGTTAAATCTAGTTCGGAGGAGAAGGAGAATGATATCTCTGAAGAGTTTGTTGAGATTAAGAAACAGATGGTTTTGCTGGCAGAGATGGTTCAACAGATGGTGACATTTATGACACAAAGAGATGCAGATGATATTGAGTTGGTTGAAGAGTTTGAGATGGATGAACCTTACCGAGGCACTGAGGTGGTTGGTAGTGGTTAGAGTCAATTGCTATCTGTTGCCGACCGAAGGGATAAACAAAGTGGAAGACAGAAGGACTTTCTACATGAGACAGTGAATGAAGTGAAGAATACTTGGAATGAAGGACAAGAAGAGATGTGGGTGAAGAACAAATTCGGTATACCTGTTCTAATTCCCTTGAGGCGTTCCTGATTTCCTTATGAGAAAATCTTTCTTACTTGGGGTGTCTGATGCAGGAGCATCCTAGGATTCTTGGAAATCCTGTATCAACCAAAAATATGTTTGTCTTTGAAGGTAGATTGTTGGTTTTGGTCTTGGTTTGGAGAGTTCTTGCTCGGTTTGGGAGACTAGTTTCTCGATTTGTGTGGTTACCGGGGTGCTAAGTCTCTGAAGAATGCTCGGTGACTGAAGGCGTCGATTCACTGGCACTCGGTAATAACTGTGTTGCTCGATCATGCTTGGCATGGTCGGTTGACTGGCGCTCAATTATTTCTGCTATTGCTCGGTGTTCTTGCTTGCCGACGAGATTATTTGGATGAATCAACTTGGCCAATGGGTGCATTTAATTCGAGTCGCGCTCCTTGAGTTATGGATTGACCATTGGACGTGTGGGGACCTAGATCTGGCAAGTTGCATTCTTCTATACGGGTCAGATGACCGTTGGGGCCATCTTTTGAAGAGTTTATTCATTTTGTAAGGCTATGTGAGAGCCAATTAATGTTTTAGCATTTAATATTTGTTTATAGGGATTTATTGTTTCATCAGCCAACTTGGGGCTAGGAATCAGTATTTAAAGGATGCTTGGGTAGATGTTTAGGAGGAGGGTGGAGATTGTTAGAGAGAAGGATAGTAGCCTACGAGCTTAGGAGCAGGAAGATTGCTTGGAAGTTTGATTACAAGTTTAGATCTTTCCTAGGTGCCTACCAGTGTGCTATATGTTGCAGACCTAGACTAGCTGGAAGCTGATGTTGGGGAAAAGTTTTAGATCCTGCGAGATCTTGTAAACTGTAACTTGCTTTGTAATTGGTCGTAACCAGGAAGGCCTTACAGCCCGGCACATTGCATGTAATCGGTGTTTTCATGAATAAAGACTTCTATTTCATTGCAAATATGTTGTTTGTATTGTGTATTTCCGCTGCATATTGGTTTGGTTGCAAGGTCGGTCAGTCCTTAATTGGATCCACCCACCTTGACTGCATTAATAATATAGGCATTACACCAGTTTCCCATTCTTGTGCACAATTTATCAAGTGACGACACTTGTTAATATTTAGTAGGGGGCAGGGGAAGTGTAATAAATTCCAAGTGTTATTCCTAGGCCACCCTAGTCACATCCTTGTCACATCAATGTTGTACTTAGGTTGCGTTCTATTAATTCTTTTAATCCTATACATTTGTCGTACTTTCAAATTCTGATTTTTTGAGCTTGAAATGACTTGAAAGGACCATAATTAAATTGCGAGATAACCCACACTTAAAGTTATGATGTCCTCTGTAATCAATGTCATTATTATTGTTCATGTCAAGCATAACGGAGGTAATGTAAGCAAAAAAATTAGTATTTTCAAGAATTGCAAATGCATTTCAAGAATAAGGTATTTGCAGAGTTTACGAAGACCAAAATTTAGCAGTAAATTGGAGAGCAGCAAATTCAAGATTGGGCATTACTAAGATGGGTGGACAACTATAGAGGCTTGAACTGGTTCACCATGGTATTTTACTGGCGGATGTTGAAGCAATTCACAGATTTAATGCATGCGGCTAGCTGGGGTATTTTCTCCAGTTGGCGGAATTTAATGAGGAGGTCGCAGCAGAATTTATGGGGACTTTTGAAGAGGGACAAGCAACTGTGTGGGGTTTAACAATTGTTTCTACTGAGGAAAGAATTGTAGAGGTCACTGAATTACCAGTCATTGGAGAGCACTATCCTAACGAGCATGACGCCAAGTCATCTTGAGCTCAATTCTCTCGACCGAGTGATCCTCTGCTTGAAATAACTAAGTAGGGATGCAAGAGATTGTCTCTTCCACCACCATTTCCAGAATTGGCTACCCACAATATTAGGTATTTAACTTGTGAAGCAAGATTCTCGAACCTGCATGCCCACCATTTTAAATTGCTTAGCTATATAAGGCATAATCTTCAGGTCAATATTTCTAATTTTCTCTATAATATGTTAAGCATTAGTGCCGAGGAAACACAAAAGGGTAATGAAAATTCCATAAGCCACCATGCCCTAATAAAGCTTTGGTTGAAAAATCCCTTAGGGATGTCTCTCCCATGTCCTAGGCAGAATTTGTTCAGTTTAAAGCCTTGCAACCCCAAGTTAACCCTGTTGCTCAACCTCTAGGGAATGAAGTAGAGTCTTCTAGGCCTAGTGAAGAAACAACTGAAAAAGGAAAAGAACCAGAGTTGTCCCCAGGAAACAAGTCTTCTGAGCCCACTCCATAGAGTAATATACCTACTTCTTCCACAAAGAAAGGCAAACAGAAAGTTTAAAAGAAATCCCTAACCTAGAAGGTGAAATTCAAAACCCTACAGTTCAAATACATAAGAGAAAAAGGTCGAGTCATGCAGCATTTGTTCTTGCGGTGTCTACTCCTACAGCACAAAAGCCAAAAAGATCCTGCCAAACTAAAACTGCAGTGGTTGAAGAGGCAATTGTGCGTAGAAGCCCTCACATGCGAGGACAAATGTCTTTGCCTTCCCTTGGAAATCCAAATGTTCCAGCACCAAAACCTGCTCCAAAACCCTCTGTTGAGTGCATTCATGATGACTACCCCAAGCATGCAGAACCCCAAAATATGGACGAATCTCAATATGTGCAAGAACTTGATAGTAGTAGTATATATATATATATATATATATATATATATATATATATATATATATATATATATATATATATATATATATATATATATGAATGTAATAAATAAATGAATAACACAAATATATATCCATGTGTAATGAATATTTTTAGACCAAATAAATGTATACATATACATTGAAGTCCTTAAGAAAATACAACTTTATACAAGATTATGGTATTTGCCAATATATGTCTTAAGCTATTTCTTAAATTGACAATAAAACTAAATAGATATACAAATTTCATAGTTAAAATTTTGTATCCAATAAGACAATCCTTTGTTTTCATTGTTTAAAAATTAACAAGATTAGATACTTCATCTTAAACACATTCAAATAGTGTGTTAATTAGATATGTGCTTTTAGAATCTTAAGTACATGTTTATATGCTTGCCATGCATACCCCCTTGGGGACAAAAATCAGCTCACAAGCTTAGCCTATTAGCTGCCCATAAAAGTACTTATCTAGTGCAACACAATTAATTATAAAATTCTTATTAGCTCCAAACACAAGGTTCTTATGTTGTATAGCTAAACAATATTTATATATTAAATTAGTGTAGATGATATCATGTTATATTTATATCAATCAAGGGGTTACATCTTACCCTAAAATGTGTCGTACTCTGCTCTAAATATTCAAAAACCTTATCAATATGGTGTAACAGTTTAATATAAAGAAAAATATCATGCATCACATTTACTCATTGCATCATCACATGTACAATTCAAAATAAATAAAAATATTATGCACTATATTTATCAGTTGCATCATCACACATATACCTTCAATTTTAACTTCAATCACTTTTGGATTAAATTGTGTTAAATAATTTTTACATCAATATTTCAGATCACATTTTGTGATCTATCATCACGATGAGAGTGAGCATTAAAGAGCACAAAAAAAAAAATATTTAACACAATTTAATCTAGAAGCGATTGCACATTAATATTATGGAGTGTGGAAATGGATAGAAAATCCTTAGATGATTTTCCACCATAAATGTCCAAATATTTAAAAACATTAGTTATCACACATTAGAATGAAAATACTTAATTAAACACAATGCAAAACATTTAAAATTGAAAATAAAACTAAGCAAAACTTATTAATCCATTGTCATCAATTTTAAAATATTATATTTAAGATCAAAACGATCAAGAATTATTTATCTAGGAAAAACTCTAAAAATAACTCCACATCCTCTAAAAGATGAATGCTAAGGCCTCAAAACTATGGTACACCCTAGGAGTTAACTTAGTAAGAACATGTGCCTACAAACACCACAAACCTTTGCGATGATGATCTAAAGTTGCACTTTAACCCCAAGTTTAGGCACTCAAATCTCGTCACTCAAATGCAAATGTTTTTATTTATACAAGGTTCTTTTAAATCTTTTACATTCTTTTTTAATTTGAAAGAAACTTGTTCACACCGTTTTATTTTACACCTCTTATTATCAAACAGATTGTTTTTGTCATTCCTTAATAATGTTTCCTCAAATTTTTATACTCAATTCTTTTTACGGGGAAAATGTCCCATAAACACCAGCTTGAACAAAGTGCTTAAAAACGTATTATGTTAATGAATGCCATAATCTAGAAACGGATGGAACGAGTCCCATGGAACAATCTAAATAATTTATCGTACAACACCCATTCATTGTCTTATTAGACATCCGAAGTTCAATAACAGATTCACAAGAACCAACCAAATGAAAATGACAATATAAAAGAATCTTAGCTGGTACATTCAGTTGTCCGATAAACTCAGAGAATATTTGTTCACACCAATTAAAAATGCTGCTAGACACTACACTTTTGAGATGTTTACAGATGCCACAATCCAGGAATAGATGGAACTTGTACAATGGAGCAATCCAATATACATACCAAACAAACAGACCTGGCAGATTGAGTACCTTTGAACAGAAACTGGTACTCGTTTACATACTGATGAAGGATCACGGAGTGTAATCCGAAATGTTGATGAAAAAACTTAAACAAGATCAAATCCAGAAGCAATATCAATAGAAACTGGCATCGTAAGAAATCTCAGAATTGCAAACATCTTATGCAATCTACTTGCTAAGCTTGCCAACACATATTAAGAATTAAAGCATTGATAATAAGTATAATGACAGGTAACAGGGTACAGAAATGGATGCAAAATCGTCGGCATTTTTTTTTTTGCCTCGGGGGCATCCAACTTCAGTAATCCACTGCCACCATAAATCAGTCTGCCATCCTATGAAAAATATTCCACCAACTAGAATGGTATGCATACATAAACCGGGCAACATGAAAAGTGCTGGATAAAAATAGCTCGTACAGTGGACGAGCATCTAAAAAGTTACACACAGAAAGAAATTTGTTGTGCTGAACTAGGTAATCTAAAGTGTACTAAACTGCTTCATTAGAAGTATTATCAGCAGCACCATTTTGCACAATTTGGCTTCCACCAGACCGTCTAGGAAATCTGAAGGAATTTCCACCTGCATTTCCAAGATTCCCTCGGCCACCACCACCCCTTCCTCTATTAAAATATTCCCTCCCAGCCTCTTGTCCACCTCCCCGGCCACGTGAAACATAATATCCCCGTCCTCTCACACCTTCATTCTGAAATCCCCTTCCTCGTCCACCTCTTCCTGTTCGACATATATGAATCAGTGTCTTAAAGTGGAAAATCAAAAATTTACACAATGCTCCCAACATTACAACAAATATATAATACTCACTCCCACGTGGAGTGCTGGTAGTCCGTTTCTCCTCAACGTATATTTGTCTACCACCAAATTGTATTGGAGATGCCTGCATATTACAAAATGGAACGTAGAAAATTAATATTAAATTTCAAACAACACAAATAATGGCTGAAGCGAGGCTGGGCGGGTGTCTCCATATAACTTACCCCAACAGCACTTTGAACAGAGGATGAGTCCTCGAAGTCTACAAAGGCATAACAGACTCCAGTATCCTGGAGAATAGTAGACAAATGTTTTCCAGGTTAGCTCCAATAAGAAATAGACAATTAAACAATTTAAGAAAATAACAAGAGGATGGAGAAACCAGAAGTAATACACAAGCCAACCTTTCTATTGACCACATTAACTCCTCCAGGTATAATTTTTCCAAACTTCTTGAATTCAAATTCCAGATCAAATGCAGCAACACTCAATGGAAGATTTTTAATGTAAATTGATCTACCATCACCTGAGCAATGACACAAATAGTGGATATAGTGAACTTGACAAAACGCTTGTAAGAATTTTCCTTTAGTAGATCATTAATATTATAATATAATGTTCTAAACATATACATATACCAAGTAAACAACAAGGATTGAAATAAAGGACCTCCATTTTCTAAGCCAGTGACATCATCAGAAGCATTGGGTTGTGATTCATCAATTTCCGCTGAGGCATTTAATGATTGGTTTTGTTGTGAAGGCTGCGCTGCAGGCTGCTGCTCCGAACCTACAACAATAGGCTTATGTGATGGTGCCTGGTAAGATTGTGAAGTGGTAGAAGCTGAAGCCTTGTTCATTGCCTTAGATGCCTGAAGCTTTGAAATTAGCATGAAAGAAAACATGATGTTAGATTTTCTAAAAGAGAAAATCAGCAGCATGAAGCTTTGGAATCAGGATAAGAGAAAACAAGAAGCTAGAATTTATTTAAATCGAAAATTTAAATAACGAGTCTGATAAAAGTAAAGATAACAAAGAAAATAAGCAGGTTTCAAGAGGGGAAGAAAATTGTTTAGTTCACAAACTCACAATGGAGGCATAAGTATGCTTGGTAACTTCCCCTGTAGTTTCTTCAGTAGACACAGAAGCTGAAGCAGAACCAGAAACAGTGTCCATAGATGGAACAGCAGCAGATGTGGCTGCTATTGAACCTTCCGTTGAGACATCCTCCAATTTATCTTCCAGTATGGGAAATTCTTGCTGATCAGAAATATTGTATTCCTCAACAATAGCTTCTTCCTCAGCAGTGGTAGCAGTACTGAACTCCCTTTTGATTTCAATTGTAGCAGGGGACGAAGGCTCTAGTGCTGCCAAATTATAATATTTTCAATGTAATTTAGAATTGCCGTAATAATGTAATGCCAGTATTAGCAATTCTACTGATGACTTGAATTAATGATGGAAGAATTTCATTTAAAGGGTGTGGCAGAAGTGTAAATAGAATTCAATTACCTGGATTTGAAATGAGAAAAACTTTGGAAACTAAAAAAATGTTGTCAGGCTAGTTAAACTAATGAATATCGGATTTGGTTATTTCATTCAAATATAATGGATAGAGATAAAAATTAGTATAATATTTCAAATAAACATGTAGAGGTTTATTTTTAAAAAACTTAGGATTTCATTAAGAAAAAAATGACCCGCACAAAAATATGGAGTCACGCCATCATTAATCACAACCTACTATTTTGGGGCAGCCCTCTGTTTCTTTTACCTAATCTATCAATGGAGTATAAAATATTGAAAACTCATTGGGTGTAAAAAATTCACTTTTTAAATAGATTATATTCAAAGAAATAACTTATTTAAAAATAAGAAAGCCCCAACCCTAGGCTACAAATATTAGTCTATGCTCAGCATTTTTCTAAAGCATTAAAACAGTTATATATTAAAAATGCAGAGCCACTATTTAATCAAACTCAAGAAACAGCCCAGCAAATGCAGTGGGTTGCAACCCTTTCAGTTAATGCTACCATGTAATACATAAACCACCTAACCAACCAAATTTAACCAATAGAATCAGGCTATTTTACCAAAAAACACAAAATAACTACCTGGCTCAGTCACAGGTGAAATTGACTTCAACTGAGGTTCATGATCACCATTTGTAAGGGCATCGGAATGCTTCTCTACATAAGAATCGTCCTCACAGAATCTAAAAATATCATTTAGTACATAGTAACCATTCTCCTGAGGTGCAAGGAAAAATGTCTGAACAAAATTCTTTTTGACCTCTCTGTCCCTTCTTTGGATAGAGCCAGTGACCATAACCAGTACCCCTCCACTTAATGAATCTTGAGCATCTGCTGATTTAAGCTCAATGAGACAGCCAGTGTAGTTCAAAGACATTACACGGCTATGAATTTCCTGGCAAAGGGCAAGAAGAACAATGTTAGGAAATAAAATGTCAACCAAGTAAAGTCCAAGAATTAAATTTTAAAAAGTCTTTCAGTTCAAAGGTCTTTGGTCAAATGGAAAAGCACATACTGATCAAATGTGTCATTTCACATGATCCTCAACACAAAAATAAGCCACTAAAATGATCACAGGCATTGAATGAATACTCTCTTAGAAAGCATACCATTCTAATTTTCTTAATGTTTCAACAAAAAAAGAGAGCAAAGTATATCTAAAAGATTTAGGCTAAGTTCAAGCATTTGAGATCAAGTTCAAGTTCAAGTTCAAAGTTTAACATCCCACCAAGGATAACTTTGTCCATATTCATACTATTTCGATAAATAAGAAATCTACATAGCACTTTTGTGGGGAAAAATATTGATATAATTTATAATTTATAATAGAATTTTGAAAATCTTAGAAAGCTCTCATAATCTCAACCATACACACAGTTTTGCTGCGCATGCAACAGCTTTCTTGTCCTAGCATAAATAAATGTGATATGAATCACTGTTCTCAAAGGAAATGAAGAAACAGTGTGGTTGATACGTTCAACACTCAACTGGACAAGTAACAGTGCCAACGTTTTTAGAAATCTTACCTTATGCCATGTAGGCAATTTTCAACTCAGGCAACCAAAACTAAGTTTGAAAATGAAGTCCCTTTCGATACTTTTAAAATAAATTGCATACAATAATTAGAGATATCCCCCAACAGGACTAAGCTTCAATTATAGCAAGATTGAAGCCATTACTTGAGATAAGCAAAGTCATCGGAGTTCCATGTGTAAAAGAAACAATACCACAAATAATGGGCAGTTAAGAAAGTAAAAGGTTTGTGGCCAACCTAGAAACTAGAATATTCAAAAATGATGAATAATAATAGTTATAAATTTGTTGCAAATCAATTAATTAATGATCAACTCTAGGTTTAACAATTAACCAGTTAATAGGACTAGTGATAGGAAGGCATGAGGACTTCAGCTACTTCCTACAGTGTTTGCAACACTTGTATTTAGGTCAGTTATTCTACTTTTTCTCTGTGAAGAGTGGTGGACACACATGTTGCCAATGCAACTAAGCAGTTTCCAGACACTGTATCTGGAACCAGTGCTCCTTCTTGTCCATTTGAAGTCAATTGTGTTTGATCATTCTGCACATTCAATTGTTGGAGTTTAGTCCTCCCCAATTCATTCCCATGTGGGTTACCGTTAAATGTCTAGCTGCTGTAGCTTCCCTCCCTATGACAAGGGGGTTAGCAAAAGCTAATGTTTCAGGTGTCAAATCTCTCTCAAGGGGTTTGTGTTTGTTGAAAAACTCTAAGAAAATTACTCTGCTTAAACTAGGGCAAATATTATAGAGAAAGAACACTATGCTGACCTGGGTTTGATTTGCAAATTTCATCATTTTTGGCCTTTCTTGCTGTATCTACAAGCTTGGGCATACAAAGATTGAAAACCCTTTTCTTCAATGTTGTTATCTTTGCCCGTGCTTAGGGCATTGTTTTAGTAGTTGTGAGATGAAGAGGGGAATTTATCCTTGAGGATCCCTGATTTTGGGGTAGGACTTCTCTATGTGAAACCATGGTATCTTGCTTTTAACTCTCTGACTGAATCCTTTTCAATAATGTCAGGTTGGACAAGGTGATCAAACCTCTGTTGTATTTGGCTTCCCTCTTGTTTGGAGGCTATTGGAAATTATCTTGGCGAGTTTACTACTGTTTCTTAAAAACACTAGCTCATTATCATTACAACTTTGCTTGCACCCAAGTTGAAATGGATATTTTGAATGGTGTTCTTGCAAAAAGTTGGCTCAAAGTGGAAAATTGAATTTGGGAACAACAACTGGATTCTGAGAGCATCACTTAGGCCTCAGACATCTCACAGATACTTGCACAACATTTAACCATAGGACCCTTGGTTAGAGATCTTTTGTGGAAAAATGCTAGACCTCTCTATCAAGAGGTTCATGGTGCCCTGGATGGAGTTTCTCATATGACCTCCTCAACTTCCTTAGGACTTCTCGTATGATCCCCCTAAAAACACTCCTCCCCCTTTTGTTTATGGGCCCTTCTTTAGCTGCTATGCCTGCAACAAGATTTAGTGGATTTGCATGTCACTGTTAGGGCATCAGATGAGAGTGCTTGTGCCCCTCATTTCACTTATGTGTCTTCTTTGATTGCAGTACCTGCAGCCCATTTGTCTACCTCTCAGTTTGTGAATCGGCCTTTTGTTTCTTTGAATGAAGACTGTCCCCTCATATTATTGGTGTGTCTTCCAAGAAGGGTAAGATTATGATATCAGACCCTAAAGCATATACCCTAGTTAAGTGCATTTAGACTTTGACTACTATTAGTATTTCTTACAAGAAATACTCTTCTAATAAAAAGGCTTCCTCTTAGATGATTCTGATCTCATTAGAATGTAAATTGGCTATCAAGAGTGCTGGCTAATATTTTTGGTTGTAAGTTCATTTTATTTTGTATTTTGAGGTTGATGAGCTTGACAGTAGCCACATGACTTTTACGGGTTCAGCCTTGAATTGGGTTTTGATCAATACAAAATCAATGTAGTTATATATACATATTATCTTGTGGGAGAGGCCCCCAATATATATTACGCTAAGTAAATTGGTAAAATATTTGATGTATTAACAAATGATCAGAATGATCATTATAAAGAATTTACAATAGGTACAAAATAGAAAGTTTCTAAAAGAAACTACAAAAGATCGAGTAATCAATCTTACCTATCTAATTTACATAATATTACAAAAGATGACCATTAAAGTAATAAACAAATATAATAATATTCTAATACCCTCCCTTAATGATCAATCTGTCAACAACACCAAGCTGCCCCCTGAATGTAGCAAACTTATCTGGACCGAGAGGCTTGGTGAGAATGTCTGCAGTCTGATCCGCAGTTGGAACATATTGCAACTGAATTGTCCCATCTTCAACCAATTGCCGATTGTAATGACAATGAACGTCCACATGTTTGGTTCTTTCATGGAAGATTGGGTCTACATATCCACAAGCATCCGACGAAGCCAAACTGCTTCACAAGCTGCCTTAATTGCTCGATATTTGCTTCTGTCGAGGAGAGAGATTCTGCCTATTGTTTTTTACTAGTCCATGTGATTGCGCTAGATCCCAAACTGAACACATATCCAGAGGTTGACTTCTTATCGTCAACCAAACCTGCCCAAACTGAATCTATGAACCCACTAAGTCTACGATCAAGACTCCTAGTGTAAAGAAGTCCATAATCATAACGCAGCACACACTTCGCTGCTACCCAATGATCAACCTTGGGGTTGTCATGAAGTGTGAAATGTAGTTCACTACAAAAATGAGATCAGGTCTCGTGGTAGTGAGATAGATGAGACTACCCACTAGTTGCCTGTAAGTGGTTTCATCAACAGGAGGAGAATCACACTTAGCTAAAAACTTCAATCCCTTAACCATAGGCGTGGAAGCAAGTTTACAATCCTGCATTTGAAACCTGTCAAGCAAGTTCCTGGCATACTTAGACCGAGAAAGAAAAATACTACCATCAATCTGCCAAACCTCGACACCTAAACAATAATGGAGAAGCCCCAAATTTGTCATATCAAAGTCCTTGCCAAAGTAACGAGAATCCAAATCGGATCGGCATCAGCAAGGCTGAATCAAATCGTGAATCAGCCATGAATCTGAATCGAATCGGCCACGAACCGGCAAATTTAAAAAAAACAATTGAAATTTAGAGATTTTAACAAATTTAAAACTTATTTCATGCACCCTTTATTGAATATAACTTAAACACGCTATAACATCATCAAATAGAAACTAACATACATAAACAAGGAACATAAATGATAAATCCATCACATACGTTACATGTAAAATGCAAATTGTAGCTGAAGTAAATAGAAATCATAGGATCATAATGAGTCAAATCATAGAATGTATGTATGATGAAGATCCATAAGACATCAAATCATAACTAGGTCTTAGGTAGCCTTTGTTGGTGGTTGTTTTCAAGTCTGTCTGTTGAGAAGTCATGTCTATCTGGCATTTGGGCAAGAGCTAAGCTAAGTTTGTCATAGAGATGGGGTCGAAACCAAGTGATTTGTGATAAAACGAGTTAAAACCCTTTAAGAATCCCTTTGCCAGCTTCACTTTGACCTTAGAAAGCCATGATGGATTGTGGGAGGTAACCCTGCTGAAGGCTTGCTGAATCTTGAAATTTGGCCTAAGTCTAAAAATTTTCGAAAACCCCCAAAATCTAGAATCTGCATCTTAACTCCTATGAAGCTAGAACCTATCTCAAACATCTTGAAAGTATTTATACAAATATAACTTAAAGTATAAGAAATTAAATAAATCAAACTTATACTTAAATGTTATATTTGTTTAAATCCTCCCGCCCCCTGGATCAATCTCCTCCACAATGATCGGAAAGGCAAAAAACAACATTAAAAAAAGATGTGTTTTTTTTAAATTTGACTTACTTTTTCCCTACCCACGAGGCCAATTTTTGGCAATTTTTTCAAGCAATTCTCTCGATTTTTTCAATGAATCAGTGAATCGGCGATTCAGGCGATTCATTGCTAAAAAATCGGCGATCTGGCTCACCGGATCACAAAAAATCGGCAAGCCTAAATCGAATTGCCAAACCGGCGATTTTTTGGCAATTCTCATTACTATGGTCCTTGCACAAGTCTTGTTTGATTTTTGCAATCAAATGTGCTAAACTACCAATAATGATCAAGTCATCCACATAGACAACAAGAAACAGAATATTATCACCAAAGTGTTTGATATACAAACTACTATCAGAAGGACAACACTGAAAACCATGAGCAACCAAGTACTGATCAATCTTGATGTACCATGCTTGAGGAGTCTGTTTAAGTCCACAGAGTGCTTTCTTGAGTCTACATACTTTGTGTTCTTTGCTAGCAACCTTGAAACCAGGAGGTTGCGTCATGTAGACTTCTTGCAACTCACCATTGAGGAAGGCACTCTTAACATCCATCTGATGGACTTCCATCCAAACTGAGCTACAATGGCGAGAAGAAGACAGATTGTACTCATCTTGGCAATAGGAGCAAAAGTCTCCTCATAGTCAATGCCCTCCCGCTGTGTGAACCCTCAAGCAACTAATATGGCCTTGTATTTATCTAATTTACCATCTACATGATACTTGACCTTATACACCCATTTGCAACTAATGGGCTTCTTCCCTAGAGGAAGATCAGAGAGAACCCAAGTGTGATTCTTCAGAAGACTCTGGTATTTTGCATCCATTGCCTATTCCCACTCTAGATTCCATGTGGCCTCTTTAAATGTTTGAGGCTCATAAATACTATGAAGGTTGGCCATGAGAGCAAAGTTAACAGTATTTTGTTGTTTGACCTTATTTGAAGAAGATCTACCCTCAATTAGCTCATCAGGACGAAAATCACTGATGGTCTTAGCCCACCATTTAGGTCAGAGAGTAGATGTGCCAACCTCAAGAAGAGGAATAACTAGAGCTAGAGGTGGAAGAGGATCTGCAACAGGTAGAAGATCAGCATCATCCGGAGGAAATTCAGGTAGGGCATCATCAAATACAAAATCTGCATCATCCCTCCCATCAAGTGAGCCCAATGGAAGACGGACACCCAAATCAGAAGCTTTCAAAGGTTGATCCTCTAAATTCTTCTCAGACGAGGAAAGTTGAAATGGTCCTCATTCTTCATCAAAGATAACATCACAACTGAAGATAAGATGATCAGTGTCTACGTCAATCAGTCGGTAAGCCTTATCATTGTCACTGTAACCTGTAAACATGAGCTTCTGACTCTTGGAATCCAACTTGGAGCGATGGGCATTTGGAATCCATACATATGCTGAAGAGCCAAAAACTTTCAAATGGTTGATCCTAGGTTTGCGACCAATCCAGGCTTCCTCAAAAGTCTTCCCCTTAACAACATGTGTGAGAGACCTATTAAGGAGATAGACCGCAGTAAACACCGCTTCTGCCCAATATTTCTAAGGAACATTTATGTGTTCCATCATTGACCTAGCCATTTCTATAATGGTGTGGTTGCGACGTTTGACAACGTCGTTTTGTTGAAGGGTGTATGGTGTGGTTAATTGACATTTTATGCCATGTGTATCACAAAAAGTGGAGAAAGCAGTAGAACAAAACTCCCCCCATTATCAAACCTAAGAGATATAATAGAACACCCCGACTCTTTTTCTACTAAGGCCTTAAATTTCTAAAATATAGTAAACAAATTTGATTTTTATCTAAGAAAGTGCACCCACATTTTCCTATTGAAATCATCAACAAAAAGTAAAAAATACCTGCACCCAATAATAGAAATAGTATTTCATTGGACCACATACATCAACATGGACCAACTGTGAACTAGTCACCATCCTTGAATGGTGTCATGTGCTGCTTGCCAGCCTAACAAGCTCCACTAACTCGTTGACTCTGAGTTTGAATTTTAGGTAAACCAAGTACTAAATCATCCTAAACAAGCTGAGCAAGATAATGAATGTTCAGGTGACCATATCATTGATGCAAGAGTCTGCTAATAGAAGCTGATTTTGCTACAAATGCATGCTCAAGAGAATCACCTGTATCCACAAGTCTGTATAGACCATGATCCTCAGTGCCAACAACAATAGTAGTGTGTCACACGATCAACAATTGAGCACTTGTGTGTATTGAATACAACATCAAGCTGAGGAGAATGTTGCATGATCTGACTCACGGAGAGTAGGTTTAGTTCCATGCCAAAAACATAATATACATTGAGGAAAATGAGATTCCTCCCACCAAACTGTATCTGAACATTGCCCTTGTCGACAACGGTACACTCTTCACCTCCTCCAAATATAACTAAATCAATAAAAGGAGAAAAATATGTAAACCTATCACGCATGTGAGTGAAATGCCAAGAAGCACCAAATTCAATATATCAAGCAAAAGATTTGACATGATCTACAAGTCTTTTAGCCATGAAGGCATAAAAGGCAGACTCTTTCTGCTCTGTGTGCTCAGCAACATTGGCTTTAGGCTGAGACCCTCCCTACTTTTGCTATTCGGAAGCCAGTCGATTGCGACAATCCTTGAGCGAATGGCCATATTTGTGACAATAGTTACACTGCACCTTCTTCTTCTTTGATGCATCCTGAGACTGACTAGGGCCCTTCTACTAAGATGACTGAGATTGTTGAGATTTGCTTTTATCCTTGTAAAAGGATTTGGCTTCAAAGGCTTGCTCTGAGGAAGTTAAGGTGGCACTGCTACAATACTATTGTTTCCAATGATCCTGCTGCAAAAGTTTGGTGCACAACTCTGAAAATTTCAGATCAACATTAGTAGAAGTAATCTTGAGAGTCTCTATAAAGTGCTCATAAGATTTTGGTAGACTTTTCGGGGTGATGATTACCATATCTTCTTCCTCCATTTTCCAACGAATAGCTTTGAGTTGATCTCGGATGTCCTTAATCTTCATGAGATGCTCCTATAAGGACATGCGTTCATCCATCATAATGGAGAACTGGTTCTTCAAAAAAAATGCTTGACTCTTGTCGAATGTCTCATGCAACTCCTTCAGATGCTTCCAAATGTTTGTTGCAGACTTGCTAGAAGGAATCTGAGGCAACTGATCATCTGTAATAGAGAGCTTGAGAAGCATGCAGCTTCTCGATTTCGGTCATCAAACTTGTCCTGATCTACTTGGACGGTGGTCGGACGAGTCTCTGTGCCCAAAACAAGTGTATCTAGGCGGTGATATTCAAAGATTGTCAGCATGCATTACTTCCAAGTGTTATAATTTATGTCATTGAATCTTTGATTGCCCTCCAGCATTAAGTTGATCAATGATGCCATCTTGCACGTTTCCCAAGGCATGAAAAATGAGAAATTAAGAATAGGCAATAGCACAAACTCATAAACACAAATCCCAAAGCAAAAATAGAGGCAAATGCAAGTACATACTTCAAAAAAATAATGAAGTACTACAGGCACAAATTTCGGGAAAATTTTCTGGCCGACCCAAAAAATTCTGATAAAGACCCAAACAAATCTGAAATCAAAATAAAATTCCAACTAGTACAAAATTCGAGGCATGAAAACCGAGATACCAAAAAAAATTTAACGAGGACCCAACTGAGATCTCAAAGAACCCACCAAGCATCTACAATTAGTTTTTCAAATCCACACGAAAAAAGAGAGTTTTGAATGAAACCCTAGCCTCTAAAAGAAACTTAAAAAATAAACAGTTGCAGCAAAAAAAGGACCATAGAAAGGTCGAAAATGGAGCTCGGGTGGCATCTGAATCAGGTCGAAACGCCCAAAAAAAATGAGCACATAAAAGAACCACCACATTCGTGTACAGGGAAAATGACAAAAAAAATGGTTTTGAATCTGCAAAAGATGAGCAGCAGTGACGAAAACGGACGGGAAATGAGGAAAGAAATCTTGTTAATTGTAGTCGGAAGGGCAAAAACAACCCAAAAAATAGTCATTTTGTAGTGTAAAAAAAACACGTCGTGGGTTGCAAGTCACAATTTGCAGCAAAGTACTGCAAACAAAGACGCCCCAAAACGACACCCAACAAGCGATTTGCCCTTACTGTATTGTGAGTTTGCAAAAAAAAAAGACGCTCAAAAACCTAGTCAGGTTTGAAAGAAATTTCAACAAAAATGTATGAAACAATCCTAGAGAATATCTTTGAAAAACTTTAGACAAAATTTCATTTAAAAAATTATAAATTTTTCGAAAAAAGGATAAGCTTTGATACCATATTACGCTAAGTAATTGGTAAAATATTTGATGTATTAACAATTGATCAGAATGATCATTATAAAAAATTTACAATAGGTACAAAATAGAAAGTTTCTAAAAGAAACTACAGAAGGTCGAGTAATTGATCTTATCTATCTAATTTACATAATATTACAAAAGATGACATTAAAGTAATAAAAACATATAATAATATTCTAATAATAAAACCTTCAATACTTTTAGCCAAAAAGAACAATTGACTAACTAATAATCAAATAAATAAATTGTTGAACTTTTGGCTAGTGCATAATTCTTGTATTGCTCTATGAGCATTGTGTCCTCAACACATTACAATGAAATGTGGGGCCAATCTCTCAACTAATGTTGAACTTGCCTAGTGGTTCTCAATAGGAATCAAACCTGGTCCTTCTTCACTCAACCGTTCTCATTGGACTAATGACTCATTAACTCATTTAACTAATGATTTGATAATTTTAAATAAATTAGTTAAACATAGATATCCTAATTATCCTTGAGATTTTAAATTATACTTGACAAGTTTGTTGAAGAGTATTTTGATGTCCACTTGGCTTATAGTCATACTCAGCAATTTTGATGTCACTTGGCTTATAGTCATACTCACTACTTACATTACATGATCTCTTTTTTTCCCATATGTTTATAATATTATTGATGATAGTGAGATTAGTCATGTGTACAGCTATATAAAACCATTGAATGCGATAGTGTAAAATGAGTTGAAAATAAATGACTGAATTTAATGCATTGGAGTCTTGTGATCTTTGCTTTGTTTTTTCTCATTTTTCAATATGGTATCACTGCAGATTTTATGGACCTCTTTTGTTGCCTTCTATCCACTTGTTCTTCCTCTCCAAAGCAAGTGCTTTCAACATCTAAACAGTGTAGACCACGTGCAACAAGCATTAATATCCATCCACCATTGCTTGCATTTTGTCATCAAAGGCACAATGCAGACCACGTGCAAATCTGCTGACATCATCATCCATGTGCCTTTGTTTTCTTTCATCTCTCCATCTTGTTTACTCTTTTTCTTGTTTTTCATTCCACTTTGTTTATTTTCATATGACAAATTAAAAATATTTAATATTCAAAAATGCAAAAATCAGAGGTTTTGCAGAAAAAGTGCAGGAGATTAAGGTAGTTGAAAAAAAGTTTTTTGATCTTTCAGTTATGAGGGTTTGATTGTTTCAAAAATTGGTATGGATATTACACTGCTCTTTGATGGATAGTCATCATCATGTTGTGAAAAAGAAGGAATTATGTTTTCATTCAGCACCATTCTATTATTGGTACATTGCTCTGATTACCAATGGCAGTTTAACACAGTCTCACTAAACCTATGACATCTTTTTCATTTTCGAGCGAAATTCAGAAGTTCAAAATTTTTTTGGAAAGCTGTTTAACAGGAGTGCAAAACCCAGAAATCATTTGCGAATAACAGGCATATTTAATTTGCAATGTGGTGTTGATTTTATCACAGAAATAGCACAAAATAAGGAGTAGATAATACAAGAAATACAAGACACAGCAGATACCCCTGGTAAAACCCTCCAACTTGAGGGGAAAAACCAGCCACACCAAAATATTGCTTTATTGAATAATAATAGAGTCTGAATAGAATGCTTACAAACTGAAATAATGATAACTCCTTCTCTGAGTCTACAGATGCTTAATAATCAATACATAGAATCCTCTCTACAACGATATTGAACCTGCAATGTCTATACTTCACACAGAAAAACTCTAAATAATGACAATGGATGCTACACACCATAATCACTGCAAGAAGCAAATGCAATAAGTTGCAGAAGTAACCGACACAGTGAACACAGGAGAAAATATATATTTGATCATCACCAAAAATGACTAAAGGTAAAACAACGCCGAAAGAGAACACCTGTAACCAATACAAAAAAATAACCTGCCAGTCATAACCTTCAAAGCTCCAAGAATAACCACCATAACAGAAACAAGAATGACCTCCATGTCACACAAAAGACGGTGCCTTCAAGTTTTGTCTGCCATGACTTTTCAATGACTCCGCCGTGTCTATTCAAAGTTCTCCATTGCATGGAATATGAAACAAATGACTATACAATACATTAGACTGTCGAAACATATGAAAGAAAAGAATCGCTGGCAATAGGATGAACAGCAGAATGGCAAGCGTCTTCAATTAAAATCATATACGGCAGAGATATCTAATGAAGTTACATATCACCAACAAGTGATGCAGAAGATGTTGTAGATATGAGCAAAATGAGTTGTCCAAGTAATTGAGGAGTTGATTTGATTATGGTTGTCATTGATGTCAACTTGCTGTTGTTGTCATTAGTAACTGCTTTCTGTGAAACCAGTGTTGAGTATATTGCTCCGCATGCTCTGTATGTTGAGAACTTGTTGTTGAGTTTTTTGGTATGTTATTGAAGACTGTTTGGAGATGCTTATTTTAATTTTTTGTGGTTAAGAACTAAGTATAGTGGTATTGGCATTTGTCTGTGTAGCAGTGACTAACAGTGGTCTCTGCGTGAAATGCATGCTTTGCATTTCTCCGCATGACAGGTTTTGATGGGTGTGGTTCAGCTTCTAAGTGGGCCACCCCAATGTTGGATGGACAAGAGTTTCTGCCTCTTGTGGGCCATTGGGTGTTATATCATGCCCCTGGGGTAGTTGCAGGGAATGTTCCAGGCTCCTTATCATGCGTTCCCCTCCAATTCCTACTATGGTTGCTTATTGTAAATGAAGTGGTAAATTTAAGTATGTGATGCTAATTAACTTAATTGCTTATTTACTTTCAAATTTCATATAGATACTATATGATTTAATTATAAAATACTATTTGTAGATGAAATTATGTTGTGGTATTTTTACTTCGGGCGAAAATCAGGTATACCCCCAATCTATGGACATTACATATAGCTTATGATTTAATGTCGATTCCAGTGACTAACATTGTGTGTGTGATGTAGACCAGGGTTTTCTCTAATAGAAGGCATTCTATTAGTAAATTTATATTCTTAAAAGTTATTTATTTCTTATAATAATTAAAATTGTGGTTTTAGGCAAAATATAGTAATATACCCAAAATAGGACATTAGAATCGGTATCAGAGCATTGATCCTAGCAGACTGCAGGGAAAATGATAATCTAAGTTAAAAAAATAAATAATAGGTCAGTCTATAATGACCATATAATATGATGATGTTTACAAGTAGATGATATTGACCAGGTAAGATAGTAAAGGTATGAAGGAGTTTGATACCTCACAAGGTCAGTAGAGGAGGAGAAATGATTGTGTTATGTTTAAAAGTGACAGACATACAGTTGAATTTTGGTATCTGCGATAGAGATTGTATGTATTACCTTTGATGAATGCCGATAGTTCCTTATCTGCAATTATGTTATGTCTTCTGTATTGTTTGTGCCTTGCATATATGACTACATGCATATTTGGCATCACGGCTCTTCTATCATCCTATGGTATTCGTGTTTCATCTTCCTCCACACTTGGAGCTGAGTCTTTTGCACATCCTACCTGTAGCCATGTGGATGCTGACATGGCACCGGATGCTGTTCTTTTGTTTGCTGGCAGTGACTGCATTCATTCATGATGCACACATATTCTCTTTATGGTGTCAGTTCATTTCATATGTGCTGTAAATGTTATTTTGGTAAACAGCTGACCGTTCATCTTCGTATGTTGCCTCCTCATTGTCGGGTGCTGCTTACCGTTATGATATAGAGACAAAAGTGTGAGCCTTGTTTTTTTGGTGGTTGTTGTTAATGTTTTGTTTTTTTGACAGAGAGTTTATACGCTGCTCTGGATGAGAGCAGATATCCATATTATTTCTGTTGTATCGATTATTATTATTCTGCAAGAGAGTATTACATATAATAAGTACTTATCTCTGTATCGTGCTTATATTCAGTCTTTATCTGTTGTTTATTTTTGTATCCGATCATTGGATGATCAATAGCAGGGCTTTGTGATTTATTTGTTCAAGACAAATTCAGACTTATTAACTGTCAGTGAAGACATCAATAAGGAGCAAGATTTTGTAATTGGTTTTTTATAACTGAATAAAGAGATCATCGATTCTTGTGGGCTGGGTTGTTTCCCTCGGAGAGGAGGGTTTTTCCCCAGGATAATAATCATGTCATCTGTTATTGTATTTCTGATTATTGCATTCTTATATTCTGGTTCGAAATCTTAACACATACCACATTGACAGATTTTCTAAGAATTAATTGGATTTGGTCTCTCATAATGTAAAGCGACAAGGGTAAATGAAGGCCAAGAGAGCCAAATGATTAATGACATTACAATTGTTATCAACAAGCAAGATTGTGAAACAAAAAGACAGCTCCCAAAACCTTCTTGTCAAAGAACATTATATAGATATGAGTCATGCTTCTAATCCTCATCTCAGTATGTGGAAACTCACCCTTGCTTCAACTCACAAAGATATCCATTGTGCAAACATAGGATCAACCAAATCAATTCTTGCAATAGTATAGTTATGAACAAAATCCCGGATCAAATTTGCAACTAGAGATGATATCAGAGTAGTGCAGTGGAAGGGAATTGGTGATAGATGCTTATAAAATGCAAAGACAGAAGTTTTGTGGAAGTCATTTCTATTAAAAAACACTATGAACGCTCTCTCCATGATATTTGCATGGGGATCAGCAATCTCAAGACCAGTTGACTGTCATGCCCCTGCCATAAAAAAAATTCACACCATCCTTAAGCAAAAAGAAAACAAAATTAATCAATGAATTCAGAAAATTGTCTTAATAATAAGACTTCACAATTTTCTCTGAGTTTGAAATTGACCAATACATAGAGTAATTAATCATTCCACAATATTCTTCCCCTTCAAACAAAGGGCTTCTTCACATGTTTGGCACCCTGTTGAGCATAAGGATCCTAATCTTAAACAAATCATAAGCAAGCGGATGTTAATCTGAAAATGAATTATAAATTTTACAAACAAACCTTAAACACATTGGTTCCAGGCAGATATGTTTTATTAAGGGGCAACAATTAATTTAGAAGAGACACCTCTTTACGAATAAGGATGTCCTTTGCAAAACTTGTGACCCAACGCCTCCTCTTGAAGGCTATATAAGGCAGATTCTCATTTGGAGGGAGGCAGAGGAAAAGAAGGCATTGAAATCAGATTTAGAATCAAAGGTAGAAACAGCAGTTAATTAGAAAGGGTGCCTCTTTATGAAGAGAGATATTCTTAGTAAAGGTTGCGACTCTACATTTCCCTTGAGAATATAAAGGAAGACCTACTCTTTGAGAAATGTTAAAACTAAAATGCAGATATAATAAGACGGCCATCAGAGTAAAGTTCTATTAATAAAAGGACGCATCCTTTGGAAAGAAAGCATCCCATTATGAAAGGATGCCTCTCTTAACAGAAGAAGGAAGATATTAAAGGAAGTAAAAAATGGATTGAAGGAGAGGAGATCTGAAATAACTAACCTGCATTCAAAGAACAGCAATCTTGTGATCTAATAAGCATTATGCTAGGCAATGTGATGATGTTGTTTAATATATAATCTCTTATTCCTTTTGAATCTAGTTAATAAAGAGAATTGCTAATCTATCTAGATTCTTTAATCATTGATTTAATTTGATTATTCTCCCACAAACAATCGCATATGGGTTAGTGAGAAAACACAATTAGGAGAGCAGAGACAAGTTCCCCATCTAAATAGGGTAACCCCAATGGTGGTGGACAAGGGTTCCTACCACTTGTGGGCCATGGGGTGTTATATCACGCCCTTGGGCTTAGTTGAAGACAAATGTTCCGAGTGCCCTATGGAGTGTTTCCTCTCCAATTCCTCTTGGTTGTTGGTTGTGGAAGTAAATACTAAGGAATGGTAGCAATCATGTTTGGGTTAAAAGAGGAAACAAGCTTGGGAAAGCAGAGATGGCTTACCTTTCTAAGTAGGTCATCCCAATGTTGCACGGACAAGGAGTTCCTACCACTTGTAGACCAAGGTGTGTTATATCACACCCTTGGGCTTAGCTGGAGCGAATATTCCAAGCGCCCTATTGAGCACTCCCTCTCCAATCCCTGTGATGGTTGGTTGTGGAAGTGAAACTAAGGAAAGGGTAGCAATCTTGTATGGGTTAATAAGGAAACAGGATTGGGAGAGCAGAGACATGTTCCCCCTTCTAAGTAGACCACACCAATGTTGGATGGACAAGAGTTTGTGCCACTTGTAGGCCAAGGGTTGTTATATCCACACCCTTGGGCTTAGTTGCGGAGAACATTTCAAGCGCCCTATCATGCGTTCCTCTCCAATCTCTACTACGGTCACTTATTGGAAATAAAGTTATTTATTTAAGTATGTGGTGCGAATTAACTTAATTGCCTATTTACTTTGAAAGTTCAATAGGTATTATAAGATTTAATTATAGAATACTATTTGTAAACGAATTATGTTGTGGTATTGTTACTTTGGGCTAAAATCAGGTATAAACCAATTTGGGGACATTACATATAGCTTATGAGTTAATGTCAATTTCCAGTGACTAACATTGTGTGCAGGACGTAGACCAGGTTTTCTCTCATAGAAGCATTTCTATGAGTAAATTTTCAACTTTATATTCTTAGATGTTATTTCTTACACTAATTAAACTTGTGGTCTAAGGGCAAACTATAGTAATATTCCCAAAAGGGAGACATTACATTTGACCCTTCAGTTTGTACGTAAACAGTTGAATGAAATAGCTAAGGGCGTTAACAGATTGAGGCCTCTTCGGAAGAAACGATTTGTCCTAGACAAAGTTATTCACACAACTCCTCGGAAGGTCTTTCAGAAACTCAGAAGTTAAGGCGCTAGTACTGAGGCAACAGCAATGTAGTGGTCGAAATGGAGCTTCCTGTACCTTGTATTAATGTTGCACTAATTCCTCCGCAGCTAGCCGGAGATTTGGCTATTTTCAAGCAGTTTGGTTCATGTTAGCAGATTCAACAATTACAGATTAGCTGGTTATGGCTTCATCAGTCTACCGCACATCTATTGTATTTATTATTTTTTGCAGTTCCTCGTTTACAGAGAGCACTAGGGCAAAGCACCGAAAGCAAGGCACTGTCTACCATTCATACGTACCATCATCCCAGAAGCCGTTTCTTGTTTGTCCCCATCCACGCGAGACATGGTACTTATCTCTGTGTAAAACTGGTACGCACATTCGGGCTGCTGTTGCAGAACTTGGTAATACTGGTTAACGAAATAAGTCCCCACCTGTTCATAAGGGCCACATGGGCCATGCCATTTTAGCTACAACCATAAATCCTAAATCACGAGCAAAATTGTTATTTTATTCTATTTTTTCATTTTAACCTACCTGTACAGCAGTGACTGGAGTAGAATATGAGGACGCCATCGCCCCTGCAGCCATTCCGCAAGGCATCTATTAAACCCTGGAAACAAAACCCTAACCCTAGGAAGAAATTCTTAAAAAGCAGAGTGTCACGTATGCAGAGCGGGGCTACTGCGATGAGGAAAAGAGTAGAAATGAAAACTAACAACTTGCCTCAGCGAGATCTCTTTCAACCCTTGATGTACTGAATACAAAATTTGTATTTTCTAAAAGCAGACTAGAAATGAATATTAGCAGCTTACCTTAGCGAGATCTGATCTGGTGAGCAGGGGTAAAAATGGAGAGAAGCGGCCCAAGTCAGCAAAAACTAGAGTGAAACAAGGATATTCACTCCTTCCTGCCACCATCAAAAATTGTAATATTTAGATCTTAAGATACGGATGAAAAAATGAGCGCCATTCTTAAGCTGTGCTGTATTAAAATTTTAAATATTTCTATATAATTTATTTATTTATTTATTTAATAAATGGCCAGGGCTCGAAGAGGTCGCACGGGTCAGTGATTTCCTAAAGGGAAAGGATATTAATATTTTATTTTATTTTAAAAAGCTTTAGTGGCGGATGATGACAATTTTATTAACGTGCTTAAATCAATTTTATTTTATTTTTTTACAAAAATATCTCGTTACCAAACAAATTAATTGATTTTTAGTTCATTTTTAAAAATGTACATTTAATTCTACTTGTCTCAATTTTCTTATATTTGAATATTCATGTAAGGACAAAATGATGTTACAAATGAGCTTTGTAGAATATGTTAAATTGTGAGAGTCAACAATAATGAATCAAGATTGACAATAGCAAGCATATATAATGGACCTAGGATGATGCATTTTGATATAATTCCATGAGTATGCTCTATTTTTTTTCTCCTTGCAATTTGAACATTGGTTGTGCTTATAAAGAATGTCTTAAGTTGTTTATGATAGTTTCAAAATGAATTAATGAATGGCTTCTCAATACAGCAACAGAGCACTCAACGCAACATAAACATGTGTTA